>CM061524.1:0-1205000 GCA_030068015.2 Neoceratitis asiatica
GATCTTTTTTCGATTTTTTCCGATAACTCCTTATATGTTTTTATCGATTTTTAAAAAAGTGTTAAAAACCAGCATATTGCATTTTATCATTTTTCTCCCTAACCATGAGTGCTACGACCACGTGGTTTCTACCATAGGCTAGTCCATTTCAATACCTATCCGCCAGTATACATATCGATTTTTTCCGATAACTCCTTATATGTTTTTATCGATTTTTAAAAAAGTGTTAAAAACCAGCATATTGCATTTTATCATTTTTCTCCCTAACCATGAGTGCTACGACCACGTGGTTTCTACCATAGGCTAGTCCATTTCAATACCTATCCGCCAGTATACATATCGATTTTTTCCGATAACTCCTTATATGTTTTTATCGATTTTTAAAAAAGTGTTAAAAACCAGCATATTGCATTTTATCATTTTTCTCCCTAACCATGAGTGCTACGACCACGTGGTTTCTACCATAGGCTAGTCCATTTCAATACCTATCCGCCAGTATACATATCGATTTTTTCCGATAACTCCTTATATGTTTTTATCGATTTTTAAAAAAGTGTTAAAAACCAGCATATTGCATTTTATCATTTTTCTCCCTAACCATGAGTGCTACGACCACGTGGTTTCTACCATAGGCTAGTCCATTTCAATACCTATCCGCCAGTATACATATCGATTTTTTCCGATAACTCCTTATATGTTTTTATCGATTTTTAAAAAAGTGTTAAAAACCAGCATATTGCATTTTATCATTTTTCTCCCTAACCATGAGTGCTACGACCACGTGGTTTCTACCATAGGCTAGTCCATTTCAATACCTATCCGCCAGTATACATATCGATTTTTTCCGATAACTCCTTATATGTTTTTATCGATTTTTAAAAAAGTGTTAAAAACCAGCATATTGCATTTTATCATTTTTCTCCCTAACCATGAGTGCTACGACCACGTGGTTTCTACCATAGGCTAGTCCATTTCAATACCTATCCGCCAGTATACATATCGATTTTTTCCGATAACTCCTTATATGTTTTTATCGATTTTTAAAAAAGTGTTAAAAACCAGCATATTGCATTTTATCATTTTTCTCCCTAACCATGAGTGCTACGACCACGTGGTTTCTACCATAGGCTAGTCCATTTCAATACCTATCCGCCAGTATACATATCGATTTTTTCCGATAACTCCTTATATGTTTTTATCGATTTTTAAAAAAGTGTTAAAAACCAGCATATTGCATTTTATCATTTTTCTCCCTAACCATGAGTGCTACGACCACGTGGTTTCTACCATAGGCTAGTCCATTTCAATACCTATCCGCCAGTATACATATCGATTTTTTCCGATAACTCCTTATATGTTTTTATCGATTTTTAAAAAAGTGTTAAAAACCAGCATATTGCATTTTATCATTTTTCTCCCTAACCATGAGTGCTACGACCACGTGGTTTCTACCATAGGCTAGTCCATTTCAATACCTATCCGCCAGTATACATATCGATTTTTTCCGATAACTCCTTATATGTTTTTATCGATTTTTAAAAAAGTGTTAAAAACCAGCATATTGCATTTTATCATTTTTCTCCCTAACCATGAGTGCTACGACCACGTGGTTTCTACCATAGGCTAGTCCATTTCAATACCTATCCGCCAGTATACATATCGATTTTTTCCGATAACTCCTTATATGTTTTTATCGATTTTTAAAAAAGTGTTAAAAACCAGCATATTGCATTTTATCATTTTTCTCCCTAACCATGAGTGCTACGACCACGTGGTTTCTACCATAGGCTAGTCCATTTCAATACCTATCCGCCAGTATACATATCGATTTTTTCCGATAACTCCTTATATGTTTTTATCGATTTTTAAAAAAGTGTTAAAAACCAGCATATTGCATTTTATCATTTTTCTCCCTAACCATGAGTGCTACGACCACGTGGTTTCTACCATAGGCTAGTCCATTTCAATACCTATCCGCCAGTATACATATCGATTTTTTCCGATAACTCCTTATATGTTTTTATCGATTTTTAAAAAAGTGTTAAAAACCAGCATATTGCATTTTATCATTTTTCTCCCTAACCATGAGTGCTACGACCACGTGGTTTCTACCATAGGCTAGTCCATTTCAATACCTATCCGCCAGTATACATATCGATTTTTTCCGATAACTCCTTATATGTTTTTATCGATTTTTAAAAAAGTGTTAAAAACCAGCATATTGCATTTTATCATTTTTCTCCCTAACCATGAGTGCTACGACCACGTGGTTTCTACCATAGGCTAGTCCATTTCAATACCTATCCGCCAGTATACATATCGATTTTTTCCGATAACTCCTTATATGTTTTTATCGATTTTTAAAAAAGTGTTAAAAACCAGCATATTGCATTTTATCATTTTTCTCCCTAACCATGAGTGCTACGACCACGTGGTTTCTACCATAGGCTAGTCCATTTCAATACCTATCCGCCAGTATACATATCGATTTTTTCCGATAACTCCTTATATGTTTTTATCGATTTTTAAAAAAGTGTTAAAAACCAGCATATTGCATTTTATCATTTTTCTCCCTAACCATGAGTGCTACGACCACGTGGTTTCTACCATAGGCTAGTCCATTTCAATACCTATCCGCCAGTATACATATCGATTTTTTCCGATAACTCCTTATATGTTTTTATCGATTTTTAAAAAAGTGTTAAAAACCAGCATATTGCATTTTATCATTTTTCTCCCTAACCATGAGTGCTACGACCACGTGGTTTCTACCATAGGCTAGTCCATTTCAATACCTATCCGCCAGTATACATATCGATTTTTTCCGATAACTCCTTATATGTTTTTATCGATTTTTAAAAAAGTGTTAAAAACCAGCATATTGCATTTTATCATTTTTCTCCCTAACCATGAGTGCTACGACCACGTGGTTTCTACCATAGGCTAGTCCATTTCAATACCTATCCGCCAGTATACATATCGATTTTTTCCGATAACTCCTTATATGTTTTTATCGATTTTTAAAAAAGTGTTAAAAACCAGCATATTGCATTTTATCATTTTTCTCCCTAACCATGAGTGCTACGACCACGTGGTTTCTACCATAGGCTAGTCCATTTCAATACCTATCCGCCAGTATACATATCGATTTTTTCCGATAACTCCTTATATGTTTTTATCGATTTTTAAAAAAGTGTTAAAAACCAGCATATTGCATTTTATCATTTTTCTCCCTAACCATGAGTGCTACGACCACGTGGTTTCTACCATAGGCTAGTCCATTTCAATACCTATCCGCCAGTATACATATCGATTTTTTCCGATAACTCCTTATATGTTTTTATCGATTTTTAAAAAAGTGTTAAAAACCAGCATATTGCATTTTATCATTTTTCTCCCTAACCATGAGTGCTACGACCACGTGGTTTCTACCATAGGCTAGTCCATTTCAATACCTATCCGCCAGTATACATATCGATTTTTTCCGATAACTCCTTATATGTTTTTATCGATTTTTAAAAAAGTGTTAAAAACCAGCATATTGCATTTTATCATTTTTCTCCCTAACCATGAGTGCTACGACCACGTGGTTTCTACCATAGGCTAGTCCATTTCAATACCTATCCGCCAGTATACATATCGATTTTTTCCGATAACTCCTTATATGTTTTTATCGATTTTTAAAAAAGTGTTAAAAACCAGCATATTGCATTTTATCATTTTTCTCCCTAACCATGAGTGCTACGACCACGTGGTTTCTACCATAGGCTAGTCCATTTCAATACCTATCCGCCAGTATACATATCGATTTTTTCCGATAACTCCTTATATGTTTTTATCGATTTTTAAAAAAGTGTTAAAAACCAGCATATTGCATTTTATCATTTTTCTCCCTAACCATGAGTGCTACGACCACGTGGTTTCTACCATAGGCTAGTCCATTTCAATACCTATCCGCCAGTATACATATCGATTTTTTCCGATAACTCCTTATATGTTTTTATCGATTTTTAAAAAAGTGTTAAAAACCAGCATATTGCATTTTATCATTTTTCTCCCTAACCATGAGTGCTACGACCACGTGGTTTCTACCATAGGCTAGTCCATTTCAATACCTATCCGCCAGTATACATATCGATTTTTTCCGATAACTCCTTATATGTTTTTATCGATTTTTAAAAAAGTGTTAAAAACCAGCATATTGCATTTTATCATTTTTCTCCCTAACCATGAGTGCTACGACCACGTGGTTTCTACCATAGGCTAGTCCATTTCAATACCTATCCGCCAGTATACATATCGATTTTTTCCGATAACTCCTTATATGTTTTTATCGATTTTTAAAAAAGTGTTAAAAACCAGCATATTGCATTTTATCATTTTTCTCCCTAACCATGAGTGCTACGACCACGTGGTTTCTACCATAGGCTAGTCCATTTCAATACCTATCCGCCAGTATACATATCGATTTTTTCCGATAACTCCTTATATGTTTTTATCGATTTTTAAAAAAGTGTTAAAAACCAGCATATTGCATTTTATCATTTTTCTCCCTAACCATGAGTGCTACGACCACGTGGTTTCTACCATAGGCTAGTCCATTTCAATACCTATCCGCCAGTATACATATCGATTTTTTCCGATAACTCCTTATATGTTTTTATCGATTTTTAAAAAAGTGTTAAAAACCAGCATATTGCATTTTATCATTTTTCTCCCTAACCATGAGTGCTACGACCACGTGGTTTCTACCATAGGCTAGTCCATTTCAATACCTATCCGCCAGTATACATATCGATTTTTTCCGATAACTCCTTATATGTTTTTATCGATTTTTAAAAAAGTGTTAAAAACCAGCATATTGCATTTTATCATTTTTCTCCCTAACCATGAGTGCTACGACCACGTGGTTTCTACCATAGGCTAGTCCATTTCAATACCTATCCGCCAGTATACATATCGATTTTTTCCGATAACTCCTTATATGTTTTTATCGATTTTTAAAAAAGTGTTAAAAACCAGCATATTGCATTTTATCATTTTTCTCCCTAACCATGAGTGCTACGACCACGTGGTTTCTACCATAGGCTAGTCCATTTCAATACCTATCCGCCAGTATACATATCGATTTTTTCCGATAACTCCTTATATGTTTTTATCGATTTTTAAAAAAGTGTTAAAAACCAGCATATTGCATTTTATCATTTTTCTCCCTAACCATGAGTGCTACGACCACGTGGTTTCTACCATAGGCTAGTCCATTTCAATACCTATCCGCCAGTATACATATCGATTTTTTCCGATAACTCCTTATATGTTTTTATCGATTTTTAAAAAAGTGTTAAAAACCAGCATATTGCATTTTATCATTTTTCTCCCTAACCATGAGTGCTACGACCACGTGGTTTCTACCATAGGCTAGTCCATTTCAATACCTATCCGCCAGTATACATATCGATTTTTTCCGATAACTCCTTATATGTTTTTATCGATTTTTAAAAAAGTGTTAAAAACCAGCATATTGCATTTTATCATTTTTCTCCCTAACCATGAGTGCTACGACCACGTGGTTTCTACCATAGGCTAGTCCATTTCAATACCTATCCGCCAGTATACATATCGATTTTTTCCGATAACTCCTTATATGTTTTTATCGATTTTTAAAAAAGTGTTAAAAACCAGCATATTGCATTTTATCATTTTTCTCCCTAACCATGAGTGCTACGACCACGTGGTTTCTACCATAGGCTAGTCCATTTCAATACCTATCCGCCAGTATACATATCGATTTTTTCCGATAACTCCTTATATGTTTTTATCGATTTTTAAAAAAGTGTTAAAAACCAGCATATTGCATTTTATCATTTTTCTCCCTAACCATGAGTGCTACGACCACGTGGTTTCTACCATAGGCTAGTCCATTTCAATACCTATCCGCCAGTATACATATCGATTTTTTCCGATAACTCCTTATATGTTTTTATCGATTTTTAAAAAAGTGTTAAAAACCAGCATATTGCATTTTATCATTTTTCTCCCTAACCATGAGTGCTACGACCACGTGGTTTCTACCATAGGCTAGTCCATTTCAATACCTATCCGCCAGTATACATATCGATTTTTTCCGATAACTCCTTATATGTTTTTATCGATTTTTAAAAAAGTGTTAAAAACCAGCATATTGCATTTTATCATTTTTCTCCCTAACCATGAGTGCTACGACCACGTGGTTTCTACCATAGGCTAGTCCATTTCAATACCTATCCGCCAGTATACATATCGATTTTTTCCGATAACTCCTTATATGTTTTTATCGATTTTTAAAAAAGTGTTAAAAACCAGCATATTGCATTTTATCATTTTTCTCCCTAACCATGAGTGCTACGACCACGTGGTTTCTACCATAGGCTAGTCCATTTCAATACCTATCCGCCAGTATACATATCGATTTTTTCCGATAACTCCTTATATGTTTTTATCGATTTTTAAAAAAGTGTTAAAAACCAGCATATTGCATTTTATCATTTTTCTCCCTAACCATGAGTGCTACGACCACGTGGTTTCTACCATAGGCTAGTCCATTTCAATACCTATCCGCCAGTATACATATCGATTTTTTCCGATAACTCCTTATATGTTTTTATCGATTTTTAAAAAAGTGTTAAAAACCAGCATATTGCATTTTATCATTTTTCTCCCTAACCATGAGTGCTACGACCACGTGGTTTCTACCATAGGCTAGTCCATTTCAATACCTATCCGCCAGTATACATATCGATTTTTTCCGATAACTCCTTATATGTTTTTATCGATTTTTAAAAAAGTGTTAAAAACCAGCATATTGCATTTTATCATTTTTCTCCCTAACCATGAGTGCTACGACCACGTGGTTTCTACCATAGGCTAGTCCATTTCAATACCTATCCGCCAGTATACATATCGATTTTTTCCGATAACTCCTTATATGTTTTTATCGATTTTTAAAAAAGTGTTAAAAACCAGCATATTGCATTTTATCATTTTTCTCCCTAACCATGAGTGCTACGACCACGTGGTTTCTACCATAGGCTAGTCCATTTCAATACCTATCCGCCAGTATACATATCGATTTTTTCCGATAACTCCTTATATGTTTTTATCGATTTTTAAAAAAGTGTTAAAAACCAGCATATTGCATTTTATCATTTTTCTCCCTAACCATGAGTGCTACGACCACGTGGTTTCTACCATAGGCTAGTCCATTTCAATACCTATCCGCCAGTATACATATCGATTTTTTCCGATAACTCCTTATATGTTTTTATCGATTTTTAAAAAAGTGTTAAAAACCAGCATATTGCATTTTATCATTTTTCTCCCTAACCATGAGTGCTACGACCACGTGGTTTCTACCATAGGCTAGTCCATTTCAATACCTATCCGCCAGTATACATATCGATTTTTTCCGATAACTCCTTATATGTTTTTATCGATTTTTAAAAAAGTGTTAAAAACCAGCATATTGCATTTTATCATTTTTCTCCCTAACCATGAGTGCTACGACCACGTGGTTTCTACCATAGGCTAGTCCATTTCAATACCTATCCGCCAGTATACATATCGATTTTTTCCGATAACTCCTTATATGTTTTTATCGATTTTTAAAAAAGTGTTAAAAACCAGCATATTGCATTTTATCATTTTTCTCCCTAACCATGAGTGCTACGACCACGTGGTTTCTACCATAGGCTAGTCCATTTCAATACCTATCCGCCAGTATACATATCGATTTTTTCCGATAACTCCTTATATGTTTTTATCGATTTTTAAAAAAGTGTTAAAAACCAGCATATTGCATTTTATCATTTTTCTCCCTAACCATGAGTGCTACGACCACGTGGTTTCTACCATAGGCTAGTCCATTTCAATACCTATCCGCCAGTATACATATCGATTTTTTCCGATAACTCCTTATATGTTTTTATCGATTTTTAAAAAAGTGTTAAAAACCAGCATATTGCATTTTATCATTTTTCTCCCTAACCATGAGTGCTACGACCACGTGGTTTCTACCATAGGCTAGTCCATTTCAATACCTATCCGCCAGTATACATATCGATTTTTTCCGATAACTCCTTATATGTTTTTATCGATTTTTAAAAAAGTGTTAAAAACCAGCATATTGCATTTTATCATTTTTCTCCCTAACCATGAGTGCTACGACCACGTGGTTTCTACCATAGGCTAGTCCATTTCAATACCTATCCGCCAGTATACATATCGATTTTTTCCGATAACTCCTTATATGTTTTTATCGATTTTTAAAAAAGTGTTAAAAACCAGCATATTGCATTTTATCATTTTTCTCCCTAACCGTGAGTGCTACGACCACGTGGTTTCTACCATAGGCTAGTCCATTTCAATACCTATCCGCCAGTATACATATCGATTTTTTCCGATAACTCCTTATATGTTTTTATCGATTTTTAAAAAAGTGTTAAAAACCAGCATATTGCATTTTATCATTTTTCTCCCTAACCGTGAGTGCTACGACCACGTGGTTTCTACCATAGGCTAGTCCATTTCAATACCTATCCGCCAGTATACATATCGATTTTTTCCGATAACTCCTTATATGTTTTTATCGATTTTTAAAAAAGTGTTAAAAACCAGCATATTGCATTTTATCATTTTTCTCCCTAACCGTGAGTGCTACGACCACGTGGTTTCTACCATAGGCTAGTCCATTTCAATACCTATCCGCCAGTATACATATCGATTTTTTCCGATAACTCCTTATATGTTTTTATCGATTTTTAAAAAAGTGTTAAAAACCAGCATATTGCATTTTATCATTTTTCTCCCTAACCGTGAGTGCTACGACCACGTGGTTTCTACCATAGGCTAGTCCATTTCAATACCTATCCGCCAGTATACATATCGATTTTTTCCGATAACTCCTTATATGTTTTTATCGATTTTTAAAAAAGTGTTAAAAACCAGCATATTGCATTTTATCATTTTTCTCCCTAACCGTGAGTGCTACGACCACGTGGTTTCTACCATAGGCTAGTCCATTTCAATACCTATCCGCCAGTATACATATCGATTTTTTCCGATAACTCCTTATATGTTTTTATCGATTTTTAAAAAAGTGTTAAAAACCAGCATATTGCATTTTATCATTTTTCTCCCTAACCGTGAGTGCTACGACCACGTGGTTTCTACCATAGGCTAGTCCATTTCAATACCTATCCGCCAGTATACATATCGATTTTTTCCGATAACTCCTTATATGTTTTTATCGATTTTTAAAAAAGTGTTAAAAACCAGCATATTGCATTTTATCATTTTTCTCCCTAACCGTGAGTGCTACGACCACGTGGTTTCTACCATAGGCTAGTCCATTTCAATACCTATCCGCCAGTATACATATCGATTTTTTCCGATAACTCCTTATATGTTTTTATCGATTTTTAAAAAAGTGTTAAAAACCAGCATATTGCATTTTATCATTTTTCTCCCTAACCGTGAGTGCTACGACCACGTGGTTTCTACCATAGGCTAGTCCATTTCAATACCTATCCGCCAGTATACATATCGATTTTTTCCGATAACTCCTTATATGTTTTTATCGATTTTTAAAAAAGTGTTAAAAACCAGCATATTGCATTTTATCATTTTTCTCCCTAACCGTGAGTGCTACGACCACGTGGTTTCTACCATAGGCTAGTCCATTTCAATACCTATCCGCCAGTATACATATCGATTTTTTCCGATAACTCCTTATATGTTTTTATCGATTTTTAAAAAAGTGTTAAAAACCAGCATATTGCATTTTATCATTTTTCTCCCTAACCGTGAGTGCTACGACCACGTGGTTTCTACCATAGGCTAGTCCATTTCAATACCTATCCGCCAGTATACATATCGATTTTTTCCGATAACTCCTTATATGTTTTTATCGATTTTTAAAAAAGTGTTAAAAACCAGCATATTGCATTTTATCATTTTTCTCCCTAACCGTGAGTGCTACGACCACGTGGTTTCTACCATAGGCTAGTCCATTTCAATACCTATCCGCCAGTATACATATCGATTTTTTCCGATAACTCCTTATATGTTTTTATCGATTTTTAAAAAAGTGTTAAAAACCAGCATATTGCATTTTATCATTTTTCTCCCTAACCGTGAGTGCTACGACCACGTGGTTTCTACCATAGGCTAGTCCATTTCAATACCTATCCGCCAGTATACATATCGATTTTTTCCGATAACTCCTTATATGTTTTTATCGATTTTTAAAAAAGTGTTAAAAACCAGCATATTGCATTTTATCATTTTTCTCCCTAACCGTGAGTGCTACGACCACGTGGTTTCTACCATAGGCTAGTCCATTTCAATACCTATCCGCCAGTATACATATCGATTTTTTCCGATAACTCCTTATATGTTTTTATCGATTTTTAAAAAAGTGTTAAAAACCAGCATATTGCATTTTATCATTTTTCTCCCTAACCGTGAGTGCTACGACCACGTGGTTTCTACCATAGGCTAGTCCATTTCAATACCTATCCGCCAGTATACATATCGATTTTTTCCGATAACTCCTTATATGTTTTTATCGATTTTTAAAAAAGTGTTAAAAACCAGCATATTGCATTTTATCATTTTTCTCCCTAACCGTGAGTGCTACGACCACGTGGTTTCTACCATAGGCTAGTCCATTTCAATACCTATCCGCCAGTATACATATCGATTTTTTCCGATAACTCCTTATATGTTTTTATCGATTTTTAAAAAAGTGTTAAAAACCAGCATATTGCATTTTATCATTTTTCTCCCTAACCGTGAGTGCTACGACCACGTGGTTTCTACCATAGGCTAGTCCATTTCAATACCTATCCGCCAGTATACATATCGATTTTTTCCGATAACTCCTTATATGTTTTTATCGATTTTTAAAAAAGTGTTAAAAACCAGCATATTGCATTTTATCATTTTTCTCCCTAACCGTGAGTGCTACGACCACGTGGTTTCTACCATAGGCTAGTCCATTTCAATACCTATCCGCCAGTATACATATCGATTTTTTCCGATAACTCCTTATATGTTTTTATCGATTTTTAAAAAAGTGTTAAAAACCAGCATATTGCATTTTATCATTTTTCTCCCTAACCGTGAGTGCTACGACCACGTGGTTTCTACCATAGGCTAGTCCATTTCAATACCTATCCGCCAGTATACATATCGATTTTTTCCGATAACTCCTTATATGTTTTTATCGATTTTTAAAAAAGTGTTAAAAACCAGCATATTGCATTTTATCATTTTTCTCCCTAACCGTGAGTGCTACGACCACGTGGTTTCTACCATAGGCTAGTCCATTTCAATACCTATCCGCCAGTATACATATCGATTTTTTCCGATAACTCCTTATATGTTTTTATCGATTTTTAAAAAAGTGTTAAAAACCAGCATATTGCATTTTATCATTTTTCTCCCTAACCGTGAGTGCTACGACCACGTGGTTTCTACCATAGGCTAGTCCATTTCAATACCTATCCGCCAGTATACATATCGATTTTTTCCGATAACTCCTTATATGTTTTTATCGATTTTTAAAAAAGTGTTAAAAACCAGCATATTGCATTTTATCATTTTTCTCCCTAACCGTGAGTGCTACGACCACGTGGTTTCTACCATAGGCTAGTCCATTTCAATACCTATCCGCCAGTATACATATCGATTTTTTCCGATAACTCCTTATATGTTTTTATCGATTTTTAAAAAAGTGTTAAAAACCAGCATATTGCATTTTATCATTTTTCTCCCTAACCGTGAGTGCTACGACCACGTGGTTTCTACCATAGGCTAGTCCATTTCAATACCTATCCGCCAGTATACATATCGATTTTTTCCGATAACTCCTTATATGTTTTTATCGATTTTTAAAAAAGTGTTAAAAACCAGCATATTGCATTTTATCATTTTTCTCCCTAACCGTGAGTGCTACGACCACGTGGTTTCTACCATAGGCTAGTCCATTTCAATACCTATCCGCCAGTATACATATCGATTTTTTCCGATAACTCCTTATATGTTTTTATCGATTTTTAAAAAAGTGTTAAAAACCAGCATATTGCATTTTATCATTTTTCTCCCTAACCGTGAGTGCTACGACCACGTGGTTTCTACCATAGGCTAGTCCATTTCAATACCTATCCGCCAGTATACATATCGATTTTTTCCGATAACTCCTTATATGTTTTTATCGATTTTTAAAAAAGTGTTAAAAACCAGCATATTGCATTTTATCATTTTTCTCCCTAACCGTGAGTGCTACGACCACGTGGTTTCTACCATAGGCTAGTCCATTTCAATACCTATCCGCCAGTATACATATCGATTTTTTCCGATAACTCCTTATATGTTTTTATCGATTTTTAAAAAAGTGTTAAAAACCAGCATATTGCATTTTATCATTTTTCTCCCTAACCGTGAGTGCTACGACCACGTGGTTTCTACCATAGGCTAGTCCATTTCAATACCTATCCGCCAGTATACATATCGATTTTTTCCGATAACTCCTTATATGTTTTTATCGATTTTTAAAAAAGTGTTAAAAACCAGCATATTGCATTTTATCATTTTTCTCCCTAACCGTGAGTGCTACGACCACGTGGTTTCTACCATAGGCTAGTCCATTTCAATACCTATCCGCCAGTATACATATCGATTTTTTCCGATAACTCCTTATATGTTTTTATCGATTTTTAAAAAAGTGTTAAAAACCAGCATATTGCATTTTATCATTTTTCTCCCTAACCGTGAGTGCTACGACCACGTGGTTTCTACCATAGGCTAGTCCATTTCAATACCTATCCGCCAGTATACATATCGATTTTTTCCGATAACTCCTTATATGTTTTTATCGATTTTTAAAAAAGTGTTAAAAACCAGCATATTGCATTTTATCATTTTTCTCCCTAACCGTGAGTGCTACGACCACGTGGTTTCTACCATAGGCTAGTCCATTTCAATACCTATCCGCCAGTATACATATCGATTTTTTCCGATAACTCCTTATATGTTTTTATCGATTTTTAAAAAAGTGTTAAAAACCAGCATATTGCATTTTATCATTTTTCTCCCTAACCGTGAGTGCTACGACCACGTGGTTTCTACCATAGGCTAGTCCATTTCAATACCTATCCGCCAGTATACATATCGATTTTTTCCGATAACTCCTTATATGTTTTTATCGATTTTTAAAAAAGTGTTAAAAACCAGCATATTGCATTTTATCATTTTTCTCCCTAACCGTGAGTGCTACGACCACGTGGTTTCTACCATAGGCTAGTCCATTTCAATACCTATCCGCCAGTATACATATCGATTTTTTCCGATAACTCCTTATATGTTTTTATCGATTTTTAAAAAAGTGTTAAAAACCAGCATATTGCATTTTATCATTTTTCTCCCTAACCGTGAGTGCTACGACCACGTGGTTTCTACCATAGGCTAGTCCATTTCAATACCTATCCGCCAGTATACATATCGATTTTTTCCGATAACTCCTTATATGTTTTTATCGATTTTTAAAAAAGTGTTAAAAACCAGCATATTGCATTTTATCATTTTTCTCCCTAACCGTGAGTGCTACGACCACGTGGTTTCTACCATAGGCTAGTCCATTTCAATACCTATCCGCCAGTATACATATCGATTTTTTCCGATAACTCCTTATATGTTTTTATCGATTTTTAAAAAAGTGTTAAAAACCAGCATATTGCATTTTATCATTTTTCTCCCTAACCGTGAGTGCTACGACCACGTGGTTTCTACCATAGGCTAGTCCATTTCAATACCTATCCGCCAGTATACATATCGATTTTTTCCGATAACTCCTTATATGTTTTTATCGATTTTTAAAAAAGTGTTAAAAACCAGCATATTGCATTTTATCATTTTTCTCCCTAACCATGAGTGCTACGACCACGTGGTTTCTACCATAGGCTAGTCCATTTCAATACCTATCCGCCAGTATACATATCGATTTTTTCCGATAACTCCTTATATGTTTTTATCGATTTTTAAAAAAGTGTTAAAAACCAGCATATTGCATTTTATCATTTTTCTCCCTAACCGTGAGTGCTACGACCACGTGGTTTCTACCATAGGCTAGTCCATTTCAATACCTATCCGCCAGTATACATATCGATTTTTTCCGATAACTCCTTATATGTTTTTATCGATTTTTAAAAAAGTGTTAAAAACCAGCATATTGCATTTTATCATTTTTCTCCCTAACCATGAGTGCTACGACCACGTGGTTTCTACCATAGGCTAGTCCATTTCAATACCTATCCGCCAGTATACATATCGATTTTTTCCGATAACTCCTTATATGTTTTTATCGATTTTTAAAAAAGTGTTAAAAACCAGCATATTGCATTTTATCATTTTTCTCCCTAACCATGAGTGCTACGACCACGTGGTTTCTACCATAGGCTAGTCCATTTCAATACCTATCCGCCAGTATACATATCGATTTTTTCCGATAACTCCTTATATGTTTTTATCGATTTTTAAAAAAGTGTTAAAAACCAGCATATTGCATTTTATCATTTTTCTCCCTAACCATGAGTGCTACGACCACGTGGTTTCTACCATAGGCTAGTCCATTTCAATACCTATCCGCCAGTATACATATCGATTTTTTCCGATAACTCCTTATATGTTTTTATCGATTTTTAAAAAAGTGTTAAAAACCAGCATATTGCATTTTATCATTTTTCTCCCTAACCATGAGTGCTACGACCACGTGGTTTCTACCATAGGCTAGTCCATTTCAATACCTATCCGCCAGTATACATATCGATTTTTTCCGATAACTCCTTATATGTTTTTATCGATTTTTAAAAAAGTGTTAAAAACCAGCATATTGCATTTTATCATTTTTCTCCCTAACCATGAGTGCTACGACCACGTGGTTTCTACCATAGGCTAGTCCATTTCAATACCTATCCGCCAGTATACATATCGATTTTTTCCGATAACTCCTTATATGTTTTTATCGATTTTTAAAAAAGTGTTAAAAACCAGCATATTGCATTTTATCATTTTTCTCCCTAACCGTGAGTGCTACGACCACGTGGTTTCTACCATAGGCTAGTCCATTTCAATACCTATCCGCCAGTATACATATCGATTTTTTCCGATAACTCCTTATATGTTTTTATCGATTTTTAAAAAAGTGTTAAAAACCAGCATATTGCATTTTATCATTTTTCTCCCTAACCATGAGTGCTACGACCACGTGGTTTCTACCATAGGCTAGTCCATTTCAATACCTATCCGCCAGTATACATATCGATTTTTTCCGATAACTCCTTATATGTTTTTATCGATTTTTAAAAAAGTGTTAAAAACCAGCATATTGCATTTTATCATTTTTCTCCCTAACCGTGAGTGCTACGACCACGTGGTTTCTACCATAGGCTAGTCCATTTCAATACCTATCCGCCAGTATACATATCGATTTTTTCCGATAACTCCTTATATGTTTTTATCGATTTTTAAAAAAGTGTTAAAAACCAGCATATTGCATTTTATCATTTTTCTCCCTAACCGTGAGTGCTACGACCACGTGGTTTCTACCATAGGCTAGTCCATTTCAATACCTATCCGCCAGTATACATATCGATTTTTTCCGATAACTCCTTATATGTTTTTATCGATTTTTAAAAAAGTGTTAAAAACCAGCATATTGCATTTTATCATTTTTCTCCCTAACCGTGAGTGCTACGACCACGTGGTTTCTACCATAGGCTAGTCCATTTCAATACCTATCCGCCAGTATACATATCGATTTTTTCCGATAACTCCTTATATGTTTTTATCGATTTTTAAAAAAGTGTTAAAAACCAGCATATTGCATTTTATCATTTTTCTCCCTAACCATGAGTGCTACGACCACGTGGTTTCTACCATAGGCTAGTCCATTTCAATACCTATCCGCCAGTATACATATCGATTTTTTCCGATAACTCCTTATATGTTTTTATCGATTTTTAAAAAAGTGTTAAAAACCAGCATATTGCATTTTATCATTTTTCTCCCTAACCGTGAGTGCTACGACCACGTGGTTTCTACCATAGGCTAGTCCATTTCAATACCTATCCGCCAGTATACATATCGATTTTTTCCGATAACTCCTTATATGTTTTTATCGATTTTTAAAAAAGTGTTAAAAACCAGCATATTGCATTTTATCATTTTTCTCCCTAACCGTGAGTGCTACGACCACGTGGTTTCTACCATAGGCTAGTCCATTTCAATACCTATCCGCCAGTATACATATCGATTTTTTCCGATAACTCCTTATATGTTTTTATCGATTTTTAAAAAAGTGTTAAAAACCAGCATATTGCATTTTATCATTTTTCTCCCTAACCATGAGTGCTACGACCACGTGGTTTCTACCATAGGCTAGTCCATTTCAATACCTATCCGCCAGTATACATATCGATTTTTTCCGATAACTCCTTATATGTTTTTATCGATTTTTAAAAAAGTGTTAAAAACCAGCATATTGCATTTTATCATTTTTCTCCCTAACCGTGAGTGCTACGACCACGTGGTTTCTACCATAGGCTAGTCCATTTCAATACCTATCCGCCAGTATACATATCGATTTTTTCCGATAACTCCTTATATGTTTTTATCGATTTTTAAAAAAGTGTTAAAAACCAGCATATTGCATTTTATCATTTTTCTCCCTAACCATGAGTGCTACGACCACGTGGTTTCTACCATAGGCTAGTCCATTTCAATACCTATCCGCCAGTATACATATCGATTTTTTCCGATAACTCCTTATATGTTTTTATCGATTTTTAAAAAAGTGTTAAAAACCAGCATATTGCATTTTATCATTTTTCTCCCTAACCATGAGTGCTACGACCACGTGGTTTCTACCATAGGCTAGTCCATTTCAATACCTATCCGCCAGTATACATATCGATTTTTTCCGATAACTCCTTATATGTTTTTATCGATTTTTAAAAAAGTGTTAAAAACCAGCATATTGCATTTTATCATTTTTCTCCCTAACCGTGAGTGCTACGACCACGTGGTTTCTACCATAGGCTAGTCCATTTCAATACCTATCCGCCAGTATACATATCGATTTTTTCCGATAACTCCTTATATGTTTTTATCGATTTTAAAAAAGTGTTAAAAACCAGCATATTGCATTTTATCATTTTTCTCCCTAACCGTGAGTGCTACGACCACGTGGTTTCTACCATAGGCTAGTCCATTTCAATACCTATCCGCCAGTATACATATCGATTTTTTCCGATAACTCCTTATATGTTTTTATCGATTTTTAAAAAAGTGTTAAAAACCAGCATATTGCATTTTATCATTTTTCTCCCTAACCGTGAGTGCTACGACCACGTGGTTTCTACCATAGGCTAGTCCATTTCAATACCTATCCGCCAGTATACATATCGATTTTTTCCGATAACTCCTTATATGTTTTTATCGATTTTTAAAAATCGATAAAAACATATAAGGAGTTATCGGAAAAAATCGATATGCATACTGTCGGATAGGTAGTGAAATGGACTAGCCTATGGTAGAAACCACGTGGTCGTAGCACTCACGGTTAGGGAGAAAAACGATAAAATGCAATATGCTGGTTTTTAACACTTTTTTAAAAATCGATAAAAACATATAAGGAGTTATCGGAAAAAATCGATATGCATACTGTCGGATAGGTAGTGAAATGGACTAGCCTATGGTAGAAACCACGTGGTCGTAGCACTCACGGTTAGGGAGAAAAACGATAAAATGCAATATGCTGGTTTTTAACACTTTTTTAAAAATCGATAAAAACATATAAGGAGTTATCGGAAAAAATCGATATGCATACTGTCGGATAGGTAGTGAAATGGACTAGCCTATGGTAGAAACCACGTGGTCGTAGCACTCACGGTTAGGGAGAAAAACGATAAAATGCAATATGCTGGTTTTTAACACTTTTTTAAAAATCGATAAAAACATATAAGGAGTTATCGGAAAAAATCGATATGCATACTGTCGGATAGGTAGTGAAATGGACTAGCCTATGGTAGAAACCACGTGGTCGTAGCACTCACGGTTAGGGAGAAAAACGATAAAATGCAATATGCTGGTTTTTAACACTTTTTTAAAAATCGATAAAAACATATAAGGAGTTATCGGAAAAAATCGATATGCATACTGTCGGATAGGTAGTGAAATGGACTAGCCTATGGTAGAAACCACGTGGTCGTAGCACTCACGGTTAGGGAGAAAAACGATAAAATGCAATATGCTGGTTTTTAACACTTTTTTAAAAATCGATAAAAACATATAAGGAGTTATCGGAAAAAATCGATATGCATACTGTCGGATAGGTAGTGAAATGGACTAGCCTATGGTAGAAACCACGTGGTCGTAGCACTCACGGTTAGGGAGAAAAACGATAAAATGCAATATGCTGGTTTTTAACACTTTTTTAAAAATCGATAAAAACATATAAGGAGTTATCGGAAAAAATCGATATGCATACTGTCGGATAGGTAGTGAAATGGACTAGCCTATGGTAGAAACCACGTGGTCGTAGCACTCACGGTTAGGGAGAAAAACGATAAAATGCAATATGCTGGTTTTTAACACTTTTTTAAAAATCGATAAAAACATATAAGGAGTTATCGGAAAAAATCGATATGCATACTGTCGGATAGGTAGTGAAATGGACTAGCCTATGGTAGAAACCACGTGGTCGTAGCACTCACGGTTAGGGAGAAAAACGATAAAATGCAATATGCTGGTTTTTAACACTTTTTTAAAAATCGATAAAAACATATAAGGAGTTATCGGAAAAAATCGATATGCATACTGTCGGATAGGTAGTGAAATGGACTAGCCTATGGTAGAAACCACGTGGTCGTAGCACTCACGGTTAGGGAGAAAAACGATAAAATGCAATATGCTGGTTTTTAACACTTTTTTAAAAATCGATAAAAACATATAAGGAGTTATCGGAAAAAATCGATATGCATACTGTCGGATAGGTAGTGAAATGGACTAGCCTATGGTAGAAACCACGTGGTCGTAGCACTCACGGTTAGGAGAAAAACGATAAAATGCAATATGCTGGTTTTTAACACTTTTTTAAAAATCGATAAAAACATATAAGGAGTTATCGGAAAAAATCGATATGCATACTGTCGGATAGGTAGTGAAATGGACTAGCCTATGGTAGAAACCACGTGGTCGTAGCACTCACGGTTAGGGAGAAAAACGATAAAATGCAATATGCTGGTTTTTAACACTTTTTAAAAATCGATAAAAACATATAAGGAGTTATCGGAAAAAATCGATATGCATACTGTCGGATAGGTAGTGAAATGGACTAGCCTATGGTAGAAACCACGTGGTCGTAGCACTCACGGTTAGGGAGAAAAACGATAAAATGCAATATGCTGGTTTTTAACACTTTTTTAAAAATCGATAAAAACATATAAGGAGTTATCGGAAAAAATCGATATGCATACTGTCGGATAGGTAGTGAAATGGACTAGCCTATGGTAGAAACCACGTGGTCGTAGCACTCACGGTTAGGTAGAAAAACGATAAAATGCAATATGCTGGTTTTTAACACTTTTTTAAAAATCGATAAAAACATATAAGGAGTTATCGGAAAAAATCGATATGCATACTGTCGGATAGGTAGTGAAATGGACTAGCCTATGGTAGAAACCACGTGGTCGTAGCACTCACGGTTAGGGAGAAAAACGATAAAATGCAATATGCTGGTTTTTAACACTTTTTTAAAAATCGATAAAAACATATAAGGAGTTATCGGAAAAAATCGATATGCATACTGTCGGATAGGTAGTGAAATGGACTAGCCTATGGTAGAAACCACGTGGTCGTAGCACTCACGGTTAGGGAGAAAAACGATAAAATGCAATATGCTGGTTTTTAACACTTTTTTAAAAATCGATAAAAACATATAAGGAGTTATCGGAAAAAATCGATATGCATACTGTCGGATAGGTAGTGAAATGGACTAGCCTATGGTAGAAACCACGTGGTCGTAGCACTCACGGTTAGGGAGAAAAACGATAAAATGCAATATGCTGGTTTTTAACACTTTTTTAAAAATCGATAAAAACATATAAGGAGTTATCGGAAAAAATCGATATGCATACTGTCGGATAGGTAGTGAAATGGACTAGCCTATGGTAGAAACCACGTGGTCGTAGCACTCACGGTTAGGGAGAAAAACGATAAAATGCAATATGCTGGTTTTTAACACTTTTTTAAAAATCGATAAAAACATATAAGGAGTTATCGGAAAAAATCGATATGCATACTGTCGGATAGGTAGTGAAATGGACTAGCCTATGGTAGAAACCACGTGGTCGTAGCACTCACGGTTAGGGAGAAAAACGATAAAATGCAATATGCTGGTTTTTAACACTTTTTAAAAATCGATAAAAACATATAAGGAGTTATCGGAAAAAATCGATATGCATACTGTCGGATAGGTAGTGAAATGGACTAGCCTATGGTAGAAACCACGTGGTCGTAGCACTCACGGTTAGGGAGAAAAACGATAAAATGCAATATGCTGGTTTTTAACACTTTTTTAAAAATCGATAAAAACATATAAGGAGTTATCGGAAAAAATCGATATGCATACTGTCGGATAGGTAGTGAAATGGACTAGCCTATGGTAGAAACCACGTGGTCGTAGCACTCACGGTTAGGGAGAAAAACGATAAAATGCAATATGCTGGTTTTTAACACTTTTTTAAAAATCGATAAAAACATATAAGGAGTTATCGGAAAAAATCGATATGCATACTGTCGGATAGGTAGTGAAATGGACTAGCCTATGGTAGAAACCACGTGGTCGTAGCACTCACGGTTAGGGAGAAAAACGATAAAATGCAATATGCTGGTTTTTAACACTTTTTTAAAAATCGATAAAAACATATAAGGAGTTATCGGAAAAAATCGATATGCATACTGTCGGATAGGTAGTGAAATGGACTAGCCTATGGTAGAAACCACGTGGTCGTAGCACTCACGGTTATGGGGAGAAAAACGATAAAATGCAATATGCTGGTTTTTAACACTTTTTTAAAAATCGATAAAAACATATAAGGAGTTATCGGAAAAAATCGATATGCATACTGTCGGATAGGTAGTGAAATGGACTAGCCTATGGTAGAAACCACGTGGTCGTAGCACTCACGGTTAGGGAGAAAAACGATAAAATGCAATATGCTGGTTTTTAACACTTTTTTAAAAATCGATAAAAACATATAAGGAGTTATCGGAAAAAATCGATATGCATACTGTCGGATAGGTAGTGAAATGGACTAGCCTATGGTAGAAACCACGTGGTCGTAGCACTCACGGTTAGGGAGAAAAACGATAAAATGCAATATGCTGGTTTTTAACACTTTTTTAAAAATCGATAAAAACATATAAGGAGTTATCGGAAAAAATCGATATGCATACTGTCGGATAGGTAGTGAAATGGACTAGCCTATGGTAGAAACCACGTGGTCGTAGCACTCACGGTTAGGGAGAAAAACGATAAAATGCAATATGCTGGTTTTTAACACTTTTTTAAAAATCGATAAAAACATATAAGGAGTTATCGGAAAAAATCGATATGCATACTGTCGGATAGGTAGTGAAATGGACTAGCCTATGGTAGAAACCACGTGGTCGTAGCACTCACGGTTAGGGAGAAAAACGATAAAATGCAATATGCTGGTTTTTAACACTTTTTTAAAAATCGATAAAAACATATAAGGAGTTATCGGAAAAAATCGATATGCATACTGTCGGATAGGTAGTGAAATGGACTAGCCTATGGTAGAAACCACGTGGTCGTAGCACTCACGGTTAGGGAGAAAAACGATAAAATGCAATATGCTGGTTTTTAACACTTTTTTAAAAATCGATAAAAACATATAAGGAGTTATCGGAAAAAATCGATATGCATACTGTCGGATAGGTAGTGAAATGGACTAGCCTATGGTAGAAACCACGTGGTCGTAGCACTCACGGTTAGGGAGAAAAACGATAAAATGCAATATGCTGGTTTTTAACACTTTTTTAAAAATCGATAAAAACATATAAGGAGTTATCGGAAAAAATCGATATGCATACTGTCGGATAGGTAGTGAAATGGACTAGCCTATGGTAGAAACCACGTGGTCGTAGCACTCACGGTTATGGAGAAAAACGATAAAATGCAATATGCTGGTTTTTAACACTTTTTTAAAAATCGATAAAAACATATAAGGAGTTATCGGAAAAAATCGATATGCATACTGTCGGATAGGTAGTGAAATGGACTAGCCTATGGTAGAAACCACGTGGTCGTAGCACTCACGGTTAGGGAGAAAAACGATAAAATGCAATATGCTGGTTTTTAACACTTTTTTAAAAATCGATAAAAACATATAAGGAGTTATCGGAAAAAATCGATATGCATACTGTCGGATAGGTAGTGAAATGGACTAGCCTATGGTAGAAACCACGTGGTCGTAGCACTCACGGTTATGGAGAAAAACGATAAAATGCAATATGCTGGTTTTTAACACTTTTTTAAAAATCGATAAAAACATATAAGGAGTTATCGGAAAAAATCGATATGCATACTGTCGGATAGGTAGTGAAATGGACTAGCCTATGGTAGAAACCACGTGGTCGTAGCACTCACGGTTAGGGAGAAAAACGATAAAATGCAATATGCTGGTTTTTAACACTTTTTTAAAAATCGATAAAAACATATAAGGAGTTATCGGAAAAAATCGATATGCATACTGTCGGATAGGTAGTGAAATGGACTAGCCTATGGTAGAAACCACGTGGTCGTAGCACTCACGGTTATGGAGAAAAACGATAAAATGCAATATGCTGGTTTTTAACACTTTTTTAAAAATCGATAAAAACATATAAGGAGTTATCGGAAAAAATCGATATGCATACTGTCGGATAGGTAGTGAAATGGACTAGCCTATGGTAGAAACCACGTGGTCGTAGCACTCACGGTTATGGAGAAAAACGATAAAATGCAATATGCTGGTTTTTAACACTTTTTTAAAAATCGATAAAAACATATAAGGAGTTATCGGAAAAAATCGATATGCATACTGTCGGATAGGTAGTGAAATGGACTAGCCTATGGTAGAAACCACGTGGTCGTAGCACTCACGGTTAGGGAGAAAAACGATAAAATGCAATATGCTGGTTTTTAACACTTTTTTAAAAATCGATAAAAACATATAAGGAGTTATCGGAAAAAATCGATATGCATACTGTCGGATAGGTAGTGAAATGGACTAGCCTATGGTAGAAACCACGTGGTCGTAGCACTCACGGTTATGGAGAAAAACGATAAAATGCAATATGCTGGTTTTTAACACTTTTTTAAAAATCGATAAAAACATATAAGGAGTTATCGGAAAAAATCGATATGCATACTGTCGGATAGGTAGTGAAATGGACTAGCCTATGGTAGAAACCACGTGGTCGTAGCACTCACGGTTATGGAGAAAAACGATAAAATGCAATATGCTGGTTTTTAACACTTTTTTAAAAATCGATAAAAACATATAAGGAGTTATCGGAAAAAATCGATATGCATACTGTCGGATAGGTAGTGAAATGGACTAGCCTATGGTAGAAACCACGTGGTCGTAGCACTCACGGTTAGGGAGAAAAACGATAAAATGCAATATGCTGGTTTTTAACACTTTTTTAAAAATCGATAAAAACATATAAGGAGTTATCGGAAAAAATCGATATGCATACTGTCGGATAGGTAGTGAAATGGACTAGCCTATGGTAGAAACCACGTGGTCGTAGCACTCACGGTTATGGAGAAAAACGATAAAATGCAATATGCTGGTTTTTAACACTTTTTTAAAAATCGATAAAAACATATAAGGAGTTATCGGAAAAAATCGATATGCATACTGTCGGATAGGTAGTGAAATGGACTAGCCTATGGTAGAAACCACGTGGTCGTAGCACTCACGGTTATGGAGAAAAACGATAAAATGCAATATGCTGGTTTTTAACACTTTTTTAAAAATCGATAAAAACATATAAGGAGTTATCGGAAAAAATCGATATGCATACTGTCGGATAGGTAGTGAAATGGACTAGCCTATGGTAGAAACCACGTGGTCGTAGCACTCACGGTTAGGGAGAAAAACGATAAAATGCAATATGCTGGTTTTTAACACTTTTTTAAAAATCGATAAAAACATATAAGGAGTTATCGGAAAAAATCGATATGCATACTGTCGGATAGGTAGTGAAATGGACTAGCCTATGGTAGAAACCACGTGGTCGTAGCACTCACGGTTATGGAGAAAAACGATAAAATGCAATATGCTGGTTTTTAACACTTTTTTAAAAATCGATAAAAACATATAAGGAGTTATCGGAAAAAATCGATATGCATACTGTCGGATAGGTAGTGAAATGGACTAGCCTATGGTAGAAACCACGTGGTCGTAGCACTCACGGTTATGGAGAAAAACGATAAAATGCAATATGCTGGTTTTTAACACTTTTTTAAAAATCGATAAAAACATATAAGGAGTTATCGGAAAAAATCGATATGCATACTGTCGGATAGGTAGTGAAATGGACTAGCCTATGGTAGAAACCACGTGGTCGTAGCACTCACGGTTAGGGAGAAAAACGATAAAATGCAATATGCTGGTTTTTAACACTTTTTTAAAAATCGATAAAAACATATAAGGAGTTATCGGAAAAAATCGATATGCATACTGTCGGATAGGTAGTGAAATGGACTAGCCTATGGTAGAAACCACGTGGTCGTAGCACTCACGGTTATGGAGAAAAACGATAAAATGCAATATGCTGGTTTTTAACACTTTTTTAAAAATCGATAAAAACATATAAGGAGTTATCGGAAAAAATCGATATGCATACTGTCGGATAGGTAGTGAAATGGACTAGCCTATGGTAGAAACCACGTGGTCGTAGCACTCACGGTTATGGAGAAAAACGATAAAATGCAATATGCTGGTTTTTAACACTTTTTAAAAATCGATAAAAACATATAAGGAGTTATCGGAAAAAATCGATATGCATACTGTCGGATAGGTAGTGAAATGGACTAGCCTATGGTAGAAACCACGTGGTCGTAGCACTCACGGTTAGGGAGAAAAACGATAAAATGCAATATGCTGGTTTTTAACACTTTTTTAAAAATCGATAAAAACATATAAGGAGTTATCGGAAAAAATCGATATGCATACTGTCGGATAGGTAGTGAAATGGACTAGCCTATGGTAGAAACCACGTGGTCGTAGCACTCACGGTTATGGAGAAAAACGATAAAATGCAATATGCTGGTTTTTAACACTTTTTTAAAAATCGATAAAAACATATAAGGAGTTATCGGAAAAAATCGATATGCATACTGTCGGATAGGTAGTGAAATGGACTAGCCTATGGTAGAAACCACGTGGTCGTAGCACTCACGGTTAGGGAGAAAAACGATAAAATGCAATATGCTGGTTTTTAACACTTTTTTAAAAATCGATAAAAACATATAAGGAGTTATCGGAAAAAATCGATATGCATACTGTCGGATAGGTAGTGAAATGGACTAGCCTATGGTAGAAACCACGTGGTCGTAGCACTCACGGTTATGGAGAAAAACGATAAAATGCAATATGCTGGTTTTTAACACTTTTTTAAAAATCGATAAAAACATATAAGGAGTTATCGGAAAAAATCGATATGCATACTGTCGGATAGGTAGTGAAATGGACTAGCCTATGGTAGAAACCACGTGGTCGTAGCACTCACGGTTAGGGAGAAAAACGATAAAATGCAATATGCTGGTTTTTAACACTTTTTTAAAAATCGATAAAAACATATAAGGAGTTATCGGAAAAAATCGATATGCATACTGTCGGATAGGTAGTGAAATGGACTAGCCTATGGTAGAAACCACGTGGTCGTAGCACTCACGGTTAGGGAGAAAAACGATAAAATGCAATATGCTGGTTTTTAACACTTTTTTAAAAATCGATAAAAACATATAAGGAGTTATCGGAAAAAATCGATATGCATACTGTCGGATAGGTAGTGAAATGGACTAGCCTATGGTAGAAACCACGTGGTCGTAGCACTCACGGTTAGGGAGAAAAACGATAAAATGCAATATGCTGGTTTTTAACACTTTTTTAAAAATCGATAAAAACATATAAGGAGTTATCGGAAAAAATCGATATGCATACTGTCGGATAGGTAGTGAAATGGACTAGCCTATGGTAGAAACCACGTGGTCGTAGCACTCACGGTTATGGGAGAAAAACGATAAAATGCAATATGCTGGTTTTTAACACTTTTTTAAAAATCGATAAAAACATATAAGGAGTTATCGGAAAAAATCGATATGCATACTGTCGGATAGGTAGTGAAATGGACTAGCCTATGGTAGAAACCACGTGGTCGTAGCACTCACGGTTAGGGAGAAAAACGATAAAATGCAATATGCTGGTTTTTAACACTTTTTTAAAAATCGATAAAAACATATAAGGAGTTATCGGAAAAAATCGATATGCATACTGTCGGATAGGTAGTGAAATGGACTAGCCTATGGTAGAAACCACGTGGTCGTAGCACTCACGGTTATGGAGAAAAACGATAAAATGCAATATGCTGGTTTTTAACACTTTTTTAAAAATCGATAAAAACATATAAGGAGTTATCGGAAAAAATCGATATGCATACTGTCGGATAGGTAGTGAAATGGACTAGCCTATGGTAGAAACCACGTGGTCGTAGCACTCACGGTTAGGGAGAAAAACGATAAAATGCAATATGCTGGTTTTTAACACTTTTTTAAAAATCGATAAAAACATATAAGGAGTTATCGGAAAAAATCGATATGCATACTGTCGGATAGGTAGTGAAATGGACTAGCCTATGGTAGAAACCACGTGGTCGTAGCACTCACGGTTATGGAGAAAAACGATAAAATGCAATATGCTGGTTTTTAACACTTTTTTAAAAATCGATAAAAACATATAAGGAGTTATCGGAAAAAATCGAAAAAAGATCTAAAAATCCATAATATCTCTATAATAACAAACTCCGGGGGTCTCGTTACAACGACCTTCGGTCGTTGCAACTCGACCTAAATTGACAAAAAGTCTATAATATTTCCACTCTCTTCTGCTTTCGTCCAAGGATCGCCTCCCCATTCCGCCCACCCTCCTAATAGCAAGTACTTATTTCTATTCTATTCTATTCTATTAAAAGTTATTTTTGTTTGCCCTGTATTTCTATTCAATTCTATTAAAAGTTATTTTTATTTGGCCTGTTTTCTATTACTGAGGATAAAAAACCGAGATCTATAAAAGTATTGCCTGGTCTGACTATGACTCGAACCTACCTACCGACCTACCTACGCACGTCACATCTATCTACCTATCACAATCTGCCTATAGCTCTAACCACTACGCTATCGACGTACTGCGATTGCATGTATTAATTCTTTAATACTTGCCGCAGAGAACGTATAACAGACGAGAAGGTCGAGGGCGTGCCGATTGCCATTTGTTCCCCCTACGGGACTATTCACCACCTCTGGCTAACAGCGAACTACCAGAGGCTGGCATTTGGGAGACATGTATGTAAAAACAAAAATGTAAATAAGAGAGACAATGTTAAGTAACAGGTGTATTTACTTGATCACATTTCTGGCATATTATAGTAGAAGTGCATTTGACCGTTTTCCAACTATAATAATGCCTACTGTGTTAAAAAAAAACAGGTGAAATAAAATGACTCAGTGCATATATGTATACATGTATATATAAAATATTATATTTATGTAATATATATGTACGCAGTAAGTCGTCTGAGAAATTGTCATTGAACTGTTGACAATTTGGCAAATCATGTACACGAATTATTTTTTATAATGTAAATCATTGAAATAATTAATAAAAATCGTGTTTTATTTATCAAATAAGCCTTTTTATTTAATTTTCATTAGTAAAATGAGTAAAAAAATTTTATTATAATTAAATCTGAAATTTCACTACTTTTCCATATGACCATCGGCTTGATGTAGAAGCTAAAAGACAAGTTACGCACATATATTAGGATTTTGCACATATGTTTGTTTAAAAAAATGTGTGTCGCTCCTTTGTGCTCAACGAAATGAAGATTTTGTCTGTTTTTTTACCGGCAAATTGTAATCAGTACCTCATAAAATGAATTGATTTCAAAGTTGTCTGAGGTGCGATGGTTAAAACGCTATTAAAGTGGTCTTGCAATGTTCAGGTTCGAATCCCAACCAGTGAGGTATTCTTTCACTTTTCAAATTTATTTCTGTGTTAGCATCAGTTTCAACTTTTTCGCAAGTTTTGTTATTGTAGCAAAGATTGATGGCGGGTACAAGGGAAGAGAATTGGCAAGTTTTTGTATATATATATGTTTTTTGTATACGTATTGATTCTTTTGAATGTATATGGCTTCAACTTCAGACCAACCGATTTCTGATTTTTATAAATTTTTTCATCGTCGCGATGAAAATGCTTGTGGATGACGGGTAGAAGAGAGGCTTACGCATTTTTAAAATTGTATGTGTTTGGTGTATACATATTAAAATGCATGAATGCATGTGTTTTCATGGCGTCGTCAGCCAACATCAATTTCTAATTTTTGGATTTTTGGTCGTTGAAACGACTTATTGATGGCGGGATGTATGTAGGTTCATTTGAATTTATGAGTTTGGGACTTTTGTAAGCATATTTGATGGCAAATTTGACTTCGTCTTCAGAAAACTCTTTGTGGATGAAGAGTAGAAGGAAGGAAAGGGGTTTATATGCGATAGTTGCTTTTGTTTTTTCACTGAGGTATGGATGTCTTTGATGAATGGTTTTGCTATTATGAATCAATAGGGGGATTCTCTATGTCTAGGAAATGCATACTAATAACAACACGGCGCAGGATTGCTTTTTCCTTTTTGCTATCTGTGGGAAATAAATATACATAGGTTTTGATATAGGATATTTTTCCTATCATAGCATATTTTTTGCATGTGTTTTGTTGTTATGCCATTGCACGGATAGGAAAACTGCTATCCGTGAACCGTAGCATGCATTTCCTAGACATAGAGAATACCCCTATTGATGTATGGTTTTGTTATTATGAACCAATATTTTGGTTTTGAATAGGATTATTACAATCGATTATTACGTGCGCTGTATGTACATATATATATTTTTCATGTGTATATGTTATAATTTCTTTAAATAGTATTTTATGGAAAATGAAAAGCATTAATTTTGTAATTCATACATATATGTATGTATGTATGTTAGACGCAATTGAAAAAAACGGTACAGTAGCGTATGGACATATTTACATACAATATGTATAAATAAAAATGTACATATGTATGATTGAAAAAATTAATGCATTTTACATTTACGTAAAATGTGTTATTTTGATAAATCAAAAATACTATTTAATGAAATCATAAGTAAATGCTCATGCAAAATATATATAATTACATACATCATACATAATAATCGCATGTAATAGTCTCATTCAAGACCAAAATATTGGTTAATAATAACAAAATCATACATCATGACCGCAATAAGACATCCATATACAGTGACGGACAGAAGTCTATCCCCCTATTTTCGTTGTATTGAAAGAAGTTTATAGGAATATTTAACGACATAGTCTATTTCAATTATTTTCCATTCATTTAAAACAAAAGATTTCATCAATATCAGGTAACATGATCTTTTTAGTATTTAGTTGGTCCACCATTCGCATCAATAACAGCATGAAGCCGTCGTTGCGCTAGTACTTTCTACACAACGAATACAAGCAGACTTTTGTCCGCCACTGTATCAACAAAACCATACACCAATGAGAAAAAAAAAACATCTATCGCATATAAACGCCTTTCCTTCCTTCTACTCTTCATCCACAAACAGTTTTCCCAAAACGAAGTCTAATTTGCAATCAAAAATCAAAAAGTCTCAAACTCATACATTCAAATGAACCTATGTATGTGTATACAAAAAAACCGATACACAAAAAGTATTTTACAATCCCCTTTTCTCTTACTCCCACCACCAACAAGTCTTTTCAACGACAAAGAATCCAAAAATTAGAAATTGGTGTTGGTTGATGATGACGTGAAAACACATGCATTCAAGCATTTGAAAACGTATACGCCAAACACATACAATCTTAAAAATGCCTAAGCCCTTACTCTTCTACCCGTCATCAACAAGCATTTTCCTCGCGACGATGACAAAATTGACAAAAATCAGAAATCAAGTTGATCAGAAGTTGAAGACACATACATTCAAAGGAATCAATGCGTACACGAAAAACATATACATATACAAAAACTTGCAAATTCTTTTTCCTTGTACCCGCCGTCCATAAGCTATTCCTTTGCGACGATGACAAAACTTGCGAAAAAGTTGAAATTGATGCTGACGAACACAATCGCAACATACAGAAATAAATATAAAAAAGTAAAATAATAACCCGCTTGTTGGGATTCGAGCCTGAGTATTACAAGAACACTTTAATAGCGTCTTAACCATCGCACCTCAGACAACTTTGAAATCGATTCATTTTATGAGGTACTGATTACAATTTGCCTGTAAAAACAGACAAAATCTTAATTTCGTCGAGAACAAAAATCTGCATCAAGCCGATGATCATATGAAAAAGCGGTGAAATTTTTTACTCATTTTAAACAAAATATTTTTTTAACATTTAAGATATATATACATATATATATATATATTGTAATTAAACTTACGCTACGCATTTATCTACATGAAAATTAAATAAAAAGGCTTATTTGGAATATAATTCTAGATTTTTATTAATTATTACAATGATTTACTTTATATAGAAAAATTCGTATACGTGATTTGCAAAATTGTCAACAGTTCAATGACAATTTCTCAGACGACTTACTGCATACATATATTACACAAATATAATATTTTATATATCTATATATATACATATATGCACTGAGTCAATTTATTTCACCTGTTTTTTTTTAAACACAGTAGGCATTATTATATTTGGAAAACGGTCAAATGCACTTCTACTATAATATGCCAGAAATGTCTTCAAAAAAATAAATGCCTTTAAAAAACTAGGCAAATTGATCAGGTAAATACACCTGTTACTTAACATTGTCTCTCTTATTTACAGACATGTCTCCCAAATGCTTGCCTCCGGTAGTTCGCTGTTAGCCAGAGGTGGTGAATAGTCCTTATTAATCCCGTAGGGGGAACAATTGGCAATCGGCACGCCATGGACCTTCTCTATATTCTACGTTCTCTGATATTAATGATCGGAAAAACTCAAATAATTATTGGTAAATGGGAGATTTCTTTGTATTATACAATTAAATGGCTTTGATTTACTTAGTTAAATATAAATTGTTATTTCAGAAGGAAAGTCAACAAACTCATTTCTCCTACATTAGGATGTGAACACCGGCCAATTCAAGTTGAATCGATGGAAATCATAGACAATTAATACTTAAATTCAACTAAATTAGTAAAATTTAGATTTTTTTTATAAAGTTTCTTAATAAATTTAAAAAAAAAAGAAAAAAAAAAGTAATGCAAAAAATTCCGTCACGGTGGGTTTCGAACTCGGGCAAATCATTTCATTTCCTTGTTGAATAGTAAGTATTCTTGGTTTTTTTGTGGTGATCACCTGCGAACATCAATTCAAGTTGAATTGATAGAAGCCATAGACAAATAATACTTAAATTTAACTAAATTAGTAAAATTTAGAAATTATTTTATAAAGTTTCTTAATAAATTAAAAAAATTGAAGAAATTAAATATTGAAAATATAATACAAAAATTTCAAGCGCAATGGGATTTGAACCCAGGCTCACCATTTCATTTCATTATTGTATAGTAGTTTTTGTCTTTTATTGTAATCACTATCAAACACCAAATAACACAAATATTGTATGTACATAATTGAAATTTATTACAATAAAATGAGAATTGAAGAAAGTAAAAAAGTACAACGTTTGAATTTATTAAGATATGGCTTCCTCAAAAAAGTGATGTGCATGTATTGTTGTTGTTACTATTGCTAAACTTACCTCGCCTAGGGTCAGGTAGGTTTAGTCGGGCCGAGGAAACGTGCTATTTCGACGTGTTCCGAACCAAAGGAAGAAGGGTGTTAGATGAGTCATTGATTGCGGAACATCGGGGTCGATTCTGAATAGGTAGGAATTAAGTGGACTGCAGTATCCAAACTCCTACGACAGCCGGTTCTACGTACCGGAGTTCACCCGGATTTTATTCTACCAAGAGCTGTTACCTTTTTGGCGATCTAATCCCGTTTAGGTCACCAGGTAATTCTAGTGAGGTAATGTATGATATGTGCTTGCAACCGATTGTTTTTGACAGAGAACGCACCATTGTTGTATGATAAGTTTTGCTAAATTTATTTGTTCAATTATCAAAGTAAATGAAAATATTATTTTCGAATTAATATAAAATGTTTACAGTAGCTATGTGAGATTGCATTAAAATTATTAAAATAACTATTTTTCTATATGCAAAGTTTTATGTTATATCAGAGAACGCAGAGAACGTATAACGAGAAGCAGAGAACGTATAAGAACGTTGTTATACGTTCTCTGCTTCTCGTTCTTATACGTTCTCTGACTTATATAAGTTCTCTGCTTCTCGTTGTTATACGTTCTCTGGCTTTATTATGAAGTGCAATATATAGTTGGGCAAATGACCACTTTTTGAAGTAAGTCAAATATGGGCAAGTTAGGAGAAAGTAAGTTAATAATGTTCTATATTTTTCTTATATATACATAGATGTACATTATAACGTGATTTATATAATACAGAGGTCATGCGTTCATTATTGCTTCAATTAACGGGTGGAAATGACAAATTGTCGAATGTATATAATGCTGTTTCCAAAATAAATCTAGCTGTTCATAAATATAAACCCCGTTTGGTGGCACTACCAGAATGTTTTAACTGTCCATATGGTACCAAATACTGGCCTCACATCGCAAGAGTTATCTGCAGCAGCAAAAAATCATGGTATGTACATTGTTGGTGGAACCAGAGAACGTAGAATCTACTTTAATCTACGTTCTCTGGTTGCAGTTTTTGTTTTTTTTATGGTGATCACCTGTGAACACCAAATTGCGAACATATTTACCTACGGAAAATTATAAAATCAAAGTGAGAATTACAAAAAATATATAAAATTAAGTAACAATTGTTTTCATTATATTTAAATTAATTTAATTTAGTTTTATTATTCTTGCACTAACAGACAAATTTTTACAAATCAGTGGCGTTTCTTCTCTTTGCAATTTGGCGACAATTGGATATACAAAGTGAAACAAGGTCATCCACAGCCTAATTTTTCTAATGGAGTGGAGGCCTTTATCTTTCTCTACCTTCAGCGGCGAGTACTGCCATCGGTAATGATGGGCGACCTATAGGTTTGAAATTGCCGTCTATTAATGACTGAAAAAATCTGCTTTAAAGGAGGTGTGACGCTATATACCTAATAAAGAGTATAAACATTTACATCGGAACGTAATTATTTATGATTGATTTCACATTTGACTTTATCCTGGCTCGCCTTTTGGTGAACCTACAACGCTACTTATATTACTTTTGAAACAAATTTTCTATAGCTAGCAACTCTAAAGTTTGTTGTAATGTAATAAGAATGGCATTTGCAATTATTTAAAAAAAGTTAAAAATTATGAAAATTTTAAAATTCGAAAATCTAAAAGCTCGAAACCCTGAAAAAGTGTGCAATGGGTTATTGTAAACGAAAATTTGAAGAAAACATGTATCACACATAAGGTAAAATTTTTCGAAAACTGAAACAAAGATGCGATATTGCAACATGCGGAGTCATCTTCGTGAAGTAAATAAATTAATATATTTTCATTAAATTAAGTGTTTTACGTCTACATTTCAGAAAGTTTATCCCATATTTATGTTATTAGATTTACATATATATTTTCTATAAAAAAAAATACTTTTGGAAATAAAGGAAAGATATATATAATTAGAGGATACATCAAATTTAATTCAAATTTCGAAGACCAATCATAATCACCATATTTTAGTTGAAAGTATTGGGGCAAAAATTAGAAACGCTTATAAGAGAAATTATTCTACTAATCAAACAACAGCAATAATCATTCTTGTGGTAAGTTAAATAAGAATGTGTAAATTTTACTATTCCAAAATTATGCACACATTTCGGTCCGAAAAAGTATTAACAGACGAGAATTATTTAAATACTTTTCTTTAATATACTCATATTATGTTGCATTTCCGAATAAACATATCTACAACAAAGTTTGTTGTTCTTTCTCAATTAGCATATTTGAAATTTTTTAGTTACTTCAAGCCGAGAAATTTATTTAAAGGTTGTTTCACTCTCCCTATAGTCGTTAGCCGTTCTTAAAAAAATTATTTTGTAATAGAACATAAAAAGCTTAAATAAGGAATTTGTATCTCATTTCTTGATATACTTTTCGAGTAAATAATGCTAATATGTTTTAGAAACTCAGCTTTGCGCTTAGTGATGTAGCCTGTTTATTCAAAAATTATTAATTTTTTACCAAAAAGGTTCCTAAAAATAACTTAAACATTTCCAAGTTGAACAGTTTTTAAGTAGTAAAATTAAACAATTCAGAGCAAAGACGTTTAGAGGCACAAATTTCAAATTATGCAACATGCACTTAACCCAAAAATTAGTGAAATACAAACAGTAATATTTTTGCTACAAGTACGTATGCACATTGTTTATATGTACATATTTAAAAGTTGGAAGAATATGGGTATATTTGAACGCTTTGAAATGTTAACTACTTTGATATATATATGTCTAGATTATCATTTTAATACAAATTATGGCAAACCTTAGTGGAATAATAAGGAATATCAAAACATCGATATATTAATTTAATAGCAGACTCAAAAAATACTGGAAACAACACCTCGTACATACATAAAGCGTGTTTTATTCGGATAATACTAGATTCATAAATTTATCATTTCAAGCAGAACTGCAGTTAAAAGTAAATTATTATTTTTTTCGTAATCTTATTCTACACATTTGAATGTACTCCCGAGCTACCTGATCCACCAGTAACGTTGACTGTAACGGGTGCAGAAGTGGACGAATTAGCTCGCAAACTTATATGATGTTGACTGTAGTTTGCAGTTGATGACTCAGCCATTACTAAAGTGTCCATTTTTAATCGCAGTTCTTCCTTCCGTGTCTGAACTGACAACAGTTCGTCACTTAAATCGTTGCACAAACGTAACAATATGTTATTTTGTTCTCGAAGATGTCGCAGGATATCCGACATGTTGTTGTCGTGCTTAAACGATACATGTTTTAACGTCTCACTAATAGCATTTACACGTTTATCGTATGTGTCAGCATTGGGCAATGCTGTTGCTATCGGGTATTGTTGGGCGATTGCAGCAGAACCAACTGCACCAAATGGCATCGAAACAGAAGGTGTCGGTTGAGTTGGCTGTGCAGTATAGCTCATTTGTATTATTGGATTGGGGGATTCAGAATTTCTAGGTGTATTTGGTTTTCTATATACCTCAAACGCCGAAATACGTTGATTTGATTGTTGCAGTGAATGTCGTGTTGGGGGCAAAGTAAAAACTTTTGCAATTGTATTTGATGATATCGGTTGCGCTGAGGGTAAGGAATACTGTTGACGGTCTGGATATGTGTCTTTCTACAAATATAATAAAAAAATTAATATATAGAGAAGATTATGTATGAGTACATATATATCATTGGAAAATAGCTTCTTCATACATCTTCACCGTGAAACTGTGTAAAATCAGCAAACCCGGTAGACATCTGCATATCGAAACTAACCTGGGCTATCATCTATAATAAGAAAATAAATTAAATTAGATTGATATAGTGGAATATATTGAATACATAAAACTAAAGGAAGAACAAAATAAGAATTATCAACAACTATTTATACCTCTGGCTGGTGACCAATCGGAGCAGACATTTTGAATTTATTTAAGTCCAAACTGCTGCTACGACCATGTCGATGTGGTCGTGGTGGTGGTAATGGAGGAGGATCCTTTTTATTTTGCAATAATTGTTGATGTTGACTGACACAGACTAATTCATTATTATCCACACCACCGCTTGAATGTGCATTTTGATTACTTGTGATTGCAGCGGTATTACCTATGCTGGACTCACGCTGTGGTGGGGGAGGCAATGCGCCGATATTTTTTTGAATTAATTTCTTTGCCTGAGGTCGCTGAATTGCGCGTAAATCGTTATTTTGAAGAGATTCCCGATTAACTGGTATACTTCCAGTATTATTGGTATTGCTGGAATTAGTTCCACTTGTAGATGCGGTTAATGATTGTTTAGGGCTACTGTCTTGTTGACTTGCCAAATCGTGTGCGTCCTGGTTAAGTGTTTCGGCAGCAGTTATTGTATTTCCTGAAAGCATGCCTTGAAATATATATTTTCAATTATCGAAAAAAAATACATACCAACCGGAGTTACCCGTAAAGGCACAGGATGTAATATTTGAGGATCGGATACCACAGCTTGTGCCGTTCGCTGCATGTCAAAATTTACTGGTTTTGGACCTGGACTCGACACATTTGATGTAGGAGACTCTGTAAATTTTGTCCATTGTGTAGGCGGGATATCCTAGAAAAAAAATTTACAAATTAAGGATTTATTATATTAAATAACGATACTCACTGCAGGGGCCCAAACATTTCGATCTTTTGTTTGCGCCACAGTTGTTGAAGGTGTCGTTTTGGATTCTACTACTGGAGAATCGGATTTACTGCTGCTTCTCAAAACATGTGGCAAAGGAGGTGTAACTGAAACTTGATTGCCTTGTCTGGACCCAGCTTTCATCTATTTATTAAAAGGATTCATTATTGTAAATATATATGAATTTTTGCTTGTTATTCTTACATGTGATGTGGAAGGTACGTTTATATTCATAATGTTTTTATCAATAACACCCCGTTTGAGAGTTGCATTTTTAGTTACTATTACCGTATTATCAGTTTTTTCCTCTTCATCGTCATCATTTAAGTGCAACAAATCTGCTTCAGGCGGTTCTTGTGGTAATGTATTTATAGTTTCATTCAAGGAATTGTGTTGGAGCATATTTGGGTGCAAACAACATGGAAGAACTGTTGGTAAGGGTATATTATTACGCCTTAACACGACCAAATGCATAGCAGCGGTAAATTCTGCTAAACTTAAAGCTCCATCACGGGAAACATCACACAGTTGCCAAATATGCCTCAATTCTTCAATTGGTATCCTCGATTTTTCAAAAAATACTCTGCAAAATGTTAAGCGAAAGCATATATATATATATATATATATATATATATATATATATGTATATATATATATGTATATTGTATTTTAACTTTTACCTTGCAACCTGTCCGGAGAGCAGTCCCTTATTATCGCGTTGAACAGATTTAAACTGGTTATAATAATAATCACGTTGTTCGGGAGTAATTTGATATACGCTTTCCAGATCACTTTCATTTTCTTCATCACTGCTATGACGATCTGAAGATTCTTCTTCTGTTCCGAGAAGTTGCCGATGTTCATCGCCCAACATACCGTGCCACAACGTTTCTTTTGTCCATTGACGTTCCGTTACGCTATTAGTTGGCGTGGGACTATCACTATTAGTGCTCCATGCTTCTGGTGAACCCACATTCTTTAGCTATCATACGTAAAATAACATAAATGAGTCTTTACTAAGAGAAAGAAATATTTATCATTTTTTATTAATTAACTGCTGTTCGCGGTTCAAAAAACATATTCGCGTTTATAATTATATTAGCATACCAAATTAGGTAGAAATATCTCTAAATGCATACATCTTGGCTGAAAACTGGTTTAGGTAACTATTTTTTTAAACAACGATTCTTCATCCATACTTCATGAAAAGCTCAGAAAAACATAATAATGTTTCAATGTCATTGGACACTAGTAAATTAATATTTAGAAAAATATAATATTTGGCAATCGGAAGGCTGGAGATTTTCGGCTAAGCTCCCTCACCATTCTGTGGTGAATTTCTTAATATTTCTCTAACAAATGGAGGACCTACAGTTAAGTCGCCTCCTAATGGCTGATTGACTTTTATGAAGAGCTTTTTATTAAATGTGAGACACTAATAGGGATTGACATTTCTTGACGAATTAAGTATGAGTAAAATTAATATGATTATATCATAACACAGTTAAAAATTAATGTGGAATTAACTTACCGCATCATGGCCACTAATTTCAGTGTTAACTACCCTACTGACTGCACCGTTTGATTCATTTTGATCCATTTCTGAGTCTGTACTTGGCACATCTGAGTTTATAGCAACATCTTGCTGCTGTTGAAGATGTTGTTGAGCTGTTGTGGATTTCTGCAAGGATATGTTTTCCTCAGTTTCTACTAACCAGTCATTGGATCTATGAGGTAAAGAGTTCTTTCGTTCAGCAACTGGAGGAGGTGGTATCACATTTGAAGGCTGATGTATTTTTGAAGGATTTGCCTCAGAATTACAGGGCGAATCTTTCCAACTGAAACGGGGTAATGGTAAAGGAAGGGCCGCAGTTATAATATCATGTCTTAATGGCATCCCAGATTGATACGCAGCAATAAGTTTAAGACATGAATAGAACTGATCCCGTGAAATATGTAATGCAGCTGAAGGTATACCGGCAAGAACAGTGATCTTAAAAAATATTGAGTAAAATAGAGAAAAAATTGAGATAATATCAAATTGAATTACCTCAACGATTTTGTCATTTTGAACATTTGCTGACCGATACAATTCCATGGCTTTTAGTATAGGAATTTTACCCACTTTTTCCACGTCACAACAAAGAAATAAGTCACCAAAATAACGCGATTCTGCTTCGTTGAGATACACCTCCATCGTAGAATAGTGGAGTTATAACTTGTCGCTCTCAGTGAATTATTACTATTTAAAAATTCTTTAGTTTTCCTAGCTCTGCAAATACTTTCGATTCATTAAATATGTCACCATCCAATTTCAGAAAAACCAATCCGGATCATTTATTGGGAAAGCACCTCTCGTGTGTACCCAACTTATCCACAACTTTTTGAGGTGTTGATTTAGTTTGATAATTTCAAAGCGCTCAAAATTTAACTTTTTCGTATATATTATATGAATGAAATAATTATTGCAGAGTATGTAATTAATTGCATGCTTTGTTGTAAATTGTGCAAAACTTACAATCCTTCTATTCGTTTCTGCGTTTTCACACGACCACTAAATTAGAGAGCGTAAAATACGGTCTCTGCACTAATACCAGACAAGGGAACTTGTTTACGTTCTCTGCTGTATTTAGCTAACAGTTCTACGGCTACTGGCTACTTCAATTTTGTGGCAGCGTTGCCGTTTGGCATGGAATGTAGAATAACGCAGAGAACGTATTCTACGTTCTCCGGTGCAAATGAATGGCACCACCAACAAAGAACGTAAATTATTAAGAAGCAGAGAACGTAAATGAGTTGGTATACGTTCTCTGATTCGGATATACTAGAGAACGTATTCTTCTACGTTCTCTGAATATACGTGCATTATAGAATCATTTGGCTCACAGCGCTGCGAAAATTTCTTTTTAATCCACAATTGCGATTGGAGATAACTAACATATTGCAAAATTTATAGAGAAACATAAAGTAAACATATTTAAGTTATGCAGAAAAGCTAACTGCGGAAAAGAAAACACTTACTTACGGGAACTTTTCAAATCACTTATATACTGTCTTATTGGTGATTACATGGAAATTTCGGTAATCTTCAAAAGTTTTAATACTTTAAATAATTAGTGTGATCCGCTATTATATATTTTCAATCAATACAATTTATAGAAGACGGAGTTCTTTAATCTCATAACATAAATGTGTAAATGTTAATATCGGTGATAACCGTAGCTGCAATTGTAAAGAGTTGTATATACAGATTTCGAGGGCGTGGCAATCCCGATTCCCATTTTAACTCAAGAGGTCAGACTAGCAGGAACACAATGAGCGTAAAGTATGTAGAGCAGAATCCTGGTAGTGATAATATACATTCAGAGGGCATAACAGGAGATGTTATAAATGGTACTGCAGTCAATTCATGTAGCGTCATGTAAGATATAATTTAATTAATTATTTGGCAGCAATAGTTATATTTTTTCTGTAGAAATTTTACAGCCGATGACGACCAATGCAGCTTCGAAATCACTACAAAAAATGTAAATATTGTCGGCAGTGCAGGCACCCATGACCATGGCTCTTCGAAAGTGAAATTAAAGAATATTGTCGATTATAAGTGGGAAGTAAAAAATTATCCGGGCCATTTAATTGCTGTCCATATGGATGGCAAACATATTGCGTACGTCATAAACGGTACGTATTTTTTCATTTGAAATGGTGAAAAAAAAAAAATATTTTCATCAATATATTTTAGTTAATAACAAGATATCACGTGTTGAGGGTATGGTTCGTGTTGTGAAAGCGCAGTCGGGATTACGAGCTTTAATCAAGGGAATGTCTGGGGAAGTCCTGGACTTACAATTTGCACATATTGAATCGGAGCATATTCTCGCATCTATTGATATGAATGCCTTGTACATTCATAAAATAGAACTAGCCGATGGAAATTTATTATGTAATCTGGTGGTTAAAATTGAAGACCCTTTGTCAAATTATTCCCCGAAATATGATAAAATTACGTGGTGTCCTTTTATTGATGCCCCGGGCGAAGATGATGAAGAATGTCAATTAATTGTGTGGGCGAGAGGTTCGATGTTGCAATGTTTTAATATAAATGCCATAGTAGCGGAATACGGAGTAAGTAATTTTCAATTAAATATACAAAGTTCAATTACAAATTAAAACTTTTAGGTGGGTGTCATACATCCGAATGTTATTTCGGCGGGCTATATAAAAGTATTCGAGGAATTGTGCACCGTAAGTTGGGTCGCTCTTTCTCCTGATGGCTCTACTCTCGGCGTTGGCAGTATTGACGGTATTATAAGATTTTATCAGGTGTATATGCACGACAAGGAACCTCGATGTTTGCATCAATGGATTCCTCATAACGGAAAACCTATTTCATCTTTCTTTTTCTTGGACAATTTGACTAAAAATGTATCTGAGTAAGTACTGCCAATATTATGTAAAAACTAAACCACCAGGGTCGCACAACATGGCCTTAACTAAAGTAACTTTATGAGGTTATTTTTCTTCCGGACACATATTTCCCTAACCTTACTTAAACTCTAATAATTATCAATATCTATATAATCAAAATCGGATCATAAACATGAAATTTTCAACAACTTGATCTCCTAGTAGATAAAAAAAATCAATCAATCATACAAAATCATGAATTAAATTAATTAGGGTGTGTTTAACAATTAAAATAAATTGAATTTACTTAGGTAGGGTAGATATGCCAGTAACCTGCCACTTATCTTTTTTGTTGTGTTTAAACTGATGTAGTTTACATTCTATCACTGATATTAAAAAATCATGAATTTACAAATGACTATTTTGACTAAATCTGGATCCAATAAAATCAACCATAATCACATAAAGGTCTGACAAAAAATAAATTTTTGTATATATTTCATTAATTTCAATGCACTAAGTATACAACCATAACGACAAACATTAAGATAACAAAAAATATACTTTAGAAATGTTTCATTAATTTCAATAAGAAACACATACCTATGTTAGGTACCAATTAAACATTATAAAAAGCATTAATCAAAAAAACTCATAAAAATATTGAAAAGGCAATATTATTGAGCACATGATAGGCAAATAAATTCATTTTTGGAGGCTTCCATATACGAAAGACCATTTAAAAAAGTGCATTTGAGGTGAAACCATGGCGAACACCTTATTATATACATTTATAGACACAGTTCGTAATGTATTCGAAAAATGTCTCACTTTTCATGCAACCATTTTCTGATCGGCCGAGAAACCAATTTTCAGGTATGCTGTTCACTATGTCTTTTGATGCTAACGTTGGCGGAAAAAACGATTAATGTTGTTATTGTATATTTCTCAGGACCTGAAGTTATGTGATATACGTTTCTGTATCCTTTCGGTAGTATAACCTTTCCAGTTTTTGGAGAAAGCGAAAAACTAGTTTCATCGCCGTTAAAAATACGAGTTTGGTCCTGTAAAATGTCCTCATAGTTATTTTCCGTAAGATAGCCAAACAGCTTTGAGGACTAATTTCTTATAACCTGTTCAGTAACAATTGCTCTACCCTTACTAATCGTTTCCGCTTCACGATTACAAAGTCCGGGATTGCGTTTAAAAAATAAACCTAGCCACTTTTCACCAGATTTGTCATCTTTAAATAGAGTTTTTCTCTTACCGTCCCTTATAGTTTTTTGAGCTGTATTGAGGAGATCGTCCTTTTTTAAAGAAACGATTTATTATCCATTCATTCATTTTTGCTTCTTCAACACTTGTCAAAAATGACTGTGGTCCCAAAGTAAAACAATTTTCTGGGACCCTTCCATTTACCCGATCTATAATCGTTGACTTCGGAACGCCATAAATGCTTGCTGTTTTCCGAATATTATCCTCTTTATCCGAATATCATTCAAAGCCAACTCCAGTTTTTGTTTATCCGGGACCTGCCTCCTCTTTTCAATAGATTCTTTAGCATTTTTTGTCATACATTCTAAAATTAATTTTACTACAAAAAAATATTATTGAATATAGCGCTAAAGTAACTTGCTGTCCGGATACTAGAATTGTGTGGTTTTTGACTTTTTCTAGTAACCGGATACTTGTCCGGATTCTAGAAAACACGTATATTTTCATTCCAGTATCCGGACAGGTGCATTTACAAAAATATATAAACATTTTTACTGATTTTAGACTGTTATTACGTATTTTCATCAATTATTTGTAGAATAACAGTCATATGAAACACGTTTATTATCAAATTATTAATAAAAACTCACCTGATAGAACTGAAGTACAACTAGTAAAAAAATAGCAAAGTCGCACGTCTTCACACACTCAAATTCAAAGTGAAGCAACAAAACCACTATTGAAAATAAAGTAAAACGAAAATTGCAAAACCGTTATAAAAGAGTGGCTATTTCGATTATATTTTTCAAATTTTTAAATAAGTCAACGGTTTGCTTATTTCGAAAGGTTAAAGTGAAAAGTTCCCGGTTACTGGCACATGTACCTTACACATGTGTAAAGCAGTGTTGAGACAAACGCTATTTTTAATATGTAAACTTTTACAGTTTATTATTGAAGTTGGAAATTAATTATTCGTTTTAAAATCTTTATGGACCAGATCTTAATTTAGTTCTTACTTTTGCCACTGCAGTGGTCGCACCTCTTCCGATTTAGTAGTGTCTTTTTTTAAATTTTTTTTTACTGGTACCGCTGTAGAAATTGTCCATTCATTTGGTACGATGCCTGTTTCTAAGCTTTTGTTTATTATAACTGAGTAGGAATGCCCTAAACAATGAATTTTTAGTTACACCATCTGTCAGTAATTTCTTGCAACCAATTTTATATTTAATGTTTATTACGTTTTGCATTAAATGGTCTGTTGTAATTTCTTCAAATTCAAATTTAAATGTTGCATCAGTATCATATATGAAGTCTTAATAAATTAATTTCTATAGTTTCAACACTATTAATTATTGTTTTAATGCTTTCCACCAAAAATGTATTTAAAACTTGCGCTATCGTTTTTTTTTTATTTTCAATATATTGATTTTCATGAATTATTGACGATATGATGGAGTCTTTTTTTATCTTCATAACACTCAGTTCGTTTTACACATTTCCATTTCCATTTCCATTGCGAGGTATTGTAAACATTTTAACAAACGCGAGTTTACATAAATACCCATTTCTTTTAACCCCAATTCTTCAATTCTTGAAAAATAGTATCATTTGTGTATGTAAGATTTTTACTGCTGTAATTCTCCATGGAACTTTTTTTTTTACCACTTTAAGAGAGATTTGATTTTAACATTGACGTTGACCGTTATTGCTGCATGATCTGATATTTTATGATCATCGGTCTCTTGCACTTCATATATAACAAAAAATATGCCGCAAGTATCATAGAAGAATCGAGTTTCACACTGCAACGTTTTTGGCCTACACTCTTGGATGGATAGTGATGGCTAATATTCTTATCTAATAAAATTAAAAGTTTTCGTTAAAAATTGTAATTGCTTTTTTATAAACAATTAAATTTAGAAAGTTTACATGCCTTATGAACTGTTTATCGACTTTCAGAACTTATTGGAAATATGCTATCACTGGGGCCGAAAATAATACCGAATTTAAAGTGTGGGATTGCAGTACTTGGGAGTGTTTGCAATCACTCAGCATTACCACAGCGTCAGAAGAAAAGAAATTACCTCGTTTTATTGCAGAAATTGATAGAACATCATCATATTTAGTTATTTCAAGTTTAGATACACGAACATGTTATATTATGCAAATTGTAAATAATAGTAATGTTGTATCATTAACTAAAAGTTCTGATAACGAAAGTAACAACAATTTTGGAAATAACAGTACTAGCAGCAATAGTAGCATTGGCAGTACAAAATATTTTTCGAAAAGCTTACGCCCACTTGTTTACATTAAAAGCATATCAGAGTTTCCTTTGAACTCTGGTATCTTATCATTTTCAATTGTTGATGCAGCAGTACGGCGATATAAGTGTGGGAATGATAATTATCTGTGTGAGGAATTTGATGATTACGATGAAGAAAGTAATTCAACATACTGTGTGGTAGTGAGAATGTTCATTGTGCAATCGAAGAGTATGCAAGAGTGTCGTATATTATATCAACCATCTGTTTCTGAAAATACAGAAGTTCGAAGCACTTTATCTGATGAAAGCGAAGTCGGGAGAGTTTCCCCAAATTTATCTCTATTGAATGACGCAGCTAGCTCGATTAGTAATAGAGGTGGTAAAGCTGACGCCCCTGGAATAACCAACAATTTGAATTCGAATAAATTAATACATACACATGTTAAGTCGGAAGCAGTAGATGAAAAAAATGTAAAAGAAGGAAGTAGTAACGATGCAAGTACTTTGGAATCTATACTCCGTATTAATTCAGTCTCACCAGTTAGTGTGACTAATCAAATATCTGCACAAACTACAACTACTCCTTCAATTGTCGCTATAGCAGCTGCTGCTTCTGCCCTGTCAACTCCACAGACCACTGAATTCAATGATGCTCGAACTTGTACTCCTCCCCAAAAAAGCAATAAAAGCTTCACTCAAGTCAACCTCATGACACCGGACGCCTTCAATTCGACTTCAGGTGGTAAGATATTTTAAGTATTGAAAGATTGATTTATTTACATTCTACTCATTTGTAGATAGAAATACACCGGATTGTGTGAGCTCAGAAGTTTTAAATACTATTTTAATGTTGGCAAGTGTAGCGGGACAACCTCCCCCGCCAAAACCAGAAAGTATAAATATATTAAATTTGGTAAATAATAAAATAATTGAGGATCAGGAACATCAAAAGTTACAGCACAAACATGCTATAGATTCCCAGAAAAAGTTTAAAGGTAATAGAATGGTTAAAGGTGTTTATTTCCAAATTTTTTCTACCGTTTACAATGTAAACTTACTAAAAATGTACTCTCCGATCGTACTATAGACAATGTAGCTAGTGGCGGCTCTAGTCCCAGCCGCGAAGTTCAAGAAATTATGTCTTTACAAGAAAATGAAAGTGGCGATGACGACTTGCTTGATGATACTTCCAGAAGTAACAAGGCGAAACCAGATAATGAAGGAATAAAAGCGGAAACGGAGGAAACAGGTTGTATATGTAATTTTAACATGAACGAATTTAATAATGATTATGGGAATAGATCTTTCTAAATGCCATTCAACTAGCAGTGTACCAAACTGGCCAAAGATAGCAGATCTACAAAAATCTCCTTCTAAACATTCAGCTGAGTTGAAGAATGCAGCACATTTGATGTCGCAAGTAATAAATGTTACATCAGCAACTAACTTAAATAATAGTGCAGTTGCGCCACCTATTATTAGTACCAACAGTAATAGTAATGGAGATATGGAAAACACAGGAGTTGAAAACAGCAGAGCAGATCTTACAGAGTTAAATGGAAAAATGGACCAATTAATTGGTATGTTCTTATGGATCCTATTCCGGTATTATTTTATAAGGTTGATTAAAGGTATATATAAAAGTGGTAGCAGAAGAACGAATACTACAATTACAATCAATAGAAAACCCATAAAAAACATATCCTTTTGACAATCCATACGCTAAGGCGAGTTCAAGAATAAAAAAGTTAAAGCCGCTGTGCTAGTAACTTCACTTTGATAAATTCGCCTTATTACCGTTGTTGCAACAAATATAAAATATATTTATATTATACAAGTCGAATTTAACAAGGTGAAGTTACTATGACAGCGAATAAAGTTTTTTTCGTTTATTGAACATTGGAATTGTCAAAATTATTTTCAATTTACGTTTTATTTGTTTGAAATTGATTAGATTAGATTATTAGATTTGTAAGATTTGTAAATCTTGAGAATGATGATTTTTACAAAAAAAACAGTGGAACAGAGAGTCTGGACAGTTTTAAAAGCCAAATAAATTTCCATAATTTTGATATGTACTACTCAAAAGCAAACACAAAATACCGGACTTGCATACATGTATATTGTTGTTGCTTCACATTTCTCAAAAATGTTTGTCTTTTTATTTTATTATGCTCACAGTTAATCGATATAGGTATAAACATATTTATATAAAACCATAAAATTACGAGGCAAATCAATTTGGCGTTGTCTGTCCAACTCTTTGTGTTGTGTACACGATAACTCGAGTAAGAATTCTAAAATTTCTCTCACAGCACGAAATAAAAATATCAGCCGAGTATATAACGTTCGGTTCCGCCCGAGTTTCGTCTCCCTTACATTTTTAACTTTATGTCATAAAGAAGCAAATGTAGAGACGGGTAAACAGGCTAATGGCCTCGATTGTCTATGAATGAACGCACTTCGATTTATTATAGAACGCATGCGTTTGTGAATAAAAATGTGTGCAATATTTTATGTACATACATACGAAAATACTTGAAAATCATACATACTTGAATATTTGCACGTACATATGTTTGAGTACAGATAGTAAGTTTGTGCTCATACAAACAAGACGGACATAGTTTACATACATATGTGTATGTATATAAATTTATGGTCAAGCACACTTTTTTTATTTTATGTCGTTTAGAAATCTGTTTATTTACAAAGAAAACATTTATTGCATATAATTATGTAATGATATACGCAAGTCCATTGGTTAATAACTTCTAATGTAATAAGGATACATGTATGACATTGACCCCAGCTAGAGTTTCACCTGCTGAATGCTATGAACATAATATCTCAAATTCGTACAATATTGAGTTAGGTGTACAATTAAGCATATGCGCAAAAACAAAATCTCCAGCAAAATTTGCGATAATTTCATAATTTTAATCTCTTTTATCAATTTACATTGTGTATATATCAGTTTTTATATATCTTATATATATATATTTTTATAAAATTAGTAAATGTATATGTATTATATATTTAAAATATTTTATATTTAGCTTAAAACATATGAAATAAGACAGAGTATTACATTGCATAATGCTGCCTTTCATGCATGTCCATGAAAACTAAGCAAATGACTGTAGAATGATAATATCCTTCTCCTAACATGTCCAACGTATGTCTTATATTCACTTCAAGGCCCCGTTTGAAGCTAACGTCTTTGCCATATATCTCTCTGTGGTCAGAAATGATCAAAACAGACCATTTCCTTGTTTCATATGTGTACACACATATCTGCATATGTCTAGTACATGCATAACAAAAAAGTTCACAAAAAATAACAAAATTTTTGAAATAGCTAAAAAAAATAATTAAATAAACTTTATTTTAGAACATATTTTAACTAATTAGAGTTAAACATTCGATCGAACATTTCCATTTGGTACATATCCATATACTATGGCTGATACATGCATAAGAAAAGTATAAAAAAATCACGTATGGACTTTTATTTACACTTTTAAAACTATGGCCAAATGGTTTCATATTATTTCAATACATTTAAAGAAATTTTGGCCAGTTTCAATCACTATTCATTGTGTTTGGAGGTTTGGTTTTTCTGCGATTATCCAAGAGCTGTTCAATCTTTTGGTCCTGCCGCTGATTCTTTAAAAAACACAAATATATTAGAATGTTTATATTCATTTTTGGCTGCAAAATATAAATGAATAAGAAACGAAATAATTAATAAATATTTGCATAAAATTTAACAATATAAATTACACGGAAATGAGCGCGCCTGACATCCATCATGGATTCTCGTTTTTTTTATATTTATTTGTGAATCTGTTACCGCCGTCTTGCCGGGGTAAGACCTCATACATGCTGTTCAGTTTGAGTACGAACAGTTTCTTATTCTTTGCAGATTTCTGATAAATATGAATGCACTGAAACTCGTTCCAATTGAATGAAATCAACATAAATGTAAAATAAGATGTAAAAAGAAAAGAAAAATATTCACCTTACGTCAGCGCCATATTGGTTAGTGATCAAATGAGAGTTAAGATGACTATTATGATATAAATCTAACGAAAGGATGGATAATTTTCAATTGTTCTATAATCGAATAATGCGTAGTTAGTTCCTTCTGCCGAATTAGTTTCCGAATTCATTCCAATGCTTTTAACAAAAATTTTTACTTTTCATGTTTTTAACTATTTTATTGTAATATGACCATCACGGTGTTCTTTTAGTTTTTAATAAATTGTTCTGATTTTATAAATAGAACTAGTTAAAAGGCAGTCAATACAAATTAACACACTACAAAATGAAGTGGCCAGTATCAAAAAGACAAATCCATTGGCATCAACGAAGAGTATGTCTGAATTTTCATTCAAACTCGAAATGCAGCTGTCAAAACTGATGGAACAATATCTAAAGCGTTACGAAAATGAGCATAAGAAAAAATTATCAGTCTTTATGTCTGGAAGGTTTGTAAAATTGGATTTAAATCTCAGAATTAAACTTAAACAAGTTTAAATTTCTTCGACAGAGATCAACAAAACAGAGAGTTAAGAGATAGTTTTATCCAGATAATTAATCAATACGTTTTAAATCACCTTGGAGAAGTCGTATCAAAAGTCATTAATATTGAAATTCAAAGGCAGTTGGCACCAATGTTGTCTGCAAAACTAGATCATTTGCAGCAACAAATACAAATAGATATTGGCCAGAAATTGTCAGCTTTTGACTTGATGCTTAACGATAATATATCAAAAGTTTGTAAGAGCAAGGTATGTAAATGATATTTTAATGAAATGTGCTTATATTTTCGTATTACACTTTATTCCAGACAATAATTGATACTTTTGGTAAATCCGTTTTGGTGGGAGTTCAGGGTAGTCTTCAGGCAGCATTTATTGAATCTATGTCTAGCACATTGATCCCGGCATATGAAAAATCATCCCAAAATATGTTCCAACAATTGCATGAAGCATTTTCTGTTGGAATAAAAGAATGTACGTAACAAAGATAACATGTTCTGTTTGAATTTCTTTTAAATTTTTTCACAGTTATTGAACAATTCGATAATTATGTGCAACATTTGCAACCCATGCAAGATTCTACAGAAGAGGTGCTCAGTAAGTTGTCCGGCTTCCGACAACATATTGATTCTGTACTGCTTAAGCATCGTAATTCTGTGACAGAAACAATGCTTGAAACACGAAAAGAAGTGAAAAGCTTAGAAATTGTTTTGTCGCGACAAATGCAAGAAACAGTCCGTTCTGAGGTAAACAATTTTATTTTGATAGAAACACATGTATTTATTAATATATTTGTATTATTACAATTATTTAAAGATAAAGAGAGGTTTTGAGAATCAGACATCCGCGTTACGTTCTCAAACTAACACACCAGCCCCGATGTATGACACCAAAGACACTATAAAACTATTATTGCAACAAGGCCAATTTAATAAAGCATTTCATCAAGCTTTGCTAGCTAATGATTTAAATTTAGTAGAGTTTACTCTAAAAAATGCCGACCATACAGCAATCTTTACGCCCGATTGTTGTTTGGAACAGAAGGTTCTTTTATCGCTGATTCAACAGATTTCAGCAGACATGAGTAATCACAATGAATTGAAGCAAAAGTGGGTATAATTGGTTTATGTTAGAGTTAACGATAATAATCCTAAATTTATTTAATTCAGTTATTTAGCAGATGCTTTACTCGCTATTAATCCAATGGATTCAATTACGCGCGAGCATGCACCAAAAGTTCTACAGGAATTATTCCGAAATTGTCAAATATTTTTGGTAAACCATTCGAAGAATCCACAGTGCACTAACGTTCGTATGTTAATGAAAGCCGTTCAGACATATATGGATCAACTTTAATATATTTAATCTAACAGTCACATCCAAATTGTCCTCTACAAGTGCTCAACTGGCGCCAACAACTGAAAGACTGGTATTATTGACAGTAGGTGCATACATGCGGCTGTTGTAACATAACAAATTGTAACAGACAGTGTATATAATTGGCAACATATTTCAAACCGAAGGTTATCGACACAGTATCAGAAATATTTTCCGAAAAATAAATCCTTCAAAAGTGTGGTATTTTTTGAGATAATTCATGTAATTCAAATATAAGAAATAAATATAAGAGCTTTTGTATTTTATATATCGAATATTTTTTAATTCTAAATTATTAAATTTCCGTTTTAATTTTTAATTCACCAGAAATGAAAGAAGAGGTGGAAATGATAAATTTTTGGTTTTTTGTTAACTTTCTTCATAGAAATGTACTATTAAAATCCATATGGGGCAATATTATTTATTTAATACACATACAAGGAAAGATATAATATTACTGCACATTTCAAACTCCGTGGCGTTCGCAACTAGATAAATAAAATAAGCCACTTGTAAAATTTTTCGAATATACACTTCGCACTTTATTTAAAGCACTATATTAATTTGAATATATCTATGTATTTAATTTTAGATTTAAGCAAATCAAAATAATTGATTTGGTTGATTGGTAGGTCCCTTGGAAAATCGGATTGTAAAATAGAAATTATTAAATAATAAATGTACATAACTATAAGAAGCTTTTTAAGCATACATTTTTGAGAATCGTAGTGAAGAGTAATATCACTTTAAACCTGTTACTTCATTTGCGAAAGAAAGCTGGTATCTTAAATATGAAAAAGGTGAATATACGAAGCCATTTTAGCCGACAATTTTACTGAATTATATAGAATTTCTGGAATTTTTAGCATAAAATTCCGTGTCAAAGGCTTTTGACAGGTCCAGTGCAACTATGATAGCTCGCGGCCAGGGTCGATTTTTTTTTTGGTAGCAAAACCACTCTACCCAGTTTCCGCATATCGGGTATAATTAGAGTGGTCAAATTCAAGTTGAGAACCTTGGCGAGGTAGTCTGCTCCCGCTGGATTTGGCTTTCGACTTCCCAACAACTGCGTGATTATTTCTGCTGCGTGAGCCAAATACGACTTCACCATTCTTCTATCTCGGTTAGAAGCAATCAGTGCAACGGTTGGAGGCACCTTAAGACCTGTTAAGCCCTTAAGACTCACATGGAGTGGACCACGCGGTACGTGACCCCATGCTGCCAGCGCCCAGCCGCGCCTCAAGCCAACACGGCAATGCCTTCAGCACAATTATCCATTCTGGGTAATCCCCTCAGACCTTCACGACCCAACGGAGCTCCTCGAAGCATGACTCCAAATCCTCTTCTCCTAGGAACCCGCACAGTCTGGTCCATGTGCCAGATCTTAATGCGTAGGAATGTGACATCAGTCAAATGCCATTATTGCACTGCTGCTGCCACTTTCGGTCGTGCTCTGACTTTCCTGATATAGGTGCGCTACTCAGAGGCGAAAACCGTTTGGTTTTGGGCGACTTTAGCTTGTATAACGATCTTTGCCTTTCAAACCTGTCAAATCGTCGAGGAATGGAGCTGTAGGAACAGATAGACGATTGGACCTATGCTGACGCCCGCATTGAACCACTTGTCCATAATTATCTCGATTGACAGGCCTCCCGTTAACTAAAAAAAAACGAATTTACCGACAACTCCTCCAGTACTGTCTGCACTACCTCCTGTTTTTAACCGGAAATTTACACTGTACCCTTTGTTTAACAAAATGAAAAGACAAGTGACTAGTCATTTGAGCAAACCGCTAAACATAAGCGCGCTGCTTGATTTCTCCAGGGAAGAGGGTCAGGGGGTTATCGGGAAGGCGAAAGCCTCCAAATTCATCGGCCTCGAAGGAATAAGCATGCTGATGCTAAAACATTTAGCTCCAGCGGGAGAAGGCTACCCAACCAAGGTTCTCTATTTGTTTCTGATCACTACCCGATTATACCCGACATGTGAAAAATTAAAGCCTGGGAAGCCCACAAACAAAGGCCTATAGGCTGATATCTATCCTTTCCCCAGTAGGGAAGAAAATTGAGACCTTGCTGATTCCGTCTCTCACACACCATCTGAGCCCAGCATGGCTTTCGGTTACGCAGAACCACAACAGCAATTAACACCATAAACATTCAGATAGTTTATGGCCTCAACCAAAATCAGCCCTGTGCGCGAACAGTCTTAGTAGCATTGGATCTGTCGAAAGCCATCAGTGCTACTATCGGACAATGCGGACCATGAATTACCTGAGTGGTCGGCAATCATCGGTTGACTTTCGAGGTCAAATTTCAAAGCTAAGAAAAATAAAACAGGGGGTTCCACAGGGTGTTATCTACTCTCCGATGCTGTTTATTTTTATATTTCGAGGCTCCCGCTACCACCAGAGGGCTTCTCCTTGATCTCATATGCCGATGACTGTTCGGTGATGGCCTCTGGCTAGGATATTGATAGCCTTTGGTTGAAAGTAAAGATGACGTAAAAATTCCACCCATTAACAATCCCAAGTTACAGGGAGTCTCATTTGACACCCTGCACTCCGCATACGACGACAGCACGTTTCCTGGGCATTCCGTTATTTGACCTCGATGACTAAGACTAGACGCGGCGTTAGCGAGCGATACAACAACAACAACAACAACAACAACCGAATGAAATTTCCACCCGGTCATCACGTTTCGTCGGGTTAGACTATGATTTCACAATGCCGAATTTTTTAGCATCAGCATGTCATGTCGCGTTGGTGGACAGGTTTAGTGCTACCAGGACAGTTCGCACGCTGGGTCGATTTTGGTGAAGCCAATTGAATCGTTGCTAGGCTTTACCCAGTTTCCTCGCATCAGGTATAATTAGAATGGTCAAACACAAGATGAGAACCTTGGCGAGGTTGTCTGCTCCCGCTGGATTTGTAGGCTTTCGACTTCCTAATAACTAAATAATGTGCAAAGGGCGGGTCTTTTGATTTTGTTGACCGAAGGTCGCAGTGTAAATAGTTCGGGTACCTCTTCGGTGCCAAATAGGCACTATCACCGAATGAGATTTCCTCCGGATCAACACGTCTCGCCGGGTTAGACAATGATTTCACAGTAGCTCGAAGCTTGGTTGCCCCATAGTTAAGGTTTCACGACCTCAAGTGTTCCACCCACTAGTTCCACTTTTTCTACTTCACCTGTCATCAAATCTCTGCATTAAGTTCCCTGATAAGAGGATCTCCGGGATCCGCTGGTCGTCGTGACACGCGCCGCGATGCTAGTACCGCTGCTTCGGTGGGGATGTTAGGGAGGATTTGCGCAATTCAATCTACTGTAATAAAGCGGGCGGCAGGCACAACTGCACCATACCGTCATTTTGGATGACGTCGTTTGTAGTGGGGAGAGCATTGACTGAGAAAGTTACCTTTTTTGAATTTAGCGAACTATTATGGACAAATGGTCCAATGAGAGGTTAAGCAAAGGCCGCCAATCTGACAATTGTTATGTCAGGGGAGCTATGTTCATGGTGCAGAACGTCGAATTGTCTGTCTCTTTTGCCTCTTTTGCCAGCTACACTCCTGAATCGACATTTGACGGGCTAGAATGCTACAGAACGAAATCTGCGTTAATATCTGAGTAGCACCTATATCAGGACGGTATCGAACTGAGCTGCAAGTAACTGGCGGAATGTATGTATTAAATATTTCGATCTCGACATTGCCTGACCCACTTTCTATGCAATGACATTCGACGGTAGTATACCTGTGGTGCACGGTGTTGTGTAAGATAAGCGCCAAAGCACCACCATGGTATTTTCTCGCGATCCCTATGTATAATTTTATATGCGGTTAAAAGATCTGAGCGGCCGTTCAAATCTGTTTCTTGGATCGCATCTATTGGCAGGTGCTCCCGGCTCATAAAGTTTACTATCTCATATTTTCCAAGAGTTCGTTGCACTCAAATAGTAAGATTCGGGTATGTCCCGGAGGAACACGCTGTTGCAAGGTGTTGCTCCGTTCATACACTTAGACCGGATGATGACCTAAATGGGGCTAGCTGGCCGGAAGGGTAACAGCTTTGGCCTGTTAAAATCCGAGTCAACTACGATTTGCTACTTCTTTTGTGTGCTTTCTCGTAGCAAATTTTGGGTTTTTGTCTCACCGAACCCGGTTATGTAAAAATTGGCAAAAATTTGATTGCAATATTATGTATGTGGGCACTTCGATTTCTTCTGACACAAATCGCCTGCCATCAGCTGTCATGTTTTCATTTCGACAGCTAATATTTCATTTGACAATAACTTGTTGGTGGTAACTTCATAATTTATGATTAAATGAATAATAGTGCATTTCAATGCACCTTCTGTTGGATAACAGATTTTTTTTTAAATTAAATATATTTAATATATAAATTAAGTAAAAGTATAGCGAATAATACACCAAAAGACAAAAAGGGATGGCTTTAGAATTATATCCCATTCACTACTTATTGTATCACGTGGACCGAACACTTAGACCAAATTAATTAAATTATGAAGGCATTGATAGGCAATGAATTAAACTTTGCTCATAATTTTTTTAGTTATGCTACAATAGTCTGAAAAAGTTGCATATTTTCACACTCCCGCTATTGTGTTACAAATTCATTAATTTTATCATATTAAACGCATTAAATTTAATTAATTTATATTCGATAGGAAGCATAATAATAATAAAATTTTTACACTCACATACACTAAAGTTATTAAATTTTTTATATAAATTAAAAGCATGTGTTTTATTTAATTATTTTCTTCAAATTTTGCGTTTTAAAGCGAGACTTAATATTAAAATTTAAACATACAAACATTCATTGAATGTCAACTGTCAAATTAAGAAGAAAAGAAGAGTCAAAGAAAATCAATATAACCCAATATTCCAAAATGAATGGTCAGTACTTTAAATTTTTGATGTTCTGATCTGGGCTTTTTGATGGCCCAGTTTAATACTTTTCAGTACTAGGAAAAAATCGATGGCATTGGCATCGATGGCATTGATTTTTTACGACTCGATTACAGCCAAAAACGAAGAGCATATACAAAGAATCAATCAAGGATTGTAATTGAAAGGTATTGAGTAAGTTATGCAATTTTTTCTATTTGAACTATTGAGTATGTGAAAGAATCGTTCCTACTATATGAATGATACTATAATTCTACTAGCTCCCAACAAACTGTTACATATGTATATAATATCAAATAAAAATAGTTGTATAATGACATTAATTAAAGCAATTACATTTATGTTACCTCCAACTTTTATAAAATATTTACAAATTTTTACATTTATAAAAAGCTTTTATATATCAAGGCAAATTTAAAAAAGTGAGAGCAAAAGAAGAAACACAACAATTGCCATGTTTTTTTGTTTTGCTTTTTCGTAGCGATCGTCAAAATCAGGAAAAATTAATTGCCTTTTAAAAATGCAAAACCTCTCTGATGCACTCTTTTTTCGCGTAAATCACAATCACATTTTCATAATTTTGAAGGTTTTCACGTTTACAAATAGAAAATCAAATGAAATCCAAGCAAACAGAACATAAAAAAAATTTCGACGATCTCTACGTACAATGAATTAAAAAAGTTGAGTTTGCCGCCGAAGTAACTTCAACCTTTTAAATTCGCCTTGCTATGTACTTTCCTTTTATCTGTGACAATAACAATACATTTTAAGCGCACTCTTGTTAATACAGTAGCTTTGACTTTCGTATAAATTAAGGCGACTTATCGTAGTAGTAAGTTTCTTTTTGAAGCCTACTATACGAACCGTTGACTCAAACACAGCTAGTCCAGGTTTAGTTTGCAGACGCAAACTAATATCGACTCCATAGTCATTGTTTACGTCTCTAATAATAGTGTTATGAGGCGTTAGCATAACTGCCTCCAATATAGAGTTTAAATATAATACTCTACATTGGGGGTACGATTTCAATTGTTCGTTAATTAATTTGACCATGTAACGTGCAGCTTCCTGTACTCGACCATCATTAGTTGGCATTTCAGTTCGTTGATAACATGTACACCATTGTTTTGCAATACCGGCGCTTTCACAGGTCCGTGTTTCTGGCACGGGAAGAAAAAGACTTATACCTCTGGGAACGACATCAGACTCTATAATATCTTTAGTGCGGGCTTGTAAATTAGATGGTCGTAAATTATCTAAATTAAGAAGATCTAACATTGTTGCATACACATCATAGAATGTTGTTAACCTTTTTGCGTTGTTTTCCAAATTAGAAACGGCTTCCGCATATTTTTCTTTAAACCATGTTGGATAGATAGCTACTAGGAGAGGTTGACGTTCTTCCATCATACCTTGATATGTTCGACGAAATGAACCCCTGCGTAAGCCGTGATCGCTCATAAGTAGAATTATTGTTTTATTAGAAACTCCTGATGTTTGAAACCTTTCAAATAAATCAACAAAATCATTGTCTAGTAACTTTGGCATATATATTAATTCTTGTGTCATAGATAATAACCAAAACGTTGAAAAAAAGTTTTCGGTTTGTAGAAAAGGCATCAGTTTATGTATCATTTCAAGTACAAGATCAACTGTTCGACGTCCTCCCATACATAAATTAAAATTTACTGAGTAGTATAATCGAATGTTTTTCTCCATTTCCAAAGTTATAGGTCGTATATAATAGTCAGTTGGTGGATATTTGAACATTGGATCAACTCCAAAAATGCTCGACTCTGCTACATCTTCCAGAAAGGCAGTTATATAGCCAGTCTCTTTAAATCGTTTCCATATAAAGGGACAACCATCAATGTAGTGCATTCCCTTTGCTCGCATACAAGATAATTTCAGCTCATCTGTGGCAAGTCCAGTTAAGAGTGGAATCAGGTTGGAGTAGGAACTATCGCCCACTTTATTAAAGCCCCAAAATTCAACGTAGTTAAGATTTTTTCTAATGAAATCGGCAGTGCGCTTCATATGCCTCAAGAAGTTTAAGTGTGATACACTGTCAATGCCAAGAATCATTATAGAAAGCTGTTGCAAAGGTATATTAGGTTTGTACTTCATATATGAATTTTCTTTGAATATATGTTCTCCTTTTGCATTCCTAAGCTCATTTCTCCGAATATTTCCTTTATGTTTCTCTTGCAAAATATTTTTGGAGTTCGTTTTATTCAAAGCAAAAAAATGATAATCTTCATAAAAGTATTGTTTCTGTCCATCGGAACACCGAACTCGTATAAACTCCGTTCCTGGTTTGATTTCGATCGATTGATTGAAAAGTAATTTGAATGAAATTTCATTACCGAAAGAATTAACTGATAACGTGTAATTGTGTTGCAGAGGTGTATAGTGACAGTTGATGCTATTGGTGTCGTTTACTTTATAATAATGCAGTATCTCTTTTTCTGTCATGATCCACCATAAGCGGGAACCGATGTCGCTTGTTCTCGTAATCGGCTTTTTACACTTCAGTTTGGGAGGTGAACCCATGTACTGCATTATGTGATAGCTGGATACATCAAAGTAGGGTATATGACAACCTGGAGTATTAACAAAATATGCCTGTGTAATGTTATAATTGCCATCAACGCGAGCCAGAAATTCGAAACGATCTCGAAACTGGATAATTTTTGTTCGAAGATTGTAATCAACGAATAAGTAAGCGATAAGGCATATACCTAAAATGATGCATATAATTTTTTTGCAATGTCGCTGGCCTTTTGAGACATGATAATGCCGATAATAATGTTGAATATCTCGTTTTGTCAAGAATTTCGGGTCCAAAAGATAACTTCGTCTGAAACAAATATAATTATGTTATTATTTTACTTCATAACGTAACTTCATTCACTTAAAAATGATACATACGTAACAGGAATTAATATTACACGTATAAGTACGAGGTATGTTCAAAGCAAAAGGTGAAGGTTTTGCATCACCAGTTCCTGCCAAAAGGCCGTACAATTAATAAGAAATACTACAAGGAAGTTATGCAACGTTTTGTGTGAAGCAATACGGCTCAAACGATCGGAATTGTGGAAAACAAATCGTTGATTCTGCATCATGATAATGCACCAGCTCACACATCAATGCTTATTTGTGATTTTTTGGCGAAAAATAAAGCCTCATGCCTCAACCACCATATTCTCTAGGCTTGGCTCCCTTCGACTTTTCCTTATCCTCAAAATTAAAGAAACCAATGAAAAGAAAGCGTTTTGTCACAATTGATGACATAAAGTCAGAATCGAAGATAGAGCTGATGGCCATACCGAATTTAAATAAAACTAATGTTCTTCAATTGCATTCAGTAAGCACACTTTAACACACACATGTGTTTGTGGATATATGGGTGTACAGATCTAAAACTACATTATAGATCTTATGAGAACATGGGTCACTATTCACTTTCCGGTGGATAAAGTTAAACATCAAAACATATATAAGTATATAAATAATTCTACATTAAATTTCAGCTAAGAAAAAATTGTGTCAACAGCAAAATTATTTTCCTTCTAACGAAAATGCAAACTCGCAAAACCACTACCTCTTCAAGGGAACTTAAGAATAAATAAAACTCTTACTCGTAGCTCACATCGTCGTATTTGCGTTTATCTTTGTTGTGATAGGATGACTGCATTACAGTTTTCGACCAATGTATTAGCTTTATAGATAATCCTTATTTAAGTTGCTACTAAATAAAGTTTGATTTACATTGCTTCTTCAATAACTGTATGACCGATATAACACTTCTATTCAACTGAAAAACGTAGTATGTATGTATAAGAGCATATGTACCCTAAGCGCATGCTCAAACAACCGTACAGGGATGCTGTAAATTACATGTAAATCAAATTCGTGGAATTTCTTAAATTTTATATGCTCAACTTCTTAAAATACATGAAGGGACTCATAAAAACTAATGAAAGGTTCATGCAAATAAAGTAATCGTTTTCTAATGTTCGGTGATAATAGAACAACGCTTAAACTTTTATATTCGTATTTTTTACACATTTATTCGTAGTTTTGTAAAACCCCTTCCATCTCCACTGTGGAACAATATTTTTCATTTCACGTTTAACAAACAAATATTTTATTTTAAATATCAACGCTTTGTTTTTTTAAATCTATATATATAAAAGTCAATGCAAATTTTGATGAACGCCTATAACTTGAGAACCACCAATTAAATTGCACCAATTTTTTAGGAGCTATAAAGGAAAATTAGGAGAAAGTTAATGTGAAGTTTTTATGAGATTGGCGCAGCCGTTCCAGAGATATGACCATTTTAGTGAACATTGGTCGCTATCCATACAAAATACATGCAACAACAACAAATACATGTAAAATTCCAAAATACGTGTACATTAAAATACAAAAAAAATTAAAATTAAAATTAAATTTAAAAATTTTTTTGATAAAAATCTGCTTTAAGAATACAAAATTTTTCGATTAAAACAAATATTTTGACATTTCTTCATACAAAGCTAGCAGTTTACATTAGATTTTCTTGATTTTTTTTTATAGGTGTAGCAAAGCACGCCGGAGCCCGCTAGTATATTATATTATTTAATTGTCACAAATAAATTAATTTATTAACAGTATTAAAAAAATAAAATTTGGGTGCGTATTTATTTTACTTTTTTATCAACCCTTTCATCAGAAGAAAACTACGTAGCTTTGCTCTTACCTCCTCCCCCGTCTTGATCGAGCTACGTGGGTTATGGGCTCTAACCAAGTATTTTCGGCTTAAATATTGTTCTACCATATATTATTAAACATAATATTCACTGATAAATTATAGCCTGATGCGATCCAGACAAAGTTCTTATTTCGTACCAAAAGTGAGCTGATTGGGCCCGCTGAAATGTCACTAAGAAGGGCTTTGGTGTACATGTCGGCCCCACTCTCGGTTCGATTTCTGAAATTGTACCTCATCTAAGTATTTAATATTCCCGGAGTCCACGAAAAAGAAATTAAATTCCTCAAAGAGTACCAATGTTTACCACTAGCTCTTATTTAGCCCAGAAAATGATTTTATTTTATGTACCGAATCAGTAGCTTCTTCTGCAAAAAACCTATTGAGAATTTCCTATTATTTCTTTTGAGTGTATGAGCTCTTTATGAACCGTAGGAGTCATTCGCAATCAGGAATATAGATCCTGAGAAAGATTTATTTCAGGCGGAGATGTATAATTCAAGTTGATTTGGATTTGTCAACATCAATTACTTTAGAAAAAATAGCATGTTCAGTAAATGTCCTACGAGCACTTTTTTCGTCATTTGTGGAAAATCCGCCTAATCTGAACATGTCCACGCGAAGTCCGAGCTTTATTCAAAAATCGTTTTGTCTGTTTCCATTTCTTAGTAGTTTTCATCAGCCCAAATGCATTAAAATATATAATTGAGCAGGAGAGGGGTTTTAAGGTTTCCTCTTTTGTACGGAATATTTCATATTCATAATTTAATATGCTTTTAATTTTTTATGTACATTTTTTGTATACATAAATTTCATCATGTTTTGAGTCATATGAGTTGAACCGGTGTTAACACTTAAAATATGAGCATTTTTACATAGTTTGTATGATTTATAACAAATTTATATAAAAAAAGGTATATAAAACTTGACAAACCATTTTCATATAGCTTCCTGAAGAATTACTATATATTAGTGAAAACCGCCTAAAAAACCGTTCAGTAGTTATTGAGTTTATCGGGAACAGACAGATAGATACGGAGAATTTAATTTTATAATATGCAGGGATATCAGTTTCTTGACTCTTTTCATGTTAATCATGTTATTGAGGAATTTTGTTTTCTGCCTTCAGTCATTTAAAGAATGTTGTAGAAACCGGGAAGTGTGCAGAAAGTCTTCAAAACATTCAGAGACATTTCTCGAACAAAATACCAATTTCCAGTTCAGATCTAATAGGAGTTCGGTATTTGTAATTTAAAAATAAAAAAATTTAAAATAAAAAGTTAACATTTTTGAGGATGAGACAGTCAGTTTTAAAGACAATGAAATGTCATATCAGATTTCCATAATGTGAACTGACAATACCTTATATTAAAAACCTAATTCAAAATGATTTTAGTTATATAAACGTATATATATATCTGCATTATTAATATTTATTGATTATATGGAGGTCCTTGGTTTTTCAGTTCAACTGGTTAAAAAATAAAATAAGGTTAAGTAAGTTGCTTACTCACAGCAGATGTTTGATAAAAATTACGATAGTGTGAGTTCCAATTTAAACTGTGGAGAAATCATATTGAACAAGAAATTTACGGTCCATCTATTGCAACGAAATAATACACAAGCGTAAGTAAGCAGCAAAAGTACTATTCTAGGGACATACATTCATGTATGACAATAATTAAAGGCAATGATTGTACTTACTGAAAATTCTCCCACTCGTTAACAAGTTGAAATCCCCTATTACTACTTTCTACAAAACGCTTAAGGCGCTCAGAGTATGTTATAACATGATTTTGGTGTTGTTGTTAAACTCATGTTCTTACATTCTGACATGAGCCAAAGTGAGCTTACATGCATAAACTTTTGTATGCACATACGACCTAGGAGCCAATATTAATTACACCAACTCCAGAAACAATTTGGTATTCGTAAATGATGAATAAAGAGAAAAAAAGACGAATGATTTTAAAAAGCATTTCTTTGTTTACAGTGGCAATGAATTAAGGTGATGCCGTAAAAAAAATAATGCATTAATGGACATAAGAATAAAAAATGTAAATCACCGTAGGAAAGAATCATGACTATAAAAGGACATGTCGAAAGTCGCAGGGAAACCAGTTCAAGAAAATATTATCACTAAGGCAGATGTGAGCACATTTTCGACCTTAGTAATACAAATATTATCACTTATTTTGAAAATAAATACAGACTTCGATCACATATGCATAAGCATATAGCTCATGTATATGCATTTGTGAATTAAACTGAAGTAAAAATTTACAGTGAACCAATTCATATTACAACCAATTGGAGTTTTATAAACATATTGATTGAAAAATCCATCGAGTTCAATTAATCAGTTTATCAAATTTATTTCACGAATAATATCGAAAATGCTAAATAACTTATTCAAAGAATATCCTCTGGAACGTAAAAACGAAAATGAACACCAACAGTATTTTCAACTCTTTTCTTATTCACGTAAACGTCAGTATGCAGATGTTCATGTTATTATCCAAAGACAACAACAAAAGTTGGCTGTACTTTTAATAGCTTTCATTTTGTTGCAACATGCGGATTTGTACGTGTGTTGTCACATATCAGCAAACCAGCAAACATCTCAAAATAATGAGGATGCACACTATTCAATAAAAACGGGAAAAGACAACAGCATTACTCCCACGTCAAAAAGAAGTGTCGACGATAGTGAGAATAGCGAATTGGGCGGCATGCAAACTGTAACCAAAAAGCGTCGTATTGGGAGTGGACAGCCCGAAGAAATATTCAGTTTTGATGTCCGTGGTGAAGCTAATTATGATGAGTATCCGGTGAGTCCGTGTAAGTTTTTTTGAAAGAAATAGAAGGAAGAGACACTAATCAATCCTTATGTCTTGAAGAAAGTCGAAATTAATCTTATTCCTATTAGATTGCAAAAAAATATATATAAAAAATAGGGCGCTTTGCTTTAGGAAACTGTTTTCCAACATGTTTCCCTTTTTGGAATAGAGAAATTATTATAAATTAAACTGATAGGACAATAATAAAGAAAAAGTTATAGAAGACATATCGGATCGGTACCATGGCCTACAAAATATTTTTTGTTATTCCTTGAACGATTCGTACGTATTTTATTGTAGATTCAACCTTTTCGTAAATAAGTCCCTGAAGAATTTAAAATATTTAGCGAATCGTCGGGCAAGAAGGTGAAATAAACTTGTTTTATTTGCACCAAAAAACAACCAGATCAGATGGAGCCTAATACGTAAAAATCTACAAAATATTTTTTTTACATTATTTGGTATTATTATATTATTGATGTAAAATTATGACCACATTGTTTCTTACTTTTTAAGAGGACAAACAACATTCAAGAACTATAAATACAGGAATTTCTACGTATGTATGTACATACATATAGTGGTTCGTTCAAAAACGTATAAGGAATGAATTGTTGGCGCCTATCAGTTTACTACTCCTCATGCATGATTTTTCCAAAAATAACCTTTCTAAAAACACACCCAAATGCACACGTCACTACTAACTTTCTATAATTATTTTATAACGCTTTCCAGATGGTTGTGCCGAAGCGGGCTGCTCTTTTGCTTGATAGGCTTATGGTTGCTCTTCATCACGCATTAGAGCAGGAGCGACGAAAAATAAGTGATTTTTATGCAGAAAGCAAAGATAATTATTTCAACATAAAAGAGGAGAATGCTCCTCTAAACAAGGATTATTCTGAACAAAGCAGCGCAAACCATATGTATAGCGATGATGATCCCTCTATTTTCACAGATTACGATTTTAAAGACTTAAATTCTATTAATCGGGCCACCGGTGAAACTGTAAGTTGGATAATTAAAGCATAATTGCATTGAGATTTGGGCATGTGTGTGAGACATTTTCAGTTAATGGCAAAGAGCTTTCAGAGAAGAGGAAACATCGGTGTGGATTTGGGTGGCAATCTTGGTGATGTTAATGATGCAGCGATGCTTACAGCAGCTGTTACAACAGATAATGAATCTGGTGGTTTAGTTGGTGGCGTTGGCCGCAATGGGATCGGTAATGGTGGACGCATGTATTGGCGTTGTTATTTTAATGCAGTAAGCTGCTTCTAGATCTACGAACGTTTGACTTCTAATAATATTTGATAACTGTGCATCAGATATACATATATCACTTTGATACATTTTACAAACACATATTTATATATACAAGTATATATGTACTTATGTATATATACGTATATACATGTATACAAATATACCTATACAAGTATTTGTGTATGTATATATAATGTGATTGTGTTCATACGTAATATATGTACATATTTAAATAAATTATGCATAAAAAACATACAACACATAACACCTTTACTGAAATACCACACTTATATTAAAATATAAATATGGATAGCGACAGTTAATGTTTTATATGGAGGAAATAGTGGAAAACTAACTATATATGTTTCATATGTATTTCCATAAATCATTTTCCTGTATGAATAGAGAAAAGCCCACCAACTTATCATTCCTTATAAATTAATTCTTGCATATATAGACGTTTATGAATATAAATGAATATAAAATGCATGTATTTTGTTGTGAGTACCATTTCTATTCAAGCTATAATAAAATTATTTGTAAAAAATATGTTTTAGTCTATTCTCTTTTGATCAATTTATGATATACAAGTTTGTCAGAGACGAAAATAAATAAATATTTATCTATGTATTAAGTGAAGGCGAAATATTAGTATTACTTCTAATTAGTGAGGATTAATTATATTATTATGAAGTGGACTAAATGTTCATTCATATTTATATTGATTGCATACATACATTTGGTGTTCATACAAAGTCGCTCGTTAAATGAATGTAGTCACCAATGATAACACAAATATATGTATATGCATAAAAGAGTTCTAGCATATATGTACATACATCCTTACATAGATTCCACTGCTAAAATCTAAGAAACCTCCTTGAGAGTCCTGTTTTCGCTGCATAAATTCACAGCTTCTAAAGGGTGCTGCCTTCTCATCATTACCACTCTATTTCCATAACTTTAAGTCAGACTTTTTTCAGCTAAACAAATCGGAGTTACGGAAGAGCCTGACTTTCCAACGAAACTCTCACTAACAATAAAAAAAAATGTTGCTTTAGAATATTATTTTTCGGCGTTTACTTCAAGGCTCAAACTATAATCATTATTATTGAGGGCGAAATATATATCGCTCAGAAAGTAATCATTACTATTTTTTCAAGAAAACATCGGAAAAATTTATAAAGTGATTAGTGGGAAAAGGTGCGGTATATTTTTCGCTCACAGTACAGTAGAATAGCAATAATGATTATTGTTAGAGTGTTTAAGTAAAGATCGATAAATAAGTATTATTAATCGATTACAATTATAAAAATCATGAAATGATCTGATATGAGAAGAGAACGCAAGTGGTAGCCATCTGGTGGAATCCTTTTGTTTATTGCGACTTCTCTTAATGGATAGTTTTCTTCATTAAAAAAAATATAGATAACATTTATTTACAGTCCCTGCTAAAATCACATACTTTAATAGAACTAGATCGATGTTTAAAATTTTTTTACTATATTAATATGTACATTATATAAATAAGTTTTATAAATGTATGTTAACTATATTTTTATCGTACGTATACTTTATGCCTACTATTGGAAAAGTTATTAAAATGTTATAGGATTTTCAACATTTTTTATCTTCATGCTGTGCAATATGTATTAACCAATAAAACTTTTTAATGTGTTTTGAAAGAGATATTCGCCATAGAAGATGCACTTTCAGTCCAATGCTCTGCTATAACCGTTAGCTGATAACAACCAAAGGACAAATCTTTAATATAAAAAACTGTTGGCTCATTGCTACCTACATAAAAATATGTATGTATATATATAGTTTATATGTTAATAGTAAAGAACTTAGGAAACCAGCATTCAATTAAATTTGTAGCTATAAAAATATACGTGACAAGGCTTCCACAGTATCATTGAGAGTGTTTGTATAATGATGGAGGTTTTACATTATTCCATTACGGAAGAAGGAACGAAGTGTATTTATGAATTATGGTAATGTTAATATACAAGTTTCATGTAATAATAATAAATAATTGGTAAGAGAAGAATACAAAGAAGTTATCTTTACATATATAAAGTAAGGTATAGCTAACTTCAGCGGTTAATTATAACAGATGACATTGAATACATTTTAGTTTCCTTTGCCTTGTTTTCCGAAAATTGATATTACGATCGGAAAAATAATAAAATCTTTGAAAAAAGCCCATACATTTTTTTTGATTTCAATTAATTGCGAAGTACCAGCCAACCACAGTAAGCAGATATCTTTTTGGTGTGCCAATTTATAATTATTCATGCACATTGAAATATTTTATATTTATATTATTATTTCGCATTTATACATTTCACACTTGCGATATCGCACGCTACAAATTTTATATAAGCATAGAATGTAAAGCCTTGATTTTTTTTCAAATAAAGTGTTACGAAAAAATGTAAATGTTTTCAAATTAGTTATATTTGATAGATTCCCTATGATAATATGTCAAACAACATACTTTGATAAACTTTGAGTTTTTAGCCGCGGCTCACATTCTTGTGGAAATACCCATATGCGTATATTATATATATATATATATATGACCAAGGAAGGATTTGTCATTCGTATCTGTGTACATCGATAAATTAAGGCATTCCCTACACGCTTCTACATTACCTTCAATGACACGCCTATGTTAAAGTAATGACTTATAGAAGCGAAAGTGGAATCGCATCCTTGTTCATTCCTCGATTCCTTGTTCATTTTTGAGATAAGCGAGTTTTTTGCTGGATATCTTTAAAATAATTTATCATCGCCTGAAGTTCGATCCAACGCATAATTTTTGATAATTTTTATTTCATTTTACATAAATCTGGAAAAAACATCCCAACTGTGAGGTGATCAAAGAGGGTAAGAGAAAGTAGTCCGATCTTGATAATTATTTTTACATTAGAAATGGGAGATCTCGAGGTTGGTGAGTTATATGTTACAAAATAGTAATAAGAAATTAATCACTTAATAATAAGTAGATTAGAGCCACAAAAAAATTATAAAATAAAAAGCAAAAAATTATAAATTTTTTTACCTTAATAACTAAGTTTTTAGTCTAATGAAAAAAGTATGTATTCATGAGTAATTTTGACTCGGGGCCGCAGAAAATTAGGTCGTGAAATAAATTTAAGCAAATTAAATAATTACGTAAATCGCCATTAGTGGTAACGACGCAACCCTTCGCATGAAAATGGTGAAAGTTGAGGAAGGCTTCTTAAAATGTTAAACTTTAAAATCTAGATGTGTTTAACATGCCTTACAATTTTAGTCAGCATCTAAAAGTTGATGCTTTGACAGATGAATGCGGATGGAAAGAAACTTACTTTTGCGATAAAATTGCCACATTAATAAATTATCTAAGAAGGAAATAAGCATATTTTTAGTAGTACTTTAACGAGAGGATTTTTTCTCTATTTTTTTCTAATGTTTAGAAATATTGCTTTTACACGTAATAAAAATGATATAACTTCCTTGAATAGTCTCTACCTCTTTTTAAGTTTTTTTGGTCTACTTTTCATAAAAAATGAGAAGTCCATAAATTAAATAGGTATTTATAGATTTCTCATTTTTTTTAAATTTCATAAAATATTGAAGTCCTATGATATTTAGTAGTATCAAATAGTAACTTATATTGGCACTGCCTTTTTGGATTCAATTTTCTAAAAATCATAAATTTTTACATAGTTTTAATACTGTATACTCGTATATACATATCGTGTTTTTATAAAAGTCCCGAACTATAAATCTAGTTAATCTGCTATCGTTCTAAAAGTTAAGATAATTGATAAATTATGAACAATATGTGCATGGATTCATATATATAGATATTTTTTATGTGCATATGTGTTTTTTTACAGTAGACTTGTGAAATAACAGCTGCTTGGATTACATTTATTTATATGTGCATATGTGTGTATATAATTTCGAAAAAATATGGATAAGAAGACAAAACGTTAAATATTAAACCTATCACGTAGAATCATGGCAAAATTTGTGCTTGGAGACGTCACTTATTAATTGTAACCATTGCAGGACAAATTGATTGACGCAGAGAAACTCTTAAATTGAGGTATTTGGAACAAATATTCCCTGTAAAAAATAAATAGAAACAAGAAAGAAGGGCTGCTTTCGGCCATGCTGAAAATAATAGAAAACGAAAAACTATGTCATATAGCCTTCATATAATCGGTTTGTTCAAATATGTGATAAAAATCCATCAAAAAAGCAACTATGTTATGAGCATGAAATTTGGTATTATAAAAACGTAGTGAATTACGCATTGATACTGAAAATCATCGAATTCGGACGACTATATTAATAGCCTCCATATACCGACTTGTCCAAATATGAGGTTTTGATGAAAACTCCGTTCAAAAAGGCGCTTAAAACTCAATGAAAGAAATTACTAAATGGATCGTGAATGCGAACTGGCTGTGCTGTCATTCCTTGACTTGCCTTACTTTGACACATAATGAGCTCTCCCAACGGCCAAAAAAAATTTCGGCCAGTTTTATATGACTTCTTTCTTAATGATTCCAAAACGAATATGTGAATTAGATTTATCTCAAATACAATATTTCCTACAGTATATAAGTACTCTACTAATACTCCGGAGGAGTATCTCCTATACTTAAACCCTCATCTACCTTGCATACGCCTATTCATCATGCTTCACATAATTAATTTATTTGATTTCAATTATTTAATGAAATTGTCGGCTGCGGTTCCAACTCAAAATTATTAAGGTCCTTACATTAGTTTAACAATTTATTTATTAAGGTTAATTAAAAAAATAATATTTTTGCAGTTTCGTTTTTGACGGTTAAATTTTTTTATTTAAGGATAGAGTACTTTTAAATTTCATACATACGTGTTTTCATATGAGTTCATTTCACATTTGAAATACGTAATTAGTTCCTTCATGGACTATGACTATACATATGAAATGGGGCATTAGTCCTAAGTTTCTTTGCGACTCACAACGGACTCGATGCATTTTTTGCAAAGGTTTGTACATAAATTCGCACCAATACCATCGCACAACCTTTTTAATTACCGGAAATAGTTGCACGCAACAGGTATAAAGATAATCGTTACTAGCGATAAGAGAATGTTGCCAAAAGCAACGTGTTTTCAGTAAAAGTTGTATCAACATGTATGTATATGAATTCTGCTTACGTTGAGAGAGAATGCATATACAAACATACATAATATGTATAAACCTGGACCGCATTTCCAACCCCATTCGGAGTGTCATACATTTTTACATATGTATTACAAAACACGTTAATATCGAACCGAGTTTGGGACGATAATATATCGAATTCAACTCATTGTTCCTGACTGTTGCTCCTGTATAAAGTGTTGTTTTTTATCACTTTAACTGTAACGAATCCATGTCCAACGCCATGTTGACTATGACGTGAATGTTGCGGGTGTAAATATATAAACATAAGCCACTATATTTCTGAGGAAGTTTTGTATAAAAGGCTAAGGCGACTTGTGGTATCGCATCAGATTGCTAGCAAAAGCGGCAGTGTAAAGAACAGTAATAATAACTGTTTGAGTGTTACAGTTGTGGTTTTAAGTTTACGTTAACAGATTTTCAAATAAGTGTTGATATTATTTGTCACTTTAATTATTAATTTGTAATTAAAAGGTGTCAAGAGGAACTAAGATTTACATAATAACGGTAAATATATTCGAAATTAAAAATGTTAACGGTCATTTATAAAACCTATACCAAGACTTTGTTTGCATATTACTGTACCGGACCAATATAGCTATATAATGTAAAATGTATGATATGAAGTTGACTATGCGTTAAACATTTTTTTTTTGTATTACAACAATAAGTAGCGAATAATTGTTAAAATATAAAATGAGACTATGTGCTTCGAATACAAACTGGGGCCAATTGTTTTTAGTGCAAGAAATAGAAAGAATAATCAAAAAGTTTTCAAAATGCTTTCGAAACTTCTACAATTGTTGACTGGTTTTCTAAAACAGGATCAGGATACGCATCATTTGTTGAAAATTCCAAATGGCACGAATGTATTTTTACACGAAATTAAATTTTACCAAAATCATTGACAAGTAGTATATATCAGTGTCCTTTATAACAATTTTAAAATACAAATTTTTTGCGGCGACCCTGCTAACCATTTTTTCCGAAGCTCCAGTTTCAAACATATTTGTAAGAGTTACTCGTACAAGAAACATAAGTATTTTATATGATATTATTAGGACTTAATGTATAAGAAATCGAAGTCTTTGAAACAATTAAATGGTTTTTGATTGTAAATGTTTGCTTGTAGTAGTAGGGAAAGCATTTCTTTTAGAACACTATGTATTCATTTAACTTTTCAAATATTTTCTATGTAATCTTTAGTTTTAGCTCGATGATATTGATAAGAGTTAAAATAAATAAAGGATATATCGGGATTAATACTTAATGAATAATATAATAATATAATATAATAGTATATAATAATATAAGTTTGTTTATTTAACCGCTCCAGGTTATGCCAGGTTACTCTGCTTTTTGTTTCATGATCCTGCTCTAAGCAGAAATAGAACATGTATCTGCTCTAGATTTATTGCAGGAGTAACTTAGAGCCAGCAACACAATTTTTTGACGGTCGCGCATAGAAGACGAAAAAAGCAGAATATAAATACGGAATATTCACCGGGAAATTAAAAGAACTTAAATAAAAGTAAAAAGAAACAAGAAAGAAGCCTATCATGCCGAAGTCTTATACCTTTGGAGAACGTATCAAATTTACTGCAAAAACCAAAATTGCATTTCGGTAATATTCGGTGTCCATATTTATTTTAATTTACTTACGTAAGCAGAATGTCACTTTTCAAAATTTTAGACAATTTTTTGGAGGATTTTTGACCATATATCATATATCTGAACGAATCGGTTATATGGGGGCTATAGTTATAGATAGTCCTCCGATTTCGATGATTTTCGGTGCGAATTTTTACAAGAACATTTGTGTGTAGTACACTAAATTTCACGTCCTATGATGTTTTTTCAAGGATTTTTGACCCCAAATTTCATATCTGAACAAATCGTATATATGGGGACTATGGTATATATTAATTCTATGGCACTGATTTTCAATAACAACGTTTAATTCATCATATGTTACGTGTGTAGAATACCTAGCTATTAGCTGCTTTATTCAAGTATTTATGACCCAAAATCACATATCTGAATAAATCGGTTGTATCGAAGCTATATGATATAGTCGACCGATCTACCCGGTTCCGACAAATGATCAATACTTTACAAAAATACACTCACATACTATTTTTCGTTCAAATATCTCAAAATCTGAGAGACTAGTTTGCGTTCAAACAGACAGATGGATAGATGAAAATGGTTAAATCAACTCAGTTAGTCATTCTGATACGATTGGTATATCTATCTCTGATGGATCTATCTCTTCTTCTTCTGGTACTTAAATATTTTGGACCAAAGTTAATATACTATTTCATGTACATGAAAGGTATAAAAATATTCCTTTTATAAAATATATATATACAAAATTTGAAATGCTTTGGTATTTTTTTAATAGAATCGTCAAACATTTATACTCGGAAATTATTACCCGAAAAGTGTTTTATTGGATTACTGTTCCGAGCTGTTCTAACTTGCTCTATTCTTTTTTTTCTCTCTATTTCTTTTTCAATAAACAAACTAATAAATTCGTCGTCAACAACGATTTTCACTAAATTTTTTTTTCGTTGAAACGTTTGGCTGTCAGAAAACTTTCAATTTCACCGTGTGGTCATCATAAAATTAATTTCTGCGATATAGTTTCTGGAAATTGCAGTGTACTACTACGCTCATATACATATATGCAATTTGGTTTCTGAAATTAAATTTTTATTTCTCTTAAAAGTGCTCTCAAATTATTTGAGTATTTTAAGAGGATTTTAACTTCGTAAAATGGCCATTCGGACTAATTTTCCCAAGTTGAAATTTAATTTCATGAAACTATTTATGCTGCATGTGATTGTTCTTGAAACTACATTCCCAATTTTAGTTGCTAAGCCTGATGGCACATTAAGTAAAATGTCTTGAATGTTTTTGAAATTAATTGCATGTGGTATTAGTTTGAAAATGACAGACTTCTTGTTGGTAGATTGTAAAAATTGGTTTGATAATTAAAAGGGTGTAAGACACAAACAATTTTCAACAAGTTGTTAAAGTAACTAACCGTACTAAAATAAAAGATTAAAACCAACCGCCTATCCAGACTGACATTCTTTTCAGAAATACAATCGCGAAGGTCGACCGGAAAAGTACTCTATAGGTGTAAATGATGAGAACGTGTGGGTGAGGTTTATTTTATAATCAAGGGGACAATAAGAGTTCATGATGCTTTATATAAATACTTTTAAAATTGCCATAATGCTTGGCTCTCTTTACGGTTCGATAAATTTTGTGGTCCTCATTTTTGAGAAATTTATTTATTTTCCTATTGATATTACAAGCTCAATGCAAAGCTCATTTATGTAATAAATGTATATGATACTTCTTGTAATAAACCATTTTTTTTCACATTATGACATTCTCAATGTCTTGTTGCTACAACTACTTATACGAAGTTTAATATCATACAAAATACATCTGATTGTTTATCTGTTATTTGAAATAATTAAAAACTTTTTCACAAGAACAACGATTTCCTTGTTACCAAATGAATTGATTGAGTAAATACAAAGGAAAATACTTTGTACCGTAATTAGATATGAAATGGAATGAGTATCCGCTGCGTGGTTGTGGAAATACTTATATTTGTTTAACTAATCACAAGAACGAAGAATTGATAGAATTGCTTTATTACGATTTTAGTATACGAAAGGCATATAAATGATCCTTATTTATTTTTAATTAGCCAAATATATTCCAATCATTTTTAACGTATGGGGTTTTAGTTTTAAATAAATAATCTACCTGCATCAACCAGCTCATTGCTTATAAATACTTCACATCAATGTTTGTAAGCACAATATTCCACATGTGAGCGAAACAAATAAAAATACAGTGGTAATTTATGCTATAAAATTTTATTAGTAGTTGGTATACATATATATATGACTAGGTAATTGGTACTGAAAACCCGTTTCTGATTCTTCATAATATGTTCTTTTCTCTACAAATAGGCCCTGCAGCTCAATCCAAGTCCAAGCGACTGTATGATTTAAATAAGAAGTTATTATTTTCATGTCAAAATGCACTCGTAGTTGTTTTCATATCAAACCTATGAAACGCCATACTTATCAAGAACATCACAATAAGTGCATATGCGACTTACTCCCATATATACCTGCAGATATGCTCATAGCATCGTGGTTTGTAAAGGTAATAATGATTTATATAAATGATTACACATAGACGGGCACCTGTACATTTTAGTAGGTATATTTCGAATATTTGTATGATTTATAGTGAGTGACATGAGTTGGTATCTAATTTCAATTCAGTAAATAAATAAAAATACTTGCTATGTACATAAATATAAAAAACTTTCACAACAAAAAATATAATCGCTAGATACATAATAATTCCGTTCGGTTATAGTTATTTTAACAAGCGCTGTCCTTATACATATAGAATATTTTTATTACTCTGAACTGACTTTTGCTCATTTCACATATTAGAAATTCGATATGGAAAGTTGTCGCCATCTAATAGAATTCACTGACACTTGAAATAAAATATTTTAAAGCAAAGCTTTAACTCGAACTAACCTTTACAATTTTTTTCATCATTTAATAATTTATTTAATAATAAATAATTAGTCACATGAACTGACTTTTGCTCATTTCACATATTAGAAATTCGATATGGAAAGTTGTCGCCATCTAATAGAATTCACTGACACTTGAAATAAAATATTTTAAAGCAAAGCTTTAACTCGAACTAACCTTTACAATTTTTTTCATCATTTAATAATTTATTTAATAATAAATAATTAGTCACATGAACTGACTTTTGCTCATTTCACATATTAGAAATTCGATATGGAAAGTTGTCGCCATCTAATAGAATTCACTGACACTTGAAATAAAATATTTTAAAGCAAAGCTTTAACTCGAACTAACCTTTACAATAAATAATTAGTCACATGGTTCGCTGTGCGTACTGCTATGCGGTGGGTCAAAATTATAGAAAATGCGTTTGTTAACTTTTTTTAAATTTAAAACTAATTAATTTTTCTAATTGCTATCACCCCTCGGCCCGGAATGTCATCTCTACTAGTGTACTTTTGAGATTTAAAAAAAAACTCTTCATAAAAATTCAACAGCGGTTGGAGACGTCCTAGAATAAATTGTAACTCTCTCCAACTCACGGAGAAGAAGCTCGACCTAAAATCGTTTTATATATTTTTGTAATAACATAGAAGGAAATTATTAAATATAATTATGATACGCAAATGTAGTCAGCTAAGTTTTTTTTTAGTAACTGGATCTTTAAAACCGCTTTCGTCCTTCTTTCACCTGTAATTTGAAGTATGTATGCGTCTTTATGTTTTCCATACTAATGAACGACCCCTGAAGATTATTTTTATATGGGTATGTAATATGTTTGATAAAATCCTTATGAAGTATTTTATGTTTATGCAATTTCTATTTCAAAAAGATAGAAACATTTTATACATGTATATTTGTATGCTTGTATCAGTATAGAAATTTAATATCATGGTAATGATATTGAAATTTAATATTTTTGCTGTACCTAAAAAATAATAACGCAACTTGCAATATGTTTCAAAAGTTGTCGTAGGTGACAACAACAAACATTTTAAAATGCCTATTAAAAAGGTGCCATAGTTTAGTTGATTTAGTAATAAAAATGATTTAGGAGCATTAAATCATATAATCATTTTCTTCTCATCAATTAACTTCTTCTTTCCAATAGTCTACAATTTAAATGGTTAGAAGGCAAACATTTTGGGTTATTATTTCGTTTTGAATAACATATTATTACTTCTACTCCGATTTGAGGAAGTATCATCATGGAGAATCTACAATTTTAAATTGCCTCCCAACATCTAATGGATGTTTTCGGATTTCCGCCCCACACGTGGCATACCTTGGCGCAGGCGACCGATTTAATGAATTTTGTTTGGAAGTCTTGCCGAGACTTGGACCAATAATCGTCTACTGCAGCCATGGCGCAAAATTATAGTTTTTCTCAGCTTCATACTAAAAGTAAAAGCTTGAGACGCTTAGCAGATATGTATGCATATATGTATGTTAGTTATATGTTTATACTTATAGAGTATAATGCATATATTACTATCTTTTATACATAAGTGCTTAAGATATTTCTTCTGCCTTCATGTTGATACATTATCTATATATAGCTCCGAATGACTGATGAATTTAGTATTTTGATCGATAAAAAATAACACTTACTGCTATCTGCCTGAGGTACTTTGTGGAGTTTATAATTAAGAATAAGAGATAAAAGTAAAAACAAGTTCTTCTGTACTGTATGTCGTAGTGAAGTCTGGATAAGTACCAATTAAGTCGACTACAATATCCAGATCTTAACTGTGCAAGTATTACTCGGGTACCTCGAGGCAGTTCGAGTTCTTGGTCTGCAATTGTTGGTGATCAGATTTCGAGAACACTATTCTCAGGATGAGAATTCATGAGGGTGTTGACGGAATCTTGGTGAATGGCGTTTAAAGCTTGTCGATACGCCGCACAGTCTCGGGACTAGTACAAAAATGTTATAACTGCACAAATCTAAGTTTGAGATTTTATTGTAAATATTTCAATTAAGAGAAATCCAAAATTCAGAGTATATATATTTATTATTTTAAAAGTTATGAGCTCTCAAAGTAATAAGTATAAGTATGGACATGTTATTGTGAAATTATTATTTACGAATGTTTGCGCGTTATAGTCAATTCCTTCCTTCCTGATGTGCCTGGATGGAAGCGCATAACGTTATGCTCCTTATCTGGGAACATACATGTTTCGCTGTATAATGATGGGTTGGTAACAACTTTCACGTCAAGTTCGAGCCGTTACTCCCTCACCCAGCTGGAGAAGAGGATGTCGCTTATTGCAATTGTAGATGTCGTGCCGTGAAGAAGTGGAAAAGGTCGACGATATAGCCGTTTGCTTTTGAACAAAGGCTATCAAGGAAACTCCCTCTGGTGGTGGAGGGTGCTTCGATATATAAAAATTAAACTTCACTGGGGAAAGAACAATACCCCGCGGAGCCCTTTTTTTAATTTTACCTAGTTTAGAATTTTGACCTAGAAAGTCCACGACCACCAGGTCCACTTTTTCCACTCCGGCAGTAATAAGGATTTTTCAATGTCCGATAGTGGAACTGCGTTGTTGACCGTGGCAAAAGCTTTTGACAGGTCCAGGCTACTAGGACACTTCGTGCGGTCATCCCGTCTCGTCGGGTTTGACAATGATTTCATAATGGTCCAATATTTGGTTTCTCCAGAGGAGAAGTTGCAGGGCCTTAACTGTTCTTCTCACTTGTTCCGCTTGTATTGATTACCAATCGCCGAATCTCCGAATTGAGTTCCCTGATAAGGAGATCTCCGGGATCAGCTTGGCGTAGAGAGTCGCGTCTAGATGCTAGATAAGAACCGCAGCCTCAGCGGGGAAATATGGGCGGATTTCCACAATTCGGCCTACCGGTATGAAGCGAGCGGCTGTGGCAGGGTAGCATTCATGCGGTCAACGTCGCCATCGATAACACAATACTACACGGTATTGTGCAGTACGAGGGTAGATACCCAAAGTGGTTATGCATTGCTGAAGGCACAGTTGTGAGCGCTTGGCGCGCAATTGAGTTCTGGCAGCATGTGGACTCGTAACATGTGGTTCACTCCCCGTGGGTATTAAGGTCTGAGCTCAAACCATTGTACTAGTTACATATAATTGAGATAGAGGAATGGTGGAGTCATCGTTGCAACACGCAGCAGAAATAATTGAGCCAGGGTTTCCCGTTTTCAAATCATACGTATTAATTGACCACCTGAATCATATCACACTCGTAATCAAGTTTAACAGCCATAGATATTCTTTTAGATAAATGCCTAGCTATGCTAATTTCCCTCAACAACATTTAACAAATAATTTAAAAGGTAAAATATATTAACTTATTAATAAATATTATTTTTACCTGAAGAAAACTTAGTAGCTTTGCTCTCAACTCCTTCCCTTATCCTTCTCCTCCCATGACAGAGGGTGGCGCCACGTGGTTTATGTCAGCTATGGTTTACTTGTTTAATTGCACGTTGGCTCCAGTTTCTCAAAAATGGAAGTTTGAGGTGTAATTTTAGATTTTAAGTTGTATGTTATCAACACGATAAAAACACATGTATATTATCGTGTGCAGGGATGTGTTTATGTGTTTGCATTTGTGTTTTATAGTTTTAAGTACTAGAGTTTAGTATTCAGGCATTTTCACTGATGTTGACTAATAACATGCTGTATGCAAAGATTTGTGCATATGTATATACATACATAAAATAGATAATAACCATAGACTAGCCGTGTTATAAAGGTGCGTTCAAGCAAAGCAATTTTATATCGCTCAACGCATTTTACTGTCATAATATTTATATTTCGCCGTGTGACCACGCTGAAACAAATTTTTTTATGAATCTTTAATCTTATTTATTCCTATTTTTCATATCAAAAGCTCTTTGATATTTAGCATATGTACATATATAAATATATGACTATATATTGATATGTCACGAAGAAAAGCAATAAAAAACATTTTAAAACGTAATCTAGAATAGAGTTAAATTTCTAATTATTTGGCCGCCTTCTGTTTACAAGCCTCTCATCCACGATACATAAAGAATTTTCGGCCCCCACGTTGCCAAAACTTTACTTTGAAAGGTCGCCCCTTTTACACATTTTCTTCTACGTGACAATAACAGCAGAAAAAATGACAGTGTGTGACTGCACTCAAAATAAAATTTAAAATTGCTAGTGCTGGATTAGTGACTTTTATTCCTCTTAAAAGTGAGAGAAATTTAATTTTTCAAAACGTTCATTCAGACTAATTTCCAGAAGTTTAAATTCACTGTCATGAATTTTTTTTCTACTAACACATAGCTGTTCTTAAAATTAAATTTCGAAAATAGTTATTTCTATTCTATGCAATTTTGAAATCAATGAATTGCTGGGTAGAGCGACACCTTAATATCACTCGCGGTAACCAGGAACTATGGGTAAAATACTTCATAAAGGGATGTTAGTACTTACGAGATTAACTTGGAGAAAGACTCTTTTATTTTCAGTAAAATATTTAAAATGTATATACAAAATTAATGAAATGAATAAAATTAATTTTATTCAATTCTAATAGCCGCAGCAAAGCATTTAAATCAAACTAATAAGTGCATATGTACTTATATGTATACAAGAATAAGTAAGTACATTGTGGAAAGTATTTCTCACTATTCCAATACCCGTACATATACATATGTTTGCATGTATATTCATCTACTGTTACATGTTTTTGAAATTGGGCTTTCTTGTATTGTTTGTTGTTTGTCGCAAATACGAAACCTTGTTGCAGAATTGCAATTAAACTTTTTGCTTCTGGTTATTCGTTTGGAATTTACAATGCTAAGACTACCATGGCACGATTTGCGGAAATGCATTTCTTTACCTACAGAGAAATATTATATTTCAATCAGGTAGCCGCAACGCAGTGATATGGATGAATGGATGAAGGACTGAATGACTTATGTTATTCCAGGGGCGGTAGTATATTCTTACTACACACATAGTGCACTGCATTCCTACATACATCCATACAGTTATGTTTGCATGGATACTTAAGACGGTACTGCTTACACATTTGGTTATATTAAATGAGTAATAGATGATAAACTTGTAGTCAGATGAGATGATAAACTAATGATTTAAAAAATCTTTGAAAAAAGTTTGAAATCAAGCTTAAATAGAGAAGTCCGATAAATACTTAGCATCGCGACAAATTTCCTATCGCGTGATACATTTTCCTAGACGACCACTGATGAAATTTCAGCAGTTTCGAAGTCACAGTTTTGCTTTGGTTTTAGTTAAACAAAAACCAAGTACTGTTTGCCAAAATGTTTTTCCATTAATCTCTCTCGGAATTGCATTTAAATTCTATTTCTCTTCTTCCTAAAAAGTTATATCTTAAGGAAAACATTCAACATAGTTCAACATAAAACACACTCACCTGAGTTTATTTTTGTTGTGAAATAAGAAGCTCCTCACAAAAATTTATCAGTCGTTCGGAGTCGTCTCAGAATGAAATTTAGGTCCCTCCATTTGTTGGAAAATACATCAAGATTCAAACCACAAATTGAACGAGGAGCTCTGCCGAAAATCACTTTAGCGATTGCAAAGCGCGAAATATGTATTTGTAATATAAAGTAAAATTAGTAAAAAATAGAACTACAACGTCAACGTCACGATCTATTGGTAAAAAATTGTTACCGTCCAATTAAAAACTTAAAAATATGTGCACTGACCAGGAAATTATATTCTGACTAGGAAATCATATTCTGAATGAAAATTGTTTTGTGGTTTAATATTGAATTGGCAATTAACTTGCATACAAACATATGTTTGTACAAAACTTAATCATGTTCGAATTTGGTGCAATCTTCGGAAATTGCATTAGAATATGATGGCTGTAGTATATGTATGAAGGATATCATGAATATTATCTATTTTAATACACACATACAAGTATATACGATGAATGCTGTTAATAAAAAATAAAATATGCCCATGTTTGTACACACATCATCCATACATATGTACATATGTGTAGTAAAATATATTTGCTAAGCAGTTCTTTCATTTTTGGTTGACATTGCAGAAAATTTCAAAGAACTTAAAATGTGCATAGATCAAAAGCTACGAGTTTTTTGAAACGGTTCAGTGTCAAAAATACTTAAGATGTGTACAAGCACGACGTTAACACTTCTATTTATATACATACATATATTCATGACAAATCTGCGTCTAATAAAAAGGTAAATAAATTTTTTTTGTAGATTTTTTAACGTTATCTATTCACCACTCATTTAAATATTCAATGCACCTGAAACAAATGGATTTCAATTTAGATTTATAGATTTATATTGAAACGAATTTTCGTCATCCCTTGTCAATTTTGGTTTTGTAACAAACCGGTTTCGGATTTCAATTTCGTTTTTTTAATACCAAAATTATTAGATTATATTTTTAAATATAAAGACATTTTAAAGTTTTAATTAGATAAATTCTAAAATGAATACAAGCATAATCAAATGCAAGGAAAAAATGGTTTTCATTAAAAACATTTTTTAAACAAATCAACTTTTCTATCTTTTCGAAACATTAGATTATTTAGCTTTGTTCAGGTAGTTAAGATATGGAGATATGTATATACATATACATATATATTTAGTGTCAAGTATGTTGCTAAAACTAATACTCCATGTATAGTAAATGCGTTCAGTCAAGTTGGGAGTCGAACGAAAAAGAACATTTCTAAAGCTACAAACTACTTTTGTCACCTGCTTGGCCAGACACTTTCCAGTTGATGTCAAGAGAGTAAGAGTTTTGCGCCAAAAATATCATTAGTTTGTAATCGTTTATCTCATAACGCCAAATAAAATAATACAAAGTAAATTCCGATACAATGGTAAAAAGTAAAAATTAAAAATTACTATTGTGATGCTGAAGGCACCACATATATAGCCATGTCTATATGTATATACATATTCATATCTGAATGGAATATATATATATATATACATATATATATATATCCATCCGAATCGACAAAGCTATCTCTATAATAAGGATTGATAAATTTCGATTAAACTTGGTTCATTCTTTTGGGTGAAATCGGACCAATTTCACACCCTTCTCCCATAGCATCATAAAATATAAAATCTTTATTATATTATAGAGATTTAGAGGTAAAATAAATATGAAATAAAATAAACTTAAAGGCTGATATGTGAATTTTATGAAAATCGGCCTTTGATCTAAAGTGGTCTCAGGTTCACTTGCCAGGACCAAATTACTAGTAAATTTGAATGTTGATCAATATCGTAAAGTATCTTCGGTGTTTACATCGTTACATTACGTTTCCATACACATTTTACTTTCCTTTTTCACCTCTTTAGAGTGAAATTTGGGAAACTTCTTCCTTAACGGAAAGCGAGTTCATAGTAACGATTGCCGTAAATAGTTAGTTAGTGTGGTTAGATTTCGCTATAAATCAGTAGAGAGGCCTCATTTATCGTAGAAAAAAGGAATCGGAAATATGGTGAAAATTTTTCACGGGGCCCTACGTTAGTGGGCAGAAAAAGTAGAGTGGAGGCCATTTTAACTTCACATTAAATAAAAAACATTTAAGTTTCCCTAGCAATTAGTGTTTTTTTCTAAAGAAATCATATCACTCTCATTGAAAACCCCTATATTTACGTTCATTCTTCCCCATCTGCTTAGACAGTCACTGATCGCTAGATCTCTACGATAAGCGATTACAGCCTAAATCTTATTGTCTGTTTAGTTCTTGATCAATTCTTTATTTTAGGATGTTGGACGCTTGAGCTTCCGCATTCGTATTATCAAAAGATTTAATTTTACAACTTTATTCATTATAAATTCATAATTGTACACCGCCATATTGTTGTTCAGTTTTTAAGTTGCTGTCAGTATTATTAAAATCAGTTCGCGAAGTATTGAGTGTGTTAAATCTAAAACACTAAAATAATGAAGATTTAAATTGTATTCAGCTCCGGTTGTCCAGAGCTCCTTTAATTCCTATCCTAATTCATATATATAACACAAAAAGCATTATGTGCACACCGGTTATAATAAACGTTCTCAACGACGCCAGAATGATTGCTGCCAATAGATAAAATATCTACTCAATAGCCGCTACGAACTATATAGAGATCTGAATAGAGGGGATAAAAAATGGGATTGCCGATACGAATTCGGTACTGATTCTGTAATATATTTTCATATTACAATAAAGTTTTGCATTTGTGCCAGTAAATATTAATATGGTTCCAAGCTTCACGAAACTGAAAATTAGATACGATTCATATTTATACAAATTCAAGTTCACAGATCTGCATATATGCCAACCAATTTTTGCTTGAGGACTGTAGACTAATGACTTAATTATTTGATTTTGAGTAAGGCGAGGGGTGGAAGGTAAAAACTCCATTTTATGGAGAAACATACCTGACCACGTGAACTAACAAGTAGACTATTAGAATTATCATAATTACCGTTAAATGAGAGGTGGGCGTCAACTTGGTCCGATTTCATTCATTTGCAGTAGCATTGTGACCCAAGTTTCATCAAAATATTTCAATCTTAATTTGAGTCACGGATAGAAAAACATGGCTAAATCGATTCGTCTCGTCGTTCTATATTTGATATATATATTTTCATATATATCTCGATTATTTCATGCCAATACATATAGCCGTTCATAACAAATCCGAGAAAAATTAGTCAGGACGAATTGAGCTTACTCCTTCTGGATCAAATACGTCGATGGTTGTAATAAATATATAAGTTTTGAGAGATAAATATTTTTTATATTTAATAATATTATTTTATCTGCACTGTAATTGTGCGCCTACTTATCTCTTTGGAATATTTCATCGCGAAAAAATAAAATTTTGCCAATCCAATGTACGAAACTTGAATTAACATTTTTCTTATATAATTTCATGTCACAACTTACGAAAAAGATGAGGACAATGTGTACTTCCGTTCTTTGTGTCCTACTGATGATGGTGTTTACTTCAATAGAATCACGACCCCAAAGTGTTCTGGACAATGATCAGGTAATTAAAAAAATATTAATGTAATTGTTTTATTATATGAACAATGGAGTGTAAAAATAATATAATTTGCGCAGTTAACTCTAAGTAAGTTTAAAAATCAGCTGAAACCTGGTAAACTTTGGCATCTATTGCAATATTTTTAAATAAGTTTTCTAAGAGAATAATAAAGAAAAAGTTATGTGTTTTTGTGGGTGGAGGAGAATATTTAATTTATTCATTGAGCACTAGAGTCGTAAAAAATTGGGCGTCTCTCCCTCTGCTCTTTTCACGATGCCAGCGACCATTTGAGGCTGTACTTAGGCGGACTCTCTCTTGGACGGACGCATTTATTATTTGCTATAATATTGAACAAAAACTTTATCCGATATTCCTCTAAAAATCGAAAAAGTTATTTTTCTATCACACTGGCATTGTTCGAAAATTTTGTAAAAAAAATTGGATTTTTCAGCGCCCTCATGAAATTAAGGGTTTCGTAGTCATATTACCTAGTCATCCTTGACTGCATTTCCATGTACGATTTCCTGAAGGCCTTATTGTATTTGATCCGTTAAAAAATTTAAAATCATTTTGCAACATTTTTTCCTTGTCATATTTAATTACACAAAAAATTGAGGTACTCGAAACTGATCATCTTCTTCTCATAATACTTTCATAATCGATGTAGTCCTAGTAGAAATTTCTCGTAAACTAAATTAATGCTAAAACACCTATCTGGGCAGAACTGAAAAAATAAAAATCTGAAATTTTTTGACAGGACTTTCATAACTTTGGACAGGAAATCGATGACAGCCGCAACAACTACTATGAGATACCAGTGCCTGCTTCCTATTCTGCTGTACCACTTGATCGCCTGCAAATGTTGATTGCTCAATACAGACCAACGTAAGCTATAAATGATTTATGATTCGTTTATCTGAATAGTTCTAATATACATACGTATGTACATAAATATACAATCTGTTATGTTTTTTTTTTCAGATCTTATGGACGGACACCTGGATGGAGCACTGGGATGAACGAACTTTTCCGTATTCCGGAGGCAAAACGTCAAGTTAGATATCGCCAATGTTATTTCAATCCTATATCGTGCTTTAAGAAGTAAATGTCGGCATTTTTTTTCTTGTAAAATGACTGACGAAGCTTATAAAACCCTAGCCGAAAATTGTAAATATCATAAATGCCTATAACTGGCTATTTAAGTAAGCTACATGGAATCAACATTTCAAACAGGAAACAGATTCTCTTTTCCACTTCGTGTATTTGTTTATGATAATATAACAGTTTGCTGTAACGATTCTTTCCATTTCCAATAAATAATCTAAGAGTATGTACATATACATACATATACAAATTTAAAATGAATGTAGATATTAATAATCTTAATATTTAGCACATGTACTCAAGTTTACTGTCCTTTATTAAAATAGAATAAATACATATGTACATACATACTTATACATACATACATATATCACTATTCATTTAAAACACAATTGGAGTTGTAAGAAAGACATCACACATTCATATATAATAATACTAAGCTACTTACATGTAAACGGTCTAATCTGTCCTAATTTCGCAGTAGATTCAACAATATTTTGTTCAGTGATTAAATAAATAAATTTTTGGTGCACATACTTTTCAGAATACTGTTATTTTGATCTAGCAAAAAGTTTGATTATTACTGTTAAAAAGAAAATAACTAGTCTAATGAGATAAACAAATTGGCAGTAATGTGGTAAAGACGTAATAAATTGGTTGGTAATATGTTTTTACTTCAGTTAAATAAAGATTTCACTTGGAATTTGGTATTCATTAATTCTGTTTAAAATTTGTAAGAAAATAACAAAATCAGATTTGTAACGAAGTCCGAACCTTGCTATTTACCTGTGCGATATATGTGTACGTATGTATGTCACGTAGCCATTTAATAGTATTTAATACGGAATGAATATGATGTGGTGATAAAAATATCTATATCTATATGAATATTTACACATGTATTTAAATGTCAAATTATAAAAAGCTTAAATTAATAAATCAATTATTTGAGTTATTCACAAAGCAAAAAAAAACTTCTTGATGTGACTATAGAAAATCAAAAGAGACAAGGTAGAGAGAGGAGGGAAATTTATTTTATTCCACATAAGTTAGAAAATATAATTCCAAATTCCCCTGATCATTTCATCGAAAAGGAGGTTAAAATCCATTTCCCACAGCTGGGTCCAGTCCAAATTGCGATCAGTAGATGCAGTCCTATTCCGATATTGTTATTCAAACCAGTAAAAACAATAATACAACTATTTTTACAACTAAATTTTTATATTAGATATATGCATATATAAATCTTATTATTATTAATTTCTCTAGATTAGATTCTGCTAAATTACTCGGTTGATAGATATATTATTTACAAAATAAATATATATGTATGTATGTATAAAATGAATCAAATACTGATATAAACATACTTATTAAATTCTTTGCATAGATTCAGTATAATTTTCGGTTCTGCATACAATTAATAATAATTGGTATTTATTAAGTATTACTAAAATCCATCGCAGACCATGTCTACAATATCGTGATTAAATTTAATTAAACTTGGTTTTTAACCATGCGAGTAGACGTTAAAAACAACATGGGTATTCTCTTAGTCTAGGAAATGCATGCTACGGTGCTCGGATAGGAAATTTTTCCTATTCGCGCAATGGCATAACAACAAAACACATGCAAAAAACATATGCTACGATAGGAAAAATATCCTATACCAAAACCTATGTACATATATTTATTTCCCACAGATATCAAGAAGGTGTGTGGCTGTTATTGTTTCACTTGAATACGTCACAATTTTGCAACGAGGGTGCTCTCGATCTCTAGCGAATACCCCTAATAACTAAACTAGTGCTATGCCTTTTGTTTAGTTGTAGTATGAATGGCTCTCCTTTGTTCGGCTAACACGGGCAAGACCCAATAGGGGACTAGTCGAAGGCAAAGATGCGACCCTTTAACCGACTTGTATAAAAGCGATTTCGCACTTAACGGAATGTTTGGGCCATTGACAGGTATTAAAGAAGCGGTAGTAAGCATCGGAGACAAGAAAGTTGAAAACTCAGTAGCGACAACACTGGTGAAAAGTGAAGTGGGAAAATAACTGTATGACTATAAAAATATATGAAACAAACTATTGTGTATAGTGAAGAAAATTATAATTTAGGAATTTTTGTTTTGCACCGAACGGTATAATCATATATACTCTGATATAGTGTATCGACACACTACCATTGTACAGTCTAACAAGTAAAAAAACTATCATATGGTCAAAAAGCAGCTGAGATCACCTTATTGAAATACTCCACTTTTTCGCCCAGGGATTTAAAAAAATCACTGAAATGAATGGTACATTTACAGCTTAAACTAAATTGCACGATATAAAAATTAACAAATAACGAAACAAAAACAATTCTCAAAAAAGTTAAATAAATATCAATATTCAATAAAAACTAAACCTTTTTTTTAAATATATCATATAATTCTAGTACATGCATTCTACACAAACTACTAAGTCGTATATAAATATCTACAATATTTATTTTATATCCGCATTAATAATAAAGTTTATATGTACATTATATTATCATCAATATTTTTTTTAATCTTCTTAATTTTAAAGTAAACTCTGTACCCAAATTTAAAGCTTTTACCGAAGACATATTTAGTATGGCAACACACTCAACTAAAAGCTAGCGGTTTTGTTCAAAAATCAGGGAAATGTAGAAAAATAGTTTATAGGCAACCCGCGGTTCGTTCATACGGTTCGTGCCTACGAAAAATATAAGTTTTGTTAATTGTAGACCTGAACAATACACACTACTCTTTGATGAAGTTGTATTGCAGTTTATTTATTTTTTATTTTTGCTGACATCTTCAATTCCATTATGCATAGCAAAAATGTTGGAGCTTTATTCTTTTTTGGTATGTGAGAGACAAATGTGACATTTTTAGAGAATCCAAATACATTAGACGTAGATCTGGATCAAGGATTTTTATGTTTTAAAAAGTTAATTTTTCTCTCGTTCATCCAACTATGGGAAAACCATTTTAAGATTTTGCGATATGAAGAATTCAACATCGTGAAATAGTTTTCAAAATTAATTACACTTCGGTATTTCTTTTCCGAGATATGGTACGCCAAATAGTGGGTAACTAGTTTTGCGATCACATATACACATTATCATACTATAATTTCAAGGATTGCTATGTAGATACTGTTCGAATGAAACCGTCCTAGAAAAAATACCATCTGCTCGTCAATAATGGGATTTAATCCAGGCAAATAAAACTTTCTCAGGTTTTGGTGGACATATTCCTATAATGATCTAATGGATAGAAGCTTAACTTTTGACTACCTACTATTTTTATCATCATCTGCTCGAAATATTAGATTGCCAGAGATACTTTAGTTTATTTGAAAACATAAATGCAAAAAATATGTCGCGAGAGGCATGTCGGTTGCTAAGGCTTAATTTACTTGTAATTAAGTTAATTCAATGATTAACAGCATTGGGATGTTAATATACATATGAAATTATTGAAATTTTTTCGGTACATTTGTCTATGCTCTCAAAAATGGAAAAGGATTGTGCATAAACCACGTAGTCATATTTTAGGCCTTCAGGGGCCGCTACCTACCTTAATGTGGCGAGGCCTTTTTTATGATAGGACATGATTTTGTTTCACACGACTTTCCGTATTCAATAAATTCATGTATTATATGTATTATATATATAAACATATATATGTATATATTTGCATATGTATGTTATTTCAAACGTCAGATATACTTTATACGATACGATTGGCATATTAATCCAACTAACAGTATTTTTTAGTCGTTAAACTACCTTTTTCTCCAATTTTATGTTCGAAATTGTGGTTTACTATATATAGAATAGAAGCACATCGGTTGTTTGCATTATTGATGTAGTTTCGAAAGCAAAAATGCTTGACGGATCGAGGAAAAGGTTAAATCGGTAAATAGACATTTGAAGGTCTTTCAAATCACGAAATTGCTAAAAAGATGAATCGCAATCTAAATGTTTTCGACCATTATAAGAAACAAGGTAATGCTTATGCAAAGAACTATAAAGGCAGGACTATGATTGCTTTAATTCCAATCAATTGAAACAATGGAAAATTGACGAATCATACAGTCTGCGTCCAACTTTGTTCTTTCTACATCTAAAATAGAGGTCTAAAGTAAAAAGCTCCGAACTTTAAATATAAAAAAGGTTACAAAAAACTCTTTTGAAAGTGTCTAGCAAACACCGATTCCTCTAATTCGCAAAAGATCATATAACTCGGGGTTTCTTATAAATTAATCTAGATGTTCCAAATGAACTATCAATTTCACGACTTAAGAAAAAAGAGAGGTACTTATGCCGGCATTACAGTCGTCAAGGTAGTGATATGCCGTGAAGTGCAATATTCTACTATTTTGCTTACATGTTGAAAGTAGTTGATTGAAAAATTACTGGAAGAAGCTACCAAACGTATTTGGAATATTCTTTTCCTGAAATTATTTGAACCTACTAACCTATTAATTTATTATTAGCCAACAAGATAATTCGCCTATACATGGCATCATGTTCTCCAGACCTCAATGAAATTGAAATCTTACAGGGATGGCTTGAACCCAAATTTCCAAAAAATTAACAAAATTGGAGACAAAAAGTTTTATAATTCTAGTCAGTTAAGCGCTCTGGCTTGTAATGTCATTAAGCTGTTTGGAAACTTTGTACGGATTTACTGAAATTTATCAAAAGAAGACAAAGATGAAAAGACGATTTCAACAATAAATGAAAATAAAGAAACCAAATACTACTATAACTACTTATTTCTGTAAGTGCCTATATCAAGTGAACCAATATTTTCAATACAAAATTGAAGCAGTTAGTTTTCCAACTATAAAATATCGTTAAGTGAGTTAATGTGCCAATTTTCGTATGAAATATATCTGTCTATTTTAAACAAAATTCCTTTCAACTAAAAATACTAATGCAGTTAACCAGAACGTATCTTAATTAAAATATATTAAAAAGCAATAAATAAAATAGCAATAATATATGGTATATTATAAAAATATTGAAGAGTTATCTCTACTTTTAGACATTCTTTATCATTACAAGACTTTTATACACTTATAGATTCAGATAAATTTAAAGTTTAAAAGGAAGTAATATATTATATTTGGGATAGCTGTAAGCTGTAATAGTTGTAGTAATATTTAACATCCGTTTTAAATGCACACGTATGTATACAAATACACCAATGTGCAAAACAAGAACACTTTAATAACACTGGGTAAACAGATAAACATAGCATCCAAGTATATAAGTGTACTCGTACATATGTATGAAAATATGAGTAGCTAAGCCCAGTTAGGTATTGCTAAGAAACATGGCCAGAACAAGGTACAAATATTCTGAAAATGTAATTTGCAATACATATAAAAACGCGTTCAAATTGAGGCAGCTTTTCCTCTTCGCTGGTGCCACTGGCGAAAGCAGGAGTAGCTGCTTTTTCAAGAGCTCTAATACGTGCCACCGACCTTTATATTAAACCACCCATTCTTGCGATTTTGCTCTGGTTGAAACAAGTTTAAAACATCATGAAGAATTAATTTTGTTAAGTTTTTCTCGTTTTCTACTTCGTGGTGTTGAGTGCCTTGGCAAACTTCTACTCAACTATATAGCTTCTGTTGCATCTCTCTTTTAATTTGAACTGAGTTTTAATACCAAAATGTGCTATGTACAATGGGTATATTAACTTTGTTCACGTAATTGTTGTCTGTAATAGCATGCAATAATAGAAATATATACAAGTAAGTAAATATATAATAAAAATATATACGTACTTGGACAAGATAACTCAGCAAAAGTTACCAAGAAGCGTGTTTTTCAGACGTGTGGTTTTCAATGAGGCAATACTTTTTTCGGAGTACGTCATAGCTGTTACTTCATAATAAACGGATATACTCCGGAACAACTTTTGAAAATCGTGCAAATTTATTACAAAAATAATGGTTCGCCGCATAATCGGTCTCGCAACGTTGATTCTACAGGATAATGCGCATCTTCAGAGACGCCGTACAATGCGCACCGAAGACGCCATGACTGAAACCAATTTATCCGTATTTTTTTATATTTTTTTGTTAACTATTTGTTATAAAAGATAAAATCTTATAATTAAGACAAGTAAGAGCATTATTTGTCAGGGCTTTCAACTCTGTCACGTTTTATATTTGCTCTTACATCTCACATGCCCATTACACGTATAAATCGGTTAGTTTTCAATTATGTGTTGCCCGAATTAGTGTGAATTACGGGACAAAAATTAGGCAGCTCTCGTTAGTGTGGTGCTTGGTTACCATGAAAAATAAAATGGGTTACACATGAGAGATGAATACCTACATTTCTTGCATAACTGTAGTGTTACAATATAATATACAAATAGCCGGATAGCTAATCTTTGATTCTCCGTGAACTTAGTGTACCCTACTTGTTTTACTAAACATTCTTCATCGAATTCCTCGTGTGGTGATGAGATATTCCTGCATAGACACCACGATCTTGTCGGTGCTACTGGCATTTGAAATTGTAACAACACTCCACGCGTCGCTTTGTATGCATCGGTTAGTAGCTTGACCGCTGAACTACTGTGACCATTAAGCCAAAATGACCAAAGCGCTGCCCTCGCTCAGCCAACCAATAAACAATCAACTTATTTATCATGTTCATCGTTGTTGTTTGTAATGCTACTTCAAGCAACTGAAAATACTAATATACTTGCTTTGGTTTGGTAGCACTTTGAGTTCAGGTAAAGCCAGTTTTATTATAGTTTTGCAAGCCAAGTTGATTTTGCCCTTATGCAGAGGTCCTTCATAAACAATCACTCCTTCTATTAGACGGTTTACTATGGGCAAAGTAATTATGCCACTAAAGTAAAACTTTTACTGAATTGATGTGCAAATTTTTTATCTGTCATGAATGAAATGTTGGAAAACTATATACATAAATAGTTTTTCGCGTACGAATGATCAAATCAAACAGCAAAGCTAGCTGCTCTGATCGAAGAGAAAAGTGTCTACGTCAATTACACAAAAATACTAGAGGATACAGATCGCGTCTGTATAATGCATAGGAAGGATGAATGAAGGAGAGAATAAGCAAATGAAATACATACATGCACAGATATGTACATTCATTTACACAAGTGCGCCTACACACACGTACAAACGAGATGTATGTTAAAATATAATCTTTATAAAATGATTGATGATATTAATAGTCAAATATAGGCGTTTTCTTTGCACCCGATCTACAAAAGAACGTTAGGTGGGTTATCGAATAACATGGAAAACAACAAAATGAAAACAAAAAGAAAAAACTTAAACAATACCCGAACTTACCAACAGTGTTGCAAAGTAAAAAGTGGTACTATTATGAATGGACCACTGAAAATCCCCAAGGAAAAATTTCACTAAATGTCAAACTTTTGGGAATTTTCAGTCAAACTTCAAAACTCAGTGGCACATTAAATGGAACGGCGAGTAAAATCACGCCTCATAGTCTATTAAAAAAGTATCAATTCGAGTATGAATTATATTTCAGAATGCAAAAGAAAATCGAGAAAAAATGTACACAACGTAACACACTCAGTTCATATTTAATAATAGCTTTAATATTTCGTTTTGTTTTGCTCTTCGCTTAAATATTTCAAACAAACTTTTTTTTATTTTTACTGCTATCACAAGTGTTGTAATGAAGCTGAGAATAAACCAATCGGGATTTTTTGTAGGTCGGGTACGGAATAATACTTGATGATACGTATTTAGCTCAGAGTTTACTAATGAACACAGGTAGAACTATCCTAGAACAAATTATATCAAGTAAAATTTAATTAACCCCGGTATTCTGTATTTTTGTATAGTTATAAGCCTCAAAAAACTGAAACATAAACTTGAGATTGTTCCTGGAATTGTAAAGGATTTTGCAATTCTGTGACCGAGGTAAGAAAATCTCGCCTGCAAAATAAAGATATACATAAATAGTATTTTATAACTAGAAGTTTTCATTAAAATGTAATAAAGTTATTAGTTACTTTTACTTTACTTTTCAAAGTTTTTGATTACTTTTTTACTGAAGCAGAACAAAATAATATTTTATGTTAAGCGTATAAATAAATATATTATAAAAAAATAACACGACGCCATGAAAAAGGTTTTTCTAATTGCAAAAACTTGCAAGTGTTACCAATTTTAAAATATCATACCCTTTCCCAACTGTGTAACAACTGTTTTTAAAAATAAAACAAACTTTCCACATGCATATTTTTATCTGACTTGGTAAACACCAGGTCAAAAATTTTATACTTTGTTTTGAGAGAAGTGACTAGAGAATGTTTTGTCGATATCAACTGGTATAATAATATTACTTTTGCAAAAAAAAAATCTCTATACGAGTATAATACAAGAGACGGATAAATAACTGGAAGCCTCAAAAAGGTATCAAATTAGAGGTCAGGTGTTTAGCAAGTCACAAAATAACAGTCCAAGCAATTTGTTTGTTTACATATTATATTTTAGGAAAAAGTTTTTCAAAAACCGAAAGAAAACATAGAGTTAACACAAATTTTTAAACTCAAAATACTTTTACAAGCCAAATTTAATCGAATTCTTTCAAGAAACATTTGTAATTATGAAAAACATCCATATGTGCTCATTCTACATACTTGAATGTACATATGTACATACATATAACGATGACAAAGTATTTTAATCGATTGCTGATGAGAATTTTTCGGTCATTCAAAATTAAGTCCTTTGCTAGTGTAATACATTACACCTTAAAGTACATTTTTGATCAACGTATCTGTATTTCTAGCTAGAAGCCGTTATTAGCAGAACGTCTTATTAGTTTTTCACCTATTTTTTTTACTTTGACTTCTGATATATGGTCGATTATACACGATTTGAATGCGAGTGGAACCGGGATTAACTATCTTACCTAGCAAAGTCAAAGTTCGGTCACCCAGTTATTTTACCTTTATGTTAGCTAATTACCTACTAAAAGTATGTGAAAAAACTTATACTCACTAACCTTCCTTATAGCAATTGTTTTGACGCTTTACTCGAATAAGTCAAAGCACAACGAATTTCAAGCATATTCATAAGCTTAAGAGCCATTGATTTAATAAGTAATTTTTGGCTGTTTTTAATACGTGCAACTGCAACAATTCAAATCTGTATCACCTCTGATATAAATCTTCGGCCTTCTGAAATATGACATATTTTTATTTCTTTCAAACGTAAATTAGTTTACTATATAACGAAATGAATACTATATACATATGTATTTGTACAGAGAGCAAACTAACAATGCTTTTATACTCTTTAATACATTCAGAAATGTGTGCATATTCTCTTAATTTGTTTCTTGTATAGTAGAAAGAGTTTTTGTTAAGGTTTACTGCTGGTAGAGCAACTCATAGTTTATTCATCGATATCATTAGCAACAGATAAGAATATAGAGAGAGTGGGGGATTGAGGATCATGTTAACAATTGGGAGCACGGAAAATCTCCCGCCCGTTTTTGAGAATCAGTTGTTTTTGCAACGCTTTTGCGGTGAGGTCGTCTTTTGGCTGGAGCGCGCACGAGTCAAAGCAAATGAGTAACAAGTGGAACGGGCGATTAACTGGCATACTTCAATACTCACATATACGTATACGTTTTAGTATGAGTGCTATGTACAATAAAGTGTGGGGGCAGAATATGTCAATTCGTGTCAATCAATAACAAAGACTGAATGAGACAGGGTGGGATACGACGACATAAGAACATTTTAAAACGAAATTTTTTATCAAAACTTTTAAAAGATATGAGAGATAAATTATTAAAGTAGTAGTTTTATAATAAGTTAAAATGAAAATTGAATGTGCTAAATGTGTTGAGTGAGGTGATCATGTACATACTGGCGGCAGCCGATCAGCAACATCATTATACAAATAGAGAAAAAAAGAAATTATGTACACATATCGAATACGGATTTTAGAAAGACGTTATTGGAAACGGCATAACAAATCTGCAAATAATATCTGCTTATATATGTCTGTAAACACATAGAAATGTGCAAATGTATAAGCAAACTTAGGTATGTACATATTTAAATGTATTCACAAATTCTGAAGCAGCAAAAACACTCAATGTTGTAATCTGATAAGATTTTACAAACATACATACATATACATAAACAATCACATGTGCACACGGATAATATTTAGTATTGAAGGTCTGTAATATCCTATTAAGCGGATCATAAATGTCGATTTAATTTTTTTGAAAAACTTTATTGAGGGAAGGGAATATTAATAAAATATTAAATATACATATGTCAGAAACACACTAGGTGGGCTTGACATTCGCTTCCGAAGGGCGACCGCAATTGGAAAATTTTATTTTCTATAATTTTTGATGTTGCTCGAACCTGGACTCGAACCCACCAGGCCTTCCGAATTATAGTACGCATTGTTAACCCTTCGCCTGTCGCGACCGAGTGTTGTATTTTTACGCGTACTTTCGGTCGTTGTGTTGGTAGCATTGATTGTATTTTATTCGCTTTTGAAAGTCGTTAATCAGAAAAGATAGATCAGCAAAGTATCTGATAAGATAGATAAGCAAAATTCAAAAGTATTCAACGTTAAGTAACAACCGTGCAGAAATTTTCCCACATTGAGTCAAATAACTTTCTGCATATGGTACAATTTTTTGACGGTTTTCAGTTTTGTTGGTTGGTTGGTTGGAAATTTCAAAGAAAGATCGTATGATGATGTGATGGCCCACATCAAGCAATACATATGTATGTATGATTTTTCACAGTAACTGCAATCTAGCATAGACTTCGATTAAGTTGTCTCAAAATTGTTAAGAAAATCGATCATTTCAGATATTGTAGGATGCATGCGCACATATGTACATTAGTTTTTGAATATTTACATAGTGAAGGCAGTGTGTACTACCAACAAAAAGTTTAATTTTTTATTTTTTATTTGCGGTCGCCTGACATGAAATAAAAAGATGCTTAGTCGAAAATAAATACTTATAGAAATATTTATATACATATAAATATATTTAGGAATGTGCATACATACATATGTATACGCAATGTCGAGTGGTTAGCGTACTACCATTCGGACGGCCAGAATTCGAGTACTGGCTTGACTAATATCCAAAATTATGAAAAAACTAATTTCTCTCATGGAGGTCGACAGAGAATGTCAAGCCCTCCGAGTGGTTTTTTGAATTCAAAAAATTGGAGGTTCTCGGCCGAAAACCGCTTCAGCGGTTACATAGCGTATGTATATATATATATATATATATATATATTATATATTATATATTATATATATTATATATATATATATTAAATAGATAAGCCGCGAATGCTTAAATGTGGTTACATTCGTACGGAAGTATATGTGTATGTATGTGTACATGTATAGAGATATGTTTATGTTTAACTCTGCAACGCCAAATCAGAACTTAACTAATGGAAGTTTTATTTTGATGGATGAAGTGTTGTTTAGCAAAGAACAAATAAAACCGGAAACAATTCAACTTGCTGATGCTGCATTCGAACTCTTATAAATCAGCGACATATTAAAGTACATACATATGTTCTAGTATACGCTTTATTTATACCAATAGACATTGATTGAACAAATGCATAACGCAAGTGTTGAAAAATTTATAATTTTATATAAATACATATACAAAGATAGTAATGGAACAGCTGCTGTCTAGTTTTCGATAACGTGATGTCGATATTGAGGAACTCAGGAAAAATTGAATATCTTTAGTATCGCCTTTTAATAGCACATTTATTGGTTGTTATTGTTTCACATACGAAAGTGTATTATTTCAACTGTAGGTATATATGTATAAGGGTTGGACAAATTTTTTTCTATCAGCTTGGGAGCTAAGCTCACCATATAAGTAATTTTAGAAAGAACTTCTCTACCTTTGTGACAATAAAAAATTAAACAAATTTCATAAACATTAATCCTTTCTTTATTCAAAAAAAAATTCCTCAGAAACAAAAAAAAAAAACAGAGAAAAAAATCAAAAGTTTTAGGCGGTTTTTCGCTATATTCTTTATGTAAGTATAACTAATACATTTTTTCCAAAGAAAAATAATCTTAACCAATAATGTACATATGTTTTCTATGTGATACCTGTATATTGCCCATATTACCTGCAGAATGTGACCTTCGGAAGAAATTTTTTACTTAATTTAAAATAAAAATGTTTTCATAAAAACCCTAAATATAATGAAAATGAGAATCTCATAAACAATTTTTTAAAAAAGTATTCCACTGTCACAGGACTGAAATTTCATGACAATGAATGCTCTCAAGCAAACGCCAGGCAGAACGTGTTCATATGGGTGCACATATGTATATTTATACTTGTGTAAAAGTCTTAAATACGACGACCGCGCGACCTGAGCCATCACCATTACCATGTATTTTTAGAATTATTTTTCGCAATACAAACAGTCTCATACAAATAAGAGTACAAAAAGCGGACAGAAACTGACAATCGACTAAATTCGTATGCACACATATTATGCTATGTATATGTGTGCAAATATATACAATACATAGACCAGATCCAGGGCAACTCAGGGCATAAACTTTGTTATGATCGCACTCACGCTGCAGAAATATGTAAGCACTAACAACAGCCAAGCATGATTGCATTCCATCAGTGCTTTATTAGGTTATCATCAAACTTTAAAATGTATTTTACTAAACAAATATTTATGGTATGAATGTCAACCTCTCCGAGTATATACATATATTGAGCACCTCATTAAAATCGATCAGTCGCTCGGGGTCCGTTACTGTGTTTTATATATTACTTTTTTTAATAATTTTAAAGAATACCTACCTACCTTGGAATTATCTTATATAAGGACATTCGATAGACAAACATATATATTAATTAATCTTGTCTTCCACAGCTTTAGGTCATAATGCTCTTACTAATTTCGCTTATTGTTTGTTTTATGTTTGTGTGTCTACTTTTTAAATATCCGAGGATTTTAAACTCGGAAATCAATATAAGACCAGCACATGGTCGTTTGAAGTTGGATGCAATCGATCATATTACAGCTTTTCAACTTACTAAGGTACGAACACTATATACAAACAAAATATTTATGTGTACTTGTATATGTATACATAAATTTAGGTATGCATATTCCATTTATATGATTTTAATAAGAGAAGTACGATTCATAAATAAATGCCGAGAGAATATGCACTGACTGTCGATTAGTCCGTGTTTTTGAACTTTGGTCAGATGACCCCTTTTGAACTTTCCGAAAATATATACACACTTACTCCTCGTATGAACATATGTATTATTTATATACGTTTTTATACCCAGTGGTATATTAACTTCTTTCACTTTTGTGCCTTCAAATGAATCCATGAGTGCAATTGATGAATTCAGTAAAAAAAATTTAAATATAGTGACTGAACCGGACGAAAAGCACATCCATACTCATTTATTATATGATAAATAGCTGACCTGGCCAAATGTTGCACTGGATTTCTAGTTATTTGGGCTTTTTCATTTTGATAGGTAAAGAGTTGCCATTCCAACTACATTTCTTACTATATTAGTCTTATTTTCGAATAATAAGTGGTTCGTATTCGAATTAAGCCGAACGCTACTACTCCGAAAATCCGAGTAAATCTAACCACAAATATGATGATTTCAAATGGGTCGGTTTCGGTCTGGTTTCCCAGAAATATAAGTAGTGCCCATGTTAAACTAAGCTAAAAGGTCAAAATTTCAAGGTCAGACAAAAAAGTCAAAAAAGCTTACTTACTACATCTACATACATATACACAAAATTTCATCAAAATCGTTCCAACCGTTTAGGAGAAATTATGTATACATGTGAAACACACAATACAAGTATACAAGTGTAACAAACACAATGATTACGAAAACATCAGTAAAATTAATGCAAACATAAACTATTCTAAGTCAAATATTACGATCTAACATATGATGTTTGTTTGTGCCATATATTGAACAATTGGTTGACGGTGTTAATCTTTAAAACCAACCAAATTTAGTGAATATATAAGTACTTCATTTCGAGAGTATCGAGTTTTGAATAAAAATGATTGAAGTGGATCCATGATTGGGCCAATATCCAAAATATAGGTTAACAGTTCATTCTATCATGCCGAACCCTGACCAGACCAATATCCAAAATTAATAAAAATTTATTTTATTCAAACAATCAATTTTTCTAATTTCGGTAGCTCCTCGGCAGAGTGCATTTCTGATATAAACGAAAAGGTACTCATAAAAATTCATCAGCCGTTCTGAGGCGGTTAAGAATAAACTGTAAGTTCCTCCATTACGGACAAGTATATAAAAAAATTAGCTTTACAATTCATCCGGAAATAGCACTTCCTTACTTATTTGCTCTTCGTTCAATCGCTTGTCAAGTCGTAAAGCGAGCTTTTGGTGTGTGCACATGCGAAATGGGAGGAGTACTTTTATCGTTATTGTTTTTTTAGTTGATAGGTGTTTGGTTTGTGTAATACTGCATTTACGTACGAGTACTTACCTAGTTACAAACGTGAAATGGTTCTAACAAAAATTCGGCATTTCAAAGACTTTCAATACTTTTAAAAAGTTTAAAAATATTATATGATTTGAAATAATCTTATAAAAATACTAATCCAAATTCGGTAAAAAAAACATAGACGAAAAAAAGAAATATTGAAAAATTTACTTAGAATGATCGGAAGAAATTCCGTCACCTACGCGCGAGACCTTAACCTAAATTTATACTCTTTGAATGAAGCAGAAAGATATTTGTTCACTTCGGTTCTAAGGAGAGAAAGTGTGCATTCGGACCTACATATGTATGTCGAACACGTTTGCTGTGCCCTTATCGAATATATTAGCAATTGGATTAAAATTGGACTTTTAACAAAATTTGCATTCAATTAATTAACGATATGTTCGAACCAGCGTTGAAATGATTCGACTTTGTAGACTATACGATACAAGCTTACCTTTAATTTTTTTAGATTTTTTTTTTTTTTTTGGAATCCACTAGGCCACAAATTCGATTTTCTAGTGATATTCTTCTAAAACATTTATAAATTAAAAAAGCAATATACATCTACGCAGTGTATATATGTATATTGAAATGGAAATTGTGTTACATACTTAACGAACTTTCATAGAGACCCTCTATGTACATACATGTAGCTGATATTGCATGCTTATAACGCGCTTATGCACTTAATGTTAATATGGGCTCGGAGCGACAACAACGGTGACACCCCGATGAACCTATGCCCCCTTCTACAGCTCAATTCTCTTCTATGTCAATTCTATATTCAACCACTCTGTTTCGAATGCCTGTCAAGTTTGTTACTTTATTACATTTATTTATTTCAGTGTTATTGCTGTTGGCTGGAGCAATGGTTACCGAGGCCATTCAGGCTGAACACGTAACTTTTATTCACTTCATTTCACACTAAGAAAGTGTATAAAAGAGATATGTGCCGAAGTCACAGCCCCCTCAACGTATTCAAACAATTAAAAGAGAAGCGCGGACGGAAAATCGAAGTGCATTTTACTGTTAATGTGAATGAATTTAAGAGTATGAATCTATAAGTTTTACGATCTTTTTTTAATTAAGTATGTAACATGTGTATATACAAATGCCCTTTAGGAAAATTACTAGTTGTAAACTAGAACGGCGGCCGCAATAATTGAGCGGTTAGCATTGCGTACTACGATTCGGAAGGCTAGGGTGCGAGTCCGGGTTCGGGGAAGATCGAAAATTATAAAAAATAAATTGCCAATGAGGCATGATTTAAAAGAAAAGACGCAGCTTTGAGTGAATTCTCAGGAAGCACGTCGTATTTTTCTTATTTAATTTTTTATTTGTCTTGTAAAAATATCGTTTTTAAATAAAATTTTGAAAGAAACATAACGACTTTCATCGTTTGTTTTCACAAGTTTTCTCGGATCTTCGAATTTGTCAGTTTGTTCATATGATGCCCGAAAAAAATTGTAAAAAAAATCCAAAAAGTAGACCTGAGAACGACATTTTCTAAATGAAACTATTTTTCGAGAAATGATACAGGAAACGTATCCAGAGAGAAAAAATTTAGTATGGTTCGATTTGATTGAATTTATGTCAGAGTTTGTCTATTTCTCTGGAAGATATGTCCTATATACAGGACAAAGTTCGATTCGCTCCAAAATTAGTTCATGGTTATCTTTTTTATTATATACCGGGAAGAGGTCACTAACTGATCGACAAAAATTCATACGTCAAGCTAGTATTCTTACCGTGGACTACAGAAGTGAGTGTATGTTCACAATATTGACTTTTGTCATCCATAAAATCAAAACCATACATGCATTGTACAAGACTATTTTCTTGATTTAATAGAGGAATATGTTTGCCCTGAAAAATATATTATTTTTCATCAAGATTGTGATCTATGTTACTGCATGAGCTAATCGAATCGAATAGAATGTTGTTACTTTGCGGCATAGAAAAAAGAATACTTCATAAAATTATAAATTGATTCAGTTATATTGCTTTCAAAAAGTAGAATGCGTAATCGAAAACAACTCAATCCTGAACGATAATTCAAAAATATTCAAGCAAAGGTCCGCACAGGCAAAGGGTGACATTAGATTTTTTATTAGAAACAATAAGAAGTTTTCTACGCATAGATTATAATACTACCTATACTACACTACGAAGATTTTTAATGGATAGGAGAAAATTTTTTGAGAGTACAACTCTAAAAAGTTACCATTGATGGCATCCAATAGAAAAAAAACACTAAGCTATGTATTTATATACATAAGTCACTTTAACAAAAAGCGTTGCCCACTGGCGGTTTGTGTCATGATTATCACAACGTCAGTGTTTCCTACGAAGACATTATCTTTTGTCTGACAGCGATAACCTTTAACCACTTGGTTATACGTATGACCATATGAAAAGTGGCACACATCAGTGAGATACAAAAACTACTATAGTTGGTGACTACAGTTATTGATTTATTTTCTATTCAAGCTAGACCAGATCCAGTAATCATAGAACAAGCGAAAAATTTATTCTCGAAAATATTAGCATTCTTATATTATAGGTACATTAAAACCCATATTTCGTAGCTGCTGGCAAAAAAGCTGCTTCATATTGTTTCGTATTGTGCTTTCTTTTCTCGTTTAATAACTTCAGTTAACGCACTGAATAAATGGTCGTATACATCCGATATTTATTGGATCTAGAGAAATAGCTGATTTTTTCTTTTGAAAATCATCTATTTTTTGGGATCAAAATATCACATTTCATTGTGTGATAAAATCGCGGTCGAATTGAGTGAGCGGTTGTACTTTATAGGCATTTTTGTCATGCTTTTGTGAACACGCCATTATCCAGCGCAAGTAATTATTAATATAAGTATCAAATTTGAAATCAGCTACTAAGCAGATCACAAAAATCAAGCAAAATAATTTTTTTTATTAATTTGTAGTGAAATTGACCGTTAAGAAAAAAAATATTTCTTGAAATATAAAAGAAAAACAAGGTAATATACGCTTATTTATCAACATTGTATTTTTTATCTATTGGGTCATATCATGCTGGAAGTACACACTTTTGTGACTCATTTCAGTGCCAAGTGTCTCAAGAAACCTTCGACACATATGCAACTTAGCGATTTAAGATTTCCTACAATAGCATTAAGAGAGAGTAAGTTGTATGTGCTGTTGGCAACAATTATACCAAATTTTTTATAGAAACAAGGAATATTTGTATACGCACATATATATAAATATATATATTTCTTATTTCCATAACAAATTGGGGATAATTGTTGCCATAGATGCTCCAACCTCAACCAATGCAGATGTTGTGCCTCATGAGTACCTAAATCAAAAAGGGTTCTACTTCATAAATGTGAAAGCGGTTGGCATATAAAATTTTTGTTATATTCAAGTTTTTGCATTGAATAGAATTGTTATTATCAACTTATATTTGGCAATGTCAACGTGCAACTTCCAGGATCATACCATGATTCTGGCATTTGAACGACATCACCAGCAAGAATAAAACTTATTAGAAATCTTACACCAGGTGGGCTCAAGGAGCTTTTAGAGCTCGTGCTATTCCTTAGAGATGTGGCTTCCTACTCCAATACCAAACCATCTGTGAGGAAGCAGAAGTTCCAGAAGAATCCTTGCCTCATTATGGTCTTTAACAACTCAATTCATAGAAACGAATACTGAAAAACAGACTCGCTTCCCAAAAGTAACTCTTCTATCTTCTTAGTTTTGTATTCCTTCATACATATGTATATACATATATTTAAAGCTATATTTTGCTAAAGTACTTATTTATTACCTCCTATTTTATTGAAAGGTAAATCTATACATAATCTTTGTATTAATATATTTATTATATAAAGCATTACATGTACTATATACATACATATGTACACAGATTTTCATTTGTAAATACATACCTTAATTCCAATAGTTGGCAAGGTTGGCAAGTGACCACTCTGGTAGCTCCAACCAAAGCTCTTCGATCATCTTTGGCCTGGTTGGGTTGTTTTTATTAAGCTTCAACGTAGGCGGCCACAATTGCTGAGTGGTTACCATTCCGTACTACCATTTGGAAGGCATGGGTTCGAGTCTTGGTTCGGCTAACATCCAAAATTATAAAAAATTAATTTTTCTAGTTGCGGTCGCCCCTCGACAGGGATTGTCAAATCAAGCCCGGCGAGTGTACTTTTTGACATGAAATAAAAACTCCTCATAAAAATCCATCGGCCGTTCGGAAGCGGCTTAGAATAAACTGTAGATCCCTCCACTTGTTGGGAAAACATCAAGACGCAAAACGCAAAAAAAAAGATTGGAGGAGGAGTTCGGCTGAAAATCGTTTCAGCGGTAACAAATCGTCAAATATACATATATATAGGATGACTATGCAGGAACTCAATTGGGCAATCAATTCGTTCTTTAGCTGTACTTTTCTTATTTGTAGTTCCCAGAAATTTCAAGATATACATATGTATGTACAAAAAGATAACACGTCATGTTAAGCGATTAGTAGTGATTTGAAATTGTAAACCTTTTTAAACAATTGATTCAGATAAAACGCAAATTAACATATTCATTAGACAGTTCTTTATTAATGTTAAGTACAATTAGTAGCTTTTTATTATTTTAATGAACAATTATGGCTCTAAAAGATCTTTAAGAATATTTATCGCGTCTAATCAGCAAGCTAAATTTTGTTAAGTGCTTGCTCACATCTATAACTATCAGCTAATAGCCTAATTTTTCGGGCGGAATTTTTGAGACTAGTCTCTATCAATTTGTGAGGTTAGGTACTATATCAAAGTAAAGAATCTCGGCATTACTATCCCTATTTTAAAAACTTGTCAAAATGGTAATAAATCGTCTTAATGGCAACGCTGTTGACACCGGTTGCGAATTCACTAATTCTCTCAGAGAGTTTCTCTTTTCAAATAGTAACTTATTTTTGTTTGCATGGCATGTATAACTTGTGTTTTATGTTTTCTCAAAAAAGCATATATTTGTTACGAATATAAGGGATTTTAACATTTCTCCTAATAATTAATAATTATGAGTTTATGTATTTTAACTTTAATCTTAAATGGCGTTCTCAAGAACGTACATATGTATGTAGGTACATAAATGGTGAAATAATTAGTTTCTCTTAATTTGTATGTCATAATTCCAATCTCTTACGTTCCGTCGTCATCACAATGCCATGGCGAACGTGTAAGAGTTGGATCATTGGCATTTTTGAGCATTGTAATGTTTTGAAGTTCATCTCACAGTTGTGAGAAGAGTGCGTTTTCAATTTGTGTTTGTTTCTTATCGCTGTGAACAATGTTTCCATTTCGTTGTTGTATCGATGCAAAAGCGAATGAAAATGCAAAACCAGCAGTATTGACATATGTATGTGTATTTGTAAAGTTGTAATTTGCAGCAAAATACACATACATATATAATTTAATCTAAAATGATTGTTTTGTTATCAATAATGTATCCTAATATGATTCTGAATATAAAAGTGCAGTTCAAGTATGTATAATATTTGAAACACGTGACAGTAATATTAATATGAATGCATGAATGTATGCACATAAATGAACAAAAGTACAAGGAAGTTACTTTGTTTTGGATAAAATTTAATTTTAGAGTAAATCGATAACAAAGTGAAAAGAAATATCGACCAAATTTTTGCCTAATGGCTGTCAGGATAAAAAGTTGCCAGGATTTTATATGTTATAGTCGGGATTTTATCTTGCCTGAATTTTTTTTGAATTGTATGGATTATTTTGAAAGTCGGGATTACCAAGACGAAGTAGCCTCTGTGTAGCCGACAAACATCCGGCGGAAAAGAGCGGAACTGAGAAGGTGAACCCCGCGTAGTTGTGCGTAGGGTTTGGAACCCACCACATAAAAACCTACCCCTATGAAAAATCGAAAAATGTCTCGGATGAGACACCCCACTTACAGGGGTAAGCGTTTTAAGGATCATGATTTGTGGCTTCGGTCCCTTAATTGGGAAGCTGGTTTATGTATTCGCACGGCTAAAATCTGACATCTCCGCTATCTCAGAAGTGCGATGGATGAGACAAGGACGGAAGTAGGTGGGTGAAATCTATTACAGCGGCCATATAAAGGAGTGCAAAAACGGTGATGTATTTGTAATGGGAGAGAGACTCTCCAAACGCGCCTGATCGACATTGCCGAAATAGGGTTGTCTTTAGTTCCAGATTCCGGCACAAAAAATACATCAAGCTAAATCGCACAGCCAAATAGGTTATGTTGTGATAGACGTAAGACACATCTCCTGTGTTCTACACGTGCGCACGATCCGAAGGCCAAATATCGACTCATACCCACCCGCCCCTAAGCAGTATAAATCGCTCGCCTACAAGCACAAGGAAGGTTCGACGCCGAAAAGATGCAATCACAACAGACAGTCCGACGTTTTTCTACTCGTGTGCAAGCTGCTCTCTTTTGAATTTTTGTATTTCTTCCAAATAGGTTTTTTGAAGGCCCTAAAAATAGGGGTTTGTTTCTGTGATGACCTTTTCATTCAACCCAAATCTCTTCCCGCCTACCATTTCCTAAGGTTTTGAAAACAAGAAATGGTCACAAGAGGCTAAATCTGGAGAATATGCTGGATGGGATATAAGTTCATAGCCCAATTTATGAGTTTTTGCCATGGCATTGTCCTGATAAAACAGAAATTTTTATTCCGAATGCGGTCATTTCTGCTGCAAACCAATATCGAATCTGTCCAAAAGCTTTAAATAATATTCGCCGGTTATCGTTTTACACTTTTCAAGGAAATCGATGTGAAAGACACCTCATGTATCCAAACAAACTGTGGCCAAAATCTTGTCATCTCTATCTGTTCATGTAAAATGTGATGTACCCGTTGAGCCACAGCCTCAGCCACCTCTTTCCTGATCGTTTCTTAACTATGGCGCAGTGTCCCCATAGTATATATCAAATCTTTCCTTAGTTTCGGTGGTGCTTTTTTACGCAAAAAAAAAAATATGCTTAATCAGCACACGAAATTTACTTTTTCCATTTTTGTTAAAATTTACGAGGTCGTCTGTTTTCAATGACTGTCAAACACAAATTAATAGGCTCAGCTTGCTCAAAATTTTAAAGCCATCTATTAATCTTTAACAGTTAACGGGAGCAGTGTGTTGTACTTACTGAACCTACGCGACAAATTCAAAAGGCCGCTGACTTATCAAATAGCCCTCGTATTTTGGACTGAGTAGGCAACTGAAAGATGAAAGCACTCCAGCTTTGAACGTTTTCGATGCAGTACCCGTCGGTGGAAACAGGGGAAAAGGAAAAAATCCACTCCATTGGAAAAACAGGTGGATAGCGACCTGGTTTCGCTTGATAATTACAATTGGTCCAAATTACAAGAAGAAAAAACGAATTGCGCGCAATTAACATATTAATTCGGCTATAATCGATTAAGCAGCACCTACGCCAATGGATTAGTAACAGTTTATTTCATTTCGTAATTTATACGCCTACGCTAGTATATACATACATATGTATGTTTCTTACATGAAAGAAATGTTAGGTATAAATACATATTTATATATGCATATATATATACATATATAGCAGTTCAGCAGTGAGCGAGTATAAAGCGAGCACCGAGCTGGTCGCACCCGGGTATCTAGAGTTCTAGTGTATACCAATGATCGGCATTTCCATTGTACAGTTGTAGCGTCGCTGTAACGTATTTTCTTATTCCTTCGCTCTTAAAAGTATTTTATGATTTTAAATTCTTGTAATTTTGCATCAAGTTAAAAAGTTATAACGAGTAGTCAGTAAATATACATTTTAAAATGAATTTAATAAATATATTTACTTTTTTAAAGCATATTCTATTCTCTTACTAACTCTCTCTCTCTCTCCGCTAGACCTATTATGTATCCCCTGGCACAAACGCGAGTGCCATTATTCACGTGGATGATAAATGTACTCCAAGCCTAACCACAATAGTACATTGTCAAAGTTGTAATATAAGTGATTGTAAATAGTACAGTGAATTGCTAGTTATTTTGTTTTTTAGTTGGTGACTTTTATTTAACAATCCAGTGAAATTTTAACATTTGGTCTCAGAAGTGAAATTTTTTTAAAATCCTGAAGGATACGAATTGAAAAATGGTCAAGATTCAGGATTTGACGATACCTTCTCTATAAAAAGAGAATTGGCAAAGCGAGGATTATCTATAAGAGATAAGAGATATCAACGAAGGAAATAGAAACCGAAGAGGCATTTGATTCTGCGAAGGCAGCAATCAAGCATGATAGAAGGAAAGCTCCTAGCTCATCTAAGAATATGGGCATGAACATACTATTGGCTGCAATTTCTCAAATGAATGCCAATATGTCAGAAATGTTGGATGCACAGGATGCCAACATGTCACAAAGGTTAGATGCACAAGATGCCAAGCTGGCACAAAAGTTGGATGCACAAATGATTGAACAAAGGGAGCAGAATTGCAAAGTCGTGTCCGAGATGTGCATTTCAATCGGCCAACCACTTCAATGAATGTTCCCAGAGTAAAATCGCCATCCTTTGACGGCAAAATTCTTTACCAGTTCTTTTAGTTTTGTTGGAAAAGACGGCTCTAGCGAATAACTGGAGCATAGAGGGAAAATGTGCTGCACTATTCGTTGCGTTGGAAGGACCTGAATAGTGCATTAATGCGAGCCGTAGAAAGGCGCAATGGTAGCGAACACAGAAAGCAAATTTACCAGATGTAGTTGGTGAAGTGCGACCAAAGACCAAGCGAGACTCGCGAGGCAATGTAAGACAAGCTTCAACAAAAACAACAATTCAGGAGAACGCAAACGAAGGTGAATCTGACTTTAATTAGTCGTTAAATTAAAACGAGCCATTCGAACTGACCTGATCGCTAAAGACCTGGAGCAAGATTGAAAACGGCTACAGGTGAGGACATCCAAGTGATCCGAGAAGTAACATGCGAAGTCGCAATAAGGAAAGTGACGGTGTTACAAAGCTTTATAGTCGCGCAGATTGTAGATGAGGTAATCATAGGAGTAGACTTCTTGGTGGATCAAGGCATCAATATCGAATTGAATAACCAAATTATGGAGTATAAGAGCATGGAAGTACCACTAAGCATTGTCTATAATTCCACTACAGCAGCAAGCATGTGATCCTAGAAGGCAGTGAACTGATCCCACCAAAGTCAGAAACAGTTGTTTGAACAAAGATTGATGGAGATTGTGGGATAAACAAATTGTGGGTTATCGAAGCAGCACAAAAGTCCACACAAGACTTACTTATTGGTAAAATCCTGGCTAAGACGCAAAAGAATGGACGCATTCCAGAGGAGAGTATTAAATGACTTCAAATCACCAATAAAAATTCATAGAGGAACTGTATTAGGGCAATGCCAAGAGGTGGAAAGGTTGGAAGGCAAGTACAAGCACAAGGCTAAGCAACTTATCCGAAAATACTCCAACATATTCGATAAGGATGGCAACAAACCAGGCAGAATCAACGTTGAAAACATTGGATTGATACACGTGACGCTGTTGGCCAAATAATTAAAAAAAAATGAGCGAACGGTATTATCGAACCAACGGCAAGTCTTCGGAGCTCGCCGATAGTACTTGTGAAGAAGAAAGATGGTCAGTTGCGGTTCTGCGTGAACTCTCGGAGATTAAATGATGTGTCAAAGAAAAAAGTTATCTTTTGCCCAGCATCGATGATACTGTAGACTCATTAACTGGCACAGAATGGTACTCAACACTCGAACTTAAGAGCGGTTATTGGCAGGTGGAATTAAGTGAAGAAGATAAAGAGAAGACAGCCTTTAGCGTTGGCAACGGTATTTGGCAATTCACGGTAATGCCATTTAGATTATGCAACGCTCCTGCCATTTTTGAAAGACTAATGGACCATGTGCACAAAGGACTACATTGGAGGACTTGTTTTGTGTATCTTGATGGCATCATTGTATTGGGGAAAAGCATTGAGGAATAATTTGGAAGAAGTTTTCCAGAGAACAGCTGGTGCTGGTCTTAAACTAAGTCCTAAGAAGTGTTTTTTTTATTCAAGAAAAAGGTGAATTACTTAGGTCATCAAGTAACCACAGCAAGCGTTTGTACTGCGAAGAAAAAAATAGAAGCAGTGAAGGACCGGCCAAGGCCCAGAAATTTGCACGAATTAATAATTTTTTTTTGGGCTGTGCACTTACTATCGCCAATTTGTTGCAAATTTCGCCAGCGTAGCTAATAGTCTATATGAGCTCACTAGGAAAAGTAGATCTTTCGAGTGGAAAACTGAACAAGAAGAGACCTGCCAAGCTTTGAAAGAACGGCTTTGTACTGCGCCTATACTAGCAAACACGATTGCAGGTGCAACATTTATTCTGGATACAGACGCTAGTGGCTTGGCATAGGAGGTGTACTTTCGCAAGTGATTGAGAAGACAGTTGCCTACTATAGCCGCCCTATTCGGAAACCATAGCGGAACAGCGCGTAACTCGGAGAGAATTACCAGCGCTGGTGGATTGCATGAAACACTTCCACTAATATCTGTATGGTCAACATTTTCGGGTTAGAATGGATCATGCAGCGCTGAAGTGGCGCTAGCTCAGTGGATTGAGAGACTGCGAAGTTATGACTTCACCATTTAGCACCGCAAAGAAAACGCTGATGCTTTGTTTCGTCGACTATATAATTTGTAATGTGAACACTACTCAAAGGCTGAGGATAAGGAAGACATAAAGACGTCCGGCTAATAAAAATTACATCAGCAGAAGAGTGGGAGGCAAGCCACTTGAGGAAATGTCTTCTTCCAAGTAAGGGACAAATGGCAGCGAAAAGTCCTATCGCGAAGGCATACTGGGCACAATGGAGCAGTTTAGAGTTGATATCTATTGCGTAGAGTATAGAAAAGTGAAGATGGCCAGTGCACTTGAAAGGTAATGAACTACTATTACCCTTCAAGAGCACTGGTTAAGAAATCCGGACGTTCTTAAGGAATTTTACAATGGTCCTAGCGGAGGTCACCTAGGCATTACAAAAATGCTGGAGAAGATCAAGCAGCGGTTCTATTGGGTTGGCTGTCGTCAATCGGTCGCTGAGTGAATTGCTAATTGCACGGAGTGCATTGCAGGTAAAGGGCCAAAATCACGAAGTCATGGGCAGATGAAGCAGTATAACTCAGGTGCACCATTTGAGCGGGTTGCCATAAATGTAGCCGGTGTATTCCCTATGAGCAGACAGGGAAACAAATACGTTCTTGTGCTTGCGGACTACTTTAGTAAATGGCCGGAGGCCAATCCAATCGGGTTACCAGATATAGTGCGCCTATAGAATTGCACAGAAACTTTGAATCGGCGGTGTTCCAGGAGATGTGCCTAATATTGGCTATTCGAAAAACCCACACAACAGCTCTGCATCCTCAATCAGACGGCATGGAGGAACGATTTGACTGAACTCTGGAAGAGCGCTTGTGGAAGGTCGTGGACAAACATCAGGATGATTGGGATACCCACATACCACTGTTCCTGATGGGATACCGGTCCGCAGTGCATAAAACAACGGGTCAAACACCTGCAAGGATACTGGTAGTGAACTTCGATTGTCTAGCGATTTAAAATTTGGAATAAATGGTGATGCGAGAAGAATTGGGAAGAAAGTGTCTAGCATTATGGAGGAAGAATTGAAAAAGTTACATGCTTTTCTGAGACACGGAACTCAAATTATGAATGATAAAATGAAGTCCAGGTATGACAACGGAAGAAAAATTTGTCCCCAAAACTTCAATGCAATTGGATAGGTCCATACCAGATAACCAAGCGGCTAAACGGCGTAGTGTATCAAATCCAGACCGTAGAGAATAAGATGAAAGTGGTCCACCTAGAATGGCTGCAGCATTTGGAACAGTAAATGTGTCTGTCTCTCAATCCACTGAACTAGCTGCCCTTCGGGATTCTTGAACTGTAGTAGCCACTTTAGCGCTGCATGAACCGTTCTAACTCGGAAATTTTGACCATACAGATATTTGTGAAAGTGTTTGATGCAATCCACCAACGCTAGTAGTTTTCTCCGAGTTACGCAGTAGTTCCGCTCTGGTTTCTCAATAGACCGGTTATAGTAGGCAACTATCTTCTCCTGCCCATGAATCACTTGCCATAGCCACTATCATCTGTATCCATAATAAATGTTGAACCTGGAACCGGGTACGCTAGCATAGGTGCAGTGCATAGCCGTTCTTTCAAAGCTTGGAAAGCCTCTTCTTGTTCAGTTTTCCACTCGAAAGATCTATTTTTCCTTGTGAGCTCATGGAGACTATGAGCTACGCTGGCGAAATTCCGAACAAAGCGGCGATAGTAAGTACACAGCCACACAGATAGTAGGTACCAATGTAGCACTTTGAGCACATGGTCCATTAGTCTTTTGAAAGTGGCAGGAGCGTTGCATAATCTAAATGGCGTTACCGTGAACTGCCAAAGACCGTTGCCAACACTAAAGGCTGCCTTCTCTTTATCTTCTTCACTTACTTCCACTTGCCAGTAACCGCTTTAAGGTCGAGTGTTGAGACCCATTCTATGCCAGTTAATGAGTCTAGAGTATAATTGATCCTGGGCAAAGTATAACTGTCCTTCTTTGTCTTATTATTTAATCTCCGATAGTCCACACAGAACCGCACCTGACCATCTTTCTTCCTCACAAGTACTACCGGAGACCTCCAAGGGCTTGCCGATGGTTGGATTTCACTCATTTCTTTAATTATTTGGCCAACAGCGTCACGTTTGGCTAGTGGAACGTATCAAAGGGCTTGACGAACTGGCCTAGCATCACCAGTATCAATGCAATGTTTCACTACGTTGGTCCTGCCTGGTCCTGCCATCCTTATCGAATATGTTGGAGTATTTGCGGATGAGTTGCTTGGTCTTGTGCTTGTACTTGCCTCCCAACCCTTGCATCCATGCATTTATGTCTTACTCCATGTCTTACTTCCTTCCTGCCTATGGGGCCGATTTCAGATGAATTATAACAGTTGATGATGGCTTCCACCTCTTGACATTGTCCTAATGCAGTCCATCTATGAATTTTTACTGGTGATTCGAAGTCATTTAATACTCTCATTGGAGTGCGTCCATTCTTTTGCGTCTTAGCCAGGATTTTACCAATAAGTATGTCCGGTGTAGAATTTTTTGCTGCTTCGACAACTCATAATTTTTTTGTCCCACAATCTCCATCAATCTTTGCCCAAACAACTGCTTCTGACTTTGATGGGATAATTTCGGTGTCTTCAAGGACTACTTGCTTGCTGCTGTATATGGAATTATAGACAATACTTAGTGGTACTTCCATGTTCTTATACTCCATAATTTGGTTATTCAAGTCGGTTGGTAATATGATCCATCACTACTACTATGATTACCTCATCTACAATCTGCGCGACTGTAAAGCTGTATAACACCGTCACATTTCCTATTATTATTGCTTGCTGCTGTATATGGAATTATAGACAATGCTTAGTGGTACTTCCATGTTCTTATACTCTATAATTTGGTTATTAAAGTCGGTTGATAATTCGATCCATTACTACTACTCCTATGATTACCTCATCTACAATCTGCGCGACTATAAAGCTGTATAACACCGTCACATTTCCTATTCCGACTTCACATGTTACTTCTTCCATTACTTGCCACTCGCTGTTTTCAATCTTGCTCCAGGTAATGGTTTCACTTCTTTAGCGATCAGGTCTGTTCGAATGATGGGGTGTGGTGCGCCCGTATCCACAGTTAATATTCGCCTCCTCCATCCATATATACACCAATAGTAATGTTGCTCGTTTTTATAACAGTTTGCAAGACGGAAATTATGGGGCATTCAATTGCAGGAGCCAGCATACACCCCTTTAGGCTGCCTCGGTTTAATTTAACGACTGAGAAGTTGATGGTGCATCTTCCTCAGCCTTTCGTTTCCGCTGTACTTCCTGTCTGTTGGAACCCGTCTTGCATTCCCGTGCTGATCTGCTTATGAGTGCCTCTGTTTCACGTGCTTGAGCATATGCAACAGTTTCAGCGAATGTTAACTTTGGATTCGCAAATGTCTCTCCCTTGGTGTATATGCATTTTGTTCGACTGATGAACCTGTGGATTTTTACCCTTTCGAGGTGCTCCCCAAACGTCTCCCCAATAGCTAAATAAGCTAATCTCCCAATGTCCGAAGCATATTCTTGCAGAGACTCGTTAGGTCGCGCTTCTCCAACTCCATCTGGTAAATTTGTCTCCTGTGTTTGCTGCCATAGCGCCTTTCTACGGCTTTCTATTTTTTCTTGCCGACATTCCAATTTGTTGACTTTGGTCTCAATTAGCTCCTCTATTTTGCCTTGCCGCTCCTCGATTTTATCCTGCCTTTCCTTAAGTTCTGCACTGTCTCTCACCAGATTTTGCTGTATGGTGCGATTGTTCCTTCTATGATGATAACTGCTCATTTTGTTCAACCATTTGTGCATCCAACTTTTGTGTAATGCTGGCATTCATTGCAGACATTTTGGCATCCTGTGCATCGATCTTTTGTGACATCTTGGTATCCTGTGCATCCAACTTTTGTGAAATGTTGGCATCCTGTTCATCCATTGTGACATGTTGGCATTGATTTGTGAAATTGCAACCAGTAACATGTTCATGTCCATACCCGTACATGAGACAGGAGCTTTTTCTTGAATCTTACTTGATGGCTGCTCAAACTCCTTCGCAGAATCAACAGCAGCTATACTTTATATCCAGTTGTAGATAATCCTCGCTTTGCCAATTCCCTTTTGAGGGGAGGTATAGTTAAATCCTGAATCTTCACTATTTTTCAATTCTTATCCTTTGGGATTTATTTAACAATCTCACTTCTGACACCAATTGTAACTATTTTGCTAAGTTAGCTCGATAATTTCCCGAATCGTTCTAGTCCGATCACTGGATTGTTAAATAAAAGTCCGCCATCTGTGTTTGCAGTAATGCTGTGCGGACTTAAATTTTCTTATGAATACAAAGCCGTTCAAGGATTAAAGCATGGGTAACACCAAATAGTCTACAAATAGAGTACTATCATTTAATGAAGTCAACTGCTTTAGTAAAATGTGGACGTATACTTTTATAAGTATACTCTTATATATATAAATGTTACATTACACCTTTAACCAGCTCGCTAATTAAGATTCGTCTGCTGAATTAACTGGCACCATAGGCAGCCATGTCTTTGCAACTATAAATAAACATTCATATAAACCTAGTTAAAAATGTAAAATACATTACTTTTTTAAGCACGAATTGATTAAAAAATTTGATTGCCCACCCTTTATTTAAACGTATCATTCATACAGGAAAAGATAATGAAGACTGTAATATGTCGCTCTCAAATCTATCCTTTCAAAGGACAGTTGCTGTGTTATATTTTCTGTAATCTATAAAAGGTGTACAAAAAGTTCACAATCTCTGCATTACCACCTTTACCTTTTCCAAGTGGGTCATGTAAAGGGTGTTTTTTTTTATAGAGGTATAGAACTTTAAGTTGGCATTACTTTTCAAGATGGCGACCGATTTAACAGCTGTCAAGTGATTTATTCTCAGTTTGGTTTGGCAATTCATCATGAATAGACTCACGCCTGAACAACGCTTGCAAATAGTGCAATTTTATTTCGAAAATAATGGTTCTGTGTGTCCATTTTAGCGATGTTTAGCGATGAAGCGCACTTCTGGTTGAATGGCTACGTCAACAAACAAAATTGCCGCATTTGGAGTGAAGGCAATCCTCAAGTGTATGTTGAAACACCGTTACATCCAGAAAAACTGACTGTTTGATGCGCTTTATGGGCCTCCTTTAATTGGCCTCCAAAATCTTGTGATTTAACACCGCTAGACTACTTTCTGTGGGGCTATGTAAAGTCATTGGTCTATGCGGATAAGCCACAAACGCTTGACCATTTGGAAGACAACATTCGCCGTGTTATTGCCGATATACGGCCACAAATGTTGGAAAAAGTCATCGAAAATTGGACGCCCAGATTGGACTACATCCGCGCCAGCCGTGGCGGTCATATGCCATAAATCATATTTAAAATGTAATGCCACAAGATTATATTTCGGATAAATAAAACTCATGTCAATCGAATAATCCATCGTTGTTTTATTGCAACTTAAAGTTCTATACCTCTATAAAAAACACCCTTTACATACATGTATATGTACTTATATATGTATATTTTTAAATAATAAAATGTGAACAAACCTCTATAAGTGGATACTTACATCCATACATATAAGACGTACATGTATTTACTCACAGCCAAACAAAAAAAATTATTCAACTTCAATACATTAAAATTAAATACTTCACAATCATTTATGTACACAACGTGCATACATATGTATGTAAGCACACAAAATATGTGTATGCATTACGTTCGTTAAAATCAAAGCAGTTATAAAATTAAAATTGGTGATGTGACTCCAACATGGTACGTGATCGCATTTGAAATGGTTTTATTTTTCTTTTAATGAAATATTTTTTTCTGTTTATTGGAGAAAATGTTGAAGTACGAAGCTGCTTTCGGATGAAAAATTAAGATGGGATTTTATACTTTTGAAAATAACCAACATTGCTACGAAAACTAAAAATAAATCCATTCCGTTACTCATATGAAGGATTATTTGCAGACCACGCTTGTGGTTTATATCCAATAGAGTGTACTGGGCTTTAATTATAAAATACTCAATAAAATTTTTACTGAACGCACACCTTCCGCAACACAACGCTATGAGTCTCAATCCTCTTAGTTATCTGTACGGGGTACGGAACTCCTTTTCAACGCTGAAATGGAGCGAAGAGCTTCTAAAAACTTTGAACCATTAAAAAGTTGCCGGTGAAATCTCTTCTGGCCTGTTACCTTATCGGTTAGACTTGTTGACATAAATACTGATTTCAGCTTATTTAAATTCCAATGGCAATGGATGATCATCTGCACTCCTTTTGAACAAATTGCACTAAAGAAATTTTTAAAGCTATTTTAATTTTTATTTTTTTTGCTTTATAGTGTAATCCATAATATAACTTTTTCGTAAATCGTTATATTAAAGAAGTAGTGTGTTGTTAACTTGAAGTACGGCACGTTGAAATGGTACAATTTCGCATGTCATTTGCCGAAGTTACGGAATTAAAAATATCCATCTAATTTTTAAGCCTAGTTTATATAATTTCGTCAATTATATTATAAACTTGTTATTGAAAAGAAAGCCATCATCAACAAATCTCAAAGCGATTTTACTATATGCGCGTCAGCGAAAGCGTGCCCTAAGGTTTTGATCACAGGGATGATTGAAGTAAAGTATAATTTTTACTGACTATTTTTTTTTTAGATATTCGACAATAATCATTAAATATAAAACTTATCGACGAATTCCCGTTACCATTCCGTCCATTTTCGGCATTTGTTTCGCACAAAAATTCAACAAAATAGGATTATTTATCTCATAAAGGTCGGTGTCTGCCCACTTCCTGGAAAGAAAGAAATTTCAAGTAAATGGAATCATAATTTTTTTGGGATGGATCGGTCCCAGGTCCACTTCCCGTCTTATCTAGGCAAGAATAAATGTGTACCATATTTTAAGTGAATCGAGCATAAATAAGGCGTTTTTCAGAAAAATCGTTCCCTCGTCCACTTCCACGAAAAGGTAATTTTTATTTATAAGAACTTTCTTTTAACAATGACAAATACAGAAATAAAAAAATTACTGAAATAGATATAGTCGTTCACGCGTGATGAAGTAAATTGAGTCAAAGAGATACCTACAAAAAAATAGATTAAACAAAACTTATAATGTCAGCTATCAGACCGTTTTGGCATTTAAATGTCCGTTTATGGCAATATACGTAAAGGGTGTTTTTTATAGAGGTATAGAACTTTAAGTTGGCATTACTTTTCAAGATGGCGACCGATTTAACAGCTGTCAAGTGATTTATTCTCAGTTTGGTTTGGCAATTTATCATGAATAGACTCACGCCTGAACAACGCTTGCAAATAGCGCAATTTTATTTCGAAAATAATGGTTCTGTGCGGAAAACGTATCGCGCACTACGTCCATTAGCGATGAAGCGCACTTCTGGTTGAATGGCTACGTCAACAAACAAAACTGTCGCATTTGAAGTGAAGGTAATCCTCAAGTGTATGTTGAAACACCGTTACATCCAGAAAAACTGACTGTTTGATGCGCTTTATACGCTGGTGGAATCATTGGTCCGTGCTTTTTCAAAAAGGATGGTGGCCAGAACGTTACAGTCAATGGTGATCGGTATAGAGCCATGATTACTAACTTTTTCATTCCTGAATTGAATAACCATGATGTCCAGGAGATGTGATTTCAACAAGACGGCGCAACATGTCACACAGCTCGTGCCACAATAGATTTATTGAAAGACACGTTTGGTGACCGCCTAATTTCACGTTTTGGACCTGTGAATTGGCCTCCAAAATCTTGTGATTTAACACCGCTACTTTCTGTGGGGCTATGTAAAGTCATTGGTCTATGCGGATAAGCCACAAACGCTTGACCATTTGGAAGACAACATTCGCCGTGTTATTGCCGATATACGGCCACAAATGTTGGAAAAAGTCATCGAAAATTGGACGTCCAGATTGGACTACATCCGCGCCAACCGTGGCGGTCATATGCCAGAAATCATATTTAAAATGTAATGCCACAAGATTTCGGATAAATAAAACTCATGTCAATCGAATAATTCATCGTTGTTTTATTGCAATTTAAAGTTCTATACCTCTATAAAAAACACCCTTTATAATTATTATTATATCTCTTTTCCTTCGATATATAATGTTCCAATTCCAGTACTTTAATAGTCGGGTTTTGAGCTGCTGTCTGTAACTCCATAAAGTAATCGAGATGGGCATGTAAACAAACATACAATATATATGTACATACATATGTATATAAAGTTATGAATAAGAGTCGAATCAGCTTAGCAAAGTCAGTCTGCTTATCTATCCGCACATCTAACCGTCAATCCACATTGTGTCAAATATAAATTTTTTTGCATTTTTTTTTGATAATAAAGGACTGTACTAATGAATATTTTTGCACATTTACAGCTATGTTGGTCAAAAATTTGTTCTTAATTTTAACATTTATTGATAACCTTAAATACTTTTCTGATGAAAAATGGTACGTTTCATTATTTACCACGTGGTACTGAGGATTGTTTAGCATCAGCTCTTCAAAGTTCCTTCATTTGGATTCATTACCAGCTTAAAGAAAATAATCGAAGAACGCATTTATTTACATTTTGAAAGAGTTTCGTATCAAGTCATCTTTGACGGTGGATAGAAATAAGCATATGTATGTATTGTTATGTACCTATTACCATTGAGATATTACGTATTACAACTATCAAATACTAAGTCGGTTCACTGCCCCTTTTCATTGTTTTTGGTCCTAACATATTTTCCGGCTTAACCCATTCATTGAACTGGTTCACGGTAAGAAAGCCCAACTTGATTGCTTCTTCCTTAAAGGTTGTGCCATTATTGAGCGCCTTTTTAACTATTTGTGCCGACCTATCATAACCTTTATGAGGATTTAATACTGTCACCAACATTAGGGATTCATTCATAACCTTTTTGATCCGGTCCTTGTTGGGTTCGACGCCGTATATACAATTACATGTAAAGGTACGGCATGCATCTGGAAGTAATGGAATGGAACGAAGAACGTTCGAAACAATTAGTGGTTTAAATATTTAATTCGAAGTGTCTATTTGATCCGCCTATAGTAACAGCAACGTGATTACCCATCACTCGGCTGGCAACCATTGTTATTGCTTTACATTGTGTTGCATTCACTTTACCTGGCATTATAGTGCTGCCAGGTTCATTTTCTGGTAACATCAACCCTCCCAAACCACATCGTGGTCATGATCCCAGTAAGCGTATATCATTAGCAATTTTAAATACACTACAAGTTATTGTATTCAATACACCGCTTACTTCGACCATAGTGTCGCGTACAGTCAGTGCTTCGAATTTGTTTGGTGCAGAAACAAATGGTAAACATGTTAGATCAGCAATTTTTCTCGACTTTTTCCGAAAAACCTTCCAGTGCATTAAGTCCTTTTCCGACGGCAGTTCCACCTAGAGCTATTTCATAAACACGGGGCAAGCATGAATCGATTCGATGGAGAGTATATGTCATTTGCTACGTATAACCACCGAACTCTTGGCCCAGTGTTAATGGAACGGCATCCATTGTATATGTGCGTCCATTTTTTACGATATCTTTAAATTCTTAAGGTTTTGCTTTTAAGCCATCTCGCATAAACTCCACACATGGTTTTAATGTATTTACTAGTTCCATTGCTACGGAAATATGAATTGCTGCTGGGAACGTGTCGTTTGAGCTTTGTGACATGTTCACATGATCATTTAGACGAACGGGTTTCTTAGAGCCCAAAACACCTCCCATTAGTTCTATAGCGCGATTACTTATTACTTCATTACAATTCATATTTGTCTGCATTCACGACCCCGTTTGCCATATAATGTAAAGTGATCTTTGTATAGCTTACCAGATATTACATCATCACAAGCTTTAGAAATATTTTCCGCTATCTTACCGTCCAACCCATAATCTCTGCTTACCTCAGCGGAAGCTTTTTTTTAAATTCCCATTGTAATTACAATCTCTTTTGGCATTTGCTCTCTTTTTCCGCCAATTGGAAAGTTCATTTTTAACCTTAAAGCTTTAGCTCCATAATACTTATCAGCTGGGACTTGAGGTTCTTCTTTCGGAAGTTTTCTCTTTTATTTTTTTTATTACAAAATTGTCGTTCAATAGTTCGCACTCTAGAAAGTACATCATTTGAGATAATTGTTCTTTTTTTTGTCATTATTCTGGTTATCCGATTAAGCTTCGAAAGCAACATTTTTGCTGGTCTTAAGTATGTACATATGTATGTATGTTTTTTTTTTTACAGACAAATGTATTTGTGACAAGAATAGGAAAGATTGAAATTGAAAAAGAAAGGAATTTTCGGAAAGTTTTATACTCGTATGTGGACTTATAAAGTGAATCGTTGAAAAAGAAGTTATCCGAGCTTGAACGAAATTTTAATCGAAAAATTGGACTTAAAAATAATGCTTATTGTACGATGGTATAAGTAAAACTATAAAACTTTTTAAACTATTAAGTAAAACAGTAAAAAATAATTATAATCAACTAAACAATATTTAAAAGATCATGAAGTAAGAAATCACTTCGGATCTGAAAAGAGTGTACTTTTGTAGATATACACAGTTTCATGTAAAGTGGAAATATAACAAATATTTTGCGAATAATGTTATGGCTCTAAAATATTTTTTAGAAAATATATCGAAAGTAGTCTGTCTGCAACCATATTCATGTTAAGTGTTTACATGCATCTCTAACTAGATATCAGTACCAGGTATCAGCTCTCTATTCGTTTTTCACTCCATTTTTCGAGCGAGTTTTAGATACTCTCCTGTATAGAATTATAAAATCGTCTCTATTTTTATCTTAATTTTTGGTACTAGTGACTATACCGAAATACAGATTCTTAAGGATTATCTAAACAAATATCTAAGTTCAATGCTTTAAGGACAAGCTAAATCAACTCAGCTTCATAATCTTATCAAATGGGCAATAAATACAGATGTATACCTTTTTATTTTTTCTAGTACTTTCATGGGTCACCCAAAGTTGTATGTTAGTACCATATTCATGTTCTCATGTTTTTTGCAAAATATATTTCGACAAGTAAACGTCTGGCACAAAACATTGCGTCAAATAGTCTTAATGCTAGCTTAAATAAGTAATACAAACCAAAAATATGAAAAGAGGGGAGGGATTGGATTATTTGTAATATATCTATTTAATTCCAAAGATGCGGTGAGAAATTTATTGTACTTTGAGTATTGGTCTTCACTATTCAAAAGTGCCTATGTATACACCAGCTCATGCTCCAAAACTCAGAAAGCATGAAATAAATACCAGTACATGCGAGCAGAAATAGAAATGCACTAACATAAATATGCATGGACGAGTGTTTAAGTCAGAGCTTAAAATATTAATTTTATATGTATAAAACGAAACAAGAGCATGTAGGTAAGGAAAATAAAACTTGATTAGTAATAAGCATTAGATTCTCGAATGCTTGGTCTATTCGTCATTACTGTGCAATTACGCTCATATTCGATACGTGAAGACCACAGAGATACGAAATTTTTTCAAACCATGGACCGATATGTCTGCAAAAAAATGAATTTTTGGTCAAGTTCAAGCTCAGTGTCACAATCTAAAGGTTGTAGGAGTAGGCTTGGGAGAAAGTTGATCATCCAAAGGCTAGTTGTATGTGGCACAGAGTAGCCTGGTGATTTTAGATCAAAAGGAAAGACAAAAAATATTGTTCACGGAGTTTCGCTCTCATAAAATATATTAAAATTTAAATTTAAATTTCTTTTATCCTTAAATCTCCGCTTTATAATAAAGATTGTTTTATTTTATAAGTATTTAAACATTTTAACATAATAATTTACATATATGTTATTGTGAAATAAACAACAGAAAAATCTTTTTAGACCAATTTTCAAACTCCATGCGGACGAAGTCGCTGCCACAAGCTAGTACATATGTATATATGTATATGCATAAATACACACATACATTTATTGCACACTTTCTTCATAAAAGACAAAATCCAAATTATTTCATAAAATGCAATGGATCTTTTTCTGGAAAATTTGTCAGCGTAGCTTAATGATTTCGCATATATGTACTTGGATAATTTACATCTTAAAGAATAGATTTCATTAATATATGACGACATGGGCTCTGAAGTTTTTATCATGTTTATCAGGATACTGGACTCTTTTTAATAGCCAGCTTGTAGCACCTTCATCTATTATTTCGATGTAATTACCTCCAAAACTCAACTCAATTCGCTTGTCTCTAAGTTGTCAGTACTGTTCGACACGGGTTACCACAGTAGACTTTTTGTTAAAAAAAAAACTTTGTTGTAAATACTCCAGCAATAACTTTTACAATAACATCAAAATATAACCATAGTACCAATACATATTTTCTGCTTATTTTAAAAACTCATCCGATCTGGTGAATTTATTCATTACAATAACACATGTTGTGACCCCATAATTAAAAGCTAAAATTATGACTATAATAACAAAGCAACCCGTCGCACGAGACATGTCGAATGTGATAATTTAATCCATCTTAATTTTTATTTTATTTTTTTTGCTTTTTATGTAAACAAATGCATGTTTAATTTATTTAAGATGATTTTAAATAATGTTCAGTACATTTTTATTTACAACAAAAATTATATATATAAAAATTTTCAATAAAGGAAAACAAAAATAAGTATGTATTTTATATACATATGTATGTAAAAACAAAGAACTCAATTAACTGAGAATAGGATTACTAATGCCAAAGAGCAACCGCAATTAGGAAAAAGAATTTTTTCGAACCTGTTCTCTAACACAGACCTTTCGAATTGTAGTACGCAATACTAGCCATTCGGCTGTTTCGGCAGATGGGTTAAGCCAAGATTTTTTCTATTCTTCGTCTAACTTTTAGTGTAGAAATTAAATTTTAACTATAACAGATGGCATTGTTTTCCGCAAATTGATAAAACGAGAATGTATAGCGTAAGACAACGTTTTTTGGTTTTATTATTTGACACAGCTCAATTTATACATCAAATTTATTCAATAATGACATTCAAGATTGTCAAATGATATTTAATATATTTAACTTAAGCGCAGATTCTATCGGAAAATATTAAAATCTTTGAAAAAGCCCACACATTTTTTTTAATTTCGATTAAAGTTTTAAAACAAAAATAAACACCCCGTGTTTATTATGTGTAAGTTTATAGTTTCTAACTGCAAACGAATGCGAAGTGCCAGCTAACCATCATAAGTAGATATCTTTCCGGTGGGTCAATCTATAATTACTAATACACATTAAAATATTTTGTATTTTTATTAAAAAATTTATTTCGAGTTAATACATTTAACATTTGCGATGTCTCACGCAAGCAATAATTTCATTTGCAATAAAAATATCTGTTTAGTACAAAAATTTTATGCGCATTGTACAAATACCTTGGCCACAGTTATAAAAAATAGTCTGTTTCGCTGTCGCATGCGACATCCAAATACATTATAACTCAACATTTTTTTACCATAATTAGCAATCGTATCGTTCAATTTAAAATATTATTATATTCTTTACATATGTATGTATAAAACGAGATTTAAAAGAGCAAATATCAATGCATAATGTCTTTTATTAAGATCTTTAATCAAAACAATATATGTAACAGAAATGTAAAAAAAAATATTTCGAAAAGTGACGTGAGTAAATGTAAAATGCTTTTAAATTCGTTAAATTTCATAGATTCCCTATGAAAATGTGTTAAAACAGCATACTTTGATAAACTTTGAAATTTTTAACTGCGGCTGACATTCCCATATATGTGTGTACATATATTCAAATACACATATATACACATATGTGTATATGTACATGTGTATATAAAGAAAATAATAATTTAAAAAAATTAAAACTTATTATATGAATATATGTATATATATATGTATATATATAAAGGGTGCTTTTTATAGAGGTATAGGACTTTAAGTTGCAATAAAGCAACGATGGATTATTCGATTGACATGAATTTTATTTATCCGAAAGATATTCTTGTGGCATTACATTTTAAATATGATTTCTGGCATATGACCGCCACGGCTGGCGCGGATGTAGTCCAATCTGGACGTCCAATTTTCGATGACTTTTTCCAGCATTTGTGACCGTATATCGGCAATAACACGGCGAATGTTGTCTTCCAAATGGTCAAGCGTTTGTAGCTTATCCGCATAGACCAATGACTTTACATAGCCCCACAGAAAGTAGTCTAGCGGTGTTAAATCACAAGATCTTGGATTCACAGGTCCAAAACGTGAAATTAGGCGGTCACCAAACGTGACTTTCAATAAATCTATTGTGCACGAGCTGTGTGACATTTTGCGCCGTCTTGTTGAAACCACATCTCCTGGACATCATGGTTATTCAATTCAGGAATGAAAAAGTTAGTAATCATGGCTCTATACCGATCACCATTGACTGTAACGTTCTGGCCACCATCGTTTACCTTCACTCCAAATGCGGCAGTTTTGTTTGTTGACGTAGCCATTCAACCAGAAGTGCGCTTCATCGCTAATGGACGTAGTGCGCGATACGTTTTCCGCACAGAACCATTATTTTCGAAATAAAATTGCACTATTTGCAAGCGTTGTACAGGCGTGAGTTTATTCATGATGAATTGCCAAACCAAACTGAGAATAAATCACTTGACAGCTGTTAAATCGGTCGCCATCTTGAAAAGTAATGCTAACTTAAAGTTCTATACCTCCATAAAAAACACCCTATATATATATATATATATATATATATATATATATGTATATATATACATACATATGTAAGTATATATGCATGTTAATGTATACATAGGTGGTGTTAAGTGCCGAATGTCGATTTGCGGTCAGATACCGACAAATTAACTGCTATGTTACATACATATAAATATAGATGGTGAAACTGGGGAATAGTATTGTGCCTATGATAAGTACAAAATTGACAGTAAAATTAACCGAGAGCACTCCTAACATGTTTTGCTCCTTAGTTATTGAGTGTTGTTTGAGCAGTCTTTAAATGAGCACCATGCGTCAATAAACCAAACCGTTCGTAACACAACATTCAAGTACGATTATGATGACTATTTACCGTTGTACGAGTACTTGCCTATGTGCACACAATCTGCGCATACGTATCAATCGCGCGATGTTGGTGCCAGGTTGACAAAGTTCATTGTCATTTGTTGTCACTTTTAAATACGTTAACAAATACATATGCACATATGTACATATACATATGGGTATTTCCACAGGAATGTCAACCGCAGCTATAAAATTCAAAGTCTATCAAATTATGTTATTTTAAAATATTTTCATAGGGAATCTATCAAATTTAACTAATTTAAAAACATTTCATATTTACTCACAGCATTTTCGAACTATCTGAATGCAAAATCAAACAAGTGCAAAATTTTATTTTTAACATTTCTAATGCATATATTGCTTTGATTAATGATCTTAATAAGAGTTGCATTGACATTTGTTGCTTTTTTTTTAAATCTCGGTGGATATGTAAAGAGTATAAGCAAAATGTTGGTAAGCAATTTTTTTTCAGTTACAGTATATTTCTACGTCGCGTGTGACATTGAAGAGGAAGTTGACTTATTACTAAGTCGAAGATATTTGTACAATGCGCCTAATTTTTGTAATAAACAGATATTTTCCAATCAAATAAAAAGAAAATAAAAAGAAAAATTAAATTTGTTTGAAAATAATTAGCGCTTAACAATCTGTGATTATATGTATGTATGTACATATAAAGTTTACAGTGTGCGACATCGCTGGTGTAAGATTTATAAGTACGAAATTATTTTTCTAAAACTTTTGAATGTAGAAGAGTAAATAAGCATGGCATACCAAAATGATGTTTGCGTATGGTGGTTCGCTAATGCTTCGCAGTCGTTTGCGGTTATAAGTGATAAGCTTAACACAATAAACACGTTATATCTATTTTTGGTTTAGACACTTTAATCGAAATTAAAAAAAAAATGAAGAACTTTTCTAAAAGTTTTAATATTTACTGATAGAAGTTGCATTTAATATAAATATAAACATAGTTGTATATGTTTGTATGTCTTTATTAAACAAATTCAATATATAAACTGAATGGAATTGCTAACTCTCGAGGAAAGGGGACTGTTGATTGAGTTGGAGCTCATTAAAAGAAAAGTGCGGCAAACAGCCAAAACTAAAAACGTTGTATTACCCGGTGAGCTATCATTTTATCAATGTGCAGAAAATATTACTAACAGGACTCAAATGTATTTCATGCTATCTGCTCAACATTGAACATAATAAGTCGGAAGAAAAATGAAAGGAACTGAAAAGCATTCCTGGTGTATCCCAGTTGCTAACAGGATTCAAATGTATTTCATGCTATCTGCTCAACTCGAACTGAATATTGAACATAATAAGTCGGACGAAAAATGAAAGGAACTGAAAAGCATTCCGGTGTATCCCAGTTGCACTCATTATATTGCTAAACGCCAGGATGACACATTCCATTCAAAAATTATTTAAAATTAGTAATCCTAGGTTAAGTTAGTTGCTCTTTGTTTTTATATATTTGTATACTTGAGTATATGTATTTTGTATTGTTGTGAATACATATACTGAGTATATTAAAAATCATTTGTAATAATCTTATACATTTTTAATTGCATAAAAAATTAAATGGAAATGTAAAAAGTTTAATAGAACAAAATGCCGCATGCAACAGTGACTGAAATTAAATAAAAAATAAATTGCTTATGATCAGTGTTTTATTAATTTAAAATTAGTGTTTGATTTATTTGCTTTGTAAGTGACTTCTATTTTTGTCGCAGGCGAATTTCTTAGTTTTTTATAGTTATCTTGAAAACGAACTACTGGCCAAAATTAACTCTAGCACCATTTATATTGCTAATCTAGAGCTGTGGGTTTCACTTTATGTCAACTAATAAATATAGCAAAGTCATGTACAGAAAAAATTCCACCCGAAGGAAGCCAAATGAAGTTGAAAAATTGACATTATTCCATTAAAAAGGGTAATAAAATGGGCTTTCAAAGTTATTTCAGAGGTAGTTATAACTCGACTATTATACCGGCTTTTACATAACTGGACCAATCGACATCGATTTTATTAACTAATTAACGAGCTTGTTGTCTGCGGTACTGACTCAAAATTACTTACTTAGGCATACTTATTATTTTTTGTAATTCAGCTCTTTCCAAATAAATAATAAGCCACAAACCATTTTCCTCCTTATTTTTATTACTAATTTATATGTCACCAATTTAAAAAAAAAGGAATACAAACACATAAATTCTGTATTGGGTGGTCATACATATAAAAAATATATGCTACTAATGGGCGTTTTTTATAGAGGTATAGAACTTTAAGTTGGCATTACTTTTCAAGATGGCGACCAATTTAACAGCTGTCAAGTGATTTATTCTCAGTTTGGTTTGGCAATTCATCATGAATAAACTCACGCCTGAACAACGCGTGCAAATAGTGCAATTTTATTTCGAAAATAATGGTTCTGTGCGGAAAACGTATCGCGCACTACGTCCATTAGCGATGAAGCGCACTTCTGGTTGAATGGCTACGTCAACAAACAAAACTGCAACATTTGGAGTGACGGTAATCCTCAAGTGTATGTTGAAACACCGTTACATCCAGAGAAACTGACTGTTTGATGCGCTTTATGGGCTGGTGGAATCATTGGTCCGTACTTTTTCAAAAACGATGGTGGCCAGAACGTTACAGTCAATGGTGATCGCTATAGAGCCATGATTACTAACTTTTTCATTCCTGAATTGAATAACCATGATGTCCAGGAGATGTGATTTCAACAAGACGGCGCAACATGTCACACAGCTCGTGCCACAATAGATTTATTGAAAGACACGTTTGGTGACCGCCTAATTTCACGTTTTGGACCTATGAATCCAAGATCTTGTGATTTAACACCGCTAGACTACTTTCTGTGGGGCTATGTAAAGTCATTGGTCTATGCGGATAAGCTACAAACGCTTGACCATTTGGAAGACAACATTCGCCGTGTTATTGCCGATATACGGCCACAAATGCTGGAAAAAGTCATCGAAAATTGGACGTCCAGATTGGACTACATTCGCGCCAGCCGTGGCGGTCATATGCCAGAAATCATATTTAAAATGTAATGCCACAAGATTATCTTTCGGATAAATAAAATTAATGTCAATCCATCGTTGTTTTATTGCAACTTAAAGTTCTATACCTCTATAAAAAAACACCCTTTATTTCCTTTTGAGTTTACTCCAAATTTCGGAAGGTACACAATATAAATATGTGTAAAATTTTAACATATTGTAGATTAAAAAACTTCATATATTGGAACAATAGATAACTGATAGGCGCTGTATGTAACTAGCATTGGCTCTCTAATATATAGCAACATTAACGGGAATATTGCATGCTTATCTCTAATGAGATGAAAAGCCTATTTTAGTTATCTTCTTAGTCAAGGATCTTCTACAAACCAACTACAGACTATAAAAATATTAGCTTTTGCAAGAATTTCAACTTGTAAATCAGCAAGAGCTTGGGGTTAATGTGATTGCATGTTTATTTACAATGCTTCAGTGCATAACTGAGGCGGTGTTTTACATGCATCCACGCACCCAGGTTTAATAGCATGTAACATGTAACTAATTATTCCAAAAAGCATTTTAATAAATTTACTTTATAAATAAAAACTTAACCATCTGTGCCAAAACAATTACAATTCAAAGTTTTCATGTTGGAAGCAAGCCATTAATAATGTTTACATGCATTCATATCCATATGTACATATCCAGGCAATATATGTATAGTAAATTGGTTGGTTAAAAATTAACGCTAGGGCCTAACAGAGGGCAGCCGCACCTAAGGCGTTGTGCTTCCCTGCTTATCCCAATTATGCTTTTGCGAATAGTTCGCTCGATTTAATGAATTATTTTAGTTCATTACACCCTTTCACACCCATCTTCATAAGTCTGGTCGAAGTACCGAGATAGATTTGACATCGGGTTCATAGTAAAAAGTTAATACTAAAGCGTTTCGCCCTCCTCTGTGCTGGCTCTATAGTCTGCCGATTCCACTTTACCTGGTTGTAGAGATAATATGTTAGGGGTAGATACTGGTCAGTAAACCTACAAGAAAGCTGAGTTCTCTTTTACTTAATGCTAACAATGCCCAAGCTCCAATGTTTTTAACAACATTTGAAGCCGCTGAAAGGCTGTCGGTCCAGAGAGCCTCGGCAGCCAAAGTAAGTTCATCCGCTTTTTCATTACCTTCTACATTCGTGTGACCTGGGACCCAAGTGTTATTCACTATGTTACCCAGTGATAGTCGTGATAATATAGCAAGTTATATACGTATATACAAAAATTAAAAATACTTCATATTAGGATCTTAGAAGAAATTAAATATGTAACTAAATTAGTGTTATCTGGACACCTTTTGAAAACAAAGTTTGAGTTTTCCCAACACTTCATAAGATAAATTGATGTAATATTCGGGTTTTTTTGATAATTAACTTTTAAGAGTCGTTAAATTTTTAAAAATCCTGGAAGGCCTAGGTTTGTGTACAACCGAATCATTATAGCCCTACTGTAATGATTATATAGAAAAAATTTAGAAACCAATGTCAAGTAATATTACTTAGATATAATTAACAAACGAAACAATACCATTTCGTTTCGTGGCTTGTAACTAGTAAAAATTGCATTTTCAGGGCTGTATGGTGTAGTTGTCGTGCTAACATCTTTTGTGAATCGAAGCGGCACATTGAGAACAGTGTTAGAGTAAAATTTTAGCACTTTATATATGTATGTATGTATAAGCATGAAAGCATATAGATGCAACAGGTTGCTTAGTGTTAGATATTTCAATTAATGTGCAGCGTACCGTTTGTGGCTTGTGGTTATTGCCCGTCGTATCGCTCCAGTACATCAAAATGTAATTAGTTCTGCTTTACTATTTACCGTTGTATTTATAAAAAAAATTCTATAACATTTTTCTATTTAATTTCTTTGCTTGCCTCTTTTGTTTTCTCTAATCAAAATACAATCAAATTCTCTCTATATTTAATTTTTTAATTTTTTTGTTTGATTACAACGTCTTTCTTATAGCTCACTGCATTGAATGTACCTATGTATAGATTAAAGCATTGAACACATAGGCTGCGAAGGTACGACAAGCGGATATGTATAAATAAAAATTATTTAAAAGTCGGAATGTTTGCTATGAAAATCGCTGCTGATACATGAGAGGGTTAAGGGTGTGGGGTCAGAGGAAATCTAAAAACTTATAGAAAAAGTATTTTTCACGAAAATAAGTAACTATATATATAATTCACTTTTAATAAAAAAAATTATAACAAGAATTGCATGCGATTATACCATTACAACAGCTTGTGAAGCATCGTAATATGTAAAAAACTTTGTGTTATTGAGTCATCATCTCAGCTTCAAATAATTGCAAATAATAAAAGCACCAATACATACAATCTACGAATAACGGAAAGCTAAAATATACTTATCCTTCAAACTAACATACCTTACTTATCTCTTTCATCAACATCTGTAGTATTTGAAGTGTTAAAATCGAATATGTTATGCCACTATTCTCGCTTCATTGTAGCATTAAAAGTTTAACCACAACTCCTTTGGTAGCTGCGATGATATCAGGATAAATAAATAATTATATAAAAAATATGCTGCAAAAAGAGCAAAAAGAGCTTTGAACGCCCCCTTTCACAAATGGGAGTGCAGAATAACGTTGAAGTTCGGTTGATAGAATTCGAGTTATAAGCAATTTTGTTAAGCTGGTGATAGATGCCCACCATATCTGCTGCTAGAGCTAGTGTCACTTATATAAATGTATGTATGTACATTTGGATGAAGTGAAGAATGAGAAATGGTTACCGCGTCAAGTACGACATCAACATGACTATCACAATCAAAGATTATGTTAAGAACATTTTAAATATTAGAACATTAACAAGTTTAAAAAAATTAAATGGAAATAACACTGATAATCATTAATCAAAGGCACCATGCGGCAATCCGGGTTCTGATTATTAAATAAAGGGAATAACGTTTTCTGACTAGCTTGTTGTTTCACTGCAAGGAGCATAAAGGCAGCTGGTCGAATACCACTTGTAAATAATACAAAAAATACCAAATTTTACAGTTGTTCCATTACAATATCGCAAACGAGCGTTAAATTCAGAGAGATTTTATTATTTTAAGCTTGGTATACATAAAATTCCCAGTAAATACTTATTATCATCTATTGTATATTACAACTACTTTAACATTCTTATATTATTATTTTTTTTTTCATAGACTACGTAGCATCACGTCTTTATCGTTCCGGGTCCCATCGCCACGTCAAACTTTCACGGTGACACTAATGCCTTTAACAACGGTTTTACGCATGCAGCAAGTTGCTGAGCATCAAAATAAATCTGTTTATGACAGTAGCAGCATGGATACTGCTAATTTGTTAAATACAACGGCAGTGCTTCAGACAGAGTTTTCCACTCGAAATTACTCTGATATAATGCGCAGTTTAGCTGCTAAATATAATGATTCCCACCCTATAAAGTAAGTATGTATGTATATGTAAATAAGTACAAATATTCACGCACTACGTGTACATACTACATATGTACATATGTATACAAGTTGACAAATTTCTAAATACTCTCGATTTCAACTTAAATTTTAGTTCCCTTTCGACTCGATGCAACCAATTTTTGGATACTTCATCATCAACACCTATTCCTGTTGCTAATAAAAGCAGTAATCAGCAAACAGGGAATAGAAACGTGGCAGCGACAACATTGAGTGCTTTGGCCAGTAAAGATTCACCACCACAACCGATACAGCGATTATCAATGTCGCCCGGAGAAGTAGCGGTAGCTGCTGCAGCAGCTTCATTTTTAACCAGTTTACCATTTTCACAAAATGTATGCCTGCCAATGATGGACATGAGTAGTACTCAGGCATTGATTACTTTGGTAAGTTGCCAGTGTAGAGAGTTCGTCTTAGCGACCTCTGACTTTATAAACACTTGTATAAAAATGTATAAAATAAATTTTTTTTTGTGATTTCATAGGCGCGTGCAGCTAAGGAAGCTGAGATCCAATCTTTACTTCGCTCTTCTCAGCCAAATTCAAAACCTACCTCTACATATGCTTTACCGCATGCCAACCTCAATATTGCATTACAACAGGCCGCTCAATATGTTTCACCAGTGCTTATTTCTTCAATTCAACTGCAACAGCAGGCGTCGCCGTCTTTACGTCGATCTAGTCCAACTCATAAAACTCGCTTTGCTTCATCTAATTCAAGCGGCTCAGCCTCCAAAAGAAAATTGATATCATCTTTAAATTTAGGGACGGTGCCGTTAGATTTGAGCTCTCAACCTGCAACAGATAAACGATTTAAAGAAGAATTTAACACTGAAAGAAGCAATAATATCACAGAGTTTGAAGTAATAACTGATCCATCGCGAATACCACAAAACAAATTATTTGTTAATAACAAAAATAAAACAACCCGCCCTGACGCTGAAAAATGTAACGATGTCCACCAAAGCATCCCTCCAACATCTCCAATACAGTGCAGCAGTGTTACTTTACAATGTCAAGCTCAAAGTGAGGAAATATCACAGTGGAGCGTAGATGATGTGTGTAATTTTGTAGGCGAGATTGATATCTGCGCAGACTATGTACAGGTACGTTTAAAAATTTATCCTATCACATGATCTCCCACAGTTTTTGAGATATTTCAACCAAATCATGTTTCACAGATGAATTTTTATATTGTTTTGTTCATTTATCGGAAAAGCCCAAATGGGACCAGTGGATTTCAGATTTACGATTTGATTTGCAATCGATTTTTCAGATATGAAATTTTGTATCACAAATCCGTGAAGAAACATGATATATAATAGTTGATATGCTCATAAATAACGGTATGTCTGAAAACAGAACTTCTTTCTTGTTTTTCATTGGCATAATGCTTTGAAAAGAGCTTTCTTAAAATTTTGATTCGAAAATTTATTTTCATAATTTAAAATCGTAAAGATTGCAAGACGCTATCAGAGTTAATTCCGTTACCGAGGAAAAACATAAAATAATCCTTATAGTCCTGCCTCTCCCTTCTAAACTAATACCACATATTAAAGTTTTTGTACAAAAATACAACAACCAATTTAATAAAAATTACTGCAACTTACCAACTAATAATATAAAAACACAGTTTTATACATATACAAGTAGAGTGAAAACATATATGACAATGTCAAAAATAAGTCGAATAAAATAAAACTTTAGAAACAACAAGGAAGTTTAAAGTAAATTATTTACAATTTTATAAATATATACATATCTACCTTTTGCAATTTTATTCTTCTATTACTTTTTTTCTGAACATTCGTAAGCTTTCTATCTATCAGTTGTCCAATTATTATCCAATGATTTCTAAAATCAGATTTGGGATGTCGTTCAGTGTCCTTTTCCACTTATTTCCGTCATATGTATATAGAAAGTAGATACGACCTTGAATAACAGCCGAACACAGAGCATTCTAAAACCTCTTTTCTAAATGTAGTTCCCCCTGCAGAGACTGTTGCTGTATAACACAGACCGTATTTCTAACACAAAATATCATTGTTGGAAGTAGTAGCTTCAATGCAATAATTTATATTGCATTGAAATGCAAACAATTCAAAATATGCAATAAGGGAGTGCAAGCATCAGTGAAATTTTATACCCAGTCCAAGATTTTTTTAATCAGTCTACAATTTCTTAAATACATACATACATATGTACATCATATTTCCATGAATTCAATACTACATCTGTACCTACGTACATTTCAATTAACAACTGGATATTTGACACTTTCAAAGCCATTGGAAACTGTATAAAGATATATACATACATATGTATGTATATGAGTATATACATACATACATATGTGTGTGTATTATTCGTTTTAAGTAAATATTCCGAGCGGTGGCCATTGAATCTAGGGCGCTAGTCCATCCATACCATATCCGGTCTATGTTGACTAGACCTTAAACTGCACGCCACACTACGATTGAACTGAATTCAAAAGCCTATGCTCTAAGAATATTAAATTATACTCGTATTTATGGGGACGACTACATTTGAATATTTCATTAAGATGTGGCCATCAGTAGCTCTATAGAAGCTGTCGATTTTAACAGTATATCCATCATATGTATACGCATAAGAACGAACTTTCTTATTAATAGGGGTATTCGCCTTGTCTAGGAAATGCAAACTATGCAAAAATTTCCCATGGAATTGTGCTAGAGATCGAGAGCCCTCCTTTGCAGAATTTTGACATATTCAAGTGAAACAATAACAACCCAGGCACAGGGTTACTTTTCCTTCACAGGGTAGCATTTTCCTTCTTGCTAGCTGTGGGAAATAAATATATGTACATAGGATTTGGTATAGGATATTTTTCCTATCGTACCATATGTTTTTTGCATGTGTTTTGTTGTTGTGCCATTGCACGGATAGGAAAAATTTGCTATCCGTGCACCGTAGCATGCATTTCCTAGACAAAGAGAATACCCCTAATATGAATATGTATTGTACATATGTACATGCATACGTATACCCTGAAATTAAAAGCCAAACTAATATGCAAAAACACTAGTACTCTTTAAATCGTTGCGATAGCCTAGTTGTTAGCGGTTATGCAGGCAAATTTATTTTTATTTTTGGTGAAACAGAAATTTTTTTTTTTTTTTTTTTGTAAACGATATTTGAATTAGGTCCTGAAGACCGTAAATAAATAAAGAAAAAAAATTAACATGACTAAATGAATTCATATTTAAATTTAACTTATTGCTAACATTGCGAAAAGGATGAAATATGAATTAGTTACAATAAGATAAAATTTGAAACAAGTTTCATTCTAGTTACAAACTAGTATTTTTATCTGCTGGGTAGTTATGAATACATGCTTATACATGTCCGTATGTGCATTTTTTACTATTCATATGCTTGACAAATACTTGTTATCGCGTCTACTTTGGTATACTTGCATTTGTTGTTGCGTCTTGATTATATCCGCTGGTCTATATGTTGCTAGTCGGCTCACCTTCATTTCTCTATGTTTTATAAGATACAATTGCGTGCAAACATATATATTTACAAAGGTATGTATACATAGAATATTGCTGGTTGACCGGTCCATCTAGTTTGCTCCAATTGCCTGAAATTTTTCAGTATTGATAATACTAGATCATATGTACAGTGACAAAAAAGAGAGTAGAGGGCATTAGATGAGATTTATGTTTATATATGTATGTATGTATATACATACTACTTGCTTTTCCCGGTTTTGCAAGACTGAATATTGTTCTATTGTATATGCATATGTATCAATGTGTATAAATTATAGAAATTTGTTAGCCAAGATTATTCAGCCATTCGTGATGTAGGACTTGCTTGATGTTTCCTTTGCAAATACCAAGCGATTTTTTTTTAAATACGCCTTTTCATCCGTCCGATAAACAGCATACATAAATATTTGATCTCAAATAAGGTTTTATTTATAAGTGGTCAAAATTAGACTATTACTGCACACATAATTAAATTTTAAATACAAATAAATTTTATTCTTGATTTTCTAAATTCTGGGTTTTCAGTTTTGACTCAGTTAATGTCAGTTGCGCATCTTACATACATATTTGATCTCAAATAAGGTTTTATTTATAAGTGGTCAAAATTAGGCTATTACTGCACACATAATTAAATTTTAAATACAAATAAATTTTATTCTTGATTTTTAAAATTCTGGGTTTTCAGTTTTGACTCAGTTAATGTCACTTGCGCATCTTTTTTTTCGATTTTTGAAAAGCAATCGCATACTTCCCCCTTTACATCATTATGTATTTGTACTTACATACTTTGAATCAAACAAAACCACATACTTGTTTCCATGATATACATATATATTTATGTATTTGAATGTATATACATATGTTCATACAATTTGTGCCTCAATATTTCTAGAAATCCACTAAAACTTTTTTAAACAATTTTACAGCATTTCCGTGACCAATGTATTGACGGCACTGGATTACCTCTACTTACAGAGGATCATTTACTAAATTCCTTGGGAATGAAATTAGGTCCCGCGTTGAAATTACGGTCTATGCTAGCTAAAAAACTAGGTGGCCCTTGTCCATGTGCAGCGTGCATTACTCAAGCGCGACAATTGTTGATACTACAATCGGCATCAAAACACAATGCAGTGAAGTCAAGTCTAACAGCTGAGGAAGCTAATAAATCAGAAATTAATGACGATCTTAAGGGATATCATCAAGAGTTACAAGAAATCACTCGCATTCAACAAACTTCGGATGCTCGAGGATCAAGTGTCAGTAACAATAACGAAAACAGTAATGGCTCCTTCAAGTTACAAATATGCGCTAATCTTTATAAAAATGAAACGAACAACAGCAGCGACAAAGAGGAAAACCTTGATAACTTGAATAACGAAGGTGCAACTGGTAATGATCACGATAACGCCTTTAAATCTATAACAAATGACAATTGCAAAAAAAATATTAAAGACGCAGTTAGCAGCAATGTTGCACACGGTGCAATGTTCGGCAGTTAGTTGTAGTTTTGGTACTGCATATACATCTGTAAATATTTGCAGTACGTACAAACACAAATATAAGAAATATTTATATGATAACCCAGAAATTTAAAAAAATCAAAATGCATATCTAACCAATGTACATAGCATAGTAGATCTTTAACTAAAATTTCAGCAGAAATTCACTAACAATTTTTTTTTCCATTTTATTTTATAAACCAAGTGTTGTTGAAATGACATTAATGTCAATATCAGTCGCGACTAAATATATCCGCCTAGTATGTTAAATTCATTTATGTATCTTTCTAGGAAAGCTATCACTATTAATTTTGGATTTATAATAAAATATGATGTTATAAAATGCTTACCAAATGAATCGGTAAACAGATATAGGCAGCTATGACTTATGAACACATCCATCTATAATAAATGAATATTTATTGTATAATAAATAATTAAGTATCCTACATATATATTAACAATATCGGTTGGTTATGTCCTGTGTGAACACAGCTGTCTGTAATGTGTGTACATATAGTATATAATTTTTGTATAACAAATTATTTATGTCTGAAAATTTCTGTAGTATTTTCATGAATTTAACATTTTGCATAAACGAATCCAGTTACCTTATATAGAAATAAAATTTTGTTCCAAGATTAAGTAAAATAAAAAATTGGAAAAGAGAGTATGTGGTGAACTGGAAGCATGTTTTAATCGTTTAATGCTTCTTACTATATCCATCAAGGCTTCATCTTGAAGTGAATGCGAACCACTATTTAGGTACCCATTTTAACCTCGTACTTATTATTTATTTTTAATTTTAATTTACCATCTGAAATCGACCATCTGAAAAATACTGTCGTGCACAGTAGTTTTATTGTCGAAAAGGTACACTGTGCAGCACACGTAGTGACCGGCAATATTAAATAAGTTTTCAATAAGCAAAAAGTTTTGTAGAATCTTTTGGACCGTTCTAAATACCATTTGGTTTGGTGCTTTTTGTATGAGGACTTATATATCCATTCAAAGAATTTAGAAGCTCATTAGTTATATTATTAGAAAGTATTCGAACCTTTATAACTTGCAAAACGAGTTAATGTGTGCTTAAGCAAGTTTAACCTAGGTTACTGTACAATCTTATACAATGGAAATTTTAGTTCAATTATTGATGAGAACACATAAACCCTCACACTCGTTAATAAGAGCCTGTATATATATAATGACGGCGGCTATAGCCGAGTGGTTAGCATTGCATTGTGTTCATTCGGACAGGGTTCGAGCCATACCGCAATAGGAAGATGAGTTTTAACATACTTTTTTTTTCTAAATTAGGAAAACTTCGTTTATTGAACTTTCGAGACCCCATCCCAGAAAAATATTTATTGAACAGGTAATATTTTTCTTTTTCCATTGAACTGAATTTGTGAACAATTTTTTGAGAATGTGAAAGGTATTATTGGAACTATGTAAACAAAGCCTTATATCAAAATATTTTTAATTTGTTACAACAAATATATGTCCTAATAAGTTAGATTTCTAGTGATATCATGTTATCATAAATTCGTTAACTATTAGCCAACTTATAAAATATTTTATGTGCCAACCTTCATGAAATTTTTTTTAAAGTATCTAATAATCGAAGACCCTCGTGAAGAAAACTAGCATTTTTGTCACGTTTAATATGGAAAGGATCGTTACTACATTTGTTATACAATAAATATACATATTAATATTCATTATATAAAAAAAAAAACATATCTGTTTAATACATAACCGTCTATGTCTGTTTTCTTCTTCTTTTGAGTATGTATGTATGTATGTACTTATGAAAGACATTCGAAAAAATACAGAAGAGTATTCTTGCATAAACGGCAGTTGTCATATTGATCAGAAGTTTGATTTGAATAAACAATAGAAATTTCGTATACGAGAATATACAACCGAGTTAAACTATGACGATTATTATACCTAATTCGCATTAGTTAATACTAACATTACATATGTAAGGAAATGACTGTTACAATATATACTTAATTTTTTTTAGTAAACTTACATACATAACATAAATGGGCATAAGTACAAATTTAGCCAAAGCACTCTTTAATTTGATGGAAACAACATAAGCCGTCTTTTAATGTCTTAAGTACTGCAGAAGTTGAGAACGTAGGTACATATATAACATATATGTATATGCTGCGAGTATGAGTGTCTAAGAGTACGTCGGTCGCTTTAGAGACCACCTCATCATAACTTTTGATTCCGGACATTATTTTTAAATTTATTAAATTCCGTCTAAGAGTTAAATATATTCACGTACATATATTTAAAAAGATAAGGGTATAACCCAATGTCCTTAAAAGGAATTAATTTCGAAAAACGAGTACATATCTGAAATAAATGTAAAATTACATAGTTCTAATTTTTGGGACATTTAGTGTACTTTTTTCTCTTTTCTGTGCCCTGATAGGGCGACCACATTAAGAACAAATAATATTTTTTTATAATAATTGGTTGGGCTGACCCATTACACTCCGTATATCAGAACGCATTACTATCCACTCCAGAGGCCTTATTATAATGAGGGTTGTTGTATAAAGATTAGATTGGACCATCATTCGTTTTAACAAGGTAGAAAGCCTGTGAAATGAAAGGATTTTACAGACAAAAATAAATCACAACCAATGTTCAATATCCGCATACACATACATACATATGTACATACATATAAACAATCCTATTTCGATTTTATTTCTTTTGTTTCTCTTGATTGAGGAATTTAACCTGTTTGAACCTGTCGATACCTGAACTCCTATTTCAAAATTAAATAAAAATAGTTATGTAACGGTTATACGTTGAAACAATCCTTAAATAGAGATCAATAAATTTGTATCTAAATTCTATAATGATTATAAATTCGGTGTCAAAAGGATTTGGTGTGTATGTATGTATATGTATAAACATATATATATATATATATATATATATATATATTGTATTGCCGTTTATCAATATTTCTTGAGAATTCATTAAATCAAGAAATTCATTATACAGAGGCTCGTTATATTAAAGTTACACTGTATTTACATGCTCATGTCTGAGATATGTATATATATATGGACACTACAAAATGAAGTAAATCATGTACGGGTGTGCAAGGATTTTCATACATACTTGCATATACTAATGTACAAAAGCTTAAAACAACAAAATAAAACAGTCTTCCAGTTTAAAACGCGAGCCTTATATAATAGATATATGTAAATTTCAATACATATAATTATATATAATGTTATGAATAAGTAACCGATTTTTAAGAAAATTTTGTATAAAATAATTCAATATCTCATTTTGTTACAAAACTGCGAAATACCTTTAGTAAAATTATTAGAGCTCTCATGCTAGTTTCATTAGATAATCCAATATATACTTTCATACCCACCATTAATAAATTGTACTTAAGTTAATACAGTTTACCATTTAATGTTATCTACGTTTCTTTAACTTCATCAAATAATAATGTAGTCAATGAAAAAGAATCAATTTTAATAAGTGGAGAAATTTAATATATAGTTATCGATTTAATTTTAAGATATTTATTACTAGTCAGTATAAAAATAACAACATTTATGAATACAATATAATTATGCGCTTTATGCAAAATGCCAAAATTTGTTCATCATTATAAATTAAAGAATACATTCTAAATATTTTGATATATTTCATTTATTATTTTAACGAGATGAATTTTCTATAGGGCTTATGAAAGCAAAACTTCACGACTACGTTTGGAAGTTCTTATTATCAATTATTTGTAAGCAAATATAACAGTTTATGAATATTTGCATGTATGCGCCTTTACTTTGTTAATCACACCTAGCTTGGTGCTCTACTCCTTTCGGGGACGTAGAAAAAACTTCAAGACGTGCTACATCGTGTAAAAATCTTGGGCTTCAAGCAGAGGTTTGCATCATAAAGTAAAAAGAATAAGAAGTAGCGCTCACAACATTCCGCTTCTGCTAGAGTCACTCTAAAATCCATTGTGCATTTCCGAAGCAATCATAAAATAACTATTTTTAAGGAGAATATTACAAACATATGTATCATAAGCTATTTTGAAATGATGAATAAAACAAACAATTCAAAAAGATTAAAAACTAACTTTCATAAAGATTTGTTACTTGTATAAATTTAAATTCAATAAGTATTAATAATGCGATAAGATAGAAATAAATTTGCTAAAACTCAAGAGCGGCTTCAACGAAATCGACCAAAATTATATAGGATATTTCTGCTACAATGGAGATGATTTATATGTACCCAAAATTGGGTAAATTTAATTTTCTTATATATGTAAATTTCGAATGGCTAAAAGGTTTAACTGATTTAGATGAAATTTTGTGTGTGCGTACAAAAGAACTCAAGAATAGCTAAATTTATAACTGAAAAGAGTTTCCACCTGTTTTGAAAATGTTTATATATAAACATCTCGGGAAATGTGTCTATGACTGAAGTCATGCTAAATGGCTGAGCCGATTTTGATGAAATTTTGTGGTTGTATTTAAGTTGTCTCATGAATTATTTATGTTAACAATAAGGCAGAATCTCTTCCTCCGTCAGCTTTAAGGCTGATTCACATAAAGCTTGCGACGCCTTACATGACAGATTACTGATCGAAGCACACAGAGGGTATGTAACAATAAAAGGCTCAACGTTTCTAGAATTTACTCGAAATATTTAATTTTTATTATTTACTATTGGTTAGAGAACTGAGGAAAATGTTGCTTCATATCGCTTAATTACTTTCTATGTGAACTTACTCATATACATATGTAAATACTGTACTGGCCAAAACTCAAGGTGTTTCAATTAAAGCCAAATTACTCAATGAAATACCTTGAAATATTGGAGCTACATATGTATGTATACTCAGTGATTCCTTTCTACTTCAAAATTTATAAATCACAACTAATTTTATGCTTAATTAATAAAATTAAAAATCTTCACACTATATAATAACTATTAGTCAAAACTAAAGCACCTCCCTTTAATGGTGATAATATTTGAACTTATTGCTCTTATTTTGTACTAAACTTATTATTTTATATGACTTCAGCATATCTTCTTGGCATTAATGAAATAAAAGTCAATGAAAACTATGTAACAAAGTTTGGAAGCATTAATTTAAATGCGACTATTTCATAGGCGCACATAAAACTTTTCCCTTAGCACTCCATATAAATTTAAGGACGGATGCATATGCGCGTAAAACAACACAGCTGTTGTTGCTAATAACTTCCGGCAATATATTAAATCAGTATAATTTGACCGCTTCAAACAGTACATCCTTCATTAATGTTCAAAATCACAAATTCTAATAAGTTCTCAACTGGAATTTGTAAATGTAAAATCTGTTAATTTTTTAATGTATAACCAGGTTTTACAGTGCACGGAATATGTTCGATATCTTTATCTTTCTGGAACTTTCAGTTTAGTGACTTTACTACTCATTATATGGCAACATTCCATCTTTTAAAAATAACTATGTAATCTAAGCGGTCCATTATTCCCTATATTAGAAAAATCGGACTGAATCCTTGAGCGGAGAAGCAATCCGAGACCGCCTCCATATCCGGTAGTTAACATGTAATACCTGATATTGCTTTGGCCTTTTTACTTCCTAACTGCACAGCCCGAAAATGGAAACATTTATAACTTCTAACAAAAATAAGTATTATTAGTAGGATTCAGAAGGAATCAAGTGAGTAAGAAGGCCAAAATAACAACATAATCCCAGGCATCGGCTCCATTCTGTGAATAGAGGTAACATTGGGCCCATTAATGTGCAAAGACAATTTAAAGTTGTGATTTTATCTTATGCAGAGGAGAAATTGCTCCCAAAGGAAAAGTTTCTGCATGACCATTTAATAAAAAGTGCTGAAAGAGCGAATTATAAATCAGAAATTGGGAAGCAAATAAGAACTGCGAGTTTTCTCTAATAAAAAAATATTATCCTGGTTTCGCTGTAGCGCAATATCAACACAATGCGGATATACATATGTATATGGCGGCTGTTTTAATGCGAGTCACGGATGGCTCTAGCTATTAAAAACTCTGTTACCTAAAATCATTTAGAAAACTATCTGCTTTGGAAAATTTTGTCTGATAAAACGTATCGTTATTCTGGCTAAAGTAATGTTCCAAGAAGGAAACAAGACTCTACCTGTAGCTATTTAAAAAACGCATAGTTGGCATGCGCTGTATACAAAGATTGGTTTTTCAAAAATTGTCCCACTGAGACTTAAACATGACTCTAAAAGTTTTTATGCTTATTGTAATTTTATTATAGGTGAATAATTATCTCGCTAAAAAAATATTCGGGTTCCAATTAATTGTAGATAATGCTCCATCTCATCATGAAGAAGATTAGGTAGAAAATTCTAACACCACTTATACATGTGCTTTGGTTCGTTAAATTAAATTTTTCAATTAAATTTGTTTTTAATTATTTGCGATAATTAAGTTTAATTTACCCTCTCTTACCAGTTAATTTTAAGGAAGCTACTAAAAATTTGATCAGACAATTAATTTCTAAATTAATAAAAAAATTTATTTATTATAATGTTACGCACCTACATTAAAATACGTAAATGAAATACTATAAATTCCGCAAATAATGTTGATGTTGTTATATAACAAGTGTTTTTGTGTACTAATAAATATTTTTCGTAACTATTTACTAATATTTGTTTAATTAAATCGTCTCATACATTGCGCACTGAATGTATCAAAAAATATATTTCTAAATAATTTAAAATATATGCACACATTGGCTTCCTGTTCTTTCGCCGCCAAGGTTATTTTAAAAAACTTTTGCTTTGACTAGGAATATTTTAAATATACTCGGTGTAGATTTGAAAAAAAACGAACCAATTTTGAAGAATTTTTTTTTCGCAGATTGCATATGGTAGCTCGCTTTTTACAGTCACAGCAACAAAATACGCTCGCAATTCTCTCATTCTCGCTCTAAAAGATATTTTATAATTTTAAATGCTTCTAAGGCATATAAGGGGGTCCACGGAATGCAAAGTTTTTCTATCCGTGCAATGGCACATCAACAAAATCGCCAATTAGACAGAAAGATAGCTTTTTGGGAGTTTTAGGCGAATTTTGGGTATTTTATTACGAACAAGATACATGTACAACAATCGTCTTAAATTGCAATTTTACTCCAATATTTTACTGAAAAACAATAGAACATTTAATTCTGCTAAGCTTTAGCACTAAAACTGTAATAATATTTTTTGCTGAAGCAAATTTCGAGTTTAAAACAGTTGTGTTTGTTATTTACGTAGTGGCACTGGCAGAGTATAGGGAGAATGGAGTTTTTTTTTTATAAATTTATTATATTTTTTTCAACTCCATGCCATAGGCGCAGCTTAGATGTTGCTGGTGTCGCAGAGTATGGTGAAATAAGATTTTGATTACAAGGGTTTGCACAGCGGCAAATTAAACTTATTATAATATTTTATTTTCCTTTAGTCCAATATATGTAGTATTTTTAATAGCATAATTTTTAAAATGATTTCATTTTCTCTCTCAGTGTGTTAAATTACATTTGTTTTATGAATGTAAAAAGTTAAAAATATACACTTCGTTCTCCTCAGGCTTATTCAGTTTTGTTAAATTCAAAATTCTCCGTAAAATAACTTTGATGTCATAATATATATGTATATATTGAGTTATAGCTCGCTCTTCAATAAATTTTAACAAAATAAGTTAATAAAACATCAACAGAATTTGAATTGAAAAATATTTGGTATTTTCCTGCATATCTATTATTAATTAAAATATCCTATAAACACTTTTCTTTTTTCTCTTTTCGTATTAATTTTATGTAACAAAACCCTGTTAGGGCGTATCTATTTTTAAAATTTGCAGACCGAGTGGAGAAAGATTAAATTCTCATATGTATATGTATACATAAATTGAAATAATAATATAATACAATTTTTAGTATTCGTAATGAAAAAGATTTCTTTGTTTCTATGCATTATGATTCCTGCTTTAAAAGCTCTTTATTTCTTTATTTTTACTTTTAAGTCATTTCGATAAAAAGGCCTCTAAAGGAACCGAACACCCAAAAAGAATAGTCACTCGTCTTGTTGCATGTGGTGTGAAAATGATAGAGTGCAAATATCTTTACTTAACTTTCTTTATTGAGGAATTAGATGAGAAAAACTTAAACATCCAACTGCCTACTGCATTATACAAAAATGCAAGGTCAAAATTTCTACATCGGTTTGGGTTGAAAAGAGCAATGTTCTTCAATCCTAATAAGGGGTGTAGCAGTGCAGCTTTGGTAATAGGTATTGTACCTGGTAGTACTAGCAACATGTAAATGAAACTCGTTGGAGTCAACCAGTTCAAGCTAACCTAACCTAGGACTGTTGACTATTTCTAACAAAATCTAACCTAACATAAACCAATAAACTGATGGCTGCAAACTTGCATAATCATAATTGTTACAACTTGGTCTAGTGGTTTAGATGTGGATTCATCTGTTACTGGAAATATACCAAACACTTTGGGAATACCACAAAGAAAATGATTAATAAGGGTAGTGTATATTATCAAAGAGGCTTTTTCTGGACGCATAAAATATTTTAACACGTTGTTGCTGTTAGTTTCAGTACTGGCTTCTAGAGCTAGGTCATAAGAAGAGCCGATAAATTTCATCAGATCAGGAATATTTGCGATCAAAGCGGTCCTGCGTTTCACGAAATTCCAACATACCAGTTGTCAAAATCTAATTTCAACTCCAAGGCGCACTTGTCAAATAAATAGACGTTCTCGGCTGTTTGCTGATTACGCGAAAACAGCTGATAGTTTCCATACTCCTCTATTCACTGGGCACTGGTACCTTTAGCACATCAGCTGTTGAATCTTCCACGATCTGACACTGCTGCCAACATTAGAATGTGAGATGGCAGAGAACGTAGAATATTCTATATTGTTGCGATCTTGCTGATTTACCTCGATGATTTCCCAAATTCTTCAGGTACGATCTCTGGGTTGTTAAATAAAATCGCAGATCAGACACATTCGCTATTCCAAACGCAGCAAGCCTCTCTAGGTGGAGCACTTTCATGTTGTTTCTCGGCCTCCCTACGGTTTGGATTCGATACACTACGTCGTTCAGTCGTTTGATTATCTTTTATGGACCTTCCCAATTGCATTGAAGTTTTGGGGACAAACCTCTCTTTCGTTGTGGATTGTTCAGCAACACCAAATCTCCATTTTGGAAGACTTCGGAATTCATCGCCTTGTCATACCTAACCTTCATTTTGTCACTCATAATTTGAGTTCGCTGCCTCACAAGAGCATGTATCTCTCTTAACTCTTCCTCGAGAACAGTAGACGTTTCCTTCCCAATTCTTCTCGCATCAGTATCCTCGCAGGTGTTTGACCTGTTGTTTCATGCACTGCGGATCGATATCCCATCAGGGAAAGCGGTATGTGTACATCCCAATCATCTTGATGCTTGTCCACAATTTCCGCAAGTGCTCTTCCTGGGTCCGGTTGAATCGCTCTACCATGCCATCTGATTGAGGATGCAGGGCTGTCGTTCGTGTTTTTCTAATACCAAGTATCTGGCACATCATCTGGAACACCGCCGATTCAAAGTTTCTTCCATAGTCTGAATGCAATTCTATAGGCGCACCGTATCTGGTAACCCAATTGTGAGTGAATGCATCCGCAACTGTTTCGCTTCCTGGTTTGGAATTGGGTAGACTTCAGGCCATTTACTAAAGTAGTCCATAACCACAAGAACGTATTTGTTTCCTTGTCTTCTCAAGGGAATGGACCGGCTACATCCATGGCAACCCGCTCAAATGGTGCACCTGAGTTATACTGCTTCATCTGCCCATGACTTCGTGACTTTAGCCCTTTAGCTGCAATGAACTCCATGCAATTAGCAATCCACTCAGCGACCGATTGACAACAGCCAACCCAATAGAACCGCTGCTTGATCTTCTCCAGCGTTTTTGTAATGCCTAGGTGCCCTCCACTAGGACCATTATGGAATTCCTTAAGAACATCTGGAATTCTTAACCTCGGAACTACTATAAGCTTCCGAGAGTACTGGCCATCTTCACATTCCCATTCTCTATGCAAACAGCCAGATATCAATTCTAAACTGTTCCATTGTTCCCAGTATGCTTTCGCGATGGGACTTTCCGCTGCCATTTGTTCTTTACTTGGCCGTCCGTTCACCTCCAATCCGTGCATTACCAATTCCAAGTCCGGATCTTCTTGCTGACATTTCCTTAGGTGACTTGCCTCCCACTCTTCTGCTGATGTAACTGTCATTAGCCGGACGTCTATTATGTCTTCCTTACCCTCTGCTTTTGAGCAATGCTTACATTCCAAACTACATGGTCGACGGGACATAGCGTCAGCATTTCCGTGCCTATTCCCCTTGCGGTGCTCGATGCAGTCTCTCAATCCATCGAGCTAGCTGCCCTTCGGGATTCTTGAACTGTAGTAGCCACTTCAGCGCTGCATGATCCGTTCTTACTCGGAAATGTTGACCATACAAATATTTGTGGAAGTGTTTAATGCAATCCACCAATGCTAATAGTTCTCTCCGAGTTACGCAGTAGTTCCGCTCTGGTTTCCCAATAGACCGGCTATAATAGGCAACTATCTTCTCCTGCCCATCAATCACTTGCGAAATTACACCTCCTATGCCATAACCACTATCATCTGTGTCCAGAATAAATTTTGCACCTGGAACCGGGTACGCTAGCATAGGTGCAGTGCATAGTCGTTCTCTTAAAGCTTGGAAAGCCTTCCTTGTTCAGTTTTCCACTCGAAAGATCTATTTTTCCGTGAGCTCATGGAGACTATGAACTACGCTGGCGAAATTCGGAACAAAGCGGCGATAGTACGTACACAGTCCAAGAAAACTTCTTAATTCATGCAAATTTCTGGGTCTCGGCCATTCCTTCACTGCTTCTATTTTTTCCTTCGCAGTACAAACGCCATTCGTGGTTACTTGATGACCTAAGTAACTCACCTCCTTCTTGAATAAAGAGCACTTCTTAGGACTTAGTTTAAGACCAGCGCCAGCTATTCTCTGGAAAACTGCTTCCAAATTACTCAGATGTTCATCGAAGCTCTTTCCCAATACGATTATGTCATCCAGATACACCGAACAAGTCTTCCAATGTAGTCCTTTGAGCACATGGTCCATTAGTCTTTCAAAAGTGGCAGGAGCGTTGCATAATCCAAATGGCATTACCGTAAATTGCCATAGACCGTTGCCAACACTAAAGGCTGTCTTCTCTTTATCTTCTTCACTCACTTCTACTTGCCAATACCCGCTCTTAAGGTCAAGTGTTGAGAACCATTCTGTGTCAATTAACGAGTCTAGTGTATCATCGATCCTGGGCAAAGGATAGCTGTCTTTCTTTGTAACATCGTTTAATCTCCGATAGTCCACGCAGAACCGCAACTGGCCGTCTTTCTTCTTCACGAGTACTACCGGATTATTTGGCCAACAGCGTCACGTTTGGCTAGTGGAACGCTTCGAGGAGCTTGACGAACTGGCCTTGCGTCACCAGTATCAATGAAATGTTTAACTACGTTGGTCCTGCCTGATTTGTTGCCATCCTTGTCGAATATGTTGGAGTATTTGCGGATCAGTTGGCTGGCCTTGTGCTTGTACTTGTCTTCCAACCCTTGCGTTCATGCAGTTATATCTTCTTCCATGTCCTTGCTGCCAATAGAGTCGATTCCAGAAGAATCATTGCAGTTAATGACGGCTTCTACCTCTTGACATTGCCCTAATACAGTTCCACTAGGAATTTGAACTGGTGATCTGAAATCATTTAATACTCTCACTGGGATGTGTCCATTCTTTTGTGTCTTAGCCAGGGTTTTTCCAATAAGTAAGTCCGGTGTAGAATTTTGTGCTGCTTCGACAACCCACAATTTGTTTGTCCCACAATCTCCATTAATTTTCGCCCAAACAACTGCTTCTGACTTTGGCGGAATCAGTTCACTGCCTTCTAAGACCACTTGTTTGCTGCTGTATGTGAAATCATAACCAATGTTTAGTGGTACCTCCATGTTCTTATACTCCATCATCTTGTTATTCAAGTCGACCTTGATACCTTGATTCATCAAGAAGTCCACTCCTCGTTTCAGTTCACTGCCTTCTAAGACCACTTGTTTGCTGCTGTATGTGAAATCATAACCAATGTTTAGTGGTACCTCCATGTTCTTATACTCCATCATCTTGTTATTCAAGTCGACCTTGATACCTTGATTCATCAAGAAGTCCACTCCTCGTTTCAGTTCACTGCCTTCTAAGACCACTTGTTTGCTGCTGTATGTGAAATCATAACCAATGTTTAGTGGTACCTCCATGATCTTATACTCCATCATCTTGTTATTCAAGTCGACCTTGATACCTTGATTCATCAAGAAGTCCACTCCTATGATTACCTCATCCACAATCTGCGCGACTATAAAACTGTGTAACACCGTCACATTCCCAATTGTTACCTCACATGTTACTTCTCCCACTACTTGGGTATCCTCACCAGTCGCCGTTTTCAATATTGCTCCAGGTAATGGTCTCACGTCTTTAGCGATCAGGTCAATTCGAATGATGGAGTGTGATGCGCCCGTATCCACTGTTAATATTCGCGCTCGTCCATCCACATTTCCACCAATAGTAATGTTGCTCGTTTTACTGCCAATTTGCGAGACGGGACATTCAATTGCAGGAGCCAGCATACGCCCCTTTAGACTGGCTCGTTTTAGTTTAACGACTGAGAAGTTGATGGTTTATCTTCCTTAGCCTTCCGTTTTCGCTGTCCTTCTTGTATGCTGGAACCCGTTTTGCATTCGCGTGCGAAGTGACCAGGCTTTCCACATTTAAAGCATTTTCCAGCCTGATTCTTGACACCAGAACGATTCATTCCTTCTAACGACTTCAAAGTTCTCAATATTTCGGTCATCACATCTGCTGCTTCAATCTTTGTATGCTGGTCTACTTATGAGTGCCGCCGTTTCACGTGTTTGAGCATACGCAACAGTTTCAGCGAACGTTAACTTTGGATTCGCATATGTCTCTCGCTTGGTGTAAATGTCTTTTATTCCGCTGACGAATCTTTGTATTTTCACCCTTTCGAGATGCTCACCTGATGCGTCTTAAATGGCTAAATGAGCCAATCTCTCAATTTCCGAAGCAAATTCCTGTAGAGATTCGTTCGGTTTTTGGTCGCGCTTTTCTAGCTCCATCTGGTAAATTTGTCTTCTGTGTTCGCTATCATAGCGTCTTTCCAGGGCTCGCATCAATCCGTCGTAATCATTTCTCTCATGTTCGGGTATAGTCTGCAAAAGTTCTGCCGCAGGTCCTTCCAACGCAACGAATAGTGCAGCAGATTTTTCTCTTTGCTCCATTTATTTGTTTCAGCCGTCTTCTCAAACTGGAGGTTGAAGACTTGGAATGGAATTTTACCGTCAAAGGATGGTGTTTTTACCTTGGGGGCGTTCACTGAAGTGGTTGGACGATTTAACTGCAAATCCCGCACACGACCTGCCAATGCGTTGTTCACTTTGGTCTCAATTAGCTCCTCTATTTTGTCTTGTCGACTGTGCAATTCCTTGACTTTGCTCTCAATTAGATCCTGTCTTTCCTTAAGTTCTGCATTGTCTTTCTCCAGATTTTGCTGTAATTGCGCGATGGTTCCTTCTAATCCATCAAACTTTGCATCCATCTTTTGTGACATGCTGGCATTCTGTTCATCCATCTTTTGTGACATCTTGGCATCCTGTGCATCCATCTTTTGTGATATGCTGGCATCGATTTGTGACATGTTCGCGTTCATTACAGACATATTTTGTGAATTACGGGCATCCTGTGCATCCATATTTTGTGACATGTTGTAGACAATCCTCGCTTTGCCAACACTTTCTTGAGAAGAGGTATCGTCAAATCTTGAATCTTCACCATTTTCGACTACTATCCTTTGGGATTTATTTAACAATCCCACTTCTGACTCCAATTGTTACCATCTTGCTGATTAACCTGGATGATTTCCAAAATCCTTCAGGTACGATCTCTGGATTGTTAAATAAAATCGCCAACTTAATTTGCAGTTTCTTTATTTATAAAGAATGTAATTAATGTCCTTTTGATTACTCAGTAATTCACAATTCAATTACAATTTACTTTACTATTTACAATCACTTGTATACAACTTTCACAATGTAATGTGTTTATTACTTAACTGTAATGTAATCTCCGACGAGTTTACTTCCCGACTGATTACTTTTGTAGTCATGTGTCGCCCTTATATACTTGTTTGCTGCTTGAAAACGAAACCCTGGAATAATCGCGTCGTTACAATAATCGCGTCGTTATTATAATCGTCTCGTTACGATAATCGTCTCGTTTTACGCTCTAGAAAATGCCAGTTGTCGGCACAATATTGTGGCGAAAATGCGAAGCGAATAACAGATGAAAGAGGGGAGCCGACAACTGGCATTTTCTAGAGCGTAAAACGAGACGATTATCGTAACGAGACGCGATTATTCCGGGGGTTTCGTTTTCAAGCAGCAAACAAGAATATAAGGGCTACATACGACTGCAGAGGAGTCAGTCAGTAATCAGTCGTGAATTAAAAGCGTTGGAAATTACATTACATTGAAGTAATAAAAACAGTACATTGTGAAAGTTATATACAAGTGATTGTAAATAGTAAAGTAAATTGTAATTGAATTGTGAATTACTGATATATTACATATATATATACATATTGACGTTCTCTGGTACAGCTTTACATGTATGGAATCCGTCATTTTATTTGTTTACATTCGAAAATAGCTGAGATCACCTGATTTTTAAAACTTTGCTATTCTCTCATTACCCACCCAATTCGCATTTTGAATTACTCTAATTCCATCTTGATTCGCATTGTCAGATTCTTTGCTCTGCTTTTGGTGCGACATTCTGTTATTTGTTAATTCTTCCATTGCCTCTGTATTTATTGCGCAAATTTTTCATTCCATCGATGTCCGCATCGTCGAGTTTGCCTGTCAACTTGCGGGCAGAAATTATTATATTGTTACGATCTTGCTGATTAACCTCGATAATTTCCTTAATTATTTCGGGTACGACCTCTGGATTGTTAAATAAAATCGCCAACTTAATTTGCAGTCTCTTTGTTTATAAAGACTTAATTAATGTCCTTTTTAATTATTCGGTAATTCACAATTCAATTACAATTTACGTTACTACTTAAAATCACTTATATACAACTTTAACAATGTACTGTTTTTATTACTTTACTGTGATGTAATCTCTACGAGTTTAATTCACAACTGATTGCTTTTGCTGCCGTACGTCGCCCTTATATACTTGTTTGCTGCTTGAAAACGAAACCCCCGGAATAATCTCGTCCATACGATAATCCTCTCGGTTACGATAATCGTTTCGGTTACGATAATCGTCTCGTACGCTCTAGAAGATGTCAGTTGTCGGCTCCTCTCTTTCATCTGTCATTCGCTTCGCATTTTCGCCACACTGCCCTCCACCTAAGTCTGATCGTCCCGATCAGACACATTCGCTGTTCCAAACGCAGCAAGCCTCTCTAGGTGGACCACTTTCATCTTGTTTCTCGGCCTCCCTACAGTTTGAATTCGATACACTACGTCGTTTAGTCGTTTGATTATCTTGTATGGTCCTTCCCAATTGCATTGAAGTTTTGGGGACAAACCTCTCTTTCGTTGTGGATTGTACAGCAACACCAAATCTCCATTTTGGAAGCCTTCGGAGTTCATCGCCTTGTCATATCGAGCCTTCATTTTGTCACTCATAATTTGAGTTCGCTGCCTCACAAGAGCATGTATCTCTCTTAACTCTTCCTCGAGAACAGTAGACGCTTCCTTCCCAATTCTTCTCGCATCACCAGTTATTCCAAATTTTAAATCGCTGGGCAACCGAAGTTCACTACCAAACAGTATCCTGGCAGGTGTTTGACCTGTTGTTTCATGCACTGCGGACCGATATCCCATCAGGAAAAGCGGTATGTGTACATCCCAATCATCTTGATTCTTGTCCACTACTTTGCGCAAGTGCTCTTCCAGGGTCCGGTTGAATCGCTCTACCATGCCATCTGATTGAGGATGCAGGGCTGTCGTTCGGGTTTTGCGAATACCAAGTATCTGGCACATATCTTGGAACACCGCCGATTCAAAGTTTCTTCCTTGGTCTGAGTGCAATTCTATAGGTGCACCGTATCTGGTAACCCAATTGTGAGTGAATGCATCCGCAACTGTTTTCGCTTCCTGGTTTGGAATTGGGTAGACCTCAGGCCATTTACTAAAGTAATCCATAACCACAAGAACGTATTTGTTTCCTTGTTTGCTTAGAGGGAATGGACCGGCTACATCCATGGCAACCCGCTCAAATGGTGCACCTGAGTTATACTGCTTCATCTGCCCATGACTTCGTGACTTTGGCCCTTTAGCTGCAATGCACTCCGTGCAGTTAGCAATCCACTCAGCGATCGACTGCCGACAGCCAACCCAATAGAACCGCTTCTTGATCTTCTCCAGCGTTTTTGTAATACCTAGGTGCCCTCCACTAGGACCATTATGGAATTCCTTAAGAACATCCGGAATTCTTAACCTCGGAACTACTATAAGCTTCCGATAGCACTGGCCATCTTCACTTTGCCATACTCTATGCAAACAGCCAGATATCAATTCTAAACTGTTCCATTGTGCCCAGTATGCTTTCGCGATGGGACTTTCCGCTGCCATTTGTTCTTTACTTGGCCGTCTGTTCACCTCCAATCCGTGCATTACAAATTCCAAGTCCGATTCTTCTTGCTGACATTTCCTTAAGTGACTTGCCTCCCACTCTTCTGCTGATGTAACTGTCATTAGCCGGACGTCTATTATGTCTTCCTTACCCTCTGCTTTTGAGCAATGCTTACATTCCAAACTACATGGTCGACGGGACATAGCGTCAGCATTTCCGTGCGTATTACCCTTGCGGTGCTCGATGGTGAAGTCATAACTTTGCAGCCTCTCAATCCACCGTGCAAGCTGCCCTTCGGGATTCTTGAACTGTAGTAGCCACTTCAGCGCTGCATGATCCGTTCTAACGCGGAAATGTTGACCATACAGATATTTGTGGAAGTGTTTAATGCAATCCACCAACGCTAATAGTTCTCTCCGCGTTACGCAGTAGTTCCGCTCCGGTTTTCCAATAGTCCGGCTATAGTAGGCAACTATCTTCTCCTGCCCATCAATCACTTGCGAAAGTACACCTCCTATGCCATAACCACTAGCATCTGTGTCCAGAATAAATGTTGCACCTGGAACCGGGTACGCTAGCATAGGTGCAGTGCATAGTCGTTCTTTTAAAGCTTGGAAAGCATCCTCTTGTTCAGTTTTCCACTCGAAAGATTTATTTTTCCTTGTGAGTTCATGGAGACTATGAGCTACGCTGGCGAAATTCGGAACAAAGCGACGATAGTAAGTACACAGCCCAAGAAAACTTCTTAATTCATGCAAATTTCTGGGTCTCGGCCAATCCTTCACTGCTTCTATTTTTTCCTTCGCAGTACACACGCCCTTCGTGGTTACTTGATGACCTAAGTAATTCACCTCCTTCTTGAATAAAGAGCACTTCTTAGGACTTAGTTTAAGACCAGCGCCAGCTATTCTCTGGAAAACTTCTTCCAAATTACTCAGATGTTCGTCGAAGCTCTTTCCCAATACGATTATGTCATCCAGATACACCAAACAGGTCTTCCAGTGTAGTCCTTTCAGCACATGGTCCATTAATCTTTCAAAAGTGGCAGGAGCGTTGCATAACCCAAATGGCATTACCGTAAATTGCCATAGACCGTTGCCGGCACTAAACGCTGTGTTCTCTTTATCTTCTTCACTCACTTCTACTTGCCAATACCCGCTCTTAAGGTCAAGTGCTGAGAACCATTCTGTGCCAGTTAAGGAGTCTAGTGTATCATCGATCCTGGGCAAAGGATAGCTGTCTTTCTTTGTGACATCGTTTAATCTCCGATAGTCCACGCAGAACCGCAACTGGCCATCTTTCTTCTTCACGAGTACCACCGGAGAGCTCCATGGACTTGCTGATGGTTCGATAACATCGCTTTCACTCATTTCCCTAATTATTTGGCCAACAGCGTCACGTTTGGCTAGTGGAACGCTTCGAGGAGCTTGACGAATTGGTCTTGCGTCACCAGTATCAATGCTATGCTTCACTACGTTGGTCCTGCCTGGTTTGTTGCCATCCTTGTCGAATATGTTGGAGTATTTGCGGATCATCTGACTGGCCTGGTGCTTGTACTTGTCTTCCAACCCTTGCGTCCATGCATTGATATCTGCCTCCATCTTCTTGCTGCCAATAGAGTCGATTCCAGATGAATCATTGCTGTTAATAGTGGCTTCTACCTCTTGACATTGCCCCAATACAGTTCCACTAGGAATTTTTACTGATGATCTGAAGTCATTCAATACTCTCACTGGGATGCGTCCATTCTTTTGTGTCTTAGCCAGGGTTTTTCCAATAAGTAAGTCCAGTGTAGAATTTTGTACTGCTTCGACAACCCACAATTTGTTTGTCCCACAATCTCCATTAATTTTCGCCCAAATAACTGCTTCTGACTTCGGTGGAATCAGTTCACTGCCTTCTAAGACCACTTGTTTGCTGCTGTATGTGGAATCGTAGCCCATGCTTAGTGGTACTTCCATGTTCTAACTCCATAACCTTCAGAGTTCTCAATATTTCGGTCATCACATCTGCTGTTTCAACCTCCACTTTATTAACTTTGTATGCTGGTCTACTTATGAGTGCCGCCGTTTCACGTGTTTGAGCATACGCCACTGTTTCAGCGAATGTTAACTTTGGATTCGCATATGTCTCCCGCTTGGTATAAACGTCTTTTATGCCGCTGATGAATTTTTGTATTTTCACCCGTTCGAGATGCTCACCTGATGCGTCTCCGATGGCTAAATGAGCCAATCTCTCGATTTCCGAGGCATATTCCTGTAGAGATTCGTTGGGTTTTTGGTCGCGCTTTTCTAACTCCATCTGGTAAATTTGTCTTCTGTGTTCGCTATCATAGCGTCTTTCCAGGGCTCGCATCAATCCGTCATAATCATTTCTCTCATAATCAGGTACAGTTTGTGAAAGTTCTGCCGCAGGTCCTTCCAAAGCAACGAATAGTGCAGCAGATTTTTCCTCCATGCTCCATTTATTGGTTTCAGCCGTCTTCTCAAACTGGAGCTTGAAGACTTGGAAGGGAATTTTTCCGTCAAAAGATGGTGTTTTTACCTTTGGAGCGTTCACTGAAGTGGTTGGACGATTTAACTGCAAATCCCGAAAACGACCTTCCAATGTGTTGACTTTGGCTTCAATTAACTCTTCTATTTTTTCTTGCCGACCTTCCAATTTGTTCACTTTGGTCTCAATTAGCTCCTCTATCTTGTCTTGTCGCTCCTCGATTTGATTCTGTCTTTCCTTAAGTTCTGCATTTCCAATCACCAGATTTTGCTGTATTTGTGCGATTGTTCCTTCTAATCCATCCAACTTTTGTGATATGCTGGCATCGATTGCAGATATATTTTGTGAATTACGGGCATCCTGTGCATCCAGCTTTTGTGAGATTGCACCCAATAACATGTTCATGTCAATACCCGCAGATGAGCTAGGGGCCTTTTCTTCAATCTTACTTGATGGCTGCTCCAACTTCTTCGAAGAATCAATAGCCTCTTCCTTGTCAACATCCTTCAAGGATACATCTTCATCCTCGCGGCGGAATTCGTATTGGTTCAAGTCGATACCTTCGACTTCCATTGCTTCTCGCAGTCTCGATTGCAGCTCTGCCTTATTTCCTGTTGTAGACAATCCTCGCTTGGCCAACTCCTTCTTGAGAAGAGGTATCGTAAAATCCTGAATCTTCACCATTTTTCAGTTATTATCCTCTGGAATTTATTTAACAATCCCACTTCTGACACCAATTGTTACGATCTTGCTGATTAACCTCGATAATTTCCTTAATTATTTCGGGTACGACCTCTGGATTGTTAAATAAAATCGCCAACTTAATTTGCAGTCTCTTTGTTTATAAAGACTTAATTAATGTCCTTTTTAATTATTCGGTAATTCACAATTCAATTACAATTTACGTTACTACTTAAAATCACTTATATACAACTTTAACAATGTACTGTTTTTATTACTTTACTGTGATGTAATCTCTACGAGTTTAATTCACAACTGATTGCTTTTGCTGCCGTACGTCGCCCTTATATACTTGTTTGCTGCTTGAAAACGAAACCCCCGGAATAATCTCGTCCATACGATAATCCTCTCGGTTACGATAATCGTTTCGGTTACGATAATCGTCTCGTACGCTCTAGAAGATGTCAGTTGTCGGCTCCTCTCTTTCATCTGTCATTCGCTTCGTATTTTCGCCACAATATTCTATTTGACAGTCAAACCCCGAGATTGACAGCCAAATGCAAGTTTGACATTTTCCTTTAAAATTCACAAGATTCCATACTTGTAAACCTCTACGATGGTTTTATGTTGTTTGCTAGGCGAATAAATCTGTCTTGGTTGCTTGTATAAATTATTTTCTTCCTATTGCAATCATCTCTATTGAACTGAAATCAATTAAAACTTTTGGAATCGTGTAATTTTTATTTGATTCATGAATAAAGGTTACTTCTGTACAATGGAATAGATTTTTATGTGAAATGGACTTTTCGGACTTTCAAATTCGACGGGTAAATATAATACTATGATTAATATGAGAAGACGGATTAAAACCAAGTTTTAGTGCCCCCCTACCGCTATTTATATTCCCAACTTTATTACTTCCGAAGATGAGCAGCGTATTTTATCGCAGATCGAACGTACTCCAAAGCCTAAGTGGACCCAGCTTCTTAACAGACGTCTAATTAATTATGGGGGAATACCCCATAAAAACGGAATGCTGGCAGAGAAAGTCCCTGACTGGCTACAAGTTTATGTGGACAAAATCAATAATTTAAGTAATTAATATACATTCATTAGTAATTTAATATATGTATATTTTTAGTAATATCTTTATATCCGGCAAAATAGATATATTTGGCCCTCACAATGCCAATCATGTCCTAGTGAACGAGTATTTACCTGGCCAAGGCATTATGCCACATACTGATGGCCCTCTGTTTCATCCCACCATATCAACAATTACATGTGGTTCATATACGGTACTCGAACTCCTTAAACGGAAAATGAATACATTAGAATCTAAAGAAACCGACCCGCAGGAGAGATGGAATAATGATAAATATTTCCAGCTAGAAAATGCACCACTTGAAATCGCCTTTAAAATACTTTTAGAACCTCGTAGTCTATTAATTCTTAAAGACTCATTATATAGAGATTATTTGCATGCCATTAATGAATTTAAGGAAGATATTCTTTGCGATAAAATTTTGAACTATGAGAATTGCGAAACGATGTACAAAATGGGAGATATTTTGCAACGTGGAACTCGCATTTCACTAACTATTCGTCATGTGCCTAAGACAACTAAAATGAAATTAAAGTTTAATTAGCAAATCTTAATAGTATTCTGTTAGTTAAATCCTACCAGTAACAAATTTATATGTAAAAAAATCTATACATACATATGTACACATAATGTAACTTTTCGGTTATATAAATTATGTTAATATATAAAATTGTTATCCATTGAATATTAAATGGATGGATATAAGGATAACTATAGTGAATGGCAACACAAAGGTATCAGGTTCATCATTTCAGAAATGTTGGCTTCGATAAGATACGGTAGAATCCCGATCATCCGAATAAAATAAAACCAGGGATAATCCTTATACCCGAAAATACAGATAATCGATTTTAAATTAAATTCAAGAAAATTTAGATTAAAGTTTTACATTTGTGGTAATACGATATGTAAAAACGAGCTACAACGGTAGATAATGAATTACATAATAGCTATGTACAAAATTTAAACTCGTCATTGGTCTTTCACATTGTCATTGCGACCAAGTTCCTATTGTTGTTGTTGTTGTTGTACCCCGCAAGGGGCCAGGTAGATCCAGTCTTAGTCATTGAGGTCATCTAACGGGAGGCCTAGGAAACGTACTGAAAATTCGAAAAAAAACAAAATTTTTCCAACATCAATGCTTAAAGAAACCATTTTTTGCCAAAATTAACCAACATTCTGGATATGTTCTAGATCATAATAGTTGCTTCTGAGAAAAAATAATTAACTATATCGGTTCAAAAGATTATTTAAAAGTCACGAGGCTACGTTTAAAATCCCTTATTTGGCTTGAATGTTGTTGTTCTGACACAATTTAAAAAAAAAAATTTCAGTTCCGCATTTATTTTTCTATGCCTTGAGTATTTTTTTTTATTAAAAAAGAATGGTACGCCAAAATACGGAAGTTATTCGTTTACTGTATTAATGAAAACAGCAAACAACATTTGAAACACTCAGGCGAATTTGACAAGGTGAATTATCTATTGCAGCAAATAAAACTTATTTCATTCATTAAACTCCGAAATTGCCAAAAGAATTATTCAGTTTATGTTTTGGTTGCTGGAAAAAATTTAATGATTATGAACAGAGTGGGAACAAAGAGTAAGTGAGTAAAACTAATCTTATTTTAATACATAACTTTAAATTTTCAGGATATCTACGAAATTAAAAATTTAGTTATATTTTTTGGATCAGGTCTAATTTTTATTTACGATTTTTATATTTTCCTCAAAAGAATTATCTCTATATATATCTAATTATTATTTCGCTTATTAAAGTGTTTGATCAAAAATAATGATTTCCTATTAAGTTTTATTTTTTATCAAAAATATCCTTGCACTTAGAGTTTTAGAATTTTCTTCAAAAACAATAATTATTTTCTGGGTTTTTTTTTTGATCATAAATAAAACTTGTTTTATGAGTAAACTTTTCCAATTCTAGACTAACCATTGTATGAACTTCAAATTGACATTAAATTGAAATACATATGCTTGATTATTTCCATAGGACAGCTCATTGAATTTTGAAAAGTATTTCGCACCCTAACTTCTTTATTTGTGAAACTATGAGCATGAAACTTAATATTTGCTTTACAGATAATGAATACGAATAGATCCTTAGCAGCAAAAATTATTATTCGCTACTGAGGAAAGGAGAGATGTGGGCTGAAAAGGCTCTTATAATAATAAAACAACTTTATCTATAGTTAAGTCTTGACTGCTGTCTATCGACTGTTCTTTATTTTAAAAGTCAATTATTAATATATGAATTTAAATTAAATGAAAAGTATTCAAATTATAACATATTCAAATTACATACTGACATTGTTACATTCAATTAGAAATGGAATAATAAGCAAAATACTCCAGACATAAATTGATACCTAAAGAATGTATGACATACAACATTCAATGAAATCTGTATGAGTAATTCCACTATTTACCACACCTCCCTTTTTGGAAGAGAAAGGTCCTACTGAGACCATTGATCAAGTGATATCAGTAGGAGCTTTCGTTACAAATTTAAATTTATTAAAGTTTATAAAAAAAAATTTATAGTTAAGTATTATTATTAGTTTTCTTCTTAATTTAGTAATCATTATAACTATTTTTTTTTTCTATAAATATATATTTTTATTATTATTTTTTTTTTTAATTTAATTAATTGTAATTTTTAACCTAACTTAAAGTATAAAGATCTGTAAAATTATTTCTTAAAAATTTTAATATTGATTTTATTATTTTTTTGTTTTTTATTGTTTATTTCTATAAAGACATTATTTATTTCGTCAATTTCAATTACTTTGTATGGTCCTTTATAGACTAGTTCTAATTTGTGTGTTGTGTGATTTTTAATGAATACCTCCTGACCTATAGAAATGTCAGTATTCTTTATGTTTTAGTTTTGATTTGTTAATTAGAAGTTGAGTTCTACTTAATGCTGTTTGAAGTCGGAATTTAACTTCTGTTGTGTAATTGTCGAAGTTGTATATTGGGTCTATTTTATCTATCGGTGTTAATGGATTATTATTTGGATTATTAAGGAAAATTAGTTCAAAAGGGCAATATCCATTTACCGTAGATGGGGTAGTATTGAAGGCATATGCAAAGTATTTTACTCATTCATCCCACTCATTTCGAGATGCGTGAATATATGAGCGAATGTATTCGTTGAAAGTGCGATGTGATCTTTCGACTGTACCCAGGGTTTGATGGTGGTAAGGGGCTGATGTTGCTTTTTCCACTTTTAGAGTGTAAGAAGTTCAGAAAGGACTTGATTGTTGTATTCTGTACCCATGTCACTAAGTATTTTATTCATGGGTCCATAAATTAATACAAATTGTTCTACAATTGTCTTAGCTATGGTTTTAGCGTTTTTATTAATTACTGGAATTGCTACTAGATACTTTGTTAGATCACATATGATTGTTAATATATATTGATTTCCTTTTTCCGTTATAGGAAGTGGGCCAACCGTATCAATGATCACGGTTTGAAAAGGTTTTTGAGGTGTTTGCGTGACAATCATATCGGGTCTTATATGCTTTGTTGTTTTATTGATTTGGCACTAAACACATTGCTTTACATATCGGTTCACATCTTTGGTGATATTTTTCCAATAATAATATTGCACGAGTTTTTTAAGAAGTCTGGTTGTTCCAGGATGACCTCCAAAAAGAGGATTGTCATGAAATTTCTTCAATAAATATTTTTGTTCATCTCTGTTAGTTATAATAGATATTTTTGGTGTTAGCGCTATTTGTAATTTATTTATATGTTGATTTCCTTTAAGTTTAAAATTTTCAATGGATATAAGGTTAAATATGCTGTCATTTAGATTCAATTGTATTTTATTTATATTCCTACTAAGTGCCTCTTTTTCAAGAATTGGAAAAAATTGATCTAGATCTATATTTCCATTAGCAATAGTATTTTGTATACAAACTCTTGGTAAGAGTAATTGTTTTCCATGTTTGAAATGAAATGTGGGAACAGCTTTATCTAGGTCGACCTTAAGTTTTATCCATTTTCTTACGCAATCGAAGTCAATAGTTTCGAAGACTAGGCTTTTTTTGAATTACTTTATTCTTTTCTATATTTTTTTTCTGCAGTTTTATTTCTGGATTGTGCACGTGTTGTTACCATAAAAGTTTTGTTTATTTCAGGGATTGATTTAATATAACTAAAAGCAATTCGAGATAGCGAGTCCGCTCCTGAATTGTCTTTTCCTCTAATATGTTCTATAATGAAATCATATTCTTCTATTTCTAGGCGAATTCTTGTTAGTCTACTTGATGGATTTTTTAAAGAATATAAATATGTTAATGGTTTATGATCACTACGGACTATAAATTTTTTGCCATATAGATATGGTCGAAAGTGATTAATAGCCCATTGGATTGCTATTAATTCTTGTTCTATTAGAGCTTTATTTGATTCTCCTTTTGTGAGTGCTCGAGATGCGTATGCTATTGGAAGCTGTATACCATCATTCTCTTGTGATAATATTGCCAAGCTACTTTACTATCATCTGTTGTGAGGTAAAAAGTTTTTTCAAAGTCTGGATATTGAAGGATTCTAGGGGATAACAATGATGTCTTGAGATGTTTAAAAGCATTTTCACAGTCAGTGGACCATATGAAAGGTACTTTCTTTCTAGTAAGTTTTGTTAAATGTATTGAATAAAATGCAAAATGTGGTATAAAGCGTCTGTAATAATTACAGAAAGCTACAAATCGACGAACCTCATCGCTATTTGTTGGTCTTGGTAGTTTTTAATAGATTCATATTTGCTGCTGTCTGGTAAAATTCCCTTGTCTGCGCATCTATGGCCTAAATGAGTAACTTCCGAACTAAAAAAAAAATACATTTATCTGGATGCAATTTTAAATTACACTGTCTGCATCTTTCAAAAACTGCTTCCAAGTTTTTAAGCATGTGCTTTATTGAACATCCAGTGACAATAACATCACCCATATATATAAAAGTTTTTGATGGTGCTAGCCCCGCAAATGCTAAATTCATCCTTCTTTGGAAAGAATTCGGGGCTACTTTTAATCCATATGGTAAACGAGTAAAGCGAAATGAACCATTTTCTGTGGAAAAGGAAGTAATGTCCCTAGATTTTTTATTCATTTCGATTTGATGGAATCCAGAGGTGTTATAGTGTCATCGGCTAGTCTTTCAAGCAGTGGAATATTTATAGGATAGTTAAAATTGTATGGTCTCAACGAAGGAAAAATCAATTCTTCATTTTGTCCATATTGAATAATAGCATTATTTGTTTTTAAAAAGTCTAAACCTAGTATACCTTGAAATGGTATTGGAAACATATCTGGAATTACATGGAATTTATGGGGAATTTGGAAATTTGTTACTTTCAAATTGATTGTAATTGATCCTAAAGATCTGATTAATCCTTTTCCTATTCCAGATATTTGAATAATATTCCTCGTGTAAAATTTAGATGAGTTAAGAGCACTAATTTTAATTAGGGAGACATCAGCTCCTGTATCTACTAAAAATGTATTTAAATTATTGTCAGTCGAAATCTTAATTTCTATAAAACTACTTAAATTAAGATTTAAATGGTATATTGATTTAATATTGGTTTCTTGTTTATTTAATTTTGGTACTCACCCCCCGAGCCTTGGCAGGAGTTCTCGTTTTCCGAATCCCCCTGAGTTAATCTTACATGCCCTCAATTTTGAGGTTGATGGGATTGATTTCGATAATTATTACTTACCCCTGTTTTCGCGTGATCTATAATTATTACCATTATAGTTTCTAGAATTATTACTATAGTTCCTAGAATTATTATTTCTACGCCAATTTTGACCACGTCCATGATTATTATTGAAACCACCATTTCTGTAGTTCATATTGGTAGGACCTCGTTGCTTAAAATAGAAAACTGAAGAATTAGAAACAGAAGCCTCGGTACTGGCTTCTATAAATTTGGAAACGACGACGTTTAAAGAATTAAAATTGCCTGTCTTTATGATGAGTTTCACCTCATCATTTGTGGCATTTTTGGAAATCGCTTTGGCAGCATTTTGCCTAACTAATTTTTCTGCAATTTCCTGTAGGTAGCCTTCTCGAATATATGCTCCACCTAATCTCTTAGTAATTTCTTGTATTTCTTCCGCATATACTGTGGCCGATTTGGACTGCTGTTTTATGTTCATTAGTTTTGAACATAGTAGCTCAGACGATTCTCCTTTTATGGATGATTGTAATTTTACTTTAATTGCTTCTATAGTATTTTCATTTGTAATAACATGTCCATCCTTGATTTTGTCAATCAGAGCTAAGGCATCTAGAAAACTTTGTAGCTCATTTACGTTACCGTCAAATACAGGCACAATTTTTGTAGTTTTGTCTATAACTTCATCTTCTGTTCGTTTCATGGTGGAAGTTCTTATATTTTCCGTTTCTTCACTATCACTTTCGTCTGTTTCTGTTATTTGTTCAGTGACCTCTTTGTTCAAATTTAGTGGGACTTTAATGTTAATTTTATATAAATGAAATATTTTTAAAAGTTTATCTCTTAACTTAAAAAAATTTCATTAGCCTTATTTTTGTGTTCTGTTGTATATAAATGCTAGTGTCCATGTAAGATAACTCTGATAGTGTTGTATGTCTCTATTAGTGTTTTAAAGTGTTTAGTTAATGTTTCTTCCTTTATTGTTCGTTTCTTGTTAACGCATTTAAATGTTTTATTAAAGTCCTCTTCAAAAGGTTTTATACGCTCAACTATTTCCTGCCATTGCATACTTAATAAAATTATATTTGTTGTCTTCTTCTTAAGATTGTATACAATAGTCGTGTAATGTAGGCAATTACCATTAAAGCTAATATTATTGCGACTATCATCTCAAATATATTTAAGTCCTCATTTTCATGTTTATTTTCCATCTTCAACGTTTACTTTATATATTTTTCTAACTGTTTACTATGTTCGTCTATTTCTTTATTGTCATTTTTCCTTATTTCATAACCAGCGAAAAGCACTGGTATCGCTTTTAATATATTTTTCCACCAGGTCATTTTTTATTTGAGAACAACAAAAATATTATATTTTATAAATAAATAAATAAATAAGAAAATATGTCTACAAATCCGCTTACTACCGTAAAAAAAATTTAAACTTTGTAAAACTTGATTCTTTGTTTTCCAAAGAATTTTTTTTTCTTAAATTCCAAACAGAAAAGTATGTAAATGTAAAATATTTTCATACCATAAAAAATTAATACAATATCAAAGATGAAGTAATAGTATTTAAAGTTGGGGCCATCAAAAGTACTTCCTGAATGCAGTTGTTTTCTCATTTAATGCTGTTGTTTGGTGGTTGATTTGTTCTGCTGATGCTTCGTTTTGTTGGTTGGTGCATTTTTCTTTAATTTTATACTTCTGATTGTAAGGGGTGATGGTTGATTTTTCTTATCTATGTACATGTTCAGCGCTTATTTGGATTTTTGACTATATCATTTTTCTATAGGAGTTTTTTTTCGCTTTTAATATTTGCTTTTTTGACACTTATTTATGTATCTTGTTTTTTTTTTCTTTTTTAACGGTCGCACTATAATAATAAAACAACTTTATCTATAGTTAAGTCTTGACTGCTGTCTATCGACTGTTCTTTATTTTAGAAGTCAATTATTAATATATGAATTTAAATTAAATGAAAAGTATTCAAATTATAACATATTCAAATTACATACTGACATTGTTACATTCCGCGCTGATGTTTGGCAGTTTGCGCAGACGGCGGGTCACTTGTCGTTTCATTTAGTTAACCGCAGGGTGCAATACAAGTGGGCGTCTAAATTTTTGCCCAGTCATCGCGTTTCATGGGTAGGCTAGGCGTAGTGAACATCGTCGTTTATCAGACCAGTGCTAGTAAATGTTATTTCAGGCGAGCTATTGCATTTGCTCACATTTCTGGTGGGGGTGCCGTGGTTCATGGTGCGCGTTAAAGTCGCCGAAAACCAATCGGTACACGCATCTGAGTAGCGTGTCCATATCCGGCCCAGACTCAGCGGCCGCTCAATTTTGTTTCTTGTATCGCAACTATTGGCAGGTGCTCCTGGCTCATAAACTCGATAGACTCGTCGATCCTCCTATGGAGTCCGTTGCAGTTAAATCGTACGAGTCGAGTGTATATCGGAGGGACGTTTGTAATATGGGAGTTAAGAGTTGTAAAATAAACCATTGTGTATAGTTAAGAAAATTGTAGTTTATTGCGGACTAAATAAACGTTGCGTAAATTCCTAATAATTAAGAGTCCGAACGAACAAAATTGTGGACTTTTAATTCTGAATCTAGTGATCGAACTTGAAGGATTTGGAAAATCATCAAACGTAATTACGAAAAACCTTACAATATTTTGAGAAAGCGGAAAATACTAAATCCAGCTGTTTCACAATAGTATCACCACTTGAAAAAGTTAATTAGAGTGCGGTTATTTCTATTTTTTTTTTAATTTACTTTAATTCTAAGAATAAGTTACACCTCCTCTACTTTTCCACATAGCTGTAACCCTGTTTGGAATACTGGATTTTTAGATTTTAAGGGTATCCAAAGAAAAAATGGAATGAGGGAAAACATTCCAGATATATTCTTGTAATATTGGTTTGTTGCGGCTAGAACTGCATTTGACATTAGTAATCCAGTTAAGTTGAAGATATTTTGTTAAGTTCACAACTTGTGTTGTAACACTAAATATATTGAATATATCAAAAATCATTTAAAATCATCTTATGTGTATTTAATTAAATAAAAAGTAAAAAAAGGAAAGTGGCGTATTCAAGACATCGCTCCAGTGATGACAGTGATTAAAATTAAATAAAAAGGACTGCTTATTATTTATGAATGAATTAAAAAGTATTATTGATGCGTACGGATGTCACCTTCGATACGAGTACATACTTATATATATGGTCTATATACATACACTCGAAATTTTAAATGTTATACGAAATAACAAAAAGTTTTTAATTTTTAAAGAGATATCTCAAACCAAAATTAGATCAGCATCTCTTAATGATTTTTCTAAAATGTTTATTTCATACAAATAGTTTAATATTTCGTGATTTCGTGTATCGGGAACTATGGAGAAAATAATGGTGATGAGCACATACAAATATTGGGTATATTTAAGGATCTTGATCCATGAAAGCAATATCGTTATGACTTTACCTGTATAAATTCAAAATATCATCAATTTCATGATACAAATATTGAAGTGACTTAAAAATTTTACCACCAGACTATTTTGTGTGTGTTTAAAAGAAATGGTGAATCTTTATTCATCAATCTCTATTTTGTCCCTTTCAAAGGAATCCCCTTCGGATATAAAACACTTGTGCCAACGCTTATTACAATCCTCGAAGCACTTCTAAAATGCTCTTTTCGGTATGGCTATCAGCTTTTTCTTCGATTCTGACTTGATCTCATCAATTGTGGCATTGGTTTCTTTAGTTTTGGGAATTGGAAAAAATCATAGGGAGACAAATCTGGTGAATACGAGGGTTGAGGCATGATTACGGTTTTGTTTTGGCCAAAAAATCACGAATGAGAATTGATGTATGAGCTGGTGCATTATCGTTATGCAGAATCCACGATTTGTTTTTCCAAACTTCCGATCGTTTGAGCCGTATGGCCTCACACCAACATTGCATAATTTCCTTGTAATATTTTTTGAGACAAAATAAGCTCACCGAAGCACAGTCAACATTTCAAGTGCCTTGGAGCAATTTATTTCATTTTTAACGCAAAATTTATTACATATTCTTTGATCCATTTCTATTAAAATTCAAAAATCGAAGAGCATAAAAAACGTGACTAACCTTTCCTGCTGTCAAAAATAAATTACTAATCGAAATTGGCTCTTAATGAAAGCACAGAATAAACATGTGTCCGATTATAACAAAAACAAAATATCGATAATCGAATGTACACAGCCCGCGAAAAATCAAAATTCACCTTTTCCTTTGAACATACCTCGTACTTATGCATATAGCCTATATACATACATTCGAAAATTTATATGTTATACGAAATAACAAAAAGTTTTTATCGAAGCTCAACTGCTGAGCGAAATATTTAAATTATTTAATATTTAAATAGATATGTATATCATACCAATATTAAACCAGCATCTCTTAATTATCGTTGTAAAATATTTATTTCATACAAACAGTTTAGTAGGTCGTGATTAATCGGTATATTGAAGGATCTTTTTGGAAATCAACAATGACGTCTGTTGGTTTGGTTCCCATGAAAGCAATATCGTTACAGACTTTACCTGCACAAATTCAAAAAATCATCAATTTCATTATACAAAGATTGAAGTGACTTAAAAATTGTACGGCCAGACTATTTTTTTTATGTAACAAGCCAAAATACGCGAGGAGGAAGTTATATTAGATTTATATCGGAACGGAAACGGAAAAACACAAAACCAAATCAACGAAGTTATATTAAAATTTTGCTTTAAATAAAAAAAGAAAATATTTTGTTCTTGCATGTTTAACTCGGAAGGGTTGACATCTCCTGCCGAAGGGCGACCGCACCCTGAAGTATTATTTTATATATAATTGCATGGTAAGGCAAAGAAAGATTTCACAATTTATGAAACTTCATAAAAATTTATTTTCTCTCAAACATTTTTTATTGAAACTACCTTCTAATTTTGTATCATAATCAATTTTATTGTTTTGAATATTGTTTAAATAACAGGAACGATTGAAATTGAAAATCGGGGTAAGCAATCAAAAGAGAATGACTTTCGTCTAATATTTTTTAATGCTTTTGAGTTTTTTTCTTTTTATCTCTATATAACTGCACAATAAATTGTTTTTTCTTTCACATTTAATTAATTTAATGTCAATAAATTTTTATTTATGAAATAAAAAAAATCTAAGACGAAGTAGAGGCAGATGCTGCTTATATAAAGCTTAATATTGATTAGAATATTTTTGTATCTTATTCGGCCTCATCTTCCCAATGTAATTGAAATTCACTTTCAAATATATTACGATCGTAAAGCTTAACTGCACTAATGCGAGCTGATATATCCAGGCGTAGTTGACAGACTGCCATACGAAAATTTTGTTTTGCCACTCGTAGCTTATCTGCTGGTAATGGTGCAAGAGGTTTTCGAAACACACTCAAGATTTTTTTCAAGTGGTATTCCACACCAGCACAACGCCCTATGCATATCCATAAATCTTCAGGATTATGAATATTTCCTGGAAAGCGTTTACGTATATCGAAGGGAGCTTGACCAACAGATAATAGGGCTTTGACCTCAGCAACAACGTTATTAATAGCACTTGTGTCACCAACCACAAGTGATTGGTATTCATATTTGTCACAAAAGTGGATTAAATCACTAATGCAACACCATGGCTGCGTGGCCAAATCAGTATGTCTGCTCATCCAATTAACATATCTACCCTGACAACTGGTTAAACGATCAGTACAAATATCTGAACCCGAACTGGCAATTGTTGAACAGTCATTATTCTCAATAGATGAAGAAACGACTTCTTTTTGGATTATTTGATCCTCTTCTTTTTGCTCTCGAACTTGTTTCAAAAAACGACGCACTCTCCATGACATATTTCAATAAATTTTATATTTTGTATTCATCAAATTAATACCTGATTAAAATTAATACTTTGGTTTATCAGTTTTTATGTTGAGAAAACTTCTATCTATTACTATTCTATTTTACCAATATATCGTTTTTGTTGCCCTAACGATTGTGGCCGTTTTATTTTCGTCAATGAATCGATCAATATACATACATATGTACATACGTACATACGTACATACATACATATGTATGCACATAAGCATTGTACATGTATATTTACTGTACAATGCAGTGTTTTGATAAACAAGATGATTAAAACGATATAAACCTAGTATACATATTTATGTACATATATGGTATATATGTTATATACATATGTACATAAGCATATTCCGAAGTTCGTTCGAATTTGTTAGAATTGAAATGAACTTTTGAATAAAACACATGAGACTGTTAGGCATATTCCGAATCTCGTTCGAATTTGTTAAAATTGAAATGAATTTTGAATAAAACACATGAAAATAATAAAAATGGCACTCATTAGCCAAAGCAAATCGACATCAACAAAACAATATCGTTCAAAATCTCAAGTAATGCAAACTAGTGAAAAATTGGCACAATATTCCTTATTAATATTTTTTGATAAACACATCAACCGAAAATCTTACACCATCTTTCCCATGAATCCATGAGTCCAGGTAACATCTAAGCTAGTTGGCTTTGCAGCAATAAAAAACTTATGTACATCCATAATAAAATCGTTTGGCTTTTTCATTCTATGTAGAAATTTTGTTTACCAAAATTCTGGAGTGAAATGATTTTAAGGAATACATTTTATATCAATTTAATGAGATATGAGAATGACGTTGAGCTTGAAAAAGGTGATCATCGCAAAGCGAATATATAAATATGAGAACAGGAGAACAAATACAACATTTGCCGTGTATTTTGTTTTAATATATCGTAGTGGTTGTCAAAATCATGGAAATTTCATCGACTTTAAAAATGCACATACTCTCTGATCCACTCTTTTTTTTTTTCGTAAACCACAATTACATCATCATAAGTTTAAAGATGTTCACGTTGACAAATATCAATTCAAATGAAATTGAAGCAAATAAAACAGATTAAAATATAAGTTTGACAGTCTTTGCGAAGAATCCATGAAAGAAGTTCAGCTCACTGCCATAGTAATTCCACCCACCTTGTTAAATTCGCCTTGGATCATCGATAAGAAAATATTATTATATATATTATTTTCAGATTTTCGGGCTTCTTAAAGAAAATTATAAAAAGTAATTCAATCCATTGGGTATTTTGAGTCGAAAATGCGGTCGTGTCCACAACAGAGAATCGCTTTTTCACCATTGAAAGTAAACCATCCTGATTGAGTGCGTGTGAGTCGGTCGAAAGCTGTTACTCTGATCCACATACATACATATTCGCTTAGACCTACTAGTATATACAGTTTCAACCGCTATTATATACATAAATGACTTTAGACTCATTTCTATCTCTAGTCAATACCCCCAATGTATTTTTCACATGAAAATAAGAGTTTCGTAGCTATAGTTTTCAATGCTACTTCTCTGCTTGTCTTTCCACTGTACTAAACTTGAAACGGAAAAGTATCTAAAGGGAATCGATAAAAGAGGCTTATATAACACATCAAGGATATAAATCTCTAAACGAATCTTATTGTGATAAGACGGGGAATATATGTAACAAAACCTTTGTCTCATTTATTGAAATTTTAATTTTTTATACCTTTGTGGAGTTTAATGCAAACCTAAACTTCTTTGCCTTCTTTGTAATTTTATAGTATACATTTTTTATCTAGCAGGAACTAACCCGTTCTTACAATTTTATATTTAATTTTGGCTTTTAATAGTTTACATGTCGGTTTGTCGCTTTGCTTCAAGCTATTTAAATCTACGATCAAAATCCAATTTTGGAACTATAAACGTATTTTTATTTATCCCACTGTATGTTGGCTAGCGCAGAACATCTGCAAATATACATATATTTACATATGTATGTGCAGAAGTTGTTTGTTTTATATTTAGCATAACAAAAAACAATGCAAGCCATTATGCCGAAATAAAAATGCACATGAAGTGTAAGCCAATTTGTATTGTTTTGTGTTTTCCCAATTCCTTTCATTATTTAAGTAAATGCATTTATATACGTACAAATGTACATATTTTCTTTTTTATTAAAATTGTATGGCATATTAAAAAATCAGTTATTAATCAACAGAATTTTAATCTTCACTTCTACGATGGTTTATTGAATTATGAGGTAATGGCTGAAGATGAATGTAGTATTTATTAGTTCTTTATTATTAGTGATTAAATACACATTTTCCCATATTAATGGAAATATTTCAACAATTTAATCGGGAGCATAAAACAATAAATTACATGCTTGGTTTCACTGATGGAAAATATTTTCAATTTGCCAAAGGTGCTTCATAATACAAAATGAAATTTCGTTCGAGCGTCACTTTCGATCACAGTCGAAGAATGGAACAAATTTTTAGATTAGTGAACAACAAATGCAATTACAAGAAGATAAAGCCGCCTTGTACTTTTTATGCACAGAGAGTATCGCAATAAAATTCAGGTCTAAATCAATAATTTATGGCAATTCTTATTCACCCCTATTATGTTATATTTCTTAGGATGTTGGCAAAACATATTTTTTAAATATAAGTATAATTACATATATACATATATTATATTTCTTAGGACGTCAGCAAGATAATTTTCTTATTTTTAAGTAAGTATACATGTATATTTACATATATGTGTTAAATTTCTTAGAACGTTTGCAATATAATTTTAATTTTTGTTTTAAGTAATATAAGTAAATACATATTTCTTCAGGCTTCCCTAAGAATATATTTTTAGTTTTTTTTTGAGACGATCATATGAAATTTTTAAGTAGCTATTCATATACTTGTACATACATATATAGTTACGAACGATTTTTTGCAACAAGTTATTTATTGCTCTCTTCGTTGCTTGAGCTTGATGTATAACAAAAATAATATTTTTTCGTGAAAATATTCAATTGAAACAATTACACATCTCCTAGAATAGGAGACGGCGTCGTCAAAACAGCTTTCGGCAATACCTATTTTGCGTCACATGAGGTGATGTCGACGACGCCAACCCTAATAAGAACGATAGTTAAGTTTTTGTAGAATGTGTATATAACAAAAAGTGTATCCAAATAATCTGTTTAGTGGAAACAGCGGTCCATATTATTGGCTATGTTGTAGGATTTATGAAACAATTCCCGGGATTCAGTGAATCTGTAAGCAGTCTAAAGTCTCAAATAGATACTTTTGCCCCAGTTTATCTCAAGTTTCTGGCATTTATTTTAATGAGCTTTAAGAAAATTTATCGTAAATAATCTGGTTGGCTGAACGAACCATAGAATCTTGATCGAACTAACTTTAAAAACTATAGAAATTTAATTCTTAAAAGTAAATTTTGCAAATGTGGTCAACCCAGCCGATTATATTTCTGACATGAAATAAAAGCTTAGTGTCAAATATTTTTTAAGTAATTTGCAGAAATGGAAGGAGGAACAAGCAATGATATATATGTGTAGGGACAACTACACCGTTTATGAAATCACCCTTTGTGCCTCTAGTTAGTATCCCTATCAGCAGATCGTCTATTCCTTTTTCGCCCCATTTGTCCGGCGAATTTTTGATACTCTCATATATACGAATCCTAAGATCTTATTAAAACAACAATTTTTGTAGAAGCCGTTGCTCTTATTATGAGTTGCATTCAATTTTCAATCTTTCCTGGTTGCTGAAAATTCAAATTCCATTAAAGATTCATCATTTGGTGAATTCAAGAATCATAAATATATAAAGCTTTTCAAGAAGCAGTTAAGTTAATTGTATTTGTAGAAATGTATAGCAAGGCGAATTCAAGCGTTATATATCTCCTTTGAAATTTCTGGAAAACTCGTGGTGCTACCAAATGAAATGACTTTCGACTACAGTCGAAGATAGAGCGCAATTCATAATACGGATCTGTATTCTATTCCATTCCGATTTCAATGACTTTCATAATACGGATCTGTATATTATTCCATTCTGATTTCAATGAATTTCAATATAAACGTTCGCCCCTATTATAGTTGGCGTAGCCGTCGTTGTCGTCGCTTTTTATTCGACATCAGCTTGCGCCGTCGTAGACAAACGTCGTAAGAAATATAACACATTTATACCTACTTAAAAATGTCATAGGGTCGCCTTAAAAAGAAACAAATATTTGCAAAATTGTGTTCTAGTCGTCAAGAAATTTGGTATTACTTTGTGCCGACGACGGCAATCATAATAGGGGTGATTATATTCTAATTTCGTGTATACACATTTTAAATCTATTATAGTATGCTAAATACACAGAGCTCTGCCAAAGCGTTCTCTGAGTGTAATATTATTGTACAGGAAATTTTCTAACCGTACAATTAAATGATCAGAAAATAATTTAAAAGCTACTTCACTCTTTAAAATTATATTTTGTTTTCGAAATAAATATAACATATACATTTGTACATATGCATATAAAAACTTTCAGAGCTTTTATTATATTCTAAGTGGAATTTCTTAAGGCACTCATCCAAAGACAATGTTATTAATAAAATATACGTACATCAATAAAAAATAATAACGCAACAATCTGTCTGTAGATTTAAGTAAAAGTGCATATGTGCATGTGTTTTGATTCTCTTAATACAATATATTTCTTATTGTAAAACAATAACACTATTCATTCCATATTGTATATGAAATGCTTATGTGTGATGGGCTTCGATTTGGTTAACATTTTAAACATTTTTTAAATTTAAGTCCCATGTAATTTGTACACGATTCATTAATCTTGCAGCATTTTTCTTACAATAGGTTACTTTACATTTATTATCAAAAAATCGTTTGCTATGATCTAAGTTTTATCGTGGTGTAAATTTTTTTTAAAAATATTTTAAACTTTATAAAATGCAGTTTTACAATTATATTACTTTTTAATGGCACAATTGTAAATTGTTTATTTAATACAAACAAACAAAAAATATACATTTTGTTCTTTAAATAGCAATACATAATGATTTTTGCATACATACATTTTTGTGTATAACGTATTTGAACAAATTCGACCATGAATGCGGGTAATGCTGGAATATCTAAGAGAGCAGAGCTCGATAGTCAATAGGACAAGAGCGTGCTGACGGGTACAAGCGAGTTCCCTGAAATAGCTTAAGAAGACTAAAGAGCGAACACAATACACTTTTGTATCGTAAATGTCTCCTTCTACGTGACTGGAACAAGTCGAATTAATTTTTCGAGCACAAAATGTGAAAAGTCAACTGTTTTTGTTTACTGTGTACCAAGCCGAGTTTAACAAGGTGAATTTACTATGGCAGCGAATTCACCTTTTTTTAATTTATAGAACTCATAGATTTTCAAGACTATTTTGTAATTTAGGTTTTGTTTGCTTGAATTTCATTCGATTTTTTATTTGTAAACATGAAAATCTTCAAAATCCAGATGATGTGATTGTGATTTACGCGAAAAAATAGTAAATCGGAGAGTTTGTGCATTTTTAAAAGACATACACACAAGTACTTCATATTTGCAAGAAATGGCTTGTACACTTGAGTCAAGAAAAAGTATGGACATGAAAAGTAACATATATTCGATCCAAAAGAGGATTGTAATTGCTCTTTAATACTCGGTTCTCTTGCGTGAGAAACACCAATAAAATGTAATTATATTTAATTTTGCTATTAATTAGTCATTAAAATTTTTTAGCTCTGATAAATTGTATTTACAAACGTACATACAATACATCTAATCATATAAATTTTCACAGCAATCGTATTCATCGTATTTCTTTAAATTGGAATTATAATAGCACCGTTGTTAAGACGAACATATGAACCCATTGTGGTATTCCATCATTTTCATTTATTTGAATTCAATAAAGCAATATTATTAAAAATATTGCTAGTGGTTTACCCAAAGTATGTACAGAACATTCTCCAGAATGAAGGATGGATGGTATTAAGCCAACCCATTCTTCAAGCATAAAAACATATCACAACCAAATAAAACTATTACAGTTGTGACATTCGAAATCTTTACATATGAAACAATAACAATATGACCATTGTGATGAATACGACTTTTGTCAACTTCCTAAAATACATACATTTATGTAATATACTTTTTTTTGGTAGAAGAACAAGATTTATTAATAAAAGATTGCGCCAATCTCGTAATAATCAGCTGTATTTTTTGCCGCGTCACAAACAAACAAACTATGTTAGAAAAGTATTTTGTCTCAGTCACTAGCCTCAATAATTAAAAAAAAAAAAACAAGATCAGATCAGCCTAATACATAAATATATTAATACAATACGAACTGATCGTTTAAAAACAACTGACTTTTTTTGATACTACCTCTATCTAGAAATGCACATAAATAAACATTTAACAAAGATGTGCTTTTTGATTTCTTAAAGATATATGTATTAGAACCACAATTGCTCATTGCAATAAACCAGGACTGTTAATTATAATAAACTTTAACAAAGAACTTATTTTTGAATGTGTTATATTTTCGCTCCACCTAAAAATCAATTATTCCAAAATAAGTAAAGTAATTACTAATCGATTAACATGAAACATCAATATACATATGTCAGACAGTTAATAAATTTATATCCTTTGTTGAGCAACTTTTTCATAAAAACGAATATATAAATAATTATTTGTTTACATTACTATTTTCTGACCTACTAAAAAACTGAGACTAGCGACTAAATACTGCTTAATGAAAGTAAGCTTGTCAATTTAATGCAAAAAAATATATATAGACTGGATACAAAAACAGCAATGAAATAGATTATTATTAGTTTTTGGCGTGGCTTTTGTGTATTTAATAATTCTTGGTAATGGGGAGCTAGCAGAAATGCATTTTGGAAGGTCAACATTAACCAAAGACCGTTAATATATTTGAAAATTCAAAGCGATAACAACTACCTTGAAATCTTATTATTTATGCGTATTTTAATATTCAACGCTTTGTTAATACTTAATAACTTAAGAATTTGACACAAGTACAATTTTCAATACATTAAATAATGTAAACTAACAATCAATAGTCAAACACGGCCAGCAAAATTAAAACAAACAAAAAAATAATAATGATGCCCTGATTCCGAAATTATTTTAGCTTTTAGACACAGTAGAATGGAGGAACTTCAAAAATAATATTACCAGCTGTATGTCGGAAATTAGGATTTTCAACGCCTGGTTCACCTTGAACAATAATGGTTCGAGATTTGCCACCCAAACGGCAGACGATTGTAGAACTCACATCTACGCGGAGATTTCGTTGACAAATGCTGCAGAGAAAAAATTTCTAATAATAAATATGAGGTAAGGAAGTTTAAAAGTGTAACATACTCAAAATATTTTTTGCATATCACTCCCACAAGCTCGCCGATATGATCCTCTTTTAACTGAGAATTTTCACCTTGAAGAGCAAAGACCAAATCATTATTATCGGATGAGTGGAATATTATAAGTTGATCAAGTCCAGGACTTATGCTTATTGATGTTAGCTAAAAAAAAAGAAACATTTCAGATACATTTTCAAATACAAATTAATATTTGAACGTTCTTGTTAATTCGATGTTATCATGAAAATTTTAGAACTATTTGTAAAAATTAATTTCAAAACCAGGGTAGTTTTATGTAGAAGAAGCTAAGTTAGTATAGAGCCTCCGTCAAGCTATATGTCAGTGGCACATGACTTTTACCTAAATTTACATATTATTAAAATAAAGTTCCTTATGGATGGAATGTTAACTTACATCTTTAATGCAGATAGAGCGATTCATATTTTTAAATTTGTGCTTGGCACCATCCAATTTGTATACCGCAGTGTTTGTCACAATGAAAGCTCGATCAGCGGATTTATTGTGCTTGTTATATTTCTTAGCAAATGATGAAAATAGTACTGTGTTATGAGCTTCAATATTCTTAAGATTTCTTATGTTGTTGGTGTAAGCTTGATAACAAGTATTTTCCTGTGAGTTTGATAAGTAATCACCAATCCATTTCCGTTGCTGGCCCCAATGCTTCCGACGACCTTTCATTGCAGACGCGGCTATTATTTGTAAACGTAGTTGTTGCCATTCAGACCGTGGATATTTGCGAAGTATCATAAAAGCTCGCCAATTATCAAAAATTTTTCTCAATTGAGGTTCTGCTTCTCGCCCAGCCAATGGAGGTTGGGGCCATAGGATGCCTCGACCATAGTCGTCCATATTTTTTGCATTGCGGAAACGTTGTGCTAGATCATGAACATAAAATCGTAATTTGTATATTTTGTAAGCACGCATTATAGCGAGTGCGGCCAACATTTTCTTATAATTGCAGCGAGCAATCCAGCCTCGGACTTGTTTTTGCAATAAGGTAACAATATGAGGAATCATTTCGTTGCGTTGTTGCTCAAGTGCGAATAAAGTCTTAGGTGATCGTATGAACACCTTAGTGTGACCATATTTCACATCGTTACCAAAACCTTTTTCTTCAATTAACACCCGAACGCCATCACGATCGCTTCCAGCATGAAAATTCGGCCAAGTATACTGAGAAATCATTTTATAACGCAATAAAAATTTGTCGTATCTTTGACGATGAACAAAACCAGCGCGACGAACTCGGACATTCTCCAGCAGTCCAAGATAGCGAACTTGGTGCTGCACACGATCGACGTCAAATATCGTGGAACTCTTTATATCATTTGGCTTAATGCAACGAACATAAAATGGTTCCTTCTTTAAAAGAGTATTTACGAGGTCTACCATAGAGCGTTGAAAAAGAGTTCCAGCAGTGAGAGGGCGCTTGGTAGTTTTCTTAATATCTTGAGCACCTTCTGGCCACATTTCACTTAGGTTGACATTTTTTGAATGATGCAATAGGCGTTTGAAGTCCTGATAGAGCGTATCCTTATTTTTTTCAATAAATCCATTTATATTGTAAATAACATCTCCCGCATAGTGTGTTATTCTGAAATCCACACGGTGCCGTAACTCTTTGTCGATGGGTTTTAACTGTCTACTGGTGTAATGGGGGTGTGTACTAAGATTTTTATCCAAAGCTCCTAACAAGGTGTCGTCGTTGATTTTACCCACTGAGAGGCAAGCCTCATCCATAATCGCTATCATGCCCTTATGTGGTTGCTCAATAAGATCGCAAATTATCTAAATATAAAAGTACTGTTGAAATAAATACCGTATAACCATATTCATAAAATAAATGTTGTCAACAAAAAAAAAAAAAAAAAAAAAAAAAAAAAGTAAACACAGTTCAGCAATATGTATGCTTTCTTCAGAACTTTGTAATGGTACTTCGAAGGGTTTTGAAATTTTCGTAACAAATGTCTATGATGGTTTGATGTTATCGATTTGTATAAATAAATAAAAAACAGAAAATTGCTTAGACTGAGTTTAAACACGAATACTTTTGTTGCCGAAACTCTTCGTTTGTAGGGGAGAAGGCGACGACGAAGAGTGGAGCGTACCTGGCATAATTAAGATCTGGATATTGTAGTAGGCTTAACTCCTACCTATCCAGACTCGACCCTGACATATCTAACACATGTCCCGCATGCAAAGAATCCCCGCACGACACTAACCACCTCTTTGCATGCCCACTTAACCCGACTCATCTAACACCCCTCTCCCTTTGGTCCGACCCCGTCGAAACAGCACGTTTCCTGGACCTCCCGTTAGATGACCTCGATGACTAAAACTAAACTTGCCTGACCCTAAACGGGACTGGGCTTGCCGCTACAACAACAACAACAGAGGAGCGTACCGACACTGTTGTGCTGGATTTACACGCTTTGTTATCTTATTCGTCGCTGTAAAATTCGTCATTCCTTTTCACATTTTTATTTACATTTTCTGAATGGTTGCTGTTATTATAACTTTAAAATGAATGTTAGAGAAATTATGAAATTCAAAATTATTAGTACATATATACAGTGGACTAAATATTTATTTTGAAAAAAAAAAAAAAAAAAAAATTTGTAAAGGGATGGAGTGTGCAGTAAATTGCGAAAATTAAATGAAATAGAATGGCAGAAAGTTGCCATGAAGAAAGTTTCAAAGTTTATCCGTGTGAATGTGAAGGGCAATACCAAAAGAAAAATTGCCGATTCATGTGTAAACTCAGTCTTAGAGCTTTTAATTCAAAATGAAAATTGTAACGATAATAGGTATGAAAAGTAAAAAATTAAAAAATCATTTAAGTAATGTTCGATTTAATGATTAAGCCAATATAATAGCTAATTTTCTTTTGGAATGTGGTGGCGCCGCCAATTTATATCTGTCACATCGCATAGTACGCGCGCAACTTATTCAAACAAATTTTGTGGATACATTTTGAGAACTTATTAACAATAGCTGACGTTGGTTCACGTCTACCTCCATTCTCGGTATAAGTTTCTAATGTTTGATTCCACATATCCACAAAACAAGAAATGTGTTAGGAATTACCTTGTTATTGAAGTACTCTACATTGGTCCACGCTATACCTTCTCTTTGATATTCCTCTTGTTCCTGTTTAAGTACCAGTTCTGAAAACTAAATAGTGAAATGTAATGTTACAAAATACAAGACTTGCAACACATACCAATAAAGAGTTGTTGTAATTTTTCATTACAATAATTTATGCAAAATTGTTCAAAACTATTGCAATCGAAAATCTCAAATCCATAAATGTCTAGAACGCCAATAACAGAGTTAAAACGTGCTTGAGTTTTCGTACCGCGGAATAAAATTGCACGATTTATGCGTGATATAATCCAAGTAAATAGACGGTCGTATATCGCTTTAGCCAAAGCGTCCTTTCCATATTCCGCTTGCGTTTCATCATGCTCCTTATGCATAACATTACCACCAGCTGCAATAGTTCGTTTTGTCAGAGAGTGAGAGAGTTCATCCTCTGTGACTTGCAATAATTTTGAAGCAGACTGCAAATGCGTTTTGTTGCTAATTGACAAACCATCTTCATTAGCTAAAAATATGCAAAATAATTGCTCTATTGATTTTTTCTATTATTTGCTATCCACTAAACTCTTACATTGAAATTCAATATTGCCTAAGTGTAAAATAGCAGCAATAGTACTCCAAATAGTTTGCACCTCTACGTTCGTAAAACCTAGCGTCTTAAAAGCGTTATTTGTGCTTTTGTAATCAGATTTTTCGGAAAGGGCATCCATACTACCCTGGTTCATATAGTGATATCTATTAGCATCTTTTATTAGATCATACCGATGCAGCTCATTATCACTTCCACCTCGCAAAAGCTGTCATTAAAAAATATAACAAGAATTAGTATATTGCTTAAAATGCAAGATATTGTTGCTTTTTTTACAAGACAATTCTATGCTTACATAGACATTTTTGAAATAGTGACGCTTTTACCTGATAAAAACAGTGAAAATTTCGTTCTCCTGATTGTTGTTGCACCACACGTGATTTCTCCAGCAAATAATTTGTAATGATGCCCCCCACTGGGTCCCCTTTATAATCAAACTCAATATCCATATATTTTCCAAATCGACTTGAATTATCATTTCGATTCGTCTTTGCATTTCCAAATGTTTCAAGGATGGAATTACTTTGTATTAGAACATTTTTGACCCTGAAATTTTCATTGTTTAAATATTTGGGGATTAAAATTCAACAAACAAATGTGTTTACCTCTCGATTTCGTTCTGACCATGTACATTTGTAACAGCCGCTATATACTTCATAATAATTTTAGAAGCTTCAGTTTTGCCCGCTCCAGATTCCCCTGAAATCAGGATACAAGTGTCTTGATGACGTTGTTTCAAGATTTTGTATGCTGCATCAGCTATAGCATAAATGTGTGGAGGATTCTCAAATAATTCACGGCCTTTATATATTTTTATCGTTTCTGGACCATAAATATTTGTTTGCCGATAAGGATTCATGGATACACAAACTTCCCCAATGTAGGTATAAATCAAACCACTATTGAATCTAAAAAATTATAAAATATGGGTAACCTTTAATATTTTATTGAAATATAAAAATACGACTTGTGATCACTAAGAACCTAATTTCTACAATCTATAATTGTATTAATTATATCGCTTAAGCGGTTATATAGCTCCTTTGTAAGAATGGTAATATTATGTAGCTTTTTACCAGAAAACTAATTTAGAGAAGTTTTTATTAAATATTAACACTCAAAAGTAACATAAAATGAGACTCTTCATATCACCTTGGACCACTCCCTATCGAGACTGGCTCAACTCCGGCAATATGGAACTTGTACTATATACTAGGAAAAATTAGATTCTAGAAATTAATCCACCCATATTTTTCACAAAAAACTTAACTGAAGAGAAAATATATAATTTAAAAAAATTGGATTCAATTTCCAGATTGTCTGACGGATTTATTTTGGTTAATCATCGCTCTAAACTTCATATTAGGGGTTGCTTTGCTCCTTGATCTAAAAGAATATAAAGCTACAGAACTGGTCCTACATTTAAGATAACTGAATCAGCGAAGCAATCAACTCATACAAGAGTCAAAAATGCTTCAGAGTTCCACTTTACTCCAAGTAGGACAGATGAAACTCTCTCTTATTAAGGTTTCTAGTCATAGAAACATATAGTTTAATTGCAGCACTAACTTTACTGAAAAGTTATAATTCCATAACCTTAGGATCGATCTCATTCACCAAACAACATATGAGCCCTATGAAAATAAGAAAGAAATAAAAACCAGTGGGCCTTTACTTTTAGGTCACAAATTATATTTCAAAAATCACAAAATTAAGCCCAAACTAATGAGTGGTGATCTGTATGATTTTCGAGAGCCTCAAATCCGTTTAAGGATAAACTTTTAAAAGAAAAGCCAAATATACATACATACACTAGCAGATCCCAGCGTGCTTTGGTACACCTATCAAAAAAATTAAGAAAATTTAACTGAAATTTTGAATTTTCGATTTTTTTTTTTTTTGGAAAACGAAACAAAAAAAATTGATTTAAACATTTTTTTCAAACTTTTTTCTATTAATTTATACATATATATACATATTTTTATTTCTAAATTTATTTTCATTTTAATTTTTTCACTCTTTCTCTCTCTTTTTCAACACCACAAACAACGTAATGTACGCGTATTTTTGAATTTTACATGTATTTTGTATGGGGAGCAACCAGTGTTCACTAAAATGGTCATGCACATTAATTTCCACCTAATGTCCTTTTATAATTCCTAAAAATTTGGTCCAATTTGATCTGGTGGTTCTCAAGCTATAGGCGTTCATCAAAATTTGCATTGATTCTTATATATAGATGTACTAGTTGAATAAATAAATAGTAAATTCTAAATTTGAATTGAGGTTTTCAACTCCAAAACTGAAAATTCACTTGAAATGCTGTATAAAAAGTTTTAATAAAAAAGCAATTTACTACTAACGTTCTAACTTTCATATACAAATTTAATGTTATTTTAGTTTAAAGGCGTACGTAGCATAGTAAGTATAATCTTTAATTTCGAAATAATCGAGAATTCTCCAAATATAAAATTAAGAAAATACTGATATGTATATTTATGTATATGTACATTTGTATTTGACTGAACATATAAACATTATATTGTACATAAATTACAGGCTCTGACGTAATTTTATAATTTATGAGTAACCGTCTATAGCCAATTATGGCGAATGAAATTACAGTCATAGCGCTCTGGGAAATAATACTTTTGAACACTAGTTTTATCAATGGAACATTTCGTAAGTTATCAGTTGCAATTAGGAATTTATGATAAGGCATATTATAAACGCTTACCCTTCTATTTCATTTTTTCTAAGTTTTCAAATAATGAAAGAAACTTCAACATTGTTTCTTGTACAAAATAATAAATTTAGTATCTGTATATTTAAAAGTTCTTTTATTAACATAAAAAGATCCTCTTTCTTTCAATACAACTTTCAGTCTGAAGAAAAACGATTACACAAAATTTTCATTTGAAGATAATTTTCAAAAGCACACGCATACAAATTGCAAGTTAATTTATTCATTTAGATTAAATAAATTTAAAATAATATAATAAAAATTTAAATTACGGCAAATGGGATGGGTCGCGGCAAATCTAATTTTCTTATATAAAGGGTTATCAATTTAGTGGTTCCGTAAGTGCAGGGCTGTATTTTGACATCTGTCAAATTTAACTGCCAAACCAAATATGTTTTGTTTTAATTTAAGTCATGCATTTAAGAAAATGCTTAACAACCGCACAACGCGCTAAAAAGGGTAATGGTAAGTGAAAGTGTCGCCGAAGACCCGAATGTGTCTATTTCTCAACGTTCTCAAGAGCTAAGAAAGCTCACGGCACATTATGGCCTATTTTGCACTTGGACTTACACCTACTTCCATATAAAGTCCAGCTCATTTGAGTGCTTGAACAAACCGCGATTTTTTTCTAAAGAAATTTCTTCAGTGGCGATGCTCTTTGGTCCGAGGCTGTGATTGGACTTTACTTCTTTAAAAACGATAATGGCAAGACTTTCACTGTCAATTCGGAACGTTATGGTCGTATGATAACACACTTTTTTGGTCTGCAATCGAAGAACACGACTTGCGACAATATGTGGTTTCAACAACATGCGGCCGCGTAATTTCTCGCCTTGGCGATGCTAATTGGCCACCGAGATCATGCGATTTGACTCCGTTAGACTTTTTTGTGGGGCTACGCGAAAGATCTTGTGTATGTGGATAAATCTTTAACTCTTGAGCACTTTAAAACCAACATTCGTCAAGTTGTGGATGAGATACCGCCCAAAATGTGCCAATAATTTGTTCTATTTACGGTTGGAAACCACAAAATGGATAACCCGGTATATAAAAAATATGTATGTTTGTTTGTGATTAAATTTCTCCTAAATGAATTAACCGATTTAGATGAAATTTTGAGTATGTGTTCAAGAAAAAAGTAAAATTTATACATCAACGGATTTGCCACCTGTTTTAAATACATTTATATATAAACATATTCTGCACACGTGTCTGACCGAATGCTAAATGACTGAACCTATTTTGATCAAAATTTTAGGTCATATTTAAGTAGACTCAAGAATCATCGGAAGTTACAAGCAATAATAAAATTCAAATAAAAAAGTAAAATAAATTAAATATTGTAATATGGGTAACAAACTGAAGAGAATCAAGAAAGGCTTAATAGGGGTATTCTCTGTGTCTAGGAAATGCATGCTACGGTGCACGGATAGCAAAGTTTTCCTATCCGTGCAAAGCCACAGCACAACACATGCAAAAATAATATCCTACGATAGGAATTTTGGAACGGAGGTGCTCTCGATTTCTAGCACAATTTCATAGGAAATATTTGTATAGTATGCATTTCCTGGACACAGAGAATCCCCCTAATGAGAAAATATTTTTGAGCAACGTTGCCACCTGTCTAAATTTTTAATTTAAAATAATTGATAAGATAAATTTGCCACCTGTTTTAACGTTTTAAATGCAATCAAATTGCTATGATAATAAATGATACAATATTGATATCAAGTAGAAAAGACTTAAAAAGGATTTAATGCACAAATATTTTTTAAAAGGGTTCCCACCAGAGATCTGCAAATAATACTGGCGAAATTGATATTCATATACACGCAATCGAGCCGCATATTTAACTTTGTAATGTGAGAAGCTGTTTATACTCATGTCCTGTACATTTACTGAAGTTTTCTGTAACAATGTCTTTGAATTTCTGTTTTGAAATTTATATATGAAATAAATTAATAAAATAAATGGGCATAAGCTGATGAAAAGCTTAGTGAAAAATAGTATAATAATATAACAGAATAATAATAGACATTTTACATTATACATATCTATATAGGCATTACAATAAAGAGATTTCTAAAACTTAATGGTAGAGCATTTTTTTATAAGAGTTGCTACCTGTTTGAAAATTTTAATACACTTAAATTGATAAGTTAAATAAAATGTAATATTAAGGTTATAATGCTAAAGACAATTTTAAAGGCTTAATTTGCAAAATGTTTTTGTGGGAGCCATCTTTTTAAAATTACAAATCAAATTGTTAAGATAATAAATGTCACAATATGCGTAACGAGTTTAATATATTTAAGATATTAAAGGCTTTAAGCGAAGTTGTTCACAATCTTCACTTATTATCTTTGGCATAAATGTAATTCATTCGTTGAGTTTTTGGTTATGGTATTTGGGAAGAGCTTGGTTTTCTAAACCGCTTCAAAGTAGCCAGTTGAAACTGATTGTTCTGCTGCTGTTTGGCAAAACTACTTTGAAGCTGGAAAAGGTTAACCTTATTTATTTAAAAAATTTAGAGTGAAACTGCCTTTCCTATTTTTATCATGGTATGTATTATGTAAACTGTTAAAGAATTCAAAAAAAAAATTTTAAAATTTTACATCACTAAATACATGTATTATAATAATGTATAATGAACAATATATTAAACTCAAAATATTTTTTATGATGAAAATATAGTTACACGAAATGTTCTTGTAATGTACGAACAACTGTTCGAATACCTAAAGCTCGAATCTTTGTCATTCTAATGCTTGTTCAATAAGCAGAAATATATGTATATATGTATATGTATAAATACACATAAAGGGTGTTTGTTATAGAGGTATAGAACTTTAAGTTGGCATTACTTTTCAAGATGGCGACCGATTTAACAGCTGTCAAGTGATTTATTCTCAGTTTGGTTTGGCAATTCATCATGAATAGACTCACGCCTGAACAACGCTTGCAAATAGTGCAATTTTATTTCGAAAATAATGGTTCTGTGCGGAAAACGTATCGCGCACTACGTCCATTTTAGCGAGGTTTAGCTATGAAGCGCACTTCTGGTTGAATGGCTACGTCAACAAACAAAACTGCCGCATTTGGAGTGAAGGTAATCCTCAAGTGTATGTTGAAACACCGTTACATCCAGAAAAACTGACTGTTTGGTGCGCTTTATGGGCTGGTGGAATCATTGGTCCGTATCATTGGACGTAGTGTATTCGAGTATTTTGACAATTTTACTTTTTTCGAAAACTTTTTTATATTAATTTTAAATTTAACTATATATATATATATACATTTGGCGCTTTGTAACCGCTGAAGCGATTTTCGGCCGAGCTCCTCCTCCAATTTGTGGTTTTGCGTCTTGATGTTTTTACCAACGAATGGAGGGACCTACAGTTTATTCTAAGCCGCCTCCGAACGGCTGATGGATTTTTATGAGGAGCTTATTTCATGCCAGAAATACACTCGGAGGGCTTGACATTCCCTGCCGAGGGGCGACCGCAATTAGAAAAAAAAATTTCTATCATTTTGGATGTTGCTCGAACCTGGGCTCGAACCTGGGCTCGAACCCAGGCCTTCCGAATGTCAGTACGCAATGCTAACCACTCGGCTATCGCGGCCGCATTTAAATTTAACTATGCAAAGTGTAAAAACCATTGAAACGCCAAAGAAGTTTTGGCAAACAAAATTAAAATTTTATTTGTTCTGCTGAGCTCGCAGTGCTCGATATCTAGAGCTCTAATAAATACTAATACTAATACTATTGCAACTATATATTCGATTTATAATTGTTAAATTCCAAGCGATAAGATAATTTGAATAGTTTTATGGCATTAATACTTAATATTCTGTATGTATATCAGCTTGAAACATGTATCTCAAGGCTATGTTGCCTCTGCTCAATACTAAAATAAATACGAATTGCTTCCAGCAAATTGCAAATTTTTAGTAGTCCTAAAATATTCGGATACTAGAATTTCTCAATAGTTCTGTTCAACAAGCTAAAGCAAGAGATGCACCTAAACACTTAAGAATAACATTCTTGTAGATTACTTATAATTAATATCTTTAAAAATATTTTGGAATCACAATTATTTTTAAGACAAAAATATCTGTTTGAGACTAGCTATAACAGTTAAATTATATACATACATACATTCATCCATAAATATGTATTGACTTATTTCATTATTTAATATTTTATGCTTTAAAGTTTAAAATACAATTTATTAATAACCAAAAAATTAAAATTTTTATTTTATAAAGGCAAGCAAGCATAAAAACAATTTCAACAAATCTAAAAATAATAAAGTAGCTTTCTTACATTTACTCCGCCTAGCTGACTGTCGAAAGACGAACTAAAAATTTCTATTATGGGCTACGAGAGTGAGGAGTTGTAAGCGGGTCTCAATCGTTTTACGTCTGGGTAGTTTCATCAAATCTTCATATTCTTTTGAATTGCCGAACTACAACTCTGTCATACCCATTTCCAAGAAACAAATTTTCCCTCATTTCCTTTTTTAAGCTTTTATTACTATGTAAAGGCATGAAATAATCGAGATGGATTTGGACATAAATATCAAACTTCATGGAAAGACGAGATTAATAGATTTAGTCATGCCTGTCTATCCGTCCGTTTTTTATAGGGCAATTACTTCTTTTAGTTTGTCCATATATTCAAGTTTACAAAAAATAGGGTGTATTTAAAAAATAACCCAAATTTTCTCTTTAATAAATAAAAATGTGTGTAAATAAAAATTTCAACTATTGATAATAATAGCAGTATTGAACATTTAACATCAAAAACCAATTGATTAATTAAAATAATACAAAAAAAAAACGCTTAAATAATTAGTAACTCGTCGAATGGCAATTGTTGGATAACAAAGATGCGCATCTCCTAGGCATGGAGTCCACCAAATGGCGACATTTTCACTCCTTTACAATACTTCATAACTGCTTCATATTTAGCGGATTGTCCTTCCCTGCAACTTCCTTGACCTCTTCCCAAATTTTCTCAATTGGATTAAGCCGGCCAGCCCATAACCTCAACTTTCTTTGAAGCCAACTAATTTTTTGCTGACATGCTTGAGGTCGTTGATATACCCATTACTGCGGCCAGTACGTTAAATTTGCCAACTCCATGTTTTACTGCCCGGAAAATATATCTGGAACTAAATGAAGCGTTTTCTGACTTTCATTTGTACTGTAGCCGTGAAAGAGCCTCTTTTCGTGCCCCTTCGTGCTTCGGGATTTGGTATTTTAAATATTTTTGCATTTACAATCATTTTGTCAGAACATCCATGCAAATCTTGTACGATTTTCCTTCCGTTAATAATTTTTAATGAGATTTCGTTTTTCTTTAGAACAGTGTTTGTCATGGACCAATTTTGGAAAAGAAATTTGTTATCAAATTTAAAGAGAGATGTATTCAATGAAGTACTGTTGAATCAATTGACATTAATTTAAATTTTCACATTTCAGTTAAATTCTTTCGAACAAAATGACTATTGCTATGCTATTTCCAATCACCGTAAAAAACACAACCAAGTAGCGCAAAAAATAACGGGTCACTTGGGTCCATGTTGTGACATAAAAAAAATAAATGATTACAATTTGTTAAGTGCAAAAATATTATTACGCTAACTTTCACAAGCCGCTGCTATTATCACGAACACAGTTGTATGTACTATATTATTATATTATTAAATGGAAAAATATGACGGATGAAAAAATTGGGTGGGTAAAAATAGGTAGAAAATAGGTGGGGTATTACCAAATAAAACTTCGTAACATAATTTAACTTCTCCTGGGGTTTCTATAAAACTTTAAGGAATCTTTTGAAAAACGAGAAAAAATTCACTTTTTTGGAACATTTTGCCCTATTTAGACGAATATTTACGAAAATAAAGACCAAAAATAAATATTAGTAGCTTTTATTTGTTGCTTAAAATGTAAAAAAGGAGGTCATTTACATTTAAAAAAAAGAAAAAAATAGGACAAACACCGGGTTAGCAATGCACAATCCGACAAATTCTTTATCGTAAAAATGCAACGAAAATCGGTAAGACCGTTTTCTAAAACTAATTGAGTTTCTTAACACTAGAATTTACTGTTGGGTATAAAAAGTATAAAGTAATTAAATACTCCTTCTTAGTTCTATTTATTAGTATAAACCGTGATAAATTAATTGCACATGGCCTTTGATGGTTTCTTAATATAGCGAGTATGAGCGAAAGCGTTCGAAGAGAAGTTGTAATGTTTATACTATTGACCAGGGAAATGAACTTTGATGTTCTTCTACATATATGTACATACATATATGTATACTTGGTTTTCTATTGTGTTTATGAAGTACATAATATGTTAACAAACTGCAAATGTACTTATTCCCATATTTTTGTATGAACATTCCATTAGAAACCCATTAACTTATATGAAAATAAGAAGGAAGGAGACTTATAATTTTATTGTACATATGTATATTCAATATGAAGTGTTTTTTATTTATGTAAATATGTATGTATATCTGATTCTAGTTAACTAAAGATGTAAAACATAAAATCTAATATATAAAAAAATCGGTTTCATGAGAGATTTGTAATATAGTATGTTATAAATCTCTGATTTCTCTGATATTCAAATTTTTATACTGTCTGCTTAAAGAACTTTTGGATTTACTTCTTATCTAGAACATAGGCTTCTTTTTTTTTTATAAATTTTAATATAATTTTTCACATTATTTTGATTTTATTGTTCAAACAACAAGTTTAAAATTGCTACTCATCCTTTTTTTCTTGAGTTAAAAGGAAGTGTTTGGGAAATCATCGAGAAAATATTTCTTGTAAATGAGGCATAATGCACAACCAATTTATCGGTAAGTTCACGGTTACAGATTTTGCTGTAATTGCAACGACCAGCTTTGAAGCATCATGAGGAACTCACTACTCACGTTGTCCAACAGCATTTATAACCACTTTGTTGATCCTTACTGTTCACCAACGAATTTAGTTCATAACCTACAACATATTTGACGGCGTAGTCCACTTCTGATTTAGAAGAAGATTTATAGGAACTTCTACATATTCGTCATCTTCATTGTCATACAATTGTTCGTAACTATACTCCTATGTACTGTAGTCAACGGCTATATAGGTAATATAGTCCTTCATTTCACGCCCGTTCTCCTTCTAGAAATCTATAAATACCAATGTACAAATGTAAAAAACCTACGGCTTTTTGCTATTTAGGAAAAGCATCCCCTGTCAGTCTGCACAGTTTTTAGATGTTGCTGCGATATGGGAATCGTATAATAATAACAAAAAAAAGGTGATATAACATGTTTTCAAAAGTTATTTTACGATCTTACAGAAGTTCGACTAATTTTTTTCACATTGTTTTTTGCTTAAAACCTTAAATTAATTATTTTTTAAAAGCTTTTCTTTTTGAGTTTCTTTGTGTACATATTCGTTTGATTTAAAACTTTCATTGACATTTGGTTTTAAAATATTCATTAACTTGCCTGATGGAAAACTGTCTTTAACGAAAATCAAAAATATGGATATAAAATAAATATTTTTGTAATTTTTACAACACTATGGAATGAACTAAATTTATAAAAATATGAATTCGCTTTTATTGAGTCTAGTTTATAAAATCTTGCGTACTCACCTTTTCTTCAAATTTTCCATAAATTTGTCCATTGTTATTTGTTCTAGGAGAACAAAATCTCTGACTCCAACTTCCCGTTGCTGCATTGCCATTTTTGAAGTATTCTGTTTTCGAATTACAATTAAGTTTTAAATAAATTGTAATAATGCCGTCTTGGAAAATGCACTCTTTCGTTCTTGAGCGTTGTAATCGAAACGATTAACTAATTGGTTATGACTAGGCAAAGGTTTACAGTACAGAAAAATATTGCATTACTCATTCAAAGGCGGCATTAATCAACATCATTAAGGTAAAACAACGAAATAAATAGTTCTGAGTGGACAATCAATATATTCATAAGTATAAAGCTTACAAATACAGAAACTAAAAGTATGACCCTAGTGCAGGCCATATGACTAATTTTCATACATTTTAGAATTTTTCTAATTTCACGACGAAGCAAGCAAAAAAAAACCGGCAATAGTGTCTCTTGCGATTTTGGGTCAAATATTCTGTAACATTGTTTAATAAGCATAAACTTAATGAAGCATCGTCCATTTTTTAAGACTTTATTGTGATATTTAAATTGTCATCCTTTGCGACTAATGTACATAAGTGCACATTATAATTCATATAATTTCTTAAATTAATTTTATAGTCTATAAAATTTCAATGATATGATTATGCGACTATTTTTGTGGCTGAGTAGCGCTTGAAATATTTATAGAAAATTTTCAAGTCAAGACTATTTTGGCTAATGCACACACTTGCTTATGTATATGAATATGTTAGCGCGATTATTTACTGCAAATATCTGCAGTATGAGTAATTTATATCATATGTATACATATATATGTATGCATGTGCTATGTATATTTAGCGACTGCTAGAAATTGCTTTTATTAATCCAATGACAAATGATATCATAGGTCTCTCCAATGTAACAAAATGCATGGTAGAAATGACACAAATGATAATAAATCACAAAAATTACTGTAGTATGAACCAAAACACTACGAATATTTATATGTCACTTTACGTGCTTGACGCGAAGCTCGAACTTAAATTAAACAAAACTGCACAATCAGAAAAGTAATATACAACTGGAAATCAACAAATGAATCAACTTATTCAATACCAAGGCGAATTTAAATATGTATACAATCATGATTATCATGTATACATGAGATTTTTGGTACGAGACAAGGCGACTTTAGCAAGGTGGAGTTCATTTTATTTTGTTAGCTTAAATTCTATTTGATTTTATATTTGTGATAATGAGTTTATAGTTTAGAGAAAAAAGAATGGATTAGAGAGTTCGTACATTTTAAAAGCCAATAAATTTTCCACGATTTTGACAATCGCATCCAAAAACAAAAGACACAGAGTTGTTGTTTTTGTTCTCCACCTGAGAGCACCATTTTAAATTCGCCTTGGAATGAGCGTAAAAACGTACCTCTAATAAATAGAGGCATACGCTGAGTAGATTTGAAATAACGCCGATCTTTTTACACGGAAACAGAAATATTTCCGTCTCGTGGTGGTCACTTCAGAACAAAGCGAATTTGACTAGGTGAAGTTACTATGGCAGCGAATTAAACTTTTCATTGAGTGAACACCGATATTGTCAAAATTATCTTTCAGTTTATAGGTCGGTATATAGCTCTAACGAAAAAAAACTCATATATTTCGTGGGTGGAAAAATGTAGTACGCACGAAAGTTTAACAGATGATTTTCTATTGTGAGCAGCTATTTACATAGGAAGAAGATATGCAAACGTAAATAAACAAAACGAAAAACATGAGTAGAGCGTGGTAAATATATGCCGCTGATTATGTATTGTTACCTTTTTCATGGCTAAAAATAAATGAAAGGTGTAGAAATTGATGAAGAAAATGAAAACATTACATAAATTGCTTTATAAGCTTGCCTTAATACTGTTACGATCTTGCTGATTAACCTCGATGATTTCCTTAATCTTCCGGGTACGACCTCTGGATTGTTAAATAAAATCGCCAACTTAATTTGCAGTTTATTTATTTATAAAGACTTAATCAATGTCCTTTTAATTATTCAGTAATTAACAATTCAATTACAATTTACTTTACTATTTACAATCACTTGTATATAACTTTCACAATGTACTGTTTTTATTACTTCAATGTAATGTAACCTCCACGAGTTTAATTCACGACTGATTGCTTTTGCAGCCGTACGTCGCCCTTATATACTTGTTTGCTGCTTGAAAACGAAACCCCCGGAATAATCTCGTCCATACGATAATCCTCTCGGTTACGATAATCGTTTCGGTTACGATAATCGTCTCGTACGCTCTAGAAGATGTCAGTTGTCGGCTCCTCTCTTTCATCTGTCATTCGCTTCGCATTTTCGCCACACTGCCCTCCACCTAAGTCTGATCGTCCCGATCAGACACATTCGCTGTTCCAAACGCAGCAAGCCTCTCTAGGTGGACCACTTTCATCTTGTTTCTCGGCCTCCCCACAGTTTGTATTCGATACACTACGTCGTTTAGTCGTTTGATTATCTTGTATGGACCTTCCCAATTGCATTGAAGTTTTGGGGACAAACCTCTCTTTCGTTGTGGATTGTACAGCAACACCAAATCTCCATTTTGGAAGCCTTCGGAGTTCATCGCCTTGTCATACCGAGCCTTCATTTTGTCACTCATAATTTGAGTTCGCTGCCTCACAAGAGCATGTATCTCTCTTAACTCTTCCTCGAGAACAGTAGACGCTTCCTTCCCAATTCTTCTCGCATCACCAGTTATTCCAAATTTTAAATCGCTGGGCAACCGAAGTTCACTACCAAACAGTATCCTGGCAGGTGTTTGACCTGTTGTTTCATGCACTGCGGACCGATATCCCATCAGGAAAAGCGGTATGTGTACATCCCAATCATCTTGATTCCTGTCCACTACTTTCCGCAAGTGCTCTTCCAGGGTCCGGTTGAATCGCTCTACCATGCCATCTGATTGAGGATGCAGGGCTGTCGTTCGGGTTTTGCGAATACCAAGTATCTGGCACATCTCTTGGAACACCGCCGATTCAAAGTTTCTTCCTTGGTCTGAGTGCAATTCTATAGGTGCACCGTATCTGGTAACCCAATTGTGAGTGAATGCATCCGCAACTGTTTTCGCTTCCTGGTTTGGAATTGGGTAGACCTCAGGCCATTTACTAAAGTAATCCATAACCACAAGAACGTATTTGTTTCCTTGTTTGCTTAGAGGGAATGGACCGGCTACATCCATGGCAACCCGCTCAAATGGTGCACCTGAGTTATACTGCTTCATCTGCCCATGACTTCGTGACTTTGGCCCTTTAGCTGCAATGCACTCCGTGCAGTTAGCAATCCACTCAGCGATCGACTGCCGACAGCCAACCCAATAGAACCGCTGCTTGATCTTCTCCAGCGTTTTTGTAATGCCTAGGTGCCCTCCACTAGGACCATTATGGAATTCCTTAAGAACATCCGGAATTCTTAACCTCGGAACTACTATAAGCTTCCGAGAGCACTGGCCATCTTCACTTTCCCATACTCTATGCAAACAGCCAGATATCAATTCTAAACTGTTCCATTGTGCCCAGTATGCTTTCGCGATGGGACTTTCCGCTGCCATTTGTTCTTTACTTGGCCGTCTGTTCACCTCCAATCCGTGCATTACCAATTCCAAGTCCGGATCTTCTTGCTGACATTTCCTTAAGTGACTTGCCTCCCACTCTTCTGCTGATGTAACTGTCATTAGCCGGACGTCTATTATGTCTTCCTTACCCTCGGCTTTTGAGCAGTGCTTACATTCCAAACTACATGGTCGACGGGACATAGCGTCAGCATTTCCGTGCGTATTACCCTTGCGGTGCTCGATGGTGAAGTCATAACTTTGCAGCCTCTCAATCCACCGTGCAAGCTGTCCTTCGGGATTCTTGAACTGTAGTAGCCACTTCAGCGCTGCATGATCCGTTCTAACGCGGAAATGTTGACCATACAGATATTTGTGGAAGTGTTTAATGCAATCCACCAACGCTAATAGTTCTCTCCACGTTACGCAGTAGTTCCGCTCTGGTTTCCCAATAGACCGGCTATAGTAGGCAACTATCTTCTCCTGCCCATCAATCACTTGCGAAAGTACCCCTCCTATGCCATAACCACTATCATCTGTGTCCAGAATAAATGTTGCACCTGGAACCGGGTACGCTAGCATAGGTGCAGTGCATAGTCGTTCTTTTAAAGCTTTGAAAGCATCCTCTTGTTCAGTTTTCCACTCGAAAGATTTATTTTTCCTTGTGAGTTCATGGAGACTATGAGCTACATTGGCGAAATTCGGAACAAAGCGACGATAGTAAGTACACAGCCCAAGGAAACTTCTTAATTCATGCAAATTTCTCGGTCTCGGCCAATCCTTCACCGCTTATATTTTTTCCTTCGCAGTACACACGCCCTTCGTGGTTACTTGATGACCTAAGTAACTCACCTCCTTCTTGAATAAAGAGCACTTCTTAGGACTTAGTTTAAGACCAGCGCCAGCTATTCTCTGGAAAACTGCTTCCAAATTACTCAGATGTTCATCGAAGCTCTTTCCCAATACGATTATGTCATCCAGATACACCGAACAAGTCTTCCAATGTAGTCCTTTGAGCACATGGTCCATTAGTCTTTCAAAAGTGGCAGGAGCGTTGCATAATCCAAATGGCATTACCGTAAATTGCCATAGACCGTTGCCAACACTAAAGGCTGTCTTCTCTTTATCTTCTTCACTCACTTCTACTTGCCAATACCCGCTCTTAAGGTCAAGTGTTGAGAACCATTCTGTGTCAATTAACGAGTCTAGTGTATCATCGATCCTGAGCAAAGGATAGCTGTCTTTCTTTGTAACATCGTTTAATCTCCGATAGTCCACGCAGAACCGCAACTGGCCGTCTTTCTTCTTCACGAGTACTACCGGATTATTTGGCCAACAGCGTCACGTTTGGCTAGTGGAACGCTTCGAGGAGCTTGACGAACTGGCCTTGCGTCACCAGTATCAATGAAATGTTTAACTACGTTGGTCCTGCCTGATTTGTTGCCATCCTTGTCGAATATGTTGGAGTATTTGCGGATCAGTTGGCTGGCCTTGTGCTTGTACTTGTCTTCCAACCCTTGCGTTCATGCAGTTATATCTTCTTCCATGTCCTTGCTGCCAATAGAGTCGATTCCAGAAGAATCATTGCAGTTAATGACGGCTTCTACCTCTTGACATTGCCCTAATACAGTTCCACTAGGAATTTGAACTGGTGATCTGAAATCATTTAATACTCTCACTGGGATGTGTCCATTCTTTTGTGTCTTAGCCAGGGTTTTTCCAATAAGTAAGTCCGGTGTAGAATTTTGTGCTGCTTCGACAACCCACAATTTGTTTGTCCCACAATCTCCATTAATTTTCGCCCAAACAACTGCTTCTGACTTTGGCGGAATCAGTTCACTGCCTTCTAAGACCACTTGTTTGCTGCTGTATGTGAAATCATAACCAATGTTTAGTGGTACCTCCATGTTCTTATACTCCATCATCTTGTTATTCAAGTCGACCTTGATACCTTGATTCATCAAGAAGTCCACTCCTCGTTTCAGTTCACTGCCTTCTAAGACCACTTGTTTGCTGCTGTATGTGAAATCATAACCAATGTTTAGTGGTACCTCCATGTTCTTATACTCCATCATCTTGTTATTCAAGTCGACCTTGATACCTTGATTCATCAAGAAGTCCACTCCTCGTTTCAGTTCACTGCCTTCTAAGACCACTTGTTTGCTGCTGTATGTGAAATCATAACCAATGTTTAGTGGTACCTCCATGTTCTTATACTCCATCATCTTGTTATTCAAGTCGACCTTGATACCTTGATTCATCAAGAAGTCCACTCCTCGTTTCAGTTCACTGCCTTCTAAGACCACTTGTTTGCTGCTGTATGTGAAATCATAACCAATGTTTAGTGGTACCTCCATGATCTTATACTCCATCATCTTGTTATTCAAGTCGACCTTGATACCTTGATTCATCAAGAAGTCCACTCCTATGATTACCTCATCCACAATCTGCGCGACTATAAAACTGTGTAACACCGTCACATTCCCAATTGTTACCTCACATGTTACTTCTCCCACTACTTGGGTATCCTCACCAGTCGCCGTTTTCAATATTGCTCCAGGTAATGGTCTCACGTCTTTAGCGATCAGGTCAATTCGAATGATGGAGTGTGATGCGCCCGTATCCACTGTTAATATTCGCGCTCGTCCATCCACATTTCCACCAATAGTAATGTTGCTCGTTTTACTGCCAATTTGCGAGACGGGACATTCAATTGCAGGAGCCAGCATACGCCCCTTTAGACTGGCTCGTTTTAGTTTAACGACTGAGAAGTTGATGGTTTATCTTCCTCAGCCTTCTGTTTTCGCTGTCCTTCTTGTATGCTGGAACCCGTTTTGCATTTGCGTGCGAAGTGACCAGGCTTTCCACATTTAAAGCATTTTCCAGCCTGATTCTTGACACCAGAACGATTCATTCCTTCTAACGACTTCAAAGTTCTCAATATTTCGGTCATCACATCTGCTGCTTCAATCTTTGTATGCTGGTCTACTTATGAGTGCCGCCGTTTCACGTGTTTGAGCATACGCAACAGTTTCAGCGAACGTTAACTTTGGATTCGCATATGTCTCTCGCTTGGTGTAAATGTCTTTTATTCCGCTGACGAATCTTTGTATTTTCACCCTTTCGAGATGCTCACCTGATGCGTCTTAAATGGCTAAATGAGCCAATCTCTCAATTTCCGAAGCAAATTCCTGTAGAGATTCGTTCGGTTTTTGGTCGCGCTTTTCTAGCTCCATCTGGTAAATTTGTCTTCTGTGTTCGCTATCATAGCGTCTTTCCAGGGCTCGCATCAATCCGTCGTAATCATTTCTCTCATGTTCGGGTATAGTCTGCAAAAGTTCTGCCGCAGGTCCTTCCAACGCAACGAATAGTGCAGCAGATTTTTCTCTTTGCTCCATTTATTTGTTTCAGCCGTCTTCTCAAACTGGAGGTTGAAGACTTGGAATGGAATTTTACCGTCAAAGGATGGTGTTTTTACCTTGGGGGCGTTCACTGAAGTGGTTGGACGATTTAACTGCAAATCCCGCACACGACCTGCCAATGCGTTGTTCACTTTGGTCTCAATTAGCTCCTCTATTTTGTCTTGTCGACTGTGCAATTCCTTGACTTTGCTCTCAATTAGATCCTGTCTTTCCTTAAGTTCTGCATTGTCTTTCTCCAGATTTTGCTGTAATTGCGCGATGGTTCCTTCTAATCCATCAAACTTTGCATCCATCTTTTGTGACATGCTGGCATTCTGTTCATCCATCTTTTGTGACATCTTGGCATCCTGTGCATCCATCTTTTGTGATATGCTGGCATCGATTTGTGACATGTTCGCGTTCATTACAGACATATTTTGTGAATTACGGGCATCCTGTGCATCCATATTTTGTGACATGTTGTAGACAATCCTCGCTTTGCCAACACTTTCTTGAGAAGAGGTATCGTCAAATCTTGAATCTTCACCATTTTCGACTACTATCCTTTGGGATTTATTTAACAATCCCACTTCTGACTCCAATTGTTACCATCTTGCTGATTAACCTGGATGATTTCCAAAATCCTTCAGGTACGATCTCTGGATTGTTAAATAAAATCGCCAACTTAACTTGCAGTTTCTTTATTTATAAAGAATGTAATTAATGTCCTTTTGATTACTCAGTAATTCACAATTCAATTACAATTTACTTTACTATTTACAATCACTTGTATACAACTTTCACAATGTAATGTGTTTATTACTTAACTGTAATGTAATCTCCGACAAGTTTACTTCCCGACTGATTACTTTTGTAGTCATGTGTCGCCCTTATATACTTGTTTGCTGCTTGAAAACGAAACCCTGGAATAATCGCGTCGTTACAATAATCGCGTCGTTATTATAATCGTCTCGTTACGATAATCGTCTCGTTTTACGCTCTAGAAAATGCCAGTTGTCGGCACAATACTGTGGCGAAAATGCGAAGCGAATGACAGATGAAAGAGAGGAGCCGACAACTGGCACGTTCTTGAGCGTAAACGAGGCGATTATCGTAAACGACGCGATTATTCCAGGGGTTTCGTTTTTCAAGCAGCAAAAAAGTATATAAAGACGACATTCGACTGCAAGAGTAATCAGTCGTGAATTAAAAAAAAAGCAAAATCTTGTGAAAGACAATGCGGAACTTAAGGAAAGACAGGATCGAATCGAGGAGCGACAAGACAAAATAGAGGAGCTAATTGAGAACAAAGTGAACAACGCATTGGAAGGTCGTGTGCGGATTTGCAGTTAAATCGTCCAACCACTTCAGTGAACTCTCCTAAGGTAAAAACATCATCTTTTGACGGAAAAATTCCCTTCCAAGTTTTCAAGCTCCAGTTTGAGAAGACGGCTGAAACAAATAAATGGAGCATGGAGGAAAAATCTGCTGCACTATTCATTGCGTTGGAAGGACCTGCGGCAGAACTTTTGCAAACTGTACCTGATTATGAAAGAAATGTTTACGACGGATTGATGCGAGCCCTGGAAAGACGCTATGGTAGCGAACACAGAAGACAAATTTACCAGATGGAGCTAGAAAAGCGCGACCAGAAACCCAACGAATCTTCGCTTCGGAAATTGAGAGATTGGCTCATTTAGCCATCGGAGACGCATCAGGTGAGCATCTCGAAAGGGTGAAAATACAAAAATTCATCAGCGGCATAAAAGACGTTTACACCAAGCGAGAGACATATGCGAATCCAAAGTTAACATTCGCTGAAACAGTGGCGTATGCTCAAACACGTGAAACGGCGGCACTCATAAGCAGACCAGCATACAAAGTCAATAAAGTGGAGGTTGAAACAGCAGATGTGATGACCGAAATATTGAGAACTCTGAAGTCGTTAGAAGGAATGAATCGTTCTTCTGGTGGCAAGAATCAGGCTGGGAAATGCTTTAAATGTGGAAAGCCTGGTCACTTCGCGCGCGAATGCAAAACGGGTTCCAGCATACAGGAAGGACAGCGCAAACGGAAGGCTGAGGAGGATAAACCATCAACTTCCCAGTCGTTAAACTAAAACGAGCCAGTCTAAAAGGGCGTATGCTGGCTCCTGCAATTGAATGCCCCATAATCTCCGTCTCGCAAATTGGTAGGAAAACTAGCAACATTACTATTGGTGGATATGTGGATGGACGAGCGCGAAAATTAACAGTGGATACGGGCGCATCACACTCCATTATTCGAACTGACCTGATCGCTAAAGAAGTGAGACCATTACCTGGAGCAATATTGAAAACGGCGACTGGTGAGGACACACAAGTGGTGGGAGAAGTAACATGTGAGGTCTCAATAGGGAATGTGACGGTGTTACACAGCTTTATAGTCGCGCAGATCGTAGATGAGGTAATCATAGGAGTGGACTTCTTGATGGAGCAAGGTATCAACATCGACTTGAATAACAAGGTTATGGAGTATAAGAACATGGAAGTACCACTAAGCATGAGCTACGATTCCACATACAGCAGCAAACAAGTGGTCTTAGAAGGCAGTGAACTGATTCCACCGAAGTCAGAAGCAGTTGTTTCGGCGAAAATTAATGGAGATTGTGGGACAAACAAATTGTGGGTTGTCGAAGCAGCACAAAATTCTACACCGGACTTACTTATTGGAAAAACCCTGGCTAAGACACGAAAGAATGGACGCATCCCAGTGAGAGTATTGAATGACTTCAGATCATCAGTAAAAATTCTAGTGGAACTGTATTAGGGCAATGTCAAGAGGTAGAAGCCATTATTAACAGCAATGATTCATCTGGAATCGACTCTATTAGCAGCAAGGAGATGGAGGAAGATATCAATGCATGGACGCAAGGGTTGGAAGACAAGTACAAGCGCAAGGCCAGCCAAATGATCCGTAAATACTCCAACATATTCGACAAGGATGGCAACAAACCAGGCAGGACCAACGTCGTGAAACATTGCATTGCTACTGGTGACGCAAGACCAATTCGTCAAGCTCCTCGAAGCGTTCCATTAGCCAAACGTGACGCTGTTGGCCAAATAATTAAGGAAATGAGCAAAAGCAATGTTATCGAACCATCGGCAAGTCCATGGAGCTCTCCGGTAGAACTCGTGAAGAAGAAAGACGGCCAGTTGCGGTTCTGCGTGGACTATCGGAGATTAAACGATGTTACAAAGAAAGACAGCTATCCTTTGCCCAGGATCGATGATACACTAGACTCGTTAATTGGCACAGAATGGTTCTCAACACTTGACCTTAAGAGCGGGTATTGGCAAGTAGAAGTGAGTGAAGAAGATAAAGAAAAGACAGCGTTTAGTGTCGGCAACGGTCTATGGCAATTTACGGTAATGCCATTTGGTTTATACAACGCTCCTGCCACTTTTGAAAGATTAATGGACCATGTGCTCAAAGAACTACACTGGAAGACCTGTTTGGTGTATCTGGATGACATAATCGTATTGGGAAAGAGCTTCGACGAACATTTGAGTAATTTGGAAGAAGTTTTCCAGAGAATAGCTGGCGCTGGTCTTAAACTAAGTCCTAAGAAGTGCTCTTTATTCAAGAAGGAGATTAATTACTTAGGTCATCAAGTAACCTAAGGGCGTGTGTACTGCGAAGGAAAAAATAGAAGCAGTGAAGGATTGGCCGAGGCCCAGAAATTTGCATGAATTAAGAAGTTTCCTTGGGCTGTGTACTTACTATCGCCGCTTTGTTCCGAATTTCGCCAATGTAGCTCACAGTCTCCATGAACTCACAAGGAAAAATAGATCTTTCGAGTGGAAAATTGAACAAGAGGAGGCTTTCCAAGCTTTAAAAGAACGACTATGCACTGCACCTATGCTAGCGTACCCGGTTCCAGGTGCAACATTTATTCTGGACACAGATGATAGTGGTTATGGCATAGGAGGGGTACTTTCGCAAGTGATTGATGGGCAGGAGAAGATAGTTGCCTACTATAGCCGGTCTATTGGGAAACCAGAGCGGAACTACTGCGTAACGCGGAGAGAACTATTAGCGTTGGTGGATTGCATTAAACACTTCCACAAATATCTGTATGGTCAACACATCCGCGTTAGAACGGATCATGCAGCGCTGAAGTGGCTACTACAGTTCAAGAATCCCGAAGGGCAGCTTGCACGGTGGATTGAGATGCTACAAAGTTATGACTTTACCATCGAGCACCGCAAGGGTAATACACGCGGAAATGCTGACGCTATGTCCCGTCGACCCTGTAGTTTGGAATGTAAGCACTGCTCAGCCGAGGGTAAGGAAGACATAATAGACGTCCGGCTAATGACAGTTACATCAGCAGAAGAGTGGGAGGCAAGTCACTTAAGGAAATGTCAGCAAGAAGATCCGGACTTGGAATTGGTAATGCACGGATTGGAGGTGAACAGACGGCCAAGTAAAGAACAAATGGCAGCGGAATGTCCCATCGCGAAAGCATACTGGGCACAATGGAACAATTTAGAATTGATATCTGGCTGTTTGCATAGAGAATGGGAATGTGAAGATGGCCAGTGCTCTCGGAAGCTTATAGTAGTTCCGAGGTTAAGAATTCCAGATGTTCTTAAGGAATTCCATAATGGTCCTAGTGGAGGGCACCTAGGCATTACAAAAACGCTGGAGAAGATCAAGCAGCGGTTCTATTGGGTTGGCTGTCGTCAATCGGTCGCTGAGTGGATTGCTAATTGCATGGAGTGCATTGCAGCTAAAGGGCTAAAGTCACGAAGTCATGGGCAGATGAAGCAGTATAACTCAGGTGCACCATTTCAGCGGGTTGCCATGGATGTAGCCGGTCCATTCCCTATGAGCAGACAAGGAAACAAATACGTTATTGTGGTTATGGACTACTTTAGTAAATGGCCTGAGGTCTACCCAATTCCAAACCAGGAAGCGAAAACAGTGGCGGATGCATTCACTCACAATTGGGTTACCAGATACGGTGCGCCTATAGAATTGCAGTCAGACCAAGGAAGAAATTTTGAAGCGGCGGTGTTCCAAGAGATGTGCCAGATACTTGGTATTCGGAAAACACGAACGACAGCCCTGCATCCTCAATCAGATGGCATGGTAGAGCGATTCAACCGGACCCTGAAAGAGCACTTGCGGGAAGTAGTGGACAAGAATCAAGATGATTGGGATGTACACATACCGTTTTTCCTGATGGGATATCGGTCCGCAGTGCATGAAACAACAGGTCAAACACCTGCCAGGATACTGTTTGGTAGTGAACTTCGGTTGCCCAGCGATTTAAAATTTGGAATAACCGGTGATGCGAGAAGAATTGGAAAGGAAGCGTCTACTGTTCTCGAGGAAGAGTTAAGAGAGATACATACTCTTGTGAGGCAGCGAACTCAAATTATGAGTGACAAAATGAAGGCAAGGTATGACAAGGCGATGAACTCCGAAGGCTTCCAAAATGGAGATTTGGTGTTGCTGTACAATCCACAACGAAAGACAGGTTTGTGCCCAAAACTTCAATGCAATTGGGAAGGTCCATACAAGATATTCAAACGACTAAACGACGTAGTGTATCGAATACAAACTGTGGGGAGGCCGAGAAACAAGATGAAAGTGGTCCACCTAGAGAGGCTTGCTGCGTTTGGAACAGCGAATGTGTCTGATCGGGACGATCAGACTTAGGTGGAGGGCAGTGTGGCGAAAATGCGAAGCGAATGACAGATGAAAGAGAGGAGCCGACAACTGGCACGTTCTAGAGTGTAAACGAGGCGATTATCATAAAAGAGACGATTATCGTAAACGACGCGATTATTCCAGGGGTTTCGTTTTTCAAGCAGCAAACAAGTATATAAGGACGACATTCGACTGCAAGAGTAATCAGTCGTGAATTAAACTCGTGGAGGTTACATTACATTGAAGTAATAAAAACAGTACATTGTGAAAGTTATATACAAGTGATTGTAAATAGTAAAGTAAATTGTAATTGAATTGTGAATTTCTGAGTACATTAATTAAATTCTTTATAAATAAAGAAACTGCAAATTAAGTTGGCGATTTTATTAAACAATCCAGAGGCCGTACCCGAAGGATTTGGGAAATCATCGAGGTTAATCAGCAAGATCGTAACAATACGTTTGAAAATTAGTCTTCCTCTTTTTTGTCGCGAGATATATGTGAGACTATTTATTTCGCTCGGAAACCTGTGTTACCGTGCTTTCGTATTTGTTTAAAAACTTTAAATATAGCCAGCATTTATTTTTTTTTCGCTCGAGGTGCGTACTGCTTCGTAAAGAAATTTTCGCGCTTCGTTTTTTTTTTGCACTCTTTTAAAACCAAAAACTAAAACTCCATATAAATATATTGCAATCGCATATTTTATAACTTTCACTGTGCACTATTTTTACTTCAGAGTAGCCCGGCAATTGTGCTTCGCCCTTTTATATTAAGCCGATTGCTCGTTTTAACGCCTGGAATAATCGTATGCCGTCTTTAACGAATCTTTTCGATTCACGATGCAGAACATGCCAGTTATCGGCTTCCCTCTGTCAACTGTCATTCACCTCAATATTGTGGCGAAAATGCGAAGCGAATGACAGATGAAAGAGAGGAGCCGACAACTGGCATGTTCTAGAGCGTAAACGAGACGATTATCGTAAACGAGACGATTATAGTAACGAGACGATTATCGTAACGACGCGATTATCGTAACGACGCGATTATTCCGGGGGTCTGGTTTTCAAGCAGCAAACAAATATATCAGGGCGACACATGACAGCAAAAGTAATCAGTTGTGAATTAAACTCGCGGAGATTACATTACAGTAAAGTAATAAAAACAGTATATTGTGAAAGTTGTATACAAGTGATTGTAAATAGTAACGTGAATTGTAATTGAATTGTGAATTATCGAATAATAAAAGGACATTAATTAAAGTCTTTATAAATAAGGAGACTGCAAATTAAGTTGGCGATTTTATTTAACAATCCAGAGATCGTGTCCGAAGATTTGGGAAATCATCGAGGTTAATCAGCAAGATCGTAACAATATGTAATCATAAATATACTGTGGCAAAATTGCGAAACAAGTCAGATGGCATGTTCTAGAGCGTGAGAATGTAAAATGAGTGTTATCGAGAACATCTCGATCATTACAGGTGTTAACACGGCCAATCTGCTTAGTGCAGTAGGGTGAAGCCCAACTGCTGGCAAGTTAATTGTAAAGCGTCCTAGTTGGTGATACCACTACTTTGAAGTAAAAATATTACACTGTGAAAGTTGTACGATAAGTGATTGCAAATAGTGAAACGAAGTGTTATTTATTGAGTAATTAATGAACGTTGAGCAAATTCCTTATAATGAGGAAACTGTAATGATAGTTTGGCGATTTAAAGATCGGACTCGAAGGATTTGGGAAATCATTGACGTTATGTAGCGAAATAGTAACTAAATATTAAAATATTTACATTTATAATTTGAATATTAACGCAACAGCAACCATTCAGTACAAACAAACAAAACAAAATAAATACATATTTTACAGCGCCGAATGAGAACACCAAGCGTGATTCTCGAGTACCAAAAATGACTAGATACGAAACTTACTCAAATTTTCTAATACTGCATCTAAGAGCGTGCCCCAATCTCACATTATATTTATAGGCATACATTTATACTAGCCTCTTCCAATTTTTGGATATGTTGGTTACCCGACCTGTTAGTCTTTAGTTATTGTAAAGAAATGCATTCTTTACTCGAAGTGTTACCTTTTGATTATTGTAAACAAATATATTTGTTGTAAGATGTATTTGTGTATCAGTTCCCGCCGTCTTGCAGGGTCTTAACCTTTTCTGTTTCTGCTTTCACTGAGTTTACACACGAATAATTTTGTTGCCGAAACTCTTAGTTGTTGGAAGAGGGCGACGACGAAGAGAGCAGCGTACTGACATTATTGTGCTCAGTTGACACGGTTGCTATTATAATAAGTTTAAAATGAATGTTAGAGAATTTATGGAAATTTAAATTTAAGTTTGTATATGTAAATGTAAATATATTAGTATATATATACAGTTGAATACATATGATAACAATTTATATAAAAAAATTTGTAAAGGAATGGAGTGTGTAGTAAATTGCGAAAATGAAATGAAAAAGCAACAAGAGTATTTGTGAGTATACTCAGTTTTGTATTAAATATCCAAAGAAAAACGCCAATGCTTCGACACAATGAACAAGTTAACTATTACCCATCGCTTAGAATTTTCCAGAAAAAATTCTATTTATAGAACTCGTAGAAATTTAAATCAGTAATGGAAAATATAAATTATGACGCCATTCACTAAAAAAGAGGGAATTAAGGGCCTTTTGGCAACGCCTCACGTACAGCTGAATGGAGTCTTTAAAGTCCAGTACTTCATTCTTGATATGCCTGAGGTCAACAGTTCCACCCTTCGGTAGCATAATTTATCAATAGCCTTATAAGTTGCCGGTAATTTCTTACCTTTTCCCTAGGTGCTACAGGCTAGCAACTTTAGAGTTTTTACGGATCTGTACTTTACTAACAAACACTATTGCCTGCGAAGTGCAGCGTGTCGACTGTTATTCCTAAGAATGGCTTATTTTTAAACAAAGGTTATTAATATTATGGGGAAACGTCAATATGGCTTTGGGGTCTTTCGATTTTGAGAAAAGGGACCACAACTGCCAAAGTTAGATATATGAAGTAATAAGATGGTAATTTTCCATCTAATGGTCGTCGTACTTCTAATGGTTGCACATCTGTCGCCCTGGTGTCATGCTGTCTTTAAAGAACTGTTCCCCGAAGAATGTCTGGCAAATATCGCATTTATGCAAATTTTTAGCTTTGAATAACTAGTGTGCTTTTAAAAAATTAACTCTAAAAATTAAAAATTTAAAAATTGTATTAAAACGAAATACCCTTAAGTCTTTTCGTTGAAATTTATTTTCAAAGCTATAATAATTAATAAGTGGCGCTTTTTAATCTCTTAAGCAAGTTTTGGCCGAAACAAGATTATATACATACATTGCAATTCAGTGTACAGTAAACCGATATTGTTGAAATTACATTATTATCTCTCAAAGTGATAACACTATTTTTCTTTCCTTCTTACATTTCGTGTAACTCCCCAAATAGGCTTATTTTATATTCATACTTTCCTGTATTTTATTGTATTTTTTTATATATTTGTTGCCACATGATTTTCGGTAACTCAACAAAACTATTTCTTTTTAACTTATGTAAATAGACAGCGGTTGAAACATTTTATTTAACAAAGCCATAGAAAGAAATGTAATAGAAATAAAATATCTTATTTACGATTTTTTGCATAATAGTTTCAGCGGGTATTAAAAGCTGCGGATCACAGTCGGTCCCGAACAAAACTTATTAGATTAGGCTGTTTACATCTCGTGATTCAAAAAAAACAGAAATATACTTAATATCTTCTAATAACGTTTTAGCCTTAAACTTCAAACGGTAATGTGTGAGACAATTACATTTCAAATCCATTGGACTTTTTTTAATTGGTCTTAATTTAAAAGTTTAAAGTTACATGTTCTTATGTACTGCTGCTAGTGTAAATCGAATTTACGAGTTAGATCTTTAACGTTGACATATGTATGTATATAACATGCTTGTACATTTGGCAAATTCTATTTTTATATGTTAACAACTTAATTGTCGTGTGTGCAACGCATTTCGGGGCAATCTAAATTATTTTGATTAATACTTTCACGGTGCGTCTTTGACTATTCAATAATAATAAAAAATAGTAAAAAGAAAATCATTTAAGCTATGAAATGTCATTCAGTTATTTATATGAAATGTTGGAATGTTACTGAGTTATATACATAAATATATTTCTAGGAAGACTTACGCAATCACTGTTGATGAGATAATGGCTTTACCAGAAGGACTTGCGAGGAACATGAAGAAATTTCAAGTATTTTTTGAAATTAATATTTTGAAAAAAGAAATAACCTTCCTATAATTTTACAGGCTCATAATAATATTCCCGTTTTTTTAAAAGGGGGTCCAGCAGACAAAATATTATTTGGTTTGACCGTGGGACTTTGCGGCCTGGGAATCGTAAGCATGTTGCAAATGATTTATACCATGGGTTTTAAGAAGAAATCGCCTTAAATGGTTATATTAAGTTCAGTTATTCACGAATGTTTAAAATATTATTAATAAATGACTTATAAAATAGTAATAACATGTAATTTTATTCATTTGGGGTTGGGATAAACGCATTTCCTAAATTATTTTTTATCATGCTTAATGGCGGAAATAAGTATATCTAATTTTTTTATACCAATTTTTTTCATAAGAATTTGAATTAACACGAGCTTATACGAAAAAATTATTTTATTTTTGGAGATATTTTTATTGTTGTTTACTCCATGATAAAAATATTCATAAGGTACAACCTCTGAGAACTAGTTCGAAAAATCATTCCTTTTTTTTCAGAATAAAAAAATTTAAAATACACAATCTCAGAAATCATGTTCACAAAATATTCGTTTTTTGACGCAATTATTGTGGAATTATTATTATGTGGTGGTCGTTGTGACCTACTTACATACATATTTACATATGATTAGAAGTTATTCTTGTACTGGGGTAAGTACTATTAGAACATTGTATTTTTTTTTTTAATTGAGACGATAAAATTTAATAAATTCAAATTTTTATATTTAATGTTTCCCTTCCTTCAAATCCTAACAAATATTAAAAAACTTAATTACGGATTAATTAAGTGGGGGATTGTACCGGATATTTTTATTATTAGGTGGAATTCTAAATCTCTTTACACGAATATGTCAGGAACATATTTATCGTGTAAAAAGATAATTAGGTATTTTTAGATCGGTTAGTGTTCTATTTTTAATTTTTTACTTTCTCTGCACATATTTGAAAGTTTGGTTCTAAAGTACTCCATCATTCCTCAGATTGCTTTCGTGGTGATGTTCATGATTAAATTTTTTGTATATGTAATTATTAATGTATTTAATATTTTCGTTTATCAAACATTCATATGATCTCCGAAACTTGGACCATTGTTTCTCACCCTTTTGACTTTTTTATAGGCTTAGCTACTAAACAGAGCTTCGCTATTGTGGCTGGGTTTATTATACCCATTAAAAATTTTAAATTGCCAACTTTATTACTTAAATGTATTATATATATTTATATATATTTGGCACTTTGTAACCGATGAAGTGATTTTAAGCCGATTTCCTCCCCCAATTTGTGGTTTTGCGTGTTGATATTTTCACCAACAAATGGAGGGACCTACAGTTTATTCTAAGCCGCCTCCTTACGGCCGATGGATTTGTATGAGGAGCTTTATTTCATGTCAGAAATGCACAATACCAAACCCTATATTCCCTGCCGAAGGGTGACCGCAATTAGAAAAATGAATTTTCAATAATTTTATATGTTGCTCGGACCTGGACTCGAACCCAGGCCTTCCGAATGGTAGTACGCAATACTGACTACTCGACTATTGCGGCCGTCGGCTTAATTACTTCTAAAAAGTAAACATTTATTCAGAGAAGGGCATACTACCTGCAAACGTAAAAGAAAACAAAAACGTACATCCTGTAAAGGAGTTCAGAAAGTTTCATCGATACGATTTGTTGATTTGTGCACAAAGAATAATGACCAAAGCAAAAACATTTTTATTTATTTAATTTCTTATTTTTTATTTTACTTATTTTAATTTGAGTTCACTAAAATGAACAATAAACGTTTACTGACTTTGATTAAAGAAGACTTATGAGTATTTAAAATAATTATAAAATATAATACTGTTACGATCTTGCTGAATCAACCTCGATGATTTCCCAAATCCTTCTGGTACGATCTCTGGATTGTTAAATAAAAATCGCCAACTTAATTTTGCAGTCTCTTTATTTATAAACACTTTATTTAATGTCCTTTTATTACTCAGTAATTCACAATTCAATTACAATTCACTTTACTATTTACAATCACTTGTATACAACTTTCACAATGTACTGTTTTTATTACTTTACTGTAATGTAATCTCCAATGCTTTTACTTCACGACTGATTACTCTTGCAGTCATGTGTCGCCCTTATATACTTGTTTACTGCTTGAAAACGAAACCCCCGGAATAATCGCGTCGTTACGATAATCGTCTCGTTACTATAATCGTCTCGTTTACGATAATCGTCTCGTTTACGCTCTAGAACATGCCAGTTGTCGTCTCCTCTCTTTCATCTGTCATTCGCTTCGCATTTTCGCCACACTGCCCTCCACCTAAGTCTGATCGTCCCGATCAGACACATTCGCTGTTCCAAACACAGCAAGCCTCTCTAGGTGGACCACTTTCATCTTGTTTGTCGGCCTCCCTACAGTTTGGATTCGATACACTACGTCGTTTAGTCGTTTGATTATCTTGTATGGACCTTCCCAATTGCATTGAAGTTTGGGAGACAAACCTCTCTTTCGTTGTGGATTGTACAGCAACACCAAATCCCCATTTTGGAAGCCTTCGGAGTTCATCGCCTTGTCATACCTTGCCTTCATTTTGTCACTCATAATTTGAGTTCGCTGCCTCACAAGAGCATGTATCTCTCTTAACTCTTCCTCGAGAACAGTAGACGCTTCCTTCCCAATTCTTCTCGCATCACCGGTTATTCCAAATTTTAAATCGCTGGGCGAAGTTCACTACCAAACAGTATCCTGGCAGGCGTTTGACCTGTTGTTTCATGCACTGCGGACCGATATCCCATCAGGAAAAGCGGTATGTGTACATCCCAATCATCTTGATGCTTGTCCACTACTTTCCGCAAGTGCTCTTCCAGGGTCCGGTTGAATCGCTCTACCATGCCATCTGATTCCGATTTCGCCGATTCAAAGTTTCTTCCTTGGTCTGAGTGCAATTCTATAGGCGCACCGTATCTGGTAACCCAATTGTGAGTGAATGCATCCGCAACTGTTTTCGCTTCCTGGGTTGGAACTGGGTAGACCTCAGGCCATTTACTAAAGTAGTCCATAACCACAAGAACGTATTTGTTTCCTTGCCTGCTCATAGGGAATACACCGGCATACATTGCACTCCATGCAATTAGCAATTCACTCAGCGACCGATTGACGACAGCCAACCCAATAGAACTGCTGCTTGATCTTCTCCAGCGTTTTTGTAATGCCTAGGTGCCCTCCACTAGGAGCATTGTGAAATTCCTTAAGAATATCCGGAATTCTCAACCTCGGAACTACTATTAGCCTTCTAGAGTACTGGCCATCTTCACTTTCCCATACTATATGCAAACAGCCAGATATCAATACTACATGGTCGACGGGATATAGCGTCAGCATTTCCGTGCGTATTACCCTTGCGGTGCTTGATGTTGAAGTCATAACTTTGCAGCATCTCAATCCACCGTGCAAGCTGCCCTTCGGGATTCTTGAACTGTAGTAGCCACTTCAGCGCTGCATGATCCGTTCTAACGCGGATGTGTTGACCATACAGATATTTGTGGAAGTGTTTAATGCAATCCACCAACGCTAATAGTTCTCTCCGCGTTACGCAGTAGTTCCGCTCTGGTTTCCCAATAGACCGGCTATAGTAGGCAACTATCTTCTCCTGCCCATCAATCACTTGCGAAAGTACACCTCCTATGCCATAACCACTAGCATCTGTGTACAGTAAGTACACAGCCCAAGGAAACTTCTTAATTCATGCAAATTTCTGGGTCTCGGTCAATCCTTCACTGCTTCTATTTTTTCCTTCGCAGTACACACGCCCTTAGGTTACTTGATGACCTAAGTAATTCACCTCTTTCTTGAATAAAGAGCACTTCTTAGGACTTAGTTTAAGACCAGCGCCAGCTATTCTCTGGAAAACCTTCCAAATTACTCAGATGTTCGTCGAAGCTCTTTCCCAATACGATGATGTCGTCCAGATACACCAAACAAGTCTTCCAGTGTAGTCCTTTGAGCACATGGTCCATTAATCTTTCAAAAGTGGCAAGAGCGTTGCATAACCCAAATGGCACTACCGTAAATTGCCATAGACTGTTGCCAACACTAAAGGCTGTCTTCTCTTTATCTTCTTCACTCACTTCTACTTGCCATTCTTTTGTGTCTTAGCCAGGGTTTTACCAATAAGTACGTCCGGTGTAGAATTTTGTGCTGCTTCGACAACCCACAATTTGTTTGTCCCACAATCTCCATTAATTTTCGCCCAAACAACTGCTTCTGACTTTGGCGGAATCAGTTCACTGCCTTCTAGGACCACTTGTTTGCTGCTGTATGTGAAATCATAACCAATGTTTAGTGGTACCTCCATGTTCTTATACTCCATCATCTTGTTATTCAAGTCGACCTTGATACCTTGATTCATCAAGAAGTCCACTCCTATGATTACCTCATCCACAATCCAATTGTTAACTCACATGTTACTTCTCCCACTACTTGGGTATCCTCACCAGTCGCCGTTTTCAATATTGCTCCAGGTAAAGGTCTCACTTCTTTAGCGATCAGGTCAGTTCGAATGATAGAGTGTGATGCGCCCGTATCCACTGTTAATATTCGCGCTCGTCCATCCGCATATCCACCAATAGTAATGTTGCTCGTTTTACTGCCAATCTGCGATACGGAGATTATGGGGCATTCAATTGCAGGAACCAGCACACGCCCCTTTAGACTGGCTCGTTTTAGTTTAACGATTGAGAAGTTGATAGTTTATCCTCCTCAGCCTTCCGTTTGCGCTGTCCTTTCTGTATGCTGGAACCCGTTTTGCATTCGCGTGCGAAGTGACCAGGCTTTCCACATTTAAAGCATTTTCCAGCCTGATTCTTGCCACCAGAACGATTCATTCCTTCTAACGACTTCAGAGTTCTCAATATTTCGGTCATCACATCTGCTGTTTCAACCTCCACTTTATTGACTTTGTATGCTGGTCTGCTTATGAGTGCCGCCGTTTCACGTGTTTGAGCATACGCCACTGTTTCAGCGAATGTTAACTTGGGATTTGCATATGTCTCTCGCTTGGTGTAAGCGTCTTTTATGCCGCTGATGAATTTTTGTATTTTCACCCTTTCGAGATGCTCACCCTATGCGTCTCCGATGGCTAAATGAACCAATATCTCGATTTCCGAAGCATATTCCTGTAGAGATTCGTTGGGTTTTTGGTCGCGCTTTTCTAACTCCATCTGGTAAATTTGTCTTCTGTGTTCGCTACCATAGCGTCTTTCCAGGGCTCGCATCAATCCGTCGTAATCATTTCTCTCATAATCAGGTATAGTTTGCAAAAGTTCTGCCGCAGGTCCTTCCAACGCAACGAATAGTGCAGCAGATTTTTCCTCTATGCTCCAGTTATTTGTTTCAGCCGTCTTCTCAAACTGGAGCTTGAAGACTTGGAATGGAATTTTTCCGTCAAAAGATGATGTTTTTACCTTGGGAGCGTTCACTGAAGTGGTTGGACGATTTAACTGCTAATCCCGGAAACGACCTTGCAATGTGTTGACTTTGGCTTCAATTAACTCTTCTATTTTTTCTTGCCGACCGTGCAATTCGTTGACTTTGCTCTCAATTTGATCCTGTCTTTCCTTAAGTTCTGCATTGTCTTTCTCCAGATTTTGCTGTATTCGCGCGATTATTCCTTCTAAAGATGATATCTGCTCCCTCTGTTCAACCATTTGTGATGTAATGCTGGCATTCTGTGCATCCAACTTTTGTGACAACATGGCATTCCGTTCATCCAACTTTCGTGAGATGCTGGCGTTCATTGCAGACATGTTTTGTGAAACTGCAGCCAGTAACATGTTTATTTCCATACCTGTAGATGTGCTAGGAGCCTTTCCTTGCATTTCAATTGATGGCTGCTCCACCTCCTTCGCCTCTTCTTTGTCAATGTCCTTCAAGGATACGTCTTCATCCTCGCGGCGGAATTCGTATTGGTTCAAGTCGATACCTTCGACTTCCATTGCTTCTCGCAGTCTCGATTGCAGCTCTGCCTTATTTCCAGTTGTACACAATCCTCGCTTTGCCAACTCCTTCTTGAGAGGAGATATCGTCAATTCCTGAATCTTCACCATCTTTCAACTATTATTCTTATGGATTTATTTATAATCGCGTCGTTTACGATCATCCTCTCGGTTACGATAATCGTTTCGGTTACGATAATCGTCTCGTACGCTCTTGAAGATGCCAGTTGTCGGCTCCTCTCTTTCATCTTTCATTCGCATCGCATTTTCGCCACAATATTGTGGCGAAGGTTTATCGTAAGCGAGAGGTTTATCGTAAGCGAGAGGTTTATCGTAAACGACGCGATTATTCCAGGGGTCTCGTTTTTCAAACAGCAAACAAGTATATAAGGACGACATTCGACTGCAAGAGCAATCAGTTGTGAATTAAGCTCGTGGAGATTACATTACAGTAAAGTAATAAAAACAGTACATTGTGAGAGTTGTATACAAGTGATTGTAAATAGTAACGTAAATTGTAATTGAATTGTGAATTACCGAATAACTAAAAGGACATTAATTAAGTCTTTATAAATAAAGAGACTGCAAATTAAGTTGGCGATTTTATTTAACAATCCAGAGGTCGTACCCGAAAGATTAAGGAAATCATCGAGGTTAATCAGCAAGATCGTAACAATTGGTGTCAGAAGTGGGATTGTTAAATAAATTCCAAAGGATAGTAATCGAAAATGGTGAAGATTCAAGATTTGACGATACCTCTTCTCAAGAAGGAGTTGGGCAAGCGAGGATTGTCTACAACTGGAAATAAGGCAGAGCTGCAATCGAGACTGCGAGAAGCAATGGAAGTCGAAGGCACCGACTTGAACCAGTACGAATTCCGTCGCGAGGATGAAGATGTATCCTTGAGGGACATTGACAAAGAAGAAGCTATTGATTCTGCGAAGGGGTTGGAGCAGCCATCAGGTAAGATTCAAGAAAATGCCCCTGGCTCATCTACCGTTATGGACATGAACATGTTGTTGGCTGCAATTTCACAAATCGATGCCAGCATATCACAAAAGATGGATGTACAGGATGCCAAGATGTCACAAAAGCTGGATACCAAAATGTCTGCAATGAATGACAACATTACATCACAAATGGTTGAACAGAGGGAGCAAATATCATCCTTAGGAGGAACCATCGCGCAAATACAGCAAAATCTGGAGAAAGATAATGCAGAACTTAAGGAAAGACAGGATCTAATTGAGAGCAAAGTCAACGAATTGCACGGTCGACAAGACAAAATAGACGAGCTAATTGAGACCAAAGTGAACAACGCATTGGAAGGTCGTGTGCGGGATTTGCAGTTAAATCGTTCAACCACTTCAGTGAACGTTCTCAAGGTAAAAACACCATCTTTTGACGGAAAAATTCCCTTCCAAGTCTTCAAGCTCCAGTTTGAGAAGACGGCTGAAACCAATAAATGGAGCATGGAGGAAAAATCTGCTGCACTATTCGTTGCTTTGGAAGGACCTGCGGCAGAACTTTTGCAAAATATACCTGATTATGACAGAAATGATTACGACGGATTGATGCGAGCCCTGGAAAGACGCTATGGTAGCGAACACAGAAGACAAATTTACCAGATGGAGTTAGAAAAGCGCGACCAAAAACCCAACGAATCTCTACAGGAATATGCTTCGGAAATTGAGAGATTGGCTCATTTAGCCATCGGAGACGCATCAGGTGAGCATCTCGAAAGGGTGAAAATACAAAATTTCATCAGCGGCATAAAAGACGTTTACACCAAGCGAGAGACATATGCGAATCCAAAGTTAACATTCGCTGAATAGTGACGACCGAAATATTGAGAACTCTGAAGTCGTTAGAAGGAATGAATCGTTCTGTTGGCAAGAATCAGGCTGGGAAATGCTTTAAATGTGGAAGGCCTGGTCACTTCGCACGCGAATGCAAAACGGGTTCCAGCATACAGGAAGGACAGCGCAAACGGAAGGCTGATGAAGAAAAACCATCAACTTCTCAGTCGTTAAACTAAAACGAGCCAGTCTAAAAGGGCGTATGCTGGCTCCTGCAATTGAATGCCCCATAATCTCCGTCTCGCAAATTGGTAGGAAAACGAGCAACATTACTATTGGTGGATATGTGGATGGACGAGCGCGAAAATTAACAGTGGATACGGGCGCATCACACTCCATCATTCGAACTGACCTGATCGCTAAAGAAGTGAGACCATTACCTGGAGCAATATTGAAAACGGCGACTGGTGAGGACACACAAGTGGTGGGAGAAGTAACATGTGAGGTCTCAATAGGGAATGTGACGGTGTTACACAGCTTTATAGTCGCGCAGATCGTAGATGAGGTAATCATAGGAGTGGACTTCTTGATGGAACAAGGTATCAACATCGACTTGAATAACAAGGTTATGGAGTATAAGAACATGGAAGTACCACTAAGCATGAGCTACGATTCCACATACAGCAGCAAACAAGTGGTCTTAGAAGGCAGTGAACTGATTCCACCGAAGTCAGAAGCAGTTGTTTGGGCGAAAATTAATGGAGATTGTGGGACAAACAAATTGTGGGTTGTCGAAGCAGCACAAAATTCTACACTGGACTTACTTATTGGAAAAACCCTGGCTAAGACACGAAAGAATGGACGCATCCCAGTGAGAGTATTGAATGACTTCAGATCATCAGTAAAAATTCCTAGTGGAACTGTATTAGGGCAATGTCAAGAGGTAGAAGCCATTATTCACAGCAATGATTCATCTGGAATCGACTCTATTGGCAGCAAGAAGATGGAGGAAGATATCAATGCATGGACGCAAGGGTTGGAAGAAAAGTACAAGCACCAGGCCAGTCAGATGATCCGCAAATATTCCAACATATTCGACAAGGATGGCAACAAACCAGGCAGGACCAACGTCGTGAAACATTGCATTGCTACTGGTGACGCAAGACCAATTCGTCAAGCTCCTCGAAGCGTTCCACTAGCCAAACGTGACGCTGTTGGCCAAATAATTAGGGAAATGAGCGAAAGCGATGTTATCGAACCATCGGCAAGTCCATGGAGCTCTCCGGTGGTACTCGTGAAGAAGAAAGATGGCCAGTTGCGGTTCTGCGTGGACTATCGGAGATTAAATGATGTCACAAAGAAAGACAGCTATCCTTTGCCCAGGATCGATGATACACTAGACTCGTTAACTGGCACAGAATGGTTCTCAACACTTGACCTTAAGAGCGGGTATTGGCAAGTAGAAGTGAGTGAAGAAGATAAAGAGAAGACCGCGTTTAGTGCCGGCAACGGTCTATGGCAATTTACGGTAATGCCATTTGGGTTATTCAACGCTCCTGCCACTTTTGAAAGATTAATGGACCATGTGCTCAAAGGACTACATTGGAAGACCTGTTTGGTGTATCTGGATGACATAATCGTATTGGGAAAGAGCTTCGACGAACATCTGAGTAATTTGGAAGAAGTTTTCCAGAGAATAGCTGGCGCTGGTCTTAAACTAAGTCCTAAGAAGTGCTCTTTATTCAAGAAGGAGGTGAATTACTTAGGTCATCAAGTAACCACGAAGGGCGTGTGTACTGCGAAGGAAAAAATAGAAGCAGTGAAGGATTGGCCGAGACCCAGAAATTTGCATGAATTAAGAAGTTTCCTTGGGCTGTGTACTTACTATCGTCGCTTTGTTCCGAATTTCGCCAGCGTAGCTCATAGTCTCCATGAACTCACAAGGAAAAATAAATCTTTCGAGTGGAAAACTGAACAAGAGGATGCTTTCCAAGCTTTAAAAGAACGACTATGCACTGCACCTATGCTAGCGTACCCGGTTCCAGGTGCAACATTTATTCTGGACACAGATGCTAGTGGTTATGGCATAGGAGGTGTACTTTCGCAAGTGACTGATGGGCAGGAGAAGATAGTTGCCTACTATAGCCGGTCTATTGGGAAACCAGAGCGGAACTACTGCGTAACGCGGAGAGAACTATTAGCGTTGGTGGATTGCATTAAACACTTCCACAAATATCTGTATGGTCAACATTTCCGCGTTAGAACGGATCATGCAGCGCTGAAGTGGCTATTACAGTTTAAGAATCCCGAAGGGCAGCTTGCACGGTGGATTGAGAGGCTGCAAAGTTATGACTTCACCATCGAGCACCGCAAGGGTAATACGCACGGAAATGCTGACGCTATGTCCCGTCGACCATGTAGTTTGGAATGTAAGCACTGCTCAAAAGCAGAGGGTAAGGAAGACATAATAGACGTCCGGCTAATGACAGTTACATCAGCAGAAGAGTGGGAGGCAAGTCACTTAAGGAAATGTCAGCAAGAAGATCCGGACTTGGAATTGGTAATGCACGGATTGGAGGTGAACAGACGGCCAAGTAAAGAACAAATGGCAGCGGAAAGTCCCATCGCGAAAGCATACTGGGCACAATGGAACAGTTTAGAATTGATATCTGGCTGTTTGCATAGATTATGGGAAAGTGAAGATGGCCAGTGCTCTCGGAAGCTTATAGTAGTTCCGAGGTTAAGAATTCCGGATGTTCTTAAGGAATTCCATAATGGTATTAGTGGAGGGCACCTAGGCATTACAAAAACGCTGGAGAAGATCAAGCAGCGGTTCTATTGAGTTGGCTGTCGTCAATCGGTCGCTGAGTGGATTGCTAATTGCACGGAGTGCATTGCAGCTAAAGGGCCAAAGTCACGAAGTCATGGGCAGATGAAGCAGTATAACTCAGGTGCACCATTTGAGCGGGTTGCCATGGATGTAGCCGGTCCATTCCCTATGAGCCGACAAGGAAACAAATACGTTCTTGTGGTTATGGACTACTTTAGTAAATGGCCTGAGGTCTACCCAATTCCAAACCAGGAAGCGAAAACAGTTGCGGATGCATTCACTCACAATTGGGTTACCAGATACGGTGCGCCTATAGAATTGCACTCAGACCAAGGAAGAAGCTTTGAAGCGGCGGTATTCCAAGAGATGTGCCAGATACTTGGTATTCGGAAAACACGAACGACAGCCCTGCATCCTCAATCAGATGGCATGGTGGAGCGATTCAACCGGGCCCTGGAAGAGCACTTGCGGAAAGTAGTGGACAAGAATCAAGATGATTGGGATGTACACATACCGTTTTTCCTGATGGGATATCGGTCCGCAGTGCATGAAACAACAGGTCAAACACCTGCCAGGATACTGTTTGGTAGTGAACTTCGGTTGCCCAGCGATTTAAAATTTGGAATAACTGGTGATGCGAGAAGAATTGGGAAGGAAGCGTCTACTGTTCTCGAGGAAGAGTTAAGAGAGATACATGCTCTTGTGAGGCAGCGAACTCAAATTATGAGTGACAAAATGAAGGCTCGGTATGACAAGGCGATGAACTCCGAAGGCTTCCAAAATGGAGATTTGGTGTTGCTGTACAATCCACAACGAAAGAGAGGTTTGTCCCAAAAACTTCAATGCAATTGGGAAGGTCCATACAAGATAATCAAACGACTAAACGACGTAGTGTATCGAATACAAACTGTGGGGAGGCCGAGAAACAAGATGAAAGTGGTCCACCTAGAGAGGCTTGCTGCGTTTGGAACAGCGAATGTGTCTGATCGGGACGATCAGACTTAGGTGGAGGGCAGTGTGGCGAAAATGCGAAGCGAATGACAGATGAAAGAGAGGAGCCGAACACTGGCACGTTCTAGAGCGTAAACGAGGCGATTATCGTAAACGACGATTATCGTAAGCGAAAGGTTTATCGTAAGCGAGAGGTTTATCGTAAGCGAGAGGTTTATCGTAAACGACGCGATTATTCAAGGGGTCTCGTTTTTCAAGCAGCAAACAAGTATATAAGGACGACATTCGACTGCAAGAGCAATCAGTTGTGAATTAAGCTCGTGGAGATTACATTACAGTAAAGTAATAAAAACAGTACATTGTGAAAGTTGTATACAAGTGATTGTAAATAGTAAAGTAAATTGTAATTGAATTGTGAATTACCGAATAACTAAAAGGACATTAATTAAGTCTTTATAAATAAAGAGACTGCAAATTAGGTTGGCGATTTTATTTAACAATCCAGAGGTCGTACCCGAAAGATTAAGGAAATCATCGAGGTTAATCAGCAAGATCGTAACAATATTATGGCGAAAATGCGAAGCGAATGTCAGATGAAATAGAGAGAGGCCGACAACTAGGATATTCTAGAGCGTGAATCGAGAATGTATCGGATCATAAAGGCGAAGCTGCCTGTCAGTTGCAAAACGAGCTCCTTGGTGATAACTCTACTGTGTAGTGCAAATAAAAGACTGCGAGAGTTGTAAAATAAGTGATTTTATATAGAGAAGCGAATTGTTATTTATTGAGTAATAAATAAACGTTGGGTAAGTTCTTTATAATTAGGAAACTGCAATCGTAGTTGGCAACTTTTATTTAACAATGCAGTGATCGATTGTGGATTTGGTTATTAAATGTGGTACCATTTACAGCTGATTCACATAAAACTCTCCCCTTTCTTGGCAAGTGAAAAAGTGTAAAAATTTAGTTTGAAAACATTTTGTTTAACCAGGCCTCATCTACCCTTTATGTGTACTGTCGGATAGGTATTGAAAGTAGTTTCTGTTTCAGTTCCTGGTTTGTTTGTTGAATTTGATTTGATTTTTGTAAATACCAAAAATTTCAGAATTGTGTTTTACGCAAAAAAGGAGTGAATCAAGAAGTCTTGAAAGCCAAAGAATTTTCGAAGATTTTGAAAATCACAAAAAAAGAAGAACAAATTACACGGGAATCCTTGTATTTGTTCTGCCATCACTCATAAATTCGCCTTGATCAATAGTATTCGAACTAATACAGCCTCTCGATACAATCGTTAAGTCTATGATAGATATAACTTTTGTGGCATGTGCGTGACAGGTTGACTCTGACATCTAAGATGAATACTTGCAACTCTACGATATTACTCTCATAAGTAACGTTGGCGCCAACGCAAAGCAAGAAGATGGCCATTTCCCTTCTTTTTGCCCGCGTTGACCAGATTTTAGTTTGAATATATTTGCTTAATTTCTTTTTTGCAAAAAATATTTTTACTTTTTGAAAGAAATATTTGAATGGAAAAATGTTGATTGTGGCCTATAGTTGGCGTTTTACGCTTTGGTAACAAAGTTGGAAATTTAACGCAAAGTTTTATAGTCCTATCTGCCATCGGCTTTATTGCATTCAATAGTTTGACACTTCAATTAATGTATTAGTTTACAAATGATAACTTGAGCTAATATTTTTCATAGTAAACTTTTCGTTGATTTGGTAAACATGGAGACAAATGACGAAGTTGTAGAAAGACAGAAACTTGTACCAAATGATTTGGAAGGCGAGGAGGAGATCAATAACCATTCGAATGTATCACAATCAGCTGCTAAGTCTGCAACTAAAATATCTCCCGCTATTCCAAAAATGATTGTAATATTCGAAAACAAAGTAAGAAATCATTTAACAATCTAAATTTTCTTAGATAAAAAATATGTCGAGTGGGGAAACGACTCATAGTAGAAACTCGGCCAGTTGTTCCATAGAGCGCACATCAGAAAAGGGACAATTAACTTCTGCTAAAGTAACGTACATAAATGAGCGGCGTTCTCGTCCAAATTTGAACAGTAGTGCTAGCGTGGGTGGATGCAGCTCTGACGACCGAATAGCATTCAAATCACAACAGCGCAAAATACTCAACGGTAAATATTAAACTTTATTCAAAATTTGCAGCCACTGTTTCGTGCCATTTTCTGGTGTATATTATGGGTTCTGAAGGATATTTTGTTTAGCATGTATTCTAATTGACATATTTTCATATAAGGACTAGCTTCCTTTCTCCTTGTCGCCTGAATTCACAACTTATATTAATTTTAAATTTGATTTTGTTCATGAAATTCATATACATACCACTCTATATTAATATTTACTTACATTCTAGTCATAGCTAGTTTCGAAATTATTTAATGGGGAGCTGCTCGTTTCCCTTCTTATGGTAAATTTGAATTTGTCTATTGCGTCCGCCCGAGCTTTACGGTGGGCATATATATCTATCTGATTCCGCCCATACGCAAATAAACGTGAATTGAAATTTGTTCATTATTCAGAAATCAGACACTAAATTTAACCTACATGGTAAATGCGAGTAAAACCATAGCTATATAACTAGATAATAAAGAAAGAGAATGAATCCGGATATCAGTAGATCTGAAGTTGAATAAGAATAGACGTGAATTTTGTAGGTGCATATTTTTACCAATACTAAAAGAATTAAGCTTTTAGGTATGAGCGCTTCCATTTGTATAATGCCAGCGATTTGTGCAGCGCAAATTAAAAATTTTTACACTTGCGTAATCGTGATTCGAATTGTTGACTAAATATATTTTCCATCAGTGCAATATCGAATAATTTTAAAAATGATTTCAGTACAATATATGTAGGTACATACATACATATATGTTTTGTTTGCAATTCATTTATGTTATTCTACTTTAATAATATTTATTATTTTTATATGTTATTGCTTAATTTTATTTAAATTATGTTTGTTGTTTTCACAATCTTTATTTGCCCACATAATGATTATTTCTACATAACACTTACAACACACTTATGTTGTAATGCTATTGTATTATGTGAAAAAGAAGCCGAAATGTGCAGTAGTGATCACAGTACAAACAGCATTACAGAAATCAACAGCGAAATATGCTGTAATAATAATGCCTTTATAATGGAAAATAAAATTACTGCCAGAGAAACTAATAACGCAACTGATAATATAATTAGTACGGGCGTATTACGTGAAAAAGAGATCAGCATCGATCCTTCTGCTCTATTTAACACCAGTAATGGCTATAGTGGCGCAAACCATGACAATTTTGACAACCGTCCAATTAAACATCACTCATTTGTCTCAGAAGTACCAGACGTGAAGCACATGGAGAGAGCCCTTTTGGGTCTTCTCGACGATTTTCATTCGGGGAAATTGAAGGCGTTCGGTGAGTAAGTTTCACAGTTTGAAATAAATTAAAACCAAGTTGAATTTTCTACAGGCTCCGGATGTACGATGGAACAGATGTCCAAAATACGAGAGCAACAAGAGAGCTTAGCTAAACTACATTTTGAATTGGCCGCTACTGAAGAGGATTCGTTGGAAAGGGTCAACGATTTTAATTCAGTAAAGGCACAAGAAAATATGTTGCAACTAGTTCAACGCCTTGAACAGTTATCTATTTCCATCGAACAGCTGCAATCGAGTCATATAGGACTTTGAATGAAAATACGAATTTGTACGTTTTAGGAATCATTTGCTAAATAAATAATATTATCCACTTTGTATATAAAAAGAAATAATTTTTCCTATTCATCAGGGTAATAGTTTGAGGGAAGCTCAATTCGAGATTTTCTCAAGCTTGACATTGTGTAATTTACCAAGGATAAAGCATCAGAATATTAAGAAATTTTTCTCTGAATGTCCTCGGGCTCGCCAAAGTAAAACAAGCCGAGATAATTACGTGCTAAAAAGGCCACATTGCAGGACAGTTATAAGTTTGTAACAAAAAATATAATAGACATTCTCAAGCTTGACTATTTTTTGTATTAACAAAAGGAAACAATTCAAAGATATCTGAAAATGTATCTGTGTAATCTGATCAAGCTTAAAACAAAACTTGGATAGAGTTTAGCGAGTGAAAAGCACGTACATGAGAAGGTTCGATTCCGGATTGGTATAGAAGCTGATGAAAATTAATTGGCGCTTTATAATTGTTAAAATGATTTTTGGCGAAGCCTTTCCTCCAATTTGTTGTGTGCGTCTTGATGTTTTCCCTACTTACAGTCGACCGGGACAAATTTTTTTTAACATATTTGCATGTTGCTCTGTGGAGGACTCAAACCCATGACCTTCATTGTATCATGCGCTTCTAAAGATTCGACTAATGTACTCTTAAATTTATACAATTATTTTGCATATGTTATCTTCATTTTATATATATTTCGAGATCGGCTCAATGCATTCCTTTGAAACTTCCTCCAAATAAGTTTTAGCCCCTCTTTGGAGGCAAAAGTAAGTTTCAAATCTATAACAATGACGACAATTCGAGAAATGAAAACGAAACAATTGATATTCATGTGTCATGATTCCATTATTGAATCATGCTCAAGTGTTGAAGACTTCTGTAACGGCAATAACGGTTTCGAAATGTTTATTCCTGCCTCTAACGTGGTAATTTACAGACGAGAAACCTTCGTTATGGACTGTAGTTTCGTACCCCTTACGGGATAGGGGTTCAAGAATTTACCCGCGGTAACGCATGCCTGTCGTAAGAGGCATTTATACCGTAACGACCTGGATTTTTATCCGTTCAAGTACTCTGACTACCGTAATATTCTCCGAAGCCCCATTTGGAGAATTTTTCTGCGGTTACAACAACAACAACGACTGTGGTTTCATACCATGACTTATGTGTTGTCACACAAAATCTCACGGTTTTCATAATATGTTTGAACAATTTTTAATATTTTCAAATATTTCGAAATTACGACAAAGACAATAATAATAATAATAATAAAAATTTTGGCAAATTCACACATGGTAGTAGTAAGACAAAAACAAAACAAAACCCTATGTAATTTGTTTGTGTACAATTGCTTTCGAAATGTTAAAAAATGATTTCTTTCAATTTGCATTGTGTATTTTGTTTGTGTAAAATTAGTTTCGTAATGTCAAAATTCGAATTTGTTGTATTTTGTTTGTATAATTGAAAGGAAGAACAAGCAAGTATATGATAGGCCGCTATAAATTCGCCTTGTTGCAAATTTTGATTTTCGGAAGCAATTTCCGAAAATAACAAAATAACTTTTCAATATTGCCTTTACGGTGTTTGGAAAGTGAATAGTGTTGAAAAGCATGTATTTACCTTTTCTGGTTGGTCATGCCGATTTTAGTTAGACATTTTAGACAATTTCAATATATTTAGTTAAACAATAGTTTTTATTTAAGAGTTATATTTTATTACATGTATGTTTCTATATCTGTATATTAAGTTATATGTAGGATGTTTTTACGATTTAGTCTAAAAATTTTGCATTGCTGATGTCATAATAATTCGTAGTCATAGTAAACAATTACACTTTATTGTATATTTCATAATAACTATCGTCATATTAGTTTTAATACAGAAACTCCATTCCGAATACTAAATAATGCACATTGTTTAATTTTGTATTTATGGTTCACATCAATGTCAATATCCCCTTCAATAACTATAAGGAAGTACAACAGCAATGTAATTACTTACTTACTAATGTTCATTATAGGTTTATGCTAAGCACTACAAACACATACAAATGTGCATTCGTATTCATATTCTAATATGTATAACTGCAATGTATATAAACCGCAACATATGCCCTCGGTTTCATTATTAGCACCGTGTTTTTTTTTCATTTTCCAGTGTTTCATTCAAGAAAAAAAAATCCCAAAAGGCGGGTGTTTGCTTGCTTTTCGTAATCTATATACATATGTAAACGTTTGTTTTCTAGGATATCCGAAACTACCTTGCAATTGAACCAGGGATTGACCTATTCGAAAAAATCGTATTTATACTTTGATTAACTTAAAATTTGGGACATATATAGTTTGCTGCTCAGATTAGTATGAACACTACTTTTTTCTCCGGAGAGTGGACCAGGGACTGACCTATTCGAAAAAAGCATATTTATGGTTCAGTTTACTTGAAATTTGGTACAAAGGTATATAAGCTTATTGGACCAGGTACTGACCTACTCCAAAAAAGTCGTATATTAGCAGGAACACTACTTTTCATTCCGGTCATGAACCGATCTAATCGAAAAAATATTTATAGTTCTTTTTACTTGATATCCTTGTTTTTTTTTCAGTATATAAATATATACATACATATATTTATAAATATATATAATTTTTATTTATGATACGCCGAAATAGATTACTTTTGTTTCTCAGAAATGGGCCAGGGACCGTGAAATATTTTTTCTTATGATTCCGATATAGCATTGATCGTAGATACGTATATGTATATGTTCTCCGCGCGGCTGCGGGTTACAAACTATTCTTATACGTCAAATTATATTGCGAAGGATTCATATTGACATTTACATAAAAGATTGAGTAGCGAATAAGCGTCACACACATAAAAATATGTAACTAGCTCAATAATATAATAAAAAATTTAATATTTTGTATTAGATGACCAATTAGAATAAAAATTTGACAAAATATAGAAAGCCATAAGCGTGTGTCCGGGTATGATAGTTATTTATATATTTTTTGTGTTTGAATCATCGTTACGTTGGTTTTTACCTCTATATTTGGAAACAGGGGCAGACAATGGTCGAAATTATCATAATTTTCTGAGACATGCATTAATATTTAATATGTTTTAATATTTAATATGTTTTTATACCTCTCATGTATATGATATTATTCTGGAGTATGAAATACCCAAAACGAGAAGATATATACCCTACAAAATTTATTCCAACCTATCAGAATGACGAGCTGAGTTTATATAGACAAAGCCGCTTGTCCGTCTGCTTGAACGCAAACTAGTCCCTCAGATTTAGAGATATTTTAACCAAACTTGATAGGCAGATGCACTGGTACATTTATACGTAAATTTATCGAAATCGTACAGATCCGGTCGAGTCCGGATAGATCGGAAGTTAATATTGACACTGAAAATCAGCAAAATCATATTTTGTAATTTGTAATAAATTTGATATGTACATGAAAGGTATAAAAACTATGGTCTAAGACAACTCTTATTTCTTGTTATATCTTTCATAGTAATAAAATTATTAAAGTTATTTATATATAATATATTTATTTAAGAAGCTCAATAGTGTGTCGTATTTATCATATTCGAAGTATTTGTTGCTAAAAGGCTGTAAGCAATAATATGCTGGATATTCTGTTTTTAATGTAAATCGATGACTTATTATCGTATGCATCAGCCGCAAAAATTTCAAAGTCCTAAGACTAAGTAACGGTACACTAAGTTATGAGGATACTTTTTTATTTATTTAAGTACACATTTGTATCTACTGCTTTCCAACACGTCGCTTACGCTTTTTTTGGCGGTTAGGGTTCAGATTAATTAATGAATAGTTATTGAATTTGCCTTAATACATAAATAATTTAGAACAGCCAGATTGTTAAAACAATATTCGTACACACATTAACATTGACCTAAAAAGTGCTAAAACAAGTCGTGAAAAGGTCTAACTCCCTTAGGAATATTTTGACGGTTAAACTGGTCAAATTAATTGAAATTGGTTATTTTTTTAAATATCTGAGTTTTATTTACATATTTAAAAATTTTATTATACATGTATGGAATGAAATTCAAGAACACTGAATAACGATGCAGCTGTAGATACGATACATCAGTAAGGCTTAGTTTTTTTCCCCGAAATCATTGATAAATCATTGATGTCAATTACTGCTTAACATCGTCTCGACTGTAAGGCGGGTGAGGAAAAACTTTCCAGTCGCTGTTCTCCAAATAGCGAACGTTGATTTCGCTGGTTGGCCAGGCTTCACGTACAACTTTTTGCACTAATGGCTGTCTTAATGGATCTCTTTTTCCATCACCAGTCACAATATGATGAATTTCGACAGCGGTTTTCTCAAATTAATATAATGAAAAAAACTGCCCCCAAAATCACTTTTTCAGGCACAAAGTTGGACGTATTTGAGTAAAAACAAATATTGTTGTTTACGGTTCAAATGAATGGCATATTCTGAAAAATACGAACAATGATAGGAGCTGGAATGAAGGAATAATAATCAATTTGCGTCATCTCTTAGCAAACCGCACTAGTTAAGTTATAGACCCAAAATATGTATTATTTTGTAAAAAAATTACATATATTTGATCTTTCCGAAGTAACATATTTTTAGAAGAATTTTTTGAAAGAAATTTTTTTGAATAAACAATCAAATCTCAATTTCTTAAAAAATAATTTATTTATTTCTTTAAAAACTCTCTATTTGCATACAACATTGATATATGTACATGTACATATGTACGCGGTGTGTCCAAAGGAAAAGGTGAATTTTGAATTTTTTTTGAAAAGTACTTATTTATTCATCAATATCTATTTTGTTCCCTTCGAAGTAATCCCCCTCGGATATAATACGCTTGTGCCAACGCTTTTTCCAATCCTCGAATCATTTCTGAAATGCGCTCTTGGGTATGGCCATCAGCTCTTTCTTCGACTCTGAGTGATCTCATCAATTGTGGCAAAAAAACACTTTCCTTTCATTGGTTTCTTTAGTTGCATAACTTCCTTATAGTATTCCTTATTAACTGTACGACCTTTTGGCAGGAACTCATGATGCACCACACCATTGTAATCAAAGAAAACAAAATTCAACTTTTACTTTGAAAATACCTCGTATGCTTAAATAAGAAGTTTTATGTGCAGTATAATCGAAGTTCTATTTCTCTTTTACATGTGTAGTTCTTAAAAGTGTCCCAAGCGTCGATGTAAAATGCATGAACAAACAGCTCTGTATGCATACCATTATGAATGAACTTATATTTCTTTTTTACACGTGAAGTTCTTAGGATCGGGTGCATGCTTTACCCAATCAAAAGTAATAAAAGAGCTTGCATAAAAATTTAATTTTTTTTTGTATTATACAATTTTGTGTTTGATACATATGTGAATTTCTGTCAGCAATTCGCGGAACATATTTGCAATAATTCAGAAATATGTTGTGGTAATAATTTTCATTCATACATTCATACATAGAATATATTTACTTCTCATATATATATGTAAGTATAGGCAGCATCAAAGACAAATTTTTAGGTATGTACATATATCGCATGATTCTATAATTAAAGATTTAATAAGTAGTGACATCCAGGTTTGGATATTCCCTTACAAGGAAGACATCAAGTAGAAATAAGACAAAACTTAACTGAACTTTTTTTTTTAAATGGGCAATGAATAAGAAAATATTTATTCTAGAATTAAAAATTCATTAAAAGGAAACAATTTGTAATGGTAATATAATGTTTTATTTTATTTTTATAATCTGGTTCATCCTATAGAGGCAATAGAACCCCGTAATCTTGGTACAACTGAGATCTAGATATTGCAGAAGGTTAAACTTTTATCTATGCAGACTCTGCGACGCAACCTCGTTAATAAAATTGACTTCCATTGAATTTAAAAAACTAAATTAGTTGTTAATTTAGAGTTAACTTGCACTATTTATAACCAATTATTTGTTAAAATTACTGGTCGTAATCTTCTAATTTACAGTAAATATAATATAGTTGCAACGAGCACCTACTCAACACCAACTACCTCTTGGTATATGCCATTAAACTAATACATCCAACACTCCACCCCTTTTGAAGGGACATAAGTCTTTGTATGCACGTAAATTCAAACTAAATATATGCTATGAAATGAAAAGCACCACAATTAAATATTGATATATATATGTACATATGTATACGAGTATAATGTTATAAATAAAGATATATAATTTTATTAATAAATATGAGCTTAAATACTTATTTAATTCACGGAATTCAATAATTCAAATTAATAATTCCAACGAATAAAGTAAAGTAAATAGTTAAAGCCAATCAGTAGTGCCAATCTTTCATTTTCTTATAAAAAGTTAAGTTTCTTTAAATATTTAAAAATATTTTACAAAATTGTCCCACTTCTTGCACGGGTTGTCATTATGGGGGTCGATTTCTCATGAGTTAACGAAAAAGCTGCTTCGTTATAACAATCCGTGTCGCCTCCTTGCAAGTTTTGAAGGAATTTCATAAAATATTATCTAAAAAGTTAAATAAATTTAACTTCTTACAAGAAAATAAATTATTGCCCCCATTGATAAGCTTTAACTGTTTGCTTTACTTTTGTTCGGTGAAATAATTATTTTAAAAGTCGTGAATAGAGTATAATTTGCGAGTGTTTTCCAACTAAACGCGTCTCGGCTACAACCGCGTAATGTCAAGTAAGTTAAAGTCCTTTTTTTTGTAAAGAATGCGAATAGAATTTCCTCACCGATTGAATTAGCACGTCAGCCGAGCCAAGTTCTGCTAAGCCAGGTGCACATACTCTGAGTGCAAACAAAACTAATTCGCATATATTCTTTTTTCCTTAAGCTCAAATCACATGCATGTTTGACTATTTTTGAGTGTTCCTCTCACGGTGCACATTTCGCAACTTCAGTTGACTGGCCAAACCTGGCGAACTGCGCATCTACCAGATATTGGTTCAACAATATTTGTAGCGTAAGAATTTAGAGCGGGCATTTAAAATTTTATTAATGTAATTAACGCTATTAATATAATAATTATGAGGATTTAAGCATGATTATAGAAATTAAAAGAAAATCGGCGCAAACTTTTTCTAGAAACTATTGCCATTGCCAAGTAAAATTAATTAATGTCATTAAAGTAAGGTTCATGAAACGTGTTGTATCGATAGGTTAGAACAATAGAATTAGGGTGGTTATTGTCGTATCATATGGTTGTTGGAGACTATGACTTTCGATGTTGGCCGGACTAGGGCTGGAATACCCGACCTTCCGCAAGGTAGTGCGTACTGCTAATCCCCCGACCATTGCGGTCGGGAAGAAACCCGGTGAAGATATTAATAGGCTTTTTGGAATAGTATCAGTGACATCGATGGATTTCTTATATGGTTAAATTATATATTAACGACTTCTGTATCAGTATTCTTCAAAACTTCCCTGAGATGCGAAAATATTGTTTAATAATTTTTCCGTAAATCGATCGCAATTTATTCTCGTTTCTTTTGTTTTTACATACAACCTTGAGCAAAGGAGCCGAAAAAGCGAGCTGCTACTCCAACACCATGTGTTGTTGCATTAATCTTCCACCTGCTTAAGATCCTCAGTACAAATAAAAAAAAAAAACTTACGCTTTTTTCACTAAACACATGCTTTGAATATATATCTTTTATTTCAATTTAAAAAAAGTTTTCAAATTTATATAACGAAAGCAACAAATAAAAGATATTAATTCAGTGGTGGTTGCTAAAGGTTCTAAAATGTTGTTGAACGTTCGGGGAGGAATGAATCTATTAAACGAACCGTTGTTTAATACGGTCAAAATAAGCATTGGCACGTATGGGATACTTCTCCAATGAAATTATAAATAATTTCTATTGATCCCGTACAGGTTTTTGGCTAAAAATTACAATAGCGAGTTGTAAGCTGAAATGCTTAAAAAGCGAAAGAATATTAAATACATCAAATGGTTTTTGAAAAATAAGTATTTTTATTGCTACTTTTATAGGCTTTTCTGTGATTGATAGTGGATACTTAACAAAAAAAAGTGAATAGTTTTGGATACGCCTCGGCTACAATGGTTAGTAGGTGTTGACGCTCTTGCTTTCCAATGAAATGAGAGTGACATCTATCTCTGTTAGTACGTTGAAAACTGTCGACAAGGCAGCACTTTTCATAAACGATTTCAATCCAGTTTCTCGCCAAGTGCGAAATACCCAGATGACGCCGGTTATCTCGCTGTGAAGGGAAAACTTCCGTTTGAGACCAATAACAAGGTGAAAACTACATATGGTGATAAAACTATGAATCATACGAGTGAGTACAAGTGGAATAATGAATAGAGAAGCGGAACTGTCCGCGAGATGGGCTTCGCAAGAAACTACTTCAAGGAAGGCATCAAAAAATGTATACCACGCTTCATCACCTGCATAGCGAGGAATGACCACTTTGTCGAAAAAATAGTTTATATTATGTTCTAAAGTATCACGTATTTTTTTGTTTGTTTAGATACAAATTTTGAAAACCTATTTTTTGAATATGTCTCGTATATGTTATTATACACTACTTTCGTTCATTCAAACTTCGAACATGCTTCTTTTATCTGGGGACCAAGTCATAAGAGTCATATACTAGGATTGAAAGGGTGCAAAAGATATTTCTTAAATATGCTTTACGATCATTGATACTTGATAATCCTATACTCTCTTATGAATCTCACTTACTTTTAATCAATTTAATTTAATCTCGAGTTCTATTCAGTTTCCATGAGTGTATTTTCGCAGATTTTAAATATGTTGTTTTAATTTATCTTAGTTATTAATTACTTTGTTATTAATTATGTAAATAGTATGTAAGAAACCATTGTTATTGTTCATAGACTAAATAATAAATAAATATGAATTTACATAGGATAACAAGCTAGAACAAAATTGAGCTACCTAATAGCACTATTTTGAAGAACTTATACGCTCTCATATATATAACATATTTAAAATGACGGATTCTGTTTTAATCAGAGACCGTCAGTTATGAAATATAAATCAAAATGTAATGATTATTTATTAATATTTATAAATTTTGTTTATTAGATTATAATTACTTTTCGAGGTTTACGTAAACGCCAAAGCAATTATTATTATTTTTGTGATCAAAAAAATATCATTCAGAAAGTAATATTTTTATTTGAGGGTTATTTTTTCGTTCAAATATACATACCTAGTTGGAACTCGGGATAACTCCTTTTTCAAATTTATGAAGTTACACATTAATCTTTCCCAAATATTTGAAAAGAAAAAAGAATTATTAGAGTTTGAGCGAAAACTTATTTTTGCTCACAATAACAATTATTATTGTCCGTGTATCAAGTGTGTGCAAAACTTTTCAAATAATGAAAAAAGAAATCAATCAAATGAAATTAAGATCTGAAAGAGTCCGCAAGTGTTAGCCTTCTTGTGTAATCCTTTTGTTTATCCGGATTTTCTAAGTGAACGATTTTTTTCAATTAAAGAATACAGATAAGCATTATTTATAGTCGTTGCTTTTAATTTCTCCAAAACACGATGTATCCACAATAAAAAAAAATCCGAACTGAAATTTAATGAATTTTCACAGAGTTAGTAACAGCATTGATTCAATCTAGCTAGGCAAAATTCCGACTCTATACCCACAATGATTAAGGTAAAGTACACTTTAAGTTGGAGCATGTTCTAACTTATTTGAGTCATTTCTAACTTGATTATGAATATGTCCAATAATTATAACGCAGATATCCGATGAAGATGCCGGACTGTAAATTTTACTATTTAACATATCGCGAATATTTTTAGTGTCGTATATACGAAATACATAAGTTCTGATTCTGACTTCTTTAATTAAAAAGGGAAATGGACCACAATAAAGAAATAAATATCACAGTTGCCAATTATATAAAAAAAAATTAAAACATAAAACAATCCATGTTTAATATAAAATATTTCTTTTATATAACTTCAGCTTCTGGAGTGTAATAAGCAATATGTTTATTATAAATATAAATAAAAAATATACAATGTAGCCAACTACTTAATAAGAATTACGTTATAAACTTTCACCATGTATGTATATGTTTATATTCACGTATGTATGTACATATATCTTCATTTAAATTTTAGATATTTGAGCTCATGAAAAATTGTTGTTTTCAAAGTAAATTTTCATATCATATCTTACTTGTAATTATTTGATTCAATTAAAGTTATCTTGCCTTTTTGAGAAACTTTGCTATCGATTTTATCGCATTAACGCTTTAACAAGAGTTGCAAACAAGAATGTAAAAAATAAAAAGCAAACCATAAACAATACTGCTTTTTCCTGATCAGTAAAACGTTTCCTGTTAGTATATGTCGCAATTAACTTGCTCATATATCGTCGTACAGCACCATGTTGAACTGGATTGACAGAAGCGATACCGTGTGGTAATAATGGGTTGTTTGTTAACAAGCTGTTTGCAGTAGCTGCTAAGAATGATGCTGTAGTTTGGGTAACTATTTCTGATTCATCCACATCTTGAGCATTGGTCCCATGGAATTGATGATGATGATGATGGTGGTGGTGATGTAGTGGATCCTCACAATTAGCAAATCCAACAGCGGATAATTCATTGGCCATCGCTGTACCCAATGGTATTAACCCAATGGCATTAGGACCGATAAGAATAGTGTTGCCACTACTGCTACTACTACCGTTAATGTTGGCACCGCTGTTGCTACTAGCAGCAGATGCACTTACAGAACGGTGGTGAAGACTGGATGATGATTGTCTACTGTTGTGATGTGAATGACTGTGAGAAGAATTGTTGTGAGAATGATGTGCATGCAAACTATGAACGTGATGCGCCATGTGGGAATGACCGTGACAGCCCATGGACCCGTTACTGTTACCGCTTACATCAGCAGTGTTTGTTCCGAAAATATTTGTCATGCTTCCTAATAATTCGTGGTCAATGTCATCAAGTGCTGCAAAGTGTGGAGCTTGATATCGGAATGGCGAAGTATATTGGCCCTGTAAGTCTTCACCATCCATTGTAACGCGAATTGGGCAAACTCGAAATTGGTATATTGCTCCGGGCTCCAGATTTTCTATTGTAAACTTGGTCTCTGGACCCCTATAAATCTGAAAATCAAGAACAAAAAGAATTTATATTAAAAATATTTAAGTGAATCTTCAAAAGTCTTTGAAAATATAAGCCATGCATGCCGTATACATACATACATATATCATTTGTCGTTTATTCCTAATAAATTAAAGCTTAATATTTTTAACTAACTCTTTTCTTAGGAAATCTTATTATATATTGTGATGAAAATTCCAAATACGGAGGAGAGACAAAAGAAGTGGCAGTATGATGAGAATTCCTCGTAAAAAGGACAGACGAAAAGAGCGGTAGCAAGCACTACAGGTAGACGAGTTAGCGCATGAACGGGATGTTTGGACTGTCGTTAAGGATAAACGGAGCGGCTGCAGCTATCGCAGGCAAAACGAATAAACAGCCTATTCTTGAGTGCGTAAACAGAATGTTTGGGTCATCTTCAGGTGTAAAAAGATCGGCAGCCGCTATCACAGGAGGAGACGAGTAGAAAACCCAGTGGCGTTAACATTGCTGTGAACTGTGTGTTTTAGAAACGGATAAGCTGTGTGAAGAATAAAATAATTGTGTGTCATAAAGAATTATAAAATAAGCCATTGGGTATAGTAAAGAATTGTAATTATTGAAGACTAAATAAACGTTGAGTAAATTTCTGACGATTAAGAGGCCAAACGAACAAATCTTGGGAGTTTTATTTAACACTTTTAGATTTATAAGTTTTAAGCGACTAGTATACGGAGGAAGATTTTGGCGGGAATCCCATTGCAAGTGACGCGAGGCGAACAACAAAAGATGGGTTTGAACGGACTCAATTTTATCAGAATGGAGTTTATTATTAGGGTTCCACACAACCGAACCATACTTCAATATTGGAATATTGGTCTTACTAATGACGTAAAAAGTATTTTCGTAATATAAGGGCCTCTAAACTAATTTATTGAGAAAATATTCATATTTACTTGTGTAAAATAAAATAAACAATCGAAATTTTTTGTAATTGTAATATGAAATACTTGGTAAAACTTACCTGCTTGTAGTCACCATCTTTGCCAATCGCATATTGCAATATATACTCAATTCGATCACTAAAAGTATTTTTTGAACTTTGCCATTCTAGAGTAAGTGGCAAGCCCAAAGAGAGGTTACCTAGACCAGCAATGAAACTTGTAGGCGTTTCGGGGAGCATTCCGGATGGAATAAAACCACTAGCTCCACTCATACTATGTGTTACTAGGCAGGCAGCAGCCCCTTCCATGGCAATCCTGGGTGCTTTAATACTGCTCGGCAAAGTAGGAGTTGTTTTAAAAGTGTATTCATCTGAGAAATCGCCAATACCCGCGCGATCGGTACTTGCATATATTCGGAATGTATAAGCAGTGCACTCCTGCAACTTGTTAACTTTACACATACAGTTCGTTCCAGAGTATACCATTTGGAACTCTTTTGCTCGTTGCACAAACATTTCCACATAGTACTTGGTGAAATCCAGGTTCTTACCATCGCCCCATTTTAGTTTTACGAAGTTATGTCCCACTCCTGTGCATTCAAGTACAGGGGGCGATGGCGGCGAAGGTAAGGTTGTAAATTTTGTATAAGAGGAATATGGTCCCGGACCAATATTGTTAATGGCTTGCAAGCGGAGCTTATACGTTGTTTCAGGTAATAAATCGCTGATTGTGTAACTTGTATTTGCATTAGTTATAGTAATTAAATTTTCTGCGTATTCAATATTATAAGCAGTAATGGGAGCCCCATTGCTCTCCGGCTCTGTCCAATTAAAGACAGCTTTGTTTGCGGTAAATTCACAGTCTTTAATTAGTGGTGCAGCAGGTACTGCAGCCGGTGTTCGTGTCATAACACTTGTCGACCACTTACTTACTCCAACCGTGTTAGTCGCATTTACTCGAAAGTGGTACACTGTGAAGGGTGCTAAATTACGTAAATCGATACTTTTTTGTTCACCTTGATAACAAGTGCGGTAGGTTCTCGTTTCTGATGATTCTTCTAAAATAGATTCAGATTCATTATCACCAGTTAAACTCTCTAGGTGATATTCTATAATGGGTGCACCATTGCAATTAGGCTCTTCCCAAGTGACAAATAAATGAGTAGCGGTTTTAACTGTAACTTTCAAATCGTGCGGAGCATTTGGTGGACCCGCAGCTGTTGAGAAACGGAACCATGAAGACCAAGGACCTGCTCCAATGCGATTAAATACGCGCACCTGGACTTCGTAAGAAGATCCAGCCTGTAAATCTTTGACCATGCAATATGTATCTCGTCCGTGATAAACAATTGATTTTTCATTTGCTTTTTTTGCAATATCGAATTGGACATCCAAAGAGCGTCTCATTTGCACTTCAAATTCCAGAACTGGTGCACCGCCATTGTAATCAGGTTTGTCCAGTCTTAATACCACCGCATTACGGCCAGGCGGATGATCGTAATAGGGAGGAGGCGGTGCCGCAGGTACTAAGGCTTCTGATGTTATATGTGCTATATCGGAATACGGACTGAGGCCTGCAGGACCTTCACAAGATGTGCGCAACTGATACGTTGTACCCGGTTGAAGCCGATCACAATTCGTCTCTATATCAGTTCCACTATAAATGCGTTCAAATTTAGAACCAGATGTAATTTCGAGAAAGTATCGAAGGATTTCGGCGCCACCAGTGTCTGCGGGCGGATCCCATCGGACACGAAAATAGGTTCCATGAATTTTGCCTTTAACATGAGGCTTGCCGGGCTTCCCTGGCTTTTCGGGAGCTGTTTGAAAAGTAACTTCATTAGACCATGGGGAACTACCAGCTTCATTCTCTGCTCGTAAACGAAATTGATATGACGTTGCACGCCGCAGTTGACAGCATTCATGGCTGGAGTCTGGGCCATTATAAGCATTAAGATACCCATGACCTGACTCACGATCAAGAATTTGCAAAATATAATCGCCATCTTGTTGTCGACGTTCCCACCAAAGCCGAAGAGATGTTGAACTGCTCGACTGGAGTTTCGGAGGTTTTGGTGCAGTCGGCGGATTACCCGAAGTTGTGTATGAGCAGATGGTGGAGTACAAGGACATACCTATTTCGTTAATTGCAGCCAAACGAAAATTGTACACAGTGGAAGGATGTAATTTAGTAAGAGTGTAGTGCTTGCCGCGAGTTTTCGTTGCTTCTACAAAATGCTGCACTTCATTATCAATATTTTGAAGTCGACTAGTTATCGACTGTACAGATTTACCCTCGTCATACTCTAGCAAGTAATGTTGAATGGGGGAACCGTTTGCTGAAGGATTCGTCCAACGCAAATGCAAAGAATTTTTGGTTCGCATTACTAATTTTGGTGGCATAGGTTGATCTGGTTCACATGGTGGGGTTGTGAATTCGGTGGGATCAGAAGGAGATCCCTGCAACTTTTCGTAATGCACCTAAATGTTAGGGATAAACATTTATACACTGTTGAATGACGTAATTAACTATTTAAAACTAACCTGTAGTCGGACTACATACAACTGTCCTGGCAGCAAGTCTTGCACAATACAGTCAAACGAATCGCCTTTATAAAGGCTCTTGTACTTTCCATCTTTAGAACGATCACTAAATAGCACATTGTAACGTAATTCGCGAATATTGAACTGTGGGTCCGTAATGACTGGCGCTTCCCAAATAATTTTTGCCGATCTTGACGTTACGTTAATTACCTAAACAGTTAAAAACAAAGCGCCCTTTTGTAAAGTAAATATATTCGAGTTTATTCGTACTTACGTTTGGTTTGCGTATAGCAGAAAGTTGTTCTATGAACAAAACTTGACAGTCTTCTTCATCTTCAAAAGTATTTAAATTCATCTCAGTGGTGTCATCTCCAGTGTCAGTTTCACTTCTACTCTTTTTGAGATGAGTTGTATTAATTACATTTGCCGTAGTTGTTACCTTATCATATTTTTTCGTAGTTCCGGAATGAAAACTATGATTTTGGAACTGATTTTGGGGAGTGGACAACCCTCTTGTACTATTGTTTGTAGTTGCTATAGAAGAACTTGAAGTGGATGCATCTGCCGTCAATATCCCAGAAGTTGTAACATTGTTCTTAGTTCCATTTCCACCGCTACTGTTGGTCGAGACAACTGATAGACTGTGAGATCCATTTAAGACACTATGACGAGGAGACGGAGCATTCGTCGGCGTTGACAGACTGGAATCTTTCAATAAAAAAATATAAAAATTAATACTCAATATAAATTCACTAACTGGAATTACTTTTCGAATATTTTTTTTAGCATTAGAACTATTTTATTAAGTGGTATAGTGTGATCCTAATATGAAATAAAAAGCTCCTAAAAATCAATCAGATACCTAAAGCATCTCAATTTGTTGGAAAATATCAAGGTGCACACCAAAAATTCAGCGCCCAACCAAAAATCCCTTTAGCAGTTATTACGCGCCAAATGTATGAAAAGGTCCGGGTCTAACTCATGGCCCGAGAAGATGGCAGTTTCCGTTAGGCTAACACTACTTTTGTTATTTTCAAAAAAAATATATAAAATATCGTGTTCTACTTATACATTGCTTCTTGATGGGAGAAATATATACTTGTATATAGCATTGGCTTAAATAGTATTTTACTTTAGTATTTAGCTTTAATAGTATTTAGGAGATCAGAGATAAAGAGATATGCCGTTCTCTTTTCATTGGAAAGCAAGAGCGTAAACACCTACCAATCTTTGACAATTGACTGGATAGATTTTGAAGTTTCGCTAATGACTGCTGCTTCATTAAAAAATGTATTAAAGTTTCATTTTACTTCTACATTGTATTTATAAGGGATTGAACTCTTAGGCAGCGTGCTCTTCCTTTGCAAATTTGTAACAAACACAGATGGAATATGCCCAGATCCACACAGTTTTCCATCCTCCGATAATAAGAATATTCATTCTTTGGTAGTTGGGATAAAAAAAGTGCCGTACCATTTCAAATCTATGAAAAGTATAATTACTTACTCAATTCACGTTGCTTTTCAAGTTTTCGAAGAAGCTTTGTGTGTTGACGTTGCGTGCGTTCATCTTTATGATAGCTATTAGGAGGTGAAGGCGAATTTGATAAAGGTTGCTGCGATGAAGTTTGCTGTTTTTGTGAAATACTTGGTTGTTGCTGTTGAGTAGATTGTGGCGTTTGTACGTGTCCACTTGCCAAGGCATGGAAATGTGTTGGCCCACTACCTGGTCCTGGAGAAAATCCTGTCGTAAGCGGTGAGTAAAAGTGCGAAGTTCCATTTGTTGTCAACTAAAAGATAAAAAAAAAAAAAAGTATAGATTAAAACCTACACATACATATACCGTGTAGTGGGTAATTTGTGTAAAAACATTTTAGCGATTTTAAGTTACTGGAGCAGATGAAACAATAAAAAAATGGAATTATGATTTTGAATATTTCTTAATAAGACTATTAATTCCACTGTAATATACTACTATTACGTGATGCGGACGATATTAAAATAATAGTAGTACGAGTATATTAAAAAGTCTAAAACTAAAAACCAAATAGGCTATCTTTGTGTTCAAAAGCAACCGTCCTACTATTTATTTTGAATTATTCTTAATTAGTATCTTAAAGTTTAAATTTTGATATATCACAACAAGGGGTCAAATGACTTGATGAGGATACTTTTACATACAACGTTTAATTGCCTTTAATGATGACTTCTGACGATGGATATATCAATATTGATCATAATTACATGTAATGAAACGAGAGTGGAACTTTCAAACATTTTGACTGCTGCCAGAAACACCAAAATATCCTGGACTGGACAGAATTTGCATGGGCAACTTTTGAAAGCCTCATCTTTTCAGAAGAAAAATTGGTGTCGTTACGAATCAAATATTTATAATTTAATGCCAATTCATGTACCCTATTTATACCGTACTGTTGAATTATGACTATTTTGTGATTGCCATGGTAGAAGTTACCTTACGTTACTAATGTTTAATTTCCATTACACTCATATAAGATTCTTATCATATTTTAATGTTTTACGATATATAGTACTTTTTTATTTTTTATTTTTTATTTTTAGTGCTCTAAATGAGGAGTTTTATAAACGAGGTAAAAAAAGGATGATGGCTGCTTTAGCTGTGAGTAAATGTAACTAAGGAAAGTTGAATGTAATAACTTATTTGATTGTCCAACTTTACAAGATACAAGATTCATTTGAATGCCATTTCTTTACGAAAGTTGTTAATTCCTGGTTGGTACTCAGCCAGAATGTAGAAAATATGGTAAAATCAGCTAAATCTTTAAGTGGTCTATAAAAAAAAAGTTTAGAAACCTCTAAATAAAGCAAGACATTTATGTTACCAAAGAACGTATATGAATAAGAAGGGAAAAGCGTGTCATGTTGGACCTGCGAGTTTTCTTCTGACCTTCTTTTGCTAAATAAAATTCACCTCGCAGGGGTAATCTTATTTTTCTCTAGATTTTCACGGCGACAATCACAACGAAAACAGAATGGAGGATACAAATGATATAAATTTGCCTTGAATTTATTTCATATTGCTTGAATAATTTTGCTTTCAAATTTATTTGATGAAATAAATGTATTTTTGATTCATTTACGTTCTTTGATGTTACGAAATAAAAGCTTGTTTCGAATTGCTACTTATTTCAAGACTATTAAAATTATGAGCACCTATTTTTATGCCCATGACTTGTGTAACTTACAAATGGTGCATGCATATGTCCTTGGCTGGAATGGAGCTGTTGGTATTGGGGAGATAAAACAACATGTGCAAAAGGGCTGCTTTCATTAACGTACTGCTGCATCACTTGACTTTGAGGTACTTGGACCGACACTGGTATTGTTGCAGGACGATTTTGTGAAACCATTTGCACCGTTGTTGGACCTATAAGTAAACAGAGGCAAGGTACAATGATGTAGTATATATTTTAAATTATAATGTGTGAAATTTCAAAATACAAAATATGACAATCCCTTCATATATAACATATGAATAAGATGAGGTTATACTTATATAATGTGAAGACAGTTTCTTATAGCTCAGCAAAACAGCTGTTTTGCCACACTTTCAGATTCAGATAAGAAAGTTTTCATTTTGAGTAAGAAATGATTCCTAATAATATTTGTTTTATGAGTTTCCAAGTGAAGTTAGAGCTAAGCCCTCAAATAGAACATACATACTTCAAAAGACGCATAAGATAAAACTATCTAAAAGAAGTAGTAAAATGAGCTACTCCCAATAATTCGTTTCTAGACAGCGTGAACGGAATATTTGGTTCATCGTCAGGTATAAAAGGAGCGGCAGCAGCTATCCCAGGCAACGACTTATGAACAAAAAACTAGAAATATAAACAAAGTGTTCTTTTTACTAAAAATGAGTTAAATTATTTAATTAAAACTTGTTTAATATTTAGTGTGATATCTGATAGTTTTCAATACAGCTTTCAATCTAGCTGGCACGGGCTCAACTATTTTTTTGTTGTACTTTTTGCTCCGATTTTGTTCCACTTATCCGAAATCGCACATTTTAGTTGTTCCTCATTACTTATGCGGTGTTTACAGATGTTATTTTCTATTAAAGACCATAAATTCCGGTTCATGTCGGAAATTTTGTCGTATTCAAAGTTTCACGACACTTTGGTGTAAATTTTCTATTAATATATTAAGGTACAACGTTTCGTCCATAATACCCTCAACACCAAATTTTCAACGTCGGCTGCAAACACACATGGCCATACCATAACACTGACCCCGCCATTTTTAACAGTTGACCTGATGTAATATCTCTGAAGTTGAGTATTGGACTTCGATTACTGTGTTTCAAAAGTCGAAATTTGATATATGGAACTTTTCGGAAGTGAAAACGTAAAACACTTATGCAGAATAAAACATAAATTACGCAATTTTTTAAATGTTTTACTTCCTTGTTATATATTGTAACGAATTTGCTAAATTCGCCTCGATTATTTTCCAAATCCTTCGAGTCCGATCACTGGTTTGCTATACAAAACTCCCAAAATTTGTTTGTTCGGCTTCTTAACCGTCAGGAATTTATTTGTACAATTTTCGTCTTTAGCCAACGGCTTATTTTACAATTATTTATGATACACACTTATTATCTGCTTCACTCAGCTCATCCGATTCTAAGCCACACATAGCTCACAGCAGTGTTAACTCCACTACTCGTCTCTTCTTGTGATAGCGGCTGCCTCTCTTTTTATACCTGTAGATGACCCAACCATTCTGTTCACGCGCTTAAGGATAGGCTGATTATTCGTTTTCCTGCGGTAGCTGCAGCTACTCCGTTCATCCTTAACGACGTGGAATTTCCTTTAATCTGTCTACCCTTTTGTTTGTTCTTGGTATGGGTAATTTGCATTATACGGCCGCTTCTTTATTTTCTGTCCTTCCGGGAAATTGCACTTACATTGTCAACAGTTTTGTTTCTTTCGTATTTCGGATTTTCGTCACACTGCCCTCCACCTAAGTCTGATCGTCCCGATCAGACATACCATCTGTTCCAAACGCCGCGAGCCTTTCAAAGTGAACCACTTTTATTTTGGTTCCTGGTTTTCCAACGTTCTGGATTCGATAGTCCGTACTATTTATTCGTCCAATTACTTTGTATGGACCTTCCCGCTTGCTGTGCAAGATTTTCTTCCGTGGAGAATCGTGCAGCCTTACCAGATCTCCTTTCTCAAAGCTTTCAGGATTCCTCGCCTTAATACATCCTTCTACCTTGTTGTTCATAACCTTAGGGCGTTGCTCAACAGTTTTGCGTACCTCTCTCAACTTCTTCATTAGGGCACGAGACATCTTGCCATTTCCGTAGTATTTCCCTTCTGCTGCTCGTTCTTTACCAGGGGCACATAATTTCTGACCATGATCGTGGCCAATACTTAGCGGTAACTGCATATTTCCATACTCCATCACTCTTTTCTTTAGGTCGATCTTCATTCCTTGACCAAGGAGAAAGTCCACACCAACTATGACTTCATCTAAGATTTCCGCTACTAGGAACTCATGCAACACTGTCATATTCCCAATGGTGACTTTACACGTGGCTTTTGCCAGAACTCTGGCGTCCTCACCAGTTAATGTTTTCAACTTAGCTCCATGCAATGGGCTTATTTCCCTGGTGATCAAATCGGATCGAATGATGGAGTTTGACGCGCCCGTATGCACAGTTAGTTCTCGCTCATGTCCATCCACATATCCGCTGATAGTAACGTTGCTCGCCTTGTTATCGATTTGTCTCGTAGAGCCCATATTACAATCGCGGGCGAAGTGTCCTAGCCTTCTACAGTTGTAGCAAATCCTGGTTCTCATCAGTTTGGCGGTTTTCGACGTTTCCCAGGTTCCTTTCAACACATCTGGACCGTTTCCTGTGTCTGAGCATACGAAACAGTATCAGCAAATGTTGGCTTTGGTTTCGCATACGCCTCTCGCTTGCTATATTTGTCCCTTATTCCGCTGATAAACCTTTGAATTTTTATCCTCTCGAAGTATTCTTCAGGACTATCTCCATAACCCAAATGAGCTAGTCTCTCAATCTCACAAGCAAATTCCTGCAGGGTCTCGTTGGACTTCTGAGAGCGGTTCTCTAATTCCATCTGATAGATTTGTTTTCTATCCTCGCTACCATAGCGTCTTTCCATGGCTCGCATTAGTGCCTCGTAGTCATCTCTCTCATATGCAGGAATTATCTGCAAAATTTCCGCTGCAAGCCCCTTCAATGCCACGAATAGTGCAGTTGACTTTTCCTCCATGCTCCAGTTATTTGCTCTAGCCGTCTTCTCGAACTGAAGCTTTAAGACGTGGAAAGGGGTGGTGCCGTCAAAGGATGGTGCTTTTATTCTAGGGGTGATCCTCGAAATGCTAGAACGATTCAAAAGCAAATCGCGGACACGACCTTCCAATTCGTTGTCTTTATTCCAATTAGCTCCTCTATTTTGTCTTGCCGCTCCTTGATGTTGTCCTGTCTCTCTTTGAGTTCTGCGCATTATTTGATAACATTATCCTGAAGCTGTATGAGCCGGGATGAAATACGCGCTTCCTGGTCTTGCATTTGCGATGAAATCTGGACATTCATTTGTGACATTTTGGCATCCTGTCCATCCAACTTCTGTAGCAACTTGGCATCCTGTTCATTCTACTTTTGCGACATCTTGGCTTCTTGTTCATTCAACTTCTGTAACATTTTGGCATCCTGTTCATCCAACTTCTCTGAAATGTTGGTATTTATTTGTGACATTTTTGCATCTTGTTCATCCATCTTTTGTGTAATTTCTTTTGTAATGTTGGCATTCACTTGCAGCCAGTAACGTGTTCATGTCCATACTCGTAGAAGGATTTTCCTCAACCTTGGTTGCTGACTGCTCTGACTCTTTTGCGGCGCCAACAGCTTCTTCCTTCTCCATACCTTTCGTGGATGTCTCTTCGCCCTCACGACGGAATTCATATTGGCTCAAATCTATGCCTTCTGCTTCCATAGCTTCTTTCAGCTGTGTTTGTAGCTCAGCCTTATCCTCGCTTCGCTAATTCCTTATCGAGGAGCAGTATCGTCAAATCTTGAATCTTGACAATTTTCCAATCCTTTTTTCCACAATTTATTAAGCAATCTCACTTCTGACACCAATTGTAACGTCTTTCCGTAGCTACTACCCTTGATGACTTCTCAAATTCTTCGAGTCCGATCACTAGATTGCTAAATAATAATAGTCCAGTATTTGTTTGTTTTGCCTCTTAATTGTCAGGAAATCACTCAACGTTTATTTCGTCCTCAATAATTAAAATTCTTTACTATAAACAATGGATTATTTTTACAATTCTTCATGACACACAATTATTTTCTGCTTCACACATCTTATCCGTTTCTAAAACACATAGCTCACAGCAATGTTAACTCCACTGTGTTTTCTACTCGTCTCCTCGTGTGATAGTGGCTGCCTCTCTTTTTATACCTGTAGATGACCCAACCATTCTGTTCACGCGCTTAAGGATAGGCTGATTATTCGTTTGCCTGCGGTAGCTGCAGCTACTCCGTTCATCCTTAACGACGTGGAATTTCCTTTAATCTGTCTACCCTTTTGTTTGTTCTTGGTATGGGTAATTTGCATTATACGGCCGCTTCTTTATTTTCTGTCATTCCGGAAAATTGCATTTACATTGTCAACAGTTTTGTTTGTCCTTCGGATCCTTTCGGATTTTCGTCACAATATTATATAATTAAACTTTCCGACAAACTCGTGCTTTGTTAATATTAAAACTTCATGTTTTTCATACAAAAATGTATATCATTATATATATATATATATATATATATATATATATATGTGGCGCTTTGTAATCGCTGAAGCGATTTTCGATCGAGCTCCTCCTCCAATTTGTGGTTTTGCGTCTTGATGTTTTTACCAGGAGCTTTATTTCATGTCAGAAATACACTTGGAGGGCTTGAAATATTCCCTGCCGAGGGGCGACCACAATTAGAAAAATTTATTTTCATTAGATTTATAGAATAAAATCATTGTTTTACTTTTCCACAAAATTTTAATATAAATCACTCAAAAATTCTGTTCAAATTTTTGTTCACAATAACCCACTGCACATGCTTTCACCGCTTCGAATTTTTAAACATTTTTTTTCACGAGATAGGAATTACAGATTTCCTATGTTCTTTGTATCTAGTAAAGAAAATACGCGAAAATCGATTTTATAAATAATGCGTGTACGCTTGGAATATTGATAATTTTTAAACATTTCACATTATTTGCACATGTCATTCATATTATATAACAACAAATGTTAGAGCTAGATTTTTTTTTACATAAATATATTTATTTTAGTTCAAATTGTTATTTATTTTACAATAGTACAATGTATGCCCCTTTTCATTTTGTAGTCTAATGTTAAGCTGTTTTATGGATAAAATACTTATTTTAAAATAATTTGCAACTTACAAAATTGAACCAATTTCATCATTAAACATATGATTTTGCGTTTCTCGTAACCTTCTATCCTATAAACCTTGTACACATATGTACGTATATACTTTCATGAACCTTTCATGATTTTTCTCAGATCTTGCATACAGACACATATATGTACATATTTAAAGCATGCATAAGACATTTTCCAACTGGGTATTATTGCTTTGCTGTGTATAGAAAGTAAAAAGATTCGTCGCGTTAAAAATGAAAGGATCTTAAGTGAAAAAATTATTAATTTATAATTCCCTTGTTTTTTATGCGCGAATATATATGTATATACATATTTATTTAACTTGTGATGTGTGTGTTGATGTTTTTTCTAACAAATGGAGGAATCTACAGAAATACACTCGGTAGGCTTGACATTTCCTGCGGAGGGGCGACCGTAATTAGAAAAAATTAGTTAACTATAATTTTTTGGGAATAATTCTCGAATGGTAGTACGCATAGTTAACCACTCGGCTATTACGGCTGTGCATATGTATGTATAAACACTTCAATTTTTGTGTGCAAAATCAAAAACACTGTGCTACGAAATTTTAAGCGCATATACATATATAGCAAATATCATTATAAGAAAATTATGATTTAAAAACATATTTTTATACTTAATGCTTAAAACTTAATTGTTTTTGGCTTTCCATTCCTCCTGTTAAAATATTAAAAAAAAACTGCTTTGCATTAGGCTTGGGGTTCGCTAAATAAGAAATACGTGTGAAATGTTAATACTCCGTACCAAGTAGGTCTATTACTGGAACATGGAATGTATAAATATCAAATTTTATTGAATTCTCTCCAAAGGTTTCTGAGAATACTTTTTGACCCAAAATTGGTTGGTGCCAAACAAAGATGTAAAGAAACTGAATTTTTTAGTGAATATCAGAGCTATCATACCTAATATTAAAAGTTCAATTAAATGTGAAGTTTTTGTACGCTGGGATAGACTAACAAACTATTTATTGACATACTTGATCGGCTAGTATTTGCACTGTGGATAAATAAATCTCAATGGCAGTCGCTAAGTGTTTGTGGCATTGATCTGGAAAGTCCATGGTTTTCAATTGCCAGTTCTATGTCGCCTGTTCCTTTGTCTGAATACCAACTAAAATTTTTATATACGTGCCATAAAAAAAAAACAAGGAATATTGTATATCATAAAGCATTAGAATAATAAACACTTTGTTTCCGAATTTTTTAATCAATTATACCAATTCGAAATCAATATTTATGATTAAGACATGACATCCATCAACATCCGATGAGTTTTAAAAGACTTTTACTTGCCATGTCTGACTTCACCCTGAGGTGTTTTTATGCGGTTATAAATTAGGTAATATAAGCTGTTTGCAAACGTAAAACAATGAAGCTGTCCTTCATTCCAAAATATTTATATTTTTTACAAAGAACAAATTTTTGTATACCAGGTTCCCACATTGTATTAGAAACTCCGCTCCTTTTCATTAAATTTTGCTGTAATTTTCTACTTATATACTTGACATTTCGAATAAAGCTGTTATTTGGTATTCAAAAATCTATTTTATCAAATATAAAAATTTTAATTCGATTTAGTTGCTTTTTTCATGAAATTGAGCAAATTAAAAATTTTATGTAAAAGTACTATGGGCAATCTTATGGGAGTTCGAAAGACTCAGTAGGCAAAATGACTTTGCATGTATCGCTGGATTATATCAACTCATTTTTCTTATTTTGTTATTCTTTTAAGAGCTATTCGATAACCATCGTAATGTTTTTTGAATTTTTTGTGATATCCTGATATTTAAGAAATTAATTCTTGTTTTTAGATTATTAGCTACGTACATACATACATTTTTCCTCTAAAAGTTCTGTTATCAATAAAATAAGGACAACATAACCAACGCCGCTACAAGGAGGTACTAAAGTAGCCGACGAGACGGCGAGACACCTCTAGTTTTAAGTGGAGACAAGCACTTACTTAAAGACAGAAACAACGATGAGTAACACAGTTTTAAACGGATACAAAATGTAACATTTATGCAAAAGTATATACATGCAAAAATGTAACGCTGAATACATACATATATACACTCATGGATAAAATAATAGGTATATTTAGTCTTTATAAAATATTTACTTTACTAAGAGAAATTCGTTAAAGTTTTCTTTATTTTAAACTTAAAAAAAATTCAATTAAATTGAATACTTTGGTGAACAAGTTAATAGATGTAACAAAATTAAAAAAAAAATTAAATTAAAAAAAAAATTTCATGTTATTCTTGATTTAATAATTTAATTTTAATTGTATTAACTTGTAGCAAGTCTCTGAACAGAGTTGCATTTCATAATTCCTGCATTTTTTCTCACAATAGTTTGTTTTTTCAAAATGCAAAGGCTTTTTACCTCCTTTAGATGCATTTTCACTAGTTCGCAAGGGTTGAGGGTTGAGGCTGGGGGTTTCACTTGACCATCGCATACACCTGACATTGGAATTTACAAACTACTCAGAAATCATATTCGAGGTATGCTTTGTATCATTATTTTGTTCAAAGCAAATCTCTAGTTGGTTTCTGAGCGATTTGTTAATAAAAATGTCACACGTGTGCAATGACCAAGTTAATTCCTCGATCTACCGAAACTTCCAGAGTGTCCTCGAGAAGAACTAAGCATTAACAAAACAATGTATGGGATATTAAATATTTATAGCCAAAGCCAAAGTAAAAAATAACTTGAACATTTTATTTTAAAGCTTAAAATAAAGAAAACTGTAACGAATATATTTTTGATAAGATCAAATATTTTTTTTTGTCCATGAGTGTATATAAGTATATGAATATGTATGTAGTTATCTATGTAGCTGTTAAAATTGTAAATATAGAGGAGTGAAAAACGAGAATAAAGCATATTAAAATTATTTTCCCAACATTTTCATATAGTAGATGACCTTGCTCAAATGCTAATATTCGAAAGAACAATTAAGCAATGTTAAGGAAATCATAGGATAAATGCCATATCTATTCGTCATTAAGCAGTTTGTAATAAATAAAAATTTAAAAATCCTAACCCGAATTGCTAATGAATAAGCTTGTGGAAGTATGTATAAAAGCATATCGACTGAATGGCTACGACAAGACTCTGTTACAAACGGTCTAACGCCCTCGCCAAAAGCTGAAACCTTAGTAACGCTTGAAACGAATCAAGTTAACCATCAATAACAATACTGAGATACTGCTAAAGTCTATCCCAGTATTATATACATATGCACCAAGAAGTACAAATGTAGCTGCATTAGGATGGGCCAAAAACTAACCTATCGCTTTTATGGATTAAAATTAATATATTTAATGTGGAAACAATGTCCCACCAAGCCGGAATTTTAAAGTGTGTCGGTGAATATTCAAAGCTCCAACAACAACAACAACAACAACAACGACAACAACGACGATGAACCGTTTTTTAAAGAGCGGATTGTTATGCAGCATACAATTTTTTAAAGAATCAACTTGGTGATGATTTGTTTGGAGTAATTCATATATTTAGAAGCTTTGAAAAGTGAAAAAACCAAACCGAAACTGCATATTTTGATTTTGAAATGTTTTTCTAAAAGAAATTATTGACATAAAAAATTTCATATTTTATATTCTAAAAATGCTAGCTCCGAGAAATTTTTTTTTATCAGTAGAAAGGGTAATTTTAACCTATAAATGCGATATATTAATTTTTCGCTCACCCTAATGTGCATATTGTACTTTAGACCGAGTACGTTTTTGTAATTATTTTGCACTCGCTGACTGAAGTATTTCAATTGTATTTCTGGATAAACATGTCTTTGAAGATGTGGTTCTAAAAGAATTTCAAGTCTTATTATTGCTAACTTTGAGTATTATTTCTGAAAACATTAACCTAGTTTCATAAAATAGCAAACTATTAATTTTTGTTAAGGACCTGAAGTGTACTGCGCGCAATTGAAACGTCATTTTTGTGAAACGAAGTTGACAGAAACTAAAAATTTTTAGTTAAAAGCTATGGAACTATGCATTTCTTCTCAAAGTTAAAAATTGACGAACTCTATGCGAGTTTTTTTTAACACTCTAATGCAACTTTTCCGACTTAATGGTCATTGCCATATACATATGTATGTATTCACTTACACGACCGACTAATTTACACAATTCTGCTTGTCTGTGTAAGTAATAATTCAAACTGAATTGCAAGTCTAAGTCCTGCTATGGGAGAACGTCTACAAAAAGTAAGACTAATTTTTGGAATTCCAATATTTCCAAGAATGTTTTGGGTTTGAAAAGTTCGACTTTTATAAAAATTTAAAGGTAATGAATGGTCCATATATTAACTGTGAGGTCAACCAGACTCCTCTTTAATCACAGGTTTCACTAGTGCTAAGATCAATTGAAATTTTTCTAAGTAAGCGTTTCGCATTTCTACAATCCTCTTGATTTGACGAACAGTAGGTACTCGCAGCGTTTTCTTGTCTTTATATCCTCAACCTAGCTGATTCCAATCTGATTATTGAGGAGGTGATTACTGAAAGGTAAATACTGTTATATACAAAGAACATCAGTAACATTTCTTTTTGGATTTTTCGAAATCCTCACAACCCCATAGTAATTTAGTGCTATGACTAGAGACCTAAGTTCTCCCTAATGTTAGTTGCATTTTTACATGTTCTCACCCATTTGAACTTTGCCCGCTGGACACTTAATGGATTACCCTTGTACATCGGATACCTAGTGGCAACTTTTACCCATCGTCATGCGTAAGTATAAATAACATATAATACCTGTGAAGTAAAATATAAACTGCGTCAGCGAAAGCTGAAGTTCTGTTATAAATTTATTCTTTATAGTTTAATTCAACAACAAAGATGCGAAACGCCTTAAGATATGAATTTTATATATCATTATAAGATGCCTCTACGCGTAAATTATATTTGGGTGTAATTATATCAAAAATTTAAATGTACCTTCCAATTTCATAATCAGTCATTTAATTTACTTAGTACACTCTTAAAATCAAAATTTGAATAAAGTAGTGAAAATTTCGTCGGACTAGTTGTTTCCTTCAATTAATAAAATCTTTTATTTATTATTGATGTTATGTATTTATATTGAATTACGTAAATACGACCTCGCCAACAGTATTACTGTTAATATATAATTAGTGTTTTTGTGTGTTAATAAGTATTTTTCAAAACTATTTACTATTATTTGTTTGATTTTAACATATAAACCCATTATTCTTGCTATTGTTCTTATTGTCGCCAGCGAAGAAAATCTACTAAACATTTTTTATTTTAACTAGGGAAATTTTAAATATGATTCTTATGAAAATTAGAAAAACCCACTAAATTAAAAGTAATTTTTTGAGAATTGTATATTTCCTCTTCTGTTCACTGCGGATTGTTGAACACAATCGAGGCCCGAAGATTATTATCGACAATTTTCACACAGACTTTATGAATTGGTTGATATATACATTTTTTTAACCGTTAGGCGATGTCGGCTTGTCCCAGAAATTTCTCATTTGGCATATAATAACGGATATGAAAAAAGAAATAAGTTATAAAAGATGAAAAAAAACCCAAACACTCTATTATACATGAACAAATCATCATTCCGACAGGGTTTAGTTATGTCAGAAAATTTCTAACTTTATTGACGGCTTATTGATCTAATACTTGTATGCAAAGGAAATTGTATATAACGGGAATATATGTATACATCACTTTCACCTTTTATGTTACATATGCAAATGAAATGATATTTAATATTTTTACAAGAAGATTAATATTTCAGTAATTTTCTAGCATTTTATTTTATAAGTTTTAATTCATAATAATGACGTGTATGCCGAAGGACGTTTAACTTACCGTAATCCGATGGCATCGCGCATATTGTTTGATGATGATGTTGTGGACATAAATTTTCGTGAGCATTTGGAGCTAAGTAATACTCAGTTGGATAGAACTCGCTAGGATACTGAATATATAATTGGCCTGACGTGGAAGGAGGTGCAGGAATAATTGTAGCTCCGCCGTTATTGGAGGTAATTCCTGTTCTGCATTCTGAGGATCTATCAGGTGATGATCCTGAATCGTTTACATTAGATTGATTGCATCCACCTCCATTGTTGACGCGGCTTCCTCCACTGTGATCAGTGTCATTTAAATTTTGCTGAGAATGTTGAGTTGTTTGAGGCTGTTTTTGTGAAGTTGCAACAACTGGAATCGCCTGAGACTGCGTGGATAGTGTCGGTACTGGATGATGTACATGTTGCTGCGGTAGCGAACCGAGGCCGACTGGAGTCAAATGTTGGTGCATGGCAGTAATTAAAGCTAACGGTTGATGTTGATGAGGGTGATGTAAGGCGCAAACTGGTTGCACTACTTGCGCATTTTGTGGCGGTGCTGATGAGTGTTGAAATAACGGCGGCGAAGCTGGCAACGACGATGTAGAACTCTCTGACGGTGAATGCTGTGATAGTAATTGGTTTGGCTGCTGCTGTTGAGTTGGATTGACAACTGCATTTGTCTGGGAAGATGGTTGATGGTGGACGACCTGACGCGAAACTGCATGTTGTTGAGGAATTGGATGCTGCGATGTCAGCGTTGTCCTATGAGCATATTGCAGGGTTGGTTGTTGTTGCGGGACAACCATTACTACATTAGCTGTTGCACGCTGTTGTTGGTGATGTAAATGGTTAACGTTAGAATGCTGATACTGGGTTTGGACATATGGATGTTGGAATTGATGCTGTAGTGGATTCTGAAGTGGTTCGAAAGAAGACGTGTTGCTGTTTAGACTGGATGTAGATGAAGAAGACGAGGAAATACTATTGTTAAGGACGCTGGTAAAAACATTCTGATGTCCGCTGGTATTATGACTACCGTTAGTGAGATGTAGCTGATGGATCTGTGAGGAGTGTAGTTCCGATGTGGTCAAGGCATTCAATCGAACCATATCAACAGCAATTTTAGCAAATTCGAAAATGCTCAGATATTACATAAGGTGTAGTTGCAACGTAGTTTCAAAAATTTGCTTTGTACACATTAATTACTTTTCGCCTTAGAAACAATTGTAGGAACTAGATAAAAGTTACATATTTTTATCTTATTGAGATTTATACATATATAAAACGTGGAAAAACTATCAAGTCTCGAGAGTTCGGTTTAGTACCGGGATGATTTGCTCTTTTTTGTTTCTCCCTTGGTAAAAATGTGTATAAGCAACCACTGGGAACCAGTCAAGGCAAATTTAACAAGGTGACAATCACTTGTATTTGTTCTCCTACTCTCACCTTTATAAATGCGTCTTGGAACCAGTTTGAAAAATTTCATCACAGTCTATGTTTACATATGTATGCAGGTTTTATTTTTATTAGACAATTAGTCTTTGAGTAATCGTCAACAAAGCAATATAATCGGGAGTGAAATGTTAAATATGGATGATGAAGATATTGAGTCGAATTGTTACTGGAGACGAAACAAGGGTTCAACCTTAAGGACCTGAGTCGAAACAAGACAATGCAGGGGCATAAAGAGGGCACAGTACCTCCCAAGGTGTTTAAGAGGTCCCAGTCAGTTGGGAAGCTCATGGCAACGGTCTTTTGGGACTAAGGAAGAATATTTCTTATCTATTGTAAAGATATAGAAGATGTTTTTATAACTGGAGATTACCACGCTTCAATATTATATATATTTTGCGCTTTGTAACCGCTGAAGCGCTTTTCGGCCGAGCTCCTCCTCCAATTTGTGGTTTTGCGTCTTGATGTTTTTACCAACAAATGGAGGGACCTACAGTTTATTCTAAGCCGCCTCCGAACGGCTGATGGATTTTTATGAGGAGCTTTATTTCATGCCAGAAATACACTCGGAGGGCTTGACATTCCCTGCCGAGGGGCGACCGCAATTAGAAAAAAAAAATTTCTATCATTTTTGACGTTGCTCTCAATGCTAACCACTCGGCTATCGCGGCCCCTTCAATATTAGAGCGACTAAAATAAGACATTAAAGAGACGACAGTGAAATTTGACGAAAAATGTGCTGCTTTTGCACGACAAAGGCGCCCAACCACAAGAGCCTTGTTGCGTCGGCTGCTATGCATAAGGCGGGGTTAGATATTTTTAAGCACCCAGCCTACGGTCCACACCTCGCACTTATTACTTGTTGCTAAAAATAAAATAAAAAGATCTAAGGGGTAAAAAATTATTCCCCCTTACAAAATCATCCCTCGTATGTTAGCCAAAAAAACGGGGTGTTTGCGTAATCATTTGAAAAGTAATTTTTGTACCAGTGCAAATCGCTGGCTCCACACGAATGGGTTTAATAAGAGGTTTGAAACTATCAAATAAGCACTACTAAGGGGTTTTCTCCTCCAATTTGTAGTGTGCGTCCCAATGTTTCTCCAATAAATGCTTTTTTCTGTATTGATTCAAATAAAATTGTCTTCAACTAGCCCGACAGATGAAACTTGTAATACAGAGCGAAACAAGCCGGTGGTATGCCACAATGAAAACCTTAACTTATCGAATAATTATTTGATTATTTCATTATTATTGCTGTTTAATAACTTTGTAAAACATGATAAAATTTTATGTTACCGATTTCAAATAAATTGTGATGTTAATAATTTTAATATTTGGAGCATTGAGGAAAAGTTCACTACTCTATTCGTTGCTTTGAAAGGACCTGCGCCGAAAATTTCGCAGTATATTCTCGTATATGAGAGAAATAATTATAGCTAGAAAGGTGACCAAAAGCTTAACGAATCTCTGCGCAAATCTGCTTCTAAAGTTTAGAGATTGGCTCATTTTACCAATAAGGGCGCATCGGATGAGCATTTCGAATGGGTGAAAATGCAAAGGCTCATCAGCGGAATAAAAGGCATATACGCCAAGCGAAAGACGTATGCGAATCTAATATGAACGTTCGCTGAAACTGTCGCGTATGCTCAAACACTTGAAACGGCGGCGCTTCTAAGTAAACCAACCGTTTGGAGATGGCGCGAATTCAAGACGGGCTCCAACAAACAGATCCTTCCTGGCGAAAACGCAAGGCTGAGGAAGATGAACCATCATTTTCTCAGTTGTTAAACAAAAATGAGCAAGCCGAAAGTAGAGGTTGCTAGCTGAGTTGAACAGGGGAACAACTAAGGAACAAATGACAGCGGAGTCCCATCACGAAGACATACTGGGCACAATGAAGCAGTGTAGAGTTGATATCTGGCTGTTTTCATAGAGTATGAGAAAGTGAAGACGGCCAGTGCTCTCAAAGACTAATATTAGTTACGAAGTTAAGAATTCCAGACATTCTTTAGGAGTTCTACCATGGTCCCAGTGGAACACCTGGGATTTGCGAAAACCTTGTATAAGATCAAACAAGATTTTTATTGGGTTGGGTGCCGCCAAACAGTTGCGAAATGGGTTGCTAACTGCAAAGAGTGTGTTGCAACTGTAGGGTAGGAATTCAAAGTCATGAACAGATCAAGCAATATAACTCAGGTGCACTATTCAAATGAGTTGCCATGGATGTAGCTAGTTCATTCCCTATAAACAGACTAGGGAGTAAGTTTGTCTTGATAATTATGGATTACTTTAGTAAATGGCCGTATATCCAATTTCAAATCAGAAAAGAATTTCGAGTCAACAGTGTTCTAAGAAATATGCCCTGCCCTGCACCCTCAAGCAGACGGCATTGTGGAACGATTTTATCGAAGAGCACTTGCTTTTCCACATACCTCAGTTCCTGATGGGATGTCGGTCCGCACATGAAACAACGAGTAAAACACTAGCAATGATACTATTTGGTAGGGAGCTTCGGTTGAAGTTTGCATTAAACGGTGATCCGGGAAGGAAGCTTCTAACATACAAAAGGAAGAGTTGAGAGATGCTCTTGTGAGACTGCGAACTCAAATTATGAGTGACAAAAGGTACGAAAAGGCGAATACTCCGAAGGTTTCCAAAATTGAGATTTAGTATTGGTATACTCTCCACAACGGAAGAAAGGTCCCCAAAACTTCTATGCAAATGAGAAGGTCCATATCAGATAATCAAACGGCTAAATGACGTGGTGTAGAGAATCCACGACCCTCCCAAACGTTAACTCGAGCAATCTGGGTTATATAGTATATAATAGCCAACTCGTACACTGTAAATTATAAATAGTAGAGTGTGAGAGTTATAAAATAAACCGTTGTATATAGTGAAGCGAATAGTTCATTTATTGAGAAACAGCGTTAGAACATTGAGTAAATTCATTTAAGAATTTTTAAGAAACGGTAAGAATCATTGGTTAATTTTATTTAGTAATCCCGTGATCGAACTCGAAGGATCTGGGAAATCATCGAGGTTAATTTAGCAGAATCATAAAAATATTGAACTAACGCATATGTGTACATAAATATACATACATGCAGGTGAATATAGATGTCCATCATATCTGTCAAAAAAAAAAAAAAAAAAAACCTAACTTGTTTAAACCAGCTTTTAGTGCTACTACATTAATAGCAGATAGTTGACACAGAACCTACTTAAAAAATATTTTTTTCTTCCGTGAACTTTCGCCATTTGTTCGTGATATTAGTGTCACGTAAGACTCCTTAATTCCTAAAAGTTCTTTTTAAAGTAATTCTTGATCGCGAAAAATCAATAGAGGTATTATAGTAATCTATGAAATGCTTACTGTGCAAATAAAACACAAAACAAAACAATAAAAAGCTGACAGTGTTGCTTTTTTCTTCGTGCAATATGTGGGAAATAAATATGCATAGGATACCATCATATATTTTTTCAGATTTTTCAGACTTGAAATATCCGTCAAAAAAGTACCTAAGACTAATGAATACATATTGAATTGCATATTGGTTATGAAAATCATCGAAATCGGACGACTATGACATATAGTTCCCATGCCCCGATTTGATCAGATGTGCGGCTTTGGACAAAACTTAGAAAAAAAAATTCATCAAGTAAATTTAAAAAATATTGGTACTGAAAATAATCGAAATCGGACTCCTATATATAGACTTCAATTTATTTGGATATATTTCGCTGTCCATTTTGTTTGTTTACTTCTTTGCATGAAAACTTTTCCGTAAGGAATGGCTTCATGAGTACGTTTTGAAAATCATTCGTACCTCTGCGTTAGCGTTAAAATTTAAGCATCGCAGCCTTTATACAAATATACATAAATATATGTATGCATGTATATGTGCAGCTATTATCAGTCTATGAGTAACTGTTGCAAGAAAAATCCAAGGCATTGTATCCTTAATACTTATATACAATATATTTGAATATATCCTAATATGATAAATACCAAATAAAATCATTTATTTTATTCAGCGTAACTTTTTTTAACGATCTGTAGGCCACACAGTTTACCACATTTTTGCCTACGTCAGCTCAAATATTTACAGCACATCTAGTGATTTTTTAATTAATTTTTTTTTTCTAGTTTCCTATTTTATCTATGTATATATTGTACGATTTTCTTTTTGCTTTGCTAAACAGCTTTTCCTACTACGAACATTTTTTCGAACCGGAAATAATAATTGAAATAGTGAATTTTGTAATCTGCTGATGTTGTCGATGCTCCTCACTTTAGCACACAGATAGCCCGACAACCCAGATGGTAGTTTCAGCCGTACACAAGAGTTGGAATTATCGCTTTGTTGGGTATTTATGTACACACGTATGTATGAATATGTCGATATATCGGTGCGCCCTGTCGCCTATTTGTCCCCTTTTTAGAAAGCGGACAATGTGATTCCCTCGTTCCGAATTTTAGAAACGAAAGAGGACGGTGCAAGAGTGTGTATGAGAAAGATTTCTTATAATAAAAAAAAAATTTCATACATACATACATATGAATGTACGGGCTTTGGCTATGTAAGTACGTTTGTACTAATTTTGTTATAAGTACATAGTATGTAAATTCATACAACCTGATATAGTACAAAACGTTATATTTATGAATACAATAATTTCTATTACTCTGCTTAGATTGTTTTATTTAATTTCTTAGATACAGCACATTTTCACAATTTGTAACTTCCACGAGTGCACACTGAAGGCACGTTGAAATACACATAGATATTTTCATAAATATACATATACATATTCATGCATACATATGTATATACATATATGAATAAATATGTGTTGTTTTTTTTTATAAGTGTGTTCTCATTCACTTTGTCCGAAACTGGAATTTCTTATGCGAATTCTCTTTTAGCAATTTGACGCACACCCCTTTTTATTTTGGGAAAATGTAAAAAATATTTTTTCACTGTTTTTATAAAGGAACTCTGCCAAAATCAATTCTAACCCATTCACTATTTACGTGTTCTCTTAGATTTGTATAAATTTATAGGCATGTATGGGGACGTATGTATAAACATATGTATGTGAATATAAAATCAGTGTAAAATTTTCACATTCACATTGCTATCTAATCAAATTTTTAATTCACTTGACTTGCATACATATGCGCATGTACATATACATACATACGTAACAGTGAGTGTAGTATGAAATTGTGTTTTTGTAATTAGTATGTCTTTTTTTCTTCTTTTCAATTGTATGATTCTGGTAAAAAAAAAGAAAAGACTACGACACTGCACTCGAAATATAACTAAACCATTCGGTTTGGATGTTAGAATCGGACTATTCGTTTCAGAGTGGTACGCACCACTTTGGCATATCTTCCAAACAACCGAGTGAGCAATGAGCATCGACTACTTTGTTGTTGTGAATAAGGTTGTATATTGCCAACTGCGACATCTTCTCATCCACACAACCAGCCTATTCAAGTCAGCAGTGACCAAATAATTGAGCGAATCAACCCATTATTTAGTTAAGTCTGGCTGTTGAGGCAGTCCAGTAGACCGGTCGGTCTCACCGAATTCACATTTTTTGCCTTCCGCCCACTTGTTTCACCCTTGTACGTGGCAACTATTGAAAGTATAGAGAGTGCTGGTACATTCGTGAAAGAGAATTTGAGCACACATTGCACTCTTCGTTTGCTGGAAATGCAGCGCTACACCAGTCTAATGAACCTGTTTTCTTTGTTGCGGCCAACAAGATTTCACATTATTACTGGAATGTGATGTTATGGAATTTTCGGTGTCTCAACTGGAATATTCTTGTAAATCTTACATTCGTGCACAACTTCTAACTTCTCATATTCTCGTATGTTTATTTAGAACATGAAGATTGAGAAGTGTTACAAGAGTTGCCAGTTTTAATTTTACTATGTAAAATAAGACTTGGCCTCCAAATACCAAAAAAGGTAAACGTGGACAGTTATGAATTATTTGGATTGAAAATTTTCCATTAGGAACTCACGATTTAAAAGGAAAAATGAATGTAAAGTGCTCCGCACAAATTCTGAATTAGAAACCTAACTCCAACGTAGAGCAATAGTTTTTAAGAAATTTTGAGTTAAAGTTGCAAATAATATCCATCTGTACCTCGAAGTTTGGCTAAAAATTATATCAAATTTTTTTAAGTTAAGGTGTGGATAAAGCAGGGAATTTTGCTAAAGTGGAAAACCTGGCTAGTTATTCCAATTCAGAACATAAAATGCATTTAATAAAATACGTTATTTAATACATACATACGTGTAAAATATCTAGGATTGTAAGTATTATTATATAAAATTTTAAAGGTTTCACTATCAAGCTGAACAATCCGTTTCTTCTATAGCCGGATGGACATGGCTGTATAAACTCAATTTCTATACATATATTTTCTTCTTCTAGTACTTATCCATGATATATCTTGAACCCTTTCATGAGCAGAAACTGAACTATTTTTGGTTAGATTACACATTTTCAAGGTAGCAGTTTTTTAAATTAAGAATTTATAAAAACAAAGTCTGAAACCAAAGAAAGATTTTACTCAAATCCATGGATTTTAGTAACGAGAAATGAGATATATACTTTTGTTGTTGTTTTAGGAGGTAGTTACACTTCATTTATGACACAGGTAAGCAGGAAAATTGTTCAAGGTCATCTAACGGAAGCAAGGAAACGGTGTTTCGATAGATATATATATGTCTACCTATGCATGGGTTCGAAGCGTTGAATTAAGGCGGCAAATGGGTGGTTATAAGATACTATATGAATACATTGAGTAGTTACCCAAAACTGCATACATACAGGAGCACAGCATTATAGAATACTCCTCTTATTCACATGTTTATCGTTAAACATAAGAAATTCTTAATATTGAATATACATATGTACATATGTATGTATTAGCTTATTTTATAAGTTTAGTTTTAGCATTATTTTGATTGACTTGTGACACGGTACGTTGTCATGATAAAAAAAATTGTTTTCTTTGCCATATGCCATTGTTTCTTTCCAATTTCGGTCTTCTGCAATAACAGTATTAAATATTCACTGTCGATGTTTTTTTTTCTTCTCAAGATAGTCGATGAATATTACACCTTGTACCATAAAGCCGATGCCAAAACCTTTCCTTTTATTTCGGACACTTTGAACGAGATTACCAGTTACTGTCCAATCAAATGACGATCGTTTTGGTTCCGGAGTGAAGTGATCGATTCATATTTCATAAAATGTCACATATTGAAGCTAAAATTAGAGTTTGTTATGTTTAAACATGGCCAGACACTGCTCAGAATCATCAACACATGGCTGTTTTCGGCCATGTCTATATCTTTATCTTATCAAATTTATTGCAAATTAGATTTCGACTATTCTCAATGTTAATATTAACCTGAATTCACGCGTGTAGAATTTCACTCTGATAGTTGGTTTTTTTCATCAATATTTAACGTAAAGTGAAAAATACACTTAGAAGGGTTGAGGTTCCTCGTAGAGGGGCGACCGCAATTACAAAAGAATATTTTAATATTTTTATAATTTGGAACTTTTACCTGACCACGATTGTATGAAAGAAAATTTTACTTTTTCAGTGGTGGAATTTAGTATGCTAAATTAACAATATTTCGATCGTTAAATATACTTAGCATATTTTAACGATATTCGCTTGATCAGCTGTTATCGTTAATTACACGATAAGTTGTTAATGAAACGACGAACATTTTCGAGTTGTTAGCGCTAACGACAAAAGATTTCATATTTATTTACATTAAAATAAATAGTATAAAAGTTAAATAAAAATCGAGATATTACAAAAAAAAGCCAAAAGAAAATAAACTAATATTTTTTGAGTATTTGGCATAAGTTTTATCCCAAGATGAGGACATATAACGGCGAAGTCTACAAAAAATGCAGCTATCAAGTGATTTTAAATTTTTAACTTTATTAAATTAGCCTTACGATTATTCAAAACTGGATGCTATCAACGTCCTGTCGGAGAGAAGTGGAGGATAGCCATGAGCCAGTCCTTCGTAAGGCGCTGCAAAGGAAATTTCCGCTTCATCAAACTCACCATTTCTTAGAGGCACTATTGGGACTATGTGCCAATCATGAGCCCAAGAAATCTTGAAGAAGTCTATTTCGACCACAATAGATACCATTCTATCAATGTACAAATTGTTAGCGAATTTATTTTTTAATTGTTGCATAACACAGTTTAATATACATATGTATTTTGTGCATAGATATGTGATCATAAGCTCAAGATTTTGGCGGTAATGATAAATACCAAGAGCGTGGCACGATTAATTGATTGAAGCTCCTTTACAGTGCCTAGAGTCATGCAGTGGAATATGGAAAGTAAAAACCATAACATTTTATGGTTTGGAAAATTTTGTAATCCATTGCAACTCATTTAATAAAAATAATTGCTATCACGAGTTTATTTGTTTTTGTCGTTCCTCTTTGTGCTTTTCGCATATGTAGATGTTTTGTTAAAGTGTGGTGCCACCTTTTCTCTATTTTAATAAAAAGGAAATATCTAGCTAAGAATCGTTATAATTGAGTTACCGAATCACCCAATCGTTAGTGCAAGCGACAAAATTCGTTAAGACTGAGTTTACGCACGAATATTATTGTTGCCACAACACTTAGTTTGTGGAGAAGAGGGCGCCGACGGAGAGATCAGCGTACGGACTCTGTTGTGCTCGGTTCGTCGCTGTAAAATTCGTCATTCCTTTTCACATTTATTTTTACATTCTCTGAATGATTGCTGTTATGATAACTTTAAAATGAATGTTAAAGATTTATGGAATTTAAAATTTAAATTTGTATATGTAAATGTAAATATACAGTTGAATACTTATGATAACAATTTATATTAAAAAATATTTAAAAACTTGTAAAGGGGTGGAGTGTGTAGTAAATTGCGAAAATGAAAAGAAATGGAATGGCAGAAAATTGTCATGAACAAAGTTTCTCCGTGTGAACGTGATAACGGCAATACCAAAAGAAAAATTTCAGATAAAAAGCAACAAGAGTATTCGTGTGTAAACCCAGTCGAACTAAAAATTCGACAAAGGGTATCGAAAAAATTTACAGAATTCCCCTACAGCTGTTGCCTTGCTTTCGTCACACTTCTATGTATGTGTAATTATGATATAAAAAAACAGCAGCGTAGTTTAGTATTTACATTTGCAACCCATCCGAATTTGGTGCGCAAACGGCAGTAGTCATGCCGCCTAGAAAAATGATATAATTTTAAAATTAGGTGTATTCTCTTTGTCTCTTTGTCACCAAAACAAAATCGAAATTATGACGTATGTACACAAAAACAACAACAAAAATTGAAAGCGCAATCTAGTGTGCATCATTCCTGGGTTATACACATACATATGTGAGTTGTACATACATATTTATTTTTGGTCATTATATTATGTTTTTTATGTTATTATGAATATCTACATACATACATACGTTTATACATTTGTATATGCTCTCGTTCGAGTGACTGCTTTGAAACCTGCATACCACAGATTCCAGTGAAACCAATTCACCAAACTTCCATTTTCCAGTTAAACATAAACACGATCAGTCTACTCTTTTCTGTCGTTCATCAGACAAACTGTAAAGTTCGTTGCTCTACTAAATTCCAATAAGGTCCTATCGATAACATAATATTAATGCACCTACATACATGTGTACATAATATTGTTGGTATGTAAGTTAGTTTGTAAACTTTTACCTTTGAAACAACCAGGAATTAAATTGTTATTCATATACATACATATTTATTAAAGTTTGCTTTTGTAAGAATGAGTTTACAGCGATTTTTGCTGCTATATCTTAGTTTATGGGGGAGAGGGCGACTAATTCGGTGTGCTGCCGTCTCGGTCATTGTCCTCTTCTCTACAAACTAATAGCCCACTAACCATTTTACATACCTCCCCGTCGTACCATCCGACTCGAAAAGGTATATGTTGTCAATAGTTATGGATGTTGCTTGCGAAGAAAAAATGTTGTCAGTGTGCTGCATGCTTTTACACAAATTCATAATTTTTGTCAACAAATTCCAGAATTTATATGTTCGAATATAAATGCCTAACAAATATACATATGTACATGATCTGATAAAAATGACAATAAGTTCGCAACTATTGTAATTATGGCCGTGAAGCCAGATTCAGTAGTTTTGATCCCACTAACCCAAAATCTGACTATAAGCAAATTTTTAATGAGGACCTGATCCACATTCTACAAAACTTGGTACATAATTTCGGTTCCCAAAAGCTACTAAACTCAAAAAATAAATTAATCTCTATTTCCGCATAATTAAAACATTGTGAGGTTTTGAATCGCTAAACCCTAACTTACTAGTTTCATATGAAATGTTTTAAATTTTTTTCAAAATGCGGTTGAGCATTGACAGAGTATTTTTCAGTAAATGCTCTAAATATCGATTTAGTGCACCGAAGGGTCCAAAGTAAAAAGTCCCTTCTATGATATATATATATATCCCGTTCATATCATATGTAATGCATATGTACTATACAAGTAAAAATTGTGGAAAAGTAATTTTGGACAAAGTTTTAAAAGTTGTTTTTTATACTTTCATCAACATAAAATTGTATATTAACTTCCGCCCGAAATATGTATGTATGTATGTATGTAAGTACACCCATCAAATTGCATACCGATATGATCACAAATATTTGGTTTAGCCTGTCTGTATTTGAGATATTTGAACGAAATTTAGTACGTGGGTGTATTTTTGTACTGCATTGATCATTTGTCGGAACCGGCCGAATCGATCGTCTGTCATTTAGCTCCCATACAACCAATTTGTACAGGTATGTGATTTATGTGATTTTGGACCATAAATACATCAATAAAGCTTCTAACAACATACAAATAGGTATTCTACCCACATATACAAGTAATAATGACAACTTTAAAACATAGCCCCCGTATAACCGTGAGAGAAGCATCTATAAGTAGAAATTTGGTATTTTACACATGTAAATTAAAATAGATATTGACACCGAAAATTATCAAAATCGGAAGACTACATATATCATACAAGCCCCATTCAACTGATTTGTTCAGATATGAGTATGAATTTCATCGACATTTAATTTTACAGTACGTTCAATTTATTGATTCGTGCTTGATATATTTAATATCAAAATTATATAAGATTTTATGATTGAAAAACATTTTGTTTTGTTGTTCGGCAATAATGTATTTCTATTATTTTAAAAGGAAATGAAACTTACAAATGCAATAAGTCAAAAGGCATTGATCAGTTTCTGATTCCAGATGCTGGTTTGTGCAAAGTAATAAATATATATGGTGATGATGTTTCTTAGAGGTAAATAGTTGTCAGTATATGCATACTAGTAGGCAAATAAAAAGTATTAGCTTACCTCGATAAACTTTACCAGATATGCACAGAGCATTGCTAGAATCCAAGTTTTGATGTTGTTGTTGATGTTGATACTGTGATTGATTATGTTGAGTCTGCTGTTGGTGACAGAGAAGTCCGCTTTGATTGTGACTTCTTATTTGTTGTTGTTGTAACAGGCGATTTGTCGAATTGATTTTCAGGGGTGCTTCTGGAGTAGACGCATATACTTGCGATTGTTTCTGAAGCTGAAACGTATTTTGACAATTTTGTGCAATGTTACTTTGAGTAGGACTGCCTGCTGCGAGGTTGAATGACGATAGACCATGAGGAGTACCCGGGCCATCTGCCGATACTGTATTTAACGGCGAATGCCCATGCGTCGGGCAGAAGGTGTGAAAATCTCCTCTGGTGTCGATAAAAACAGGTGATGCTTCTAAGAGTTGCCAAGGAGTTGTACCTACTGCTGCTAGTACCTTGGAAATAGTGCCTTTTTCCTGTTGTGGGCCAAGAGCAGCAGTGTTGGAAGGCGGTAAGTTTGACGTGGCCAGTGAAATAACCTGAAATGGATAGAGTTGTGTTTCTTGTGGCAGACTTGTGCCCGCAAGAGTTAGTGCACTGGGGTTGAGAGCACCAGTAGCTGTGACGTCCCCTGAACTTGGTACACACTGCAAATGAATGTGTGGTAAACCACCTAACGAGTCGCTTCGCTGTATGCAGTGTTGTTGATGTTCAATAGAAGGTGTTACAAAATTATGTTGTTGATGGTTAAAACAATTTTTGTTCCGTTGAAACATTGGCACAATTTGTTGCTGTTGTTGCTCCTCTTGCACTTGCGGATACTGATGAAAACGCTGTTCATTAAGTTTAGTTGTGATTTGTTGGTGGTGTAGTGAACTCTGATTTGTCGGTGGTGACTGCTGTTGATAGTAAATTGCGGTTTGTTCAAAGGCATACATTGATGATGACGTTGTAGTTGCAGATGAAGGGGCCTGCAACTTTTTCCGTGCAGGATGGAATGAGGGAGCCAGTGGTGTTAGTTTCGACTTTAAGGCCTTTAGGGCTAGTGCTACAGAAGGAGTAGAATTTTTGTCCACCGACATCAGTTGTTCTTCTTTTTGCCTCCACTGATGAATTTTGGGGTTCTGATCAAATGGCAAGGTAACTGCATTAGCTGAAACGTTTCTTTTTATTAAATAATTGTTTTTAGGTCTTCGAATTTTCGCAACTTCTTCCAAGATACTTTTGTTATTATTATCATCCAAAATACTGTTTATATTCCTATTTGTGGATTGTGATTTCAAACGATCAGCATTGCCAGTGCGTTTGTAATATTCTTTCCCTTCAATTTCGTTTTCAGTGCGGGAAACTTCTAAGATCTTAGGTGTAGTAGCAAGAATTTTTTTGGTCGATTGCTCGTGCTCGTGTAATATAGAGTTATGTGTATTGTTGATAATTTGATAACTCTCTCCAATAAATGCAACTAATTCTCGACACGCAAAATTTATATCTTTATTGTCATCTACATTTTCTTCCTTAATATCCTGCCAAGAGGTAGGGCATTGCATATCCCCACTGTGCTTGTAATAACTTTCTTGTGCACAGTCTATGACGTGCTCAATGATTCGAAAATTCTCATAGTCGATAATACGTTCCTGATAAGTACAATTCGCTAAAGTTTCATCACAATCACAATTAAATTGTGTTGCAGCATTACAAGTGCACTCAACTGGCTCAAGAAAACTCTCAGAATCTAGCGATGTCTCACAAGTTTCTATTTCTAGAGCATCAAAAGATTGCTTTAAGTAATTATCACATTTATTGAAATTTTTGCTTTTTGTAGAAATTTCATCATTACATTCACCGTCCCCACTCAAAACGCATAATTCTCTACATAAAATGTGATGTCCATCTTCCAAACTATCCGATTCGCTTCCGCCATCTCCTTTTATAACCAGTGCCTCTGTAAGATCCTTCTGGTCTTTATCGTGAATATTATTTGTTTTAAAAATTTTATTCCGATATTCGTCAACATCAACTTCAACTTTTGCGTCCAATTGATTCACAAAGCACTGTTCGTTGTCACTTAGGGCATCTGTCTGGGTGCTTATATCCACGCATTGTTTTGTTATCAATACCTTTTCCGAAATAAGGCCAGTAGAGATGTTTTTCTCGTTAGCGCAGTTAAAAGCTTTCGTTACAGCAACAGGTGGCGAATGTAGTATTCTAATTAAAGGTAATGTTGATGCTAGAGACTGGGCACGCATAGAGGATGTCGAATTCATTGAGAGTGTTTGAATTGGCTTTGAAGATGATATGCTTTTCAAAGAATTTGATGTACTATTTGATGCTGTTACGCCAGGGAAATTTATGTGACTCCAGTTTGATGTATTACTTAGGTGTAAGTGAAAGGTGTCGTTCTTAAACCTCCGTCAATAGGATACGAGACCGTAGCTGTGTATTTGTTTGTGATTAGTCGAACTTACAAAAGTCATGGTTGCAGCCACATTAGTTGAATGTACGCTTAATTCGTATTTTAGTGTCACTATTATGTTTCAGCATGTATACCATATACACATACATATATGTATGTATATACATACTTATCTGAAAAAGAAAAAATCGAGAATAATAACGGCATTGATCTCCATTTTTCACTACAATACTCATTTGTCTATAGAGCTCTAGATACCCGGCTATTGAGCAGCTAGATCATCTCGTTCATTTCTCAACTGTTCAAATGTTTGTTTGAAACATGTTATTCGAGATTTTGCACAATTCGAGCAGCAGAAAACATTTTTTTTAATTTTATTAAGTGCAGAAATGTTTGAAATTGTTTAGACAAAATCTCTGCACTACGATGCAATAATTAAAAGGTGTTGTAAACAGTGACAGCTCGTTTCGTCAACTCCCTTAGCTCAAGGTTGTATTTTGAAAATGAGTACATATTAAATTCCATATTTTAACAAAATTTGCGAATTTATAGTTGTAACATAATTTATTCAAAAATAAAAAACGAAAAAAAATAAGAAACTAACAAAATGAAGCAATGGTACCGACTACAAATTTCTTCAATTTTTTCTCATTATTTAAAAAAAGTTACATTGTTTTTCAAAGGGAGTCAATAAGGCGAAATTAGAGCGAGAAGCTGGTACAATAAAATTTCGTATGAAATCGGCATTTTGAGAATATTCTAGTCGCCCAAAATAGGAAAATCATAGAAAATTAACTAGTTAGTATTAAACTTCAAGCTAGTTGTATTCCAGTACAAAGTAATATCCTTCCCTGTAAAGTATATTTACGAGGTGTGTTCAAAAGAAAAGGTGAATTTTGTTTCCTTTGATTCCAATGGTGCGTTATGAATTCCTGCCAAAAGGTCGTACAGTTAATAAGGAATACTACGAGGAAGTTATGCAACGTTTTTGTGAAGTAATGCGGCTCAAACGATCGGAATTGTGGAAAAAAAATCGTGGATTCTGCATCAAGGTAATGCACCAGCTCACACATCAATGCTTATTCATGATTTTTTGGCCAAAACCAAAACCGTTATCATGCCTCAACCACCATATTCACCAGATCCTGCAACTTTTTCCTATTCCAAAAACTAAAGAACCCAATGAAAGGGACGTATTTTGCTACAATTAATGAGATGAAGTCAGAATCGAAGAAAGAGCTGATGGTCATACCGAAAAGCGTATTTCGGAAATGCTTCGAGGATTGGAAAAAGCGTTGGCACAAGTGTATTATATCAGTGGGGGATTACTTTGAAAGGGACAAAATAGATATTGATGAATAAGCAAGTACTTTAAAAAAAATCAAAATTCACCTTTTCCATTGAACATATTTCGTACACTTATATTTATTTACTCATTTAATTTAACCTGTATTTAAACTGACTAACGTTGTGTGTGTACTTCGGATTGCTTTCTTCCTCATCTACAGATATGTTACATACATAAACACTTACGTAAGAATGTTAAATGTTAAAATAACATGAAGCCTTAGACACAAGAGCCAGAAGAGAAATGAAAATGTATAGCCCAACAGGTGGCTGAAACGAAATTTCTCACAGCTTTTACCTCCTCACCATACTAACAATCTACCACGATAAAAATGCTGCGCCATAATCGAGGGAGGAGGTGAGAGCAAAATTTACGTCGTTTTCGTCAGATGACACAAAAATTTATTAAAAGTTAATTCTTCTCAAGTTTATTAGAAATATTTTGTAATAAATGTGTAGGAAAAAACGACAAGATGTGTGAATCCGAACTACGTTCTACCACTTGAAGAGAGAGAAGAGTCTCGGACAGCTTAAAACAAGACTACGTAGACAATTTTTTCAGTTGTTCGTAAAATTTAACATAATATTACAGCTTATAATTGGTACGTCCCAAAGGAATATTTTCGCAACATGATTTTATTTATGACGAACACAGCGTTACTCACCTTCCGCCAAACCCACGAAAGAGCGCGCTTGGGTGATAAACGAAAAGTCAGACGGTCCCGAGACTCCATCGTTAGTTTGGTAGTGTTGATTTCAAATCAAGCAGTGAAATTTAACTTTTAATTTTTTATTTATAATAATCTTGAACCAGGACTCGAACCCAGACGTTCCACATGGTAGTATGTGCTGCAAAATACTCGGCTTTGAAAATGACAAAAAACCACAAATAGTAGTAGGAGCTCGGCTGAAAATCGCTCCATAGGTTACGAAGTTCCAACTGCATCTCATATGCAGACCTTTCGACTTCAGACCCAGAGATATACACAACAGCACTTGTATGGTCTTACGCGAAGTTAGCTCTTCCCTACCTATTTCCTTAGACTTTTTATTTCCATATGCACATATTTATTACATAAAATTCTGATAAAATATGTGTATATGTCTGTAAATCTTATAGTTCAACCAGGCAAAAACATAGCGACTCAGCTGATACAATCTATATTATGAGACCTTACCCTACATATGGTAAGAGAGAAATCAAGAGCGGCTTGATTTTTTCCATAACTCTGACTCAGCTGATTGCTCTCTTTTGTACAAGCCTGGCAATACAGACTTTTTCAAATAAACTAAGCAAATGCAAATGTTTTTTTAAATAAATGAAAACTGAAATCGTAATTAATTATTTATTACTCATAGCCCATATATTTTATATTTGATTAGCATTTAAGCTAGATTATATAATTATGGAATTTTTCGACATTTTGAGAATATGTTTAAAAGCACTACTGCATGCAGACTAACAGCTGCCAACAATAGCTATTTTCGCGATTGTATACTGCGGAAGGTGCGGTTGGGAGGTGTAGATGGTTGCTTGAGCTACGAGTATTACAGTCATTAAATAAATATACATACATACATACATACATACATGTAGTATGTCCACCCTCTTAACATATTGTTAGCGAATTTGTCTTATAATTACCAAATCTTCTAAATATGTTTCGTTCAGAAGTATTTTAGCTATAATAAATCGCAACATTACATTCATCTAGAAAAAAAAAAGGAAAAAAACTGCTCGGATCAATGGACGTCGAATTTAGAAAAACATATTGATAAAAGTAAGCTTTTTTGTTCGTATGAATGTGGACATACATATATGTACATATTTATGCATGTATGCATGCACGCAACAGCGAATGCAGTATCAATAAATAGTTAGTGACGAATATTACCTACCACCTTGTGCTTGCAGACATACATACAAATGAACATGTAGGTATACATACATACATACATACACTACTATGAAAGTACATTAAATATATGTTTTTCATGATTTTTATGTAAAACAAACGTGACGTGGCAGCACATACTACAAGCAAACAAGAGATGAACCGACGAGCATAGAAGTTGTAGATGTAGCAAATTAAGTACACACTTGTATGTATGTATGTATGTATGAATACTACGTACAAGTAAATACATATATGTATGAATATCAAATGATATGTTTATTAATCCTCTTTTTATTTTGTATATGTGCATATGAAAGTTTGGTTTTCGGAAATCATTTATTTTAATTCACATTTCTATTTTCTTTTCTGTTTTAAAATGCTTCGTACCTTTCTTTTTTTATCGATATACATATGCGCACATATATACATATGTATGTATGTATGTATGTTAAACTATTTGCTAAAGCTGCACTCACTTTCAATAGCTATGTACATATGTACATATGTTTCAATGATTTATGATTTTAGGGAAACTTTGTAAATATTAAGGCTCCTTGTTAAAAGCAATACTTGATAACATTACACCAAAAACCTGTTAAAAGACAAATTCCGGCACACTGATGATGAGAGGAGGCAGAAAATGCCAAATTCACTTGCAACAACGAACACGGAATTCCGTTGAATAATACAGTGAGAAAATGGAAAAATGCATCAAACACTAGCTTCGCATGTGGAAGGTGAAAAGCGAATACCAACAAAATATCACCATCATCGATATGCTTTTGCTGCGTTGGCGGGCTCTCCAGTTGTGCCAAAATACACCACTGACCGTCAATGGCTACAACCGAACATCTGAAAGAGCAGCGAAATAGGCATAAAGTTTTCGGATAAAAAACTAAACCGATAAACGACAGGGGACATCCATATTTACCTGCATACATTCCATATACATGTATGTATATGGATGTAATAAATACATGCTGTATGTGTACATATGGATGCATGAGTGTGTACATACACATCTACATATTTATATTATATTATAATATATGTACATAGTATTTATACGAATAAATAGTAGGCATTACACTAGTTATTCTTGCGTACATATATTTTTATTACTGGTTATTTGGTTACTCTGACAAGTGGCAGTAACAATTTGCCGCTTCGGCTAAACCACATTTGCTCTTAGCGTGTTATACTTCTCAACTAGTTTGACAAAGAAAAAGCTTGCAAAAATTTTACGAAAATCTCATCATGCTTACGTGTATGAGAAAGTACTTATAGCCATGGTTTGTGGAATTCATGTTCTCTCCTAAGCCAAATCGAAAAGCTCATGTTCGCATACATACATATGTATGTACATACATATAGTCATATGAAGGCTTTCAATATTACTCAGTAAACTAATACTAGAAAGCTTAATTATGGTAAAGAGGTTGTGTTTGTAAAAATTTAAAACTTGCTAGGAAAATATAAATGAAAAATGAAAAAAAAACATTGCATTTAGCGCACGCTTTTTGGTATGCTCCGAAAATACGGTTAAATATATGAAAATAAGGATGCATTATTAGGCACTTATGATATCTGAAAATTGGTAACCGATTCTCCTTTACAGAAATATATACATATATATGCAGATAACAGTGCTGTTAACCTAGCTTTCTTGTGTTGGACTGGAAATACTCAATTTTTATGCTTTCTTTTGTAACTATAGTTTTTTTAGTATCGACAACGCAGCATATTGAAGACACCAAATAATGGCAGGGTATTCTGCGCTAGAGCTAGTTATGAGTCCGTGCCGGAAGTTTAAATAAAATACAAGCATTAGCTTCATTTAGTCTTCCTTTATTTTCAGAACTGCCTTTACATTTTTACGCTTACAACTATTTATACTATTTCTAACTATTGTTTGATAAAAAGATGTTTACATGTTGAGCATTATGTTATCATAATGCTTTGTTACTTATGAGACAAACATGTTTGTTTGTTTTGCTTTGTTACTTATGAGACAAACATGTTTGTTTGTTTTGCTTTGTTACTTATGAGACAAACATGTTTGTTTGTTTTGCTTTGTTACTTATGAGACAAACATGATTGTTTGTTTATTATAGCTTATCAATAGATTGTTTACGTCTTCGTATATTCTGAACAAGAATATACATGTTTATTTGTATATTATAGTTTATGAAATGTATGTAACAAAGTTTGTTAGCTAAGTATGTGTGTATGCAATATATGTATGTATGTATGGACGTAGTTATGCTAACGTCGTTAACTATGTATGGACGTAGTTATGCTAACGTCGTTAACTCTCCCCTGTGTTGAAAATGGAATGTCCTCATTTCAACGGGCTTAGGTTTTGTATTCGTTGTAACTCTGTTTGATAAGCTAATTCGAACTCTCTTTGGCGTCTGGTGTTTAATTGTAGTTGTCGGCATGTATATAATTTTATAATTAAGTACGTGACTAAAGCTAATATAATTATGATTGTGATTAAATATAAGGTAAATTTCCAAGGATGTTCCTCAATTGGTAAAAATAATTTATACATTTCTTGTATATTAGTAAATTTATAATCTGATTCAGAGTTTAAAATTCTTAGTACATTAACCTTTTCATTCTGATAAGCATGTATTACATTTTTTATTTCTTGCTTATGGTTAATATAAGTTTTATTATCAATAGTTGTATTGGAATTGAATTGGATTAAATGTGGGCCATTTACCCTAATTCCGTTCCATGTGTGTTCATTGTCGATAATAATATTACCATTATCTAATATTTGTAAGGGAGAGTTATTTTCTTGGATAATATTACAATGGGCTTTTTGTTTTAATAACAAAGGGATAGTACAATTATCCCTTGGTTCTTTTTTACAAATATGTGTTCCTACGTAATTTTTGCATTTTGATAAATTGGTGAAATTATTATTACACAAGGCAATTCTATTATGAAGTTGATATTTTCCGTATTTAAAGGCTAGTGGGGTTAAATTGTACATTTTACATTTATTTGTTATTATGGGGTATTTATAGATTGTAATAATAGTATTATTAAAAGTACATATGTGTATATCGGAATACTCTAGTACATTTATTATTGGAATGTCATATACTTCGTTTTTTATTACCTGCTGTACGTCTCTAAAATTAAGTGTGCCAGAAAAGAAATTTCCTGTTTTTGCAAAGTTAATGGTATTTGTTATAGCTACTAATTCGTTATATATTTCTGTAAGTACTGACTGATCAAAAATTAATTCTGGATTTAATGTTGCTAAAAAATTTTTTCAAACCGGGAATTTATTTTCCTTTGCTGATTATTATTATCTATAAGCTGGTTCACTCCAGTTTTAATTTCGACAAGGTCATCGTGATCTGGTATTCCTGTTATAAATTTTAACGCGGAACCTAAAAAATTGAGGGCACGTTTGGCACGATACTCGGATGGTATTAATTGTGACTTCAGAGTTTCTATTTTATCAATTATTATATTTTTTTCATCTGTTTGAGTTGATTCATATTTACTTCGCACAATTCTTTCATATGGTTCTAATATTATGGATAAATTTGATACATGGTAAAGAAATGTTGAACTCTCATAGGTATACACAGTATCTACTTCAGTAAGTACATATTTTTTACCAGTCAAATCTGTTATTTTATCGCAAAATCCGTGAGTAACTATTACTAAAATTAGGAAGCCTATTCGTTGCATGGTGTGCTAGTTTTCCTTATACTGTCCTTGTGTATGATTTTCCCCCTCACTGTTAGGATTGTGTCCCCACGATCTTCTTTTACTTTGTGTTTATTACACTTTGTTGCGAGTTTATTACGTCGATCTGTTCGACTATAAATTATATCACCTGGTTTGTATATAATGGTTTTCCTTTTTTTATTATGTTGCCTGAGTAGTTTTTCTTGTTTATCCTCAAGTATGTCCTTGATATCAGGATATTTTTCTCGGTTGTAAAAAACCTCCTCGGGCTTATATCCTGTTGTGGAGTGAATCGTCCTGTTGTATTGGCGAACTGCGTTGAATAATTCGTCACCGGGAGCAGTATTATTCTCTGCAGCTAAACTTTGGCAAAGTTCAATTAGAGTGCGTGAAATGAATGCGATCGGGTGGCGATTTTGTGACAGAACTGCCCCGATAGCGAAATTACTAGCATCGGTTGTTAAACTAAATGGTTTAGAGAAATCGGGCTGGAAAAGCTCAACTTGTTCTTGTAAAGCGTTTTTTATTTTTTCCAAGGCTTCTTCTGCTGCTATATCTAATTGTATTGGTATTTTAGCACTTTGATTTTTTGATACCATTCCTAATTCTCCTCTCAAATTAATCGTTAAAGGTTTCGTGATTTTAGCAAAATCCTTTATAAACTTCCTGTAGTAACTAGCAAGTCCTAGGAAAGATCTCAATTCTTTCAAGTTTTTTGGTTTTGGGTATTTCTTTATAGTTTCGACTTTTTTTGGGTCTACAGTAATTCTATTATGTTTTATAATGTGTCCAAGGTATTCAACTGAATCCTGGAAAAAATTTGACTTTTCGTCAGAAATTTTCATGTTAGCATTATGAAGTGCGTTAATTATAATCCGGATGTGTTCCATATGTTCTTCTGGTGTAGATGAATAAATTAGCACGTCATCAATATAAACATACGCGAACTTTCCGATATACTCTCTAAGAATGTCGTCAACGCATCGTTGAAATATGGAGGGTGCATTCTTTAATCCGAATGGCATTCTGATAAATTCATACTTTGCGCCGTTGACAGAGAATGCTGTCTTTTCTCGATCAGATTCTTTAATTAAAATCTGATGAAACCCTGATTCTAAGTCTATTGTGGAAAAAATCTTGGCTTTTCCGAGGTTTTGTATTGTCATATTAATATCTGGGATTGGATATCTGTCAGTAATCGTATGAGAATTTATCTTTTGGAAGTCAACAACCATTCTTCGTTTGGGCTTGCCTTGGTCATCGGTGCCCTTTTTTGGTACAGTCCATATAGGTGAATTATATGGGCTTTTGCTTGGTTGTATTATACCGTCGTTTAAAAGTTTCTCAATTTCTTTCTTGACAAAGTCGTGATCGGACATGGGATATGGATATTGTTTTGTCCATATAGGGTCTTCCGATTCAGTCTTGATAGCTGCTTGTATTGTGGTTGTAAAAGGCAATTTCCCATTTGTATTATTATTTCTATTCATTAGCTCTTCCACCTGATCTTTAAATTTTTCATTATTTAATGTATAATTAATCTTGGGTTCTACTTCCAAGATCTTTTTTCTTTGATACTTCAAACTATAGTCAAATAACCTAATTTCTGCCTTCATTTGGCGTAATCCCTGTTCTCCGAGTATCATGTCAAAGTCATGTAGTTCCCTAATTTCATAGAACGTTAAATGATGCCCGTACATCGTTATAATTTTTTTAGAATTTACAATTGAGTAACCATGTAAGGTTTTGGTTTTAAATGGTTTCAATTTAATAGATTTTCCTATATTACAATTTATGTTTATGTAATTGTTAGTGGAGCCTGTGTCGATTAATAAGGTAACGGGTGTGCCGGTTAGGCCGCATTTTGTTTGTAAGCAAGGCAACCCGTTTACTCGCCTAAAAAGTACTGCCTGTTTCAAATTTTTCTTCATAATTAGATACATCTACTGACTCTAGATCTTCTCTATTTAATTGGTTAATTCTTTGGAACTTCTTATCTGGCGGAGAAGTTGTGTTATTGTAGTTAGATGCCCTATCTCTTTTATATGCATGGTTTGATTTAAAAGGATTTTGACTTACGGCATTATTGTACCTGGTTGTCTGTATATATTGCCTGGATTGGTCTACGTCCATTGGAGTAGGTGTGGGTTGTTGTTGTCGTTGTGGTGGTTGTTGTTGGTGTTGTTGATTAAAACTCCTTGCCTGGTAGTTATGGTTCTGCATCCTTACGTTTGGCTTGTAATATCTTTCCTCTTTATGTTGTTGTGAGTAGGTGTTTCGGTTTGTGCTGTGTTGATATCGTCTGCTGTTACTTTCTGGTCTGGACCGTGTCTCGAATTCTTCATTCTCGTTGTCGTGAAAAATGGTACAAGCTATCGCATATGCCGATTCCAAATTTTTTGGGTTATGGCTGTACAATGTACCGCTTGTATATTTGGAGTTTAACCCAAGAATAAACGTCCTTACTGCCTCCTGATTAGCGTATGCTATCATTCCTTTGTCATCATTGGACATCTCAATCTTTGATAGGGCTAAATTAAGTGCCTTAGAAACTTCACTGTGGAATTCTGCAAGGGTTTTTCTACCTTGTGTGATTCGCTTCATTTCATCAAGAAGCACATATAGTGGGCGTTGATCTGCATACGTATAATCCAATCTGTTGATGATTGAATAAAAATTCAATTTGGTGTTGTGGTTCGTAAGAATGTTAGCAGCGGGTCCTGTAATTTTTGTCCGCATTATTCCCAGGGCACTATAATATTTTGGGTGATCTTGGAAGATCTTTATAGCTTCCATGAATGTCCACACTTGTGATCTCCATGATCGGTATTGTTCTTTATCCCCGTCAAATTTCGGTAGAGATTTGAATAGCTCAAGGTCGATATCCTTGGCGTCAGTAATATTTAGTTTTGCCTCCTCATATAAGACTAATTCTTCCGGAGCGTTTTGTTGCTCCAGTGCAGCAATTCTCTCCGTGAATTCCATTGTTTGTTGCTGCATCTGGTTCATCAGTGTGGTGAACTGGGCATTTAGTTGGGCCAGTTGATGCTCCATTGTAAACTTATTTAGATTTCTGTGGTCGTCGTAGGATTTCTGCTTTTTTTCCCCTCCGAAGTCTCCGTAAAGTATCCAGATTTTTCACTTCACTTTTTTTGTCTAAAATTTTCAGAGTTTTTTTTTTTTGTTTTATTTGTACACTTTTTTTTGAGTAACTAGTGTTTTGTCGCCTTTTTTACGATTCCGGTTTATGTTTTCGGTATTATTCCGTTTTTTCAGGATCTATACTTGATTTTCGTTGATTATTTTTTGGCACTTTTTTCAAACGTATAGTGCTGGAAGTCTTTCTTCCCGTGGATTTAGTTTTTTTCTATTTCTTTTACATAGAAAAATGGCTTAAGGTTCGTTTGAGCCCCCAGTTATGAGTCCGTGCCGGAAGTTTAAATAAAATACAAGCATTAGCTTAATTTAGTCTTCCTTTATTTTCAGAACTGCCTTTACATTTTTACGCTTACAACTATTTATACTATTTCTAACTATTGTTTGATAAAAAGATGTTTACATGTTGAGCATTATGTTATCATAATGCTTTGTTACTTATGAGACAAACATGTTTGTTTGTTTTGCTTTGTTACTTATGAGACAAACATGTTTGTTTGTTTTGCTTTGTTACTTATGAGACAAACATGATTGTTTGTTTATTATAGCTTATCAATAGATTGTTTACGTCTTCGTATATTCTGAACAAGAATATACATGTTTATTTGTATATTATAGTTTATGAAATGTATGTAACAAAATTTGTTAGCTAAGTATGTGTGTATGCAATATATGTATGTATGTATGGACGTAGTTATGCTAACGTCGTTAACTATGTATGGACGTAGTTATGCTAACGTCGTTAACTAGCTAGAAAACCACTAAATTGCAAATTTCTGATTCCACCTCATCCGGAGTAGAGGCGGACCGCTAAAGCGACATATTTATTCAGTTTGGATACTTTTATCTCCAAAGCACAATATATTTCATGCCCGGCGAAGTCGATCAGCCTCAGACCATTTGGAGAGGTATGGTGGGTCTGCTAAAGACGCATTTTTTCTTACCTTGGCGATTAAATCACCAAGCACGATTTTGACAGTATTCATGGATTGTCATCCGAGGCTATTTCGATGTTTTTAATGAATCTGTTTTTTTACAGATCCCAAGCCCTTTCTGCCCTAGAGGATACTACCGACGCCCACTCGCAGCCACACATCCAGCCAACTGATGCTACAATTACTCAATAAAAGCTTCTTCTGTTTCAAATGCGAAGCAAGAGTAGTAATTGAGCCTTGTGAATGTAAATACATAACCAGAAGCAAGACTACATCGTATTTAACTTTGAATATTAAATGTACGAACAGACTCATCAAGACCAAATTCCAATGATACATTTTGGGTCTAATCAAAGCCCTGTATTAGAACATACTCTAGTTAGAGTGACAAGGCAAAGTACTTGCTGAAGTCGTTCTATTGTATATCAGTTCTTCCTTACAGTTGTCCCATAGTATAACAAATGGTATTGTCTATTCGCATACCATCCATCTCAGGTATCTTCGGATTTTCTCTTTCTCGTATTATTACAAGTTTCACGACTTTTTTGTATGGATTTTTTCAAATTTTTTAATCTATCTCCGCTCAAATGATTCACTGAATTGATAATATCCCTCAGTAGTGGAACTAAAGGCTTTCGTTTCTAAGGAACCGAGAGCGTATTCGTTTTTCTCTTTTCGGAAACTAAAGTAGGCCAGAAACGGTTTCACTGTCAAAATCATTTCGATTTTTCAGCCGCGGATGGGATTCAATAATTATCTGCGTTATCATATGTACCATAATATTCCTATGTCACTTTATTGCGTTCGATGAATTCGACTTTTTGAATGAATCAAAAAATGTTCATTAAATGATAATACGAACGAGGAAGTCGACTACCCGCCCGATTATCTACGGTGGCTGCGGATCTGTGTATGTCAGAAATGCCAGCACGAAATCGACGTGGAAGAAAACCGAACAAGATTATCGGTAAAATTACATATATTTTAATAAACATAAAAAGCCTATATTAACATGGTGAACATACATACATACGTAAGCACATAAAAGTTCAATTACAAATTTTCAAGCCACAATTAGAAAACTATAAATTTTTGCAATTTTTGTTAAGAATAAAAATTAAATATAAACTTTAATTAAAAAAAGTTAATTTTTTCACAAGAAACGCCTGCTAGTTGATCTTCTTGGGTTTGATTTGTCGTTTAAGCAGCCAAGCGGTATAATCGTTTTTAATTTTTTTCGCTTTGGACTTGCGCAAACGCGCGCTAATATAATCATCACGTTCTCGCAACCAAATTCGCGCATACTCCCAGCCCATAAGCCAATTCATTGGGATAGAACAAGACTGAAAATTCCAACAAATAATAAATTACAATTTTACATGTATGTATGTATGTACATATGTACATAAAAAGCCACTCACGTCATTTTCATATGAGGGTACAAACTTCTTCTGCTTTATGTAGACATGTGATTGCAAATTGTCTCGTGGACGAACTATAAATGCTTTCGACCATTCTGCTTTCATTTTTTCTTAAATTATTTTATACTTTCTACATAAACTTAAACATACCAAATGAAACCAATATATTACACTTTATAATTTTGATATACATAAATTAATATATTTTCTTGTAATAACGAACAATGACTTAAAAATCTATGTTGCGATTGTAGCAAATTTTATAGAATATAAGGTCACGACAACCGTTGACGTCACCGAGCCAACTTCGACATATTTACAGTGGGCGAAACTTGATATTTATATTATTAAAAAAGGAAGTTTGCTGTTTAAAAAATATATATGTATATGAACTAAAGAACTTAAATATGAGGAAAACTTTCCGAAATGTAAACATATAGCACTTATGCGGAAGAAATATAAATTATGCAGTTCATTCTTTCCTATATAATATATATTTAACTTTCCGATGAATTCACGTACTAAAACTTTAAATTTTCCAAACACCAACAGACCTTAAATTTATCAAATAGTGGGTTCACGAAGATGACTTCAGAAAAGTTTGAGATGAATCACCCACAAAAATTGTATTCTTGTTCACAACAATCCACTGTACACCGTTACACCGCTTCGAATTTTTAAACACGATGCTTTTACCAGATTGGAATAAAAGACTTTGTATCTATTGATTGAAATTTTACAGTCAATATTTTAAGCAATTTTATGGATAAAATTGTGCGATTATTTCAAATTTTTTGCAACCCAAAAAAAATTAACCAATTTTGTCATTAAACATATGATTTTGTTGTTGTCGTAACTTTCTATTCTATAATTCCTTCAATTGTATAAATTCATTCATGGCTAAAGCTTTCGACTCTCACCCAGTAGACCCTAGCAAGCCGAAACACTTAAGAGCACATGTACGTATGTGCATGATGAATAGAGGAGCTTTTTTTATTTCATTTGAAAATGGAGCGGAGATGAAAGTTTTCAGTAAAAGTTTATGAGATTATGCAGGGCAGATTTTTAGCCCGCAAAGAAAGCAAGGTGCGAGCGAGGACTTGATGAGGGGAATATCATTTTACGGAGGGAAGGGTATGAAAAATTGAGAAAAAATCAATTACATTAATATAAACTTGATGTTCATCGCAGAACGGCTGCGGGTATACTGACTTTGTGCACAAATCAAAAAGCGCAAAGTGATTGTACAGTGGTGTAAAAATTTTAGAATTTCGCATTATAGTTCATTTTGTTTTATTTTCCATTCCATTTCATTAAAATGCATATTTGAATTACAACAACAAATTTTACTTTTATTTTCCTTTGTATTTAAGAAAATTATGGACTCCTTTTGTAATCTCCAGGTTTTACTCTGTATCTACACGGTCTGGCATTATTTCATCACTTTCGCCGTTTCGGTGTGAATCTCTTATTCACTCAATTTCATTACTTACGGCACATTTGGTTAACAGTGCCTTAACATCGTTTTTAACATACATATATCATCGTTGTACTCGTACAAGCTGTTGGATGAGATACTTTATGTGTTACCCATTTGTTACCGAAAATTGGTTGGTTGTACGAGTTATATGGCGACATTGACATAGCTAGTTCATGTCGCCCGAATGGATGATTGGATTGGAAGTAGAGGAAGATCTTGGCTCCACTCCGATGGAAGCCTCAGTTGGAGAGTGACCTGTAGGGGAATTCTGTAAATTTTATCGAGACAATTTGTCGAATTGTTAACTAACAAATTTTGTCACTCGCACTAACGATTGGGTGATTCGGTTACTCAATTGTAACGATTGTTGTTAGCTGTCATTTCCTTTTTATTAAAATGACGAAACATCAAAAGGAACGACACAAACAAATAAATTCGTGATAGCGATTATTTAATAAATGAGTTGCAATGGATTACAAAGTTTAAAAATCCAAAAATTTTATGATTCCCTCTTTACGCTGCATGACTCTTCGCAATGCCGTGCCGTGCCCCTGTGTATTAAGAATTTACCGCCAAAATATTGAGATTAGGATCACATATCTATGCACAAATATTGAACAGTATTATTCAACAATTAAAAAAGAAATTCTCTAACCATTTGCAAATTGATAGAATGGTATCCATGTAGGTTGACATAGGCTTCCTCATTATTCCTGGGGCCATGATTGACACATGAGAGCAATCGATAGCCCTAATAGCGCCTCCAACAAATCGTGAGTTTGATGAAGCGAAAATTTTCTTTCCAGCTTGCCGGTCTATTTTAGACATAGGAAATCTAACCTTTGCGAAAAACATCGAACGATTAATTGCGTCTGTTACTCTTTGTATACAGCGCCTTACGAAGGACTAGCTCATGGCTATCCTCCACTTCTCTCCAACAGGACGTTGATAGCATCCACTTTTGAACAATCGTAAGGCGGTTAGAACCTTCAAGCAATTTAATAAAGTTAAAAATTTAAAAACACTTGAAAGTTGCATTATTTACTTGTTTTTCTGTAGATATCGCCGTTATTATCCTGCCTTTTAGTTGGCTATCAAGTTGAGAAATAATTTCACCAGCTATCGATATAAGTTTGAAAATTCTGTTTCACTCAAGTTGATAGGATCTTCTACTTCTCACAATAAACTCCTATCCACTGACGAAGAGTACGTTATTTCTTCATATTGGGATAGAGCACATATCAAATACTCAAAAGACATTTCAGTCAATTTTTTTTAAATTTCTCGATTTGTATTTTATTTCAACTATTTGAATCCTTTCTCGATGAAGGTAACAAATTGAAAATTTTTGTCGTTTAATTAACAACTTATCGTGTACTTAGCGACAATAGCTGATCAAGCGATAGCGAATATGGTTAAAATACGTTTAGCGAATACCTGAATCGCTAAAATTGTCGCTAAGTATTTTTAACGATCCGAAAATCGTTATAATAGCACACTGAATTCCACCACTGGTTTCACTTGACCTTTCCAATTGGCGCCAAACAGCGAAGGGAAGGAACGAGTATCGCGAGTTAACGACGTTAATACATACATACTATATTACATACATACATACTTAGCTAACAAATCTTGTTACATACATTACATAAACTATAATGTACAAATCAACAAGTATATTCTTGTTCAAAATATACAAAAGACGTAAACAACCTAATGATAAGCTATGATGAACAAACAAACATGTTTGTCTCATAAGTAACAAAAGAATATGATAACATGGTAAACAACCTTCAAAAACAAATTTGATCACTAACAAGCACCCTTTGTCATCACTAGTAGATATAATATAAATAGATGGCAGCATAAAAATGTAAACTAGTTCTAAATTATAAGAATTCAAATAAAGAGCTTTCGCTCAGAAAAATATAAAATAATAATTTATAATTTTGCTGGCTCGAGTATTAACAGGGTACTCAAAGTGGTATTAAAGTCATTCTCTAATCCTGTAACGTTATTAAGCATAAAAGTAAAAATAAGAAATCCCGCAGGAAGAAAGACTTCCAGCACTAAATATTTAAAAAAAAAAAAATTATAAAAACAAAAACAACACACAGTTCAAAACAAATGAATCGAAAAGTGAATGGAAAAATAAATCAAAAAATATTTTACGTAAACTTAAAACAATTAAAAAAAAAAACAAAGGACTTACGACGACCACAGGAAATTAAAAAACCCAATAAAAATGGAGGAACAACTAGCTCTACTACACGCAAACATGGCGACATTGGTAAATCAGATCCAACAACAACAGGCGGACTACACAGAGATAATCAGCCCTATTCCACATTTCGACTCGAATCGAAATTTTCTCCGTTAGGGGGATTTGGTATTCTGCGTTACGTTCCGTTTCGATTAATATTCGAAACTTTCGATACTTTCCAATTCTATGTATTCTGCATTTCGATCGTAATTACGTTTTTGTACGTTGTAATTTAGTTGGCGGAGAACAATTCGATTGTATATTTTCATGTACTTAAATAATATGATTTTAAGAAAAATGTTAGTAAAACATGATTTTGATAATTGGAAAAGTCATAACGATGTCATTTTTTTAGTTTAATGATTTTTGACGCTTTTTGATACTTTTGTGTTGTAAGATGAAAAATTAGAGAGTTTTGAAATAACGTTGCCGAAATGCAGTTGATCCACCAGTAAAAGATTCCATGATTTCGAGGAAATTGTGCAATGGCATTGACACTGTTTTGTGACTTATTCCTTTGTTATAATCTGCACCAACTCTATGTTGGTAACTACCTTCCGTAAAAAATCGCAAATCTGCTACTGCTCGATTGTGTGGAGATAATCATGACAAAGTTTCTTGCGAAAAACTATCCAGGACATACTTGAAAGCATCTTTATTAAGTTTGAATTTTTTTTTTGGAATCTAAATAACTAAATTTGTTATATAATAGATTACCAATTACAAGCTCAATTTCTTAAAATTCATCACTCATCTGAAATGGGTAACATTTGTCCCGCAATCCTCATGAAATATCGCCAAAGCTATTTATTCCATTTAAGGTTAAAAACACGATTTTATTTATATTTATTTGAGTTATGAAAAATAGTTTGTATTTGTTTGCTTTGTTTTGTTTCAATTTCACGCATTCACATGCCACCAGCTGACTTCGAAAATGCATTCTCTCTTCCTCTACTTCTTTCGATTCGATCGTAACTCAGAATACCAAATTACGATTGTGGCGGAGCGGAGAGCGGGAACGTAATCGAAATGTAGAATAGCCCTGAATAGCTCGGCTAGAGCAACAAAACGCTCCACACGATGTGGCACTACACGACGAAGTCAAACTTAACATCACCGACCCAAGGGATATAGACCTTGAACTGTTCAAATTCGATGGAGATAAAGAGCAATACCGATACAAGTTTGAACCTTCATGGAAGCGATAAAGAACTTCCAATATCATCCAAAATTTTACAGTGCCTTGGGAATCATACGAACAAAGATTATCGGACCAGCTGCGAATATATTAACAAATCACGACACCAAATTGAACTTTTATTCAATCATCAACCGACTTGACTATACTTAGGCTGACCAGCGCCCACTATATGTATGTCCTTCTGGATCAAATGAAAATAATCTCATAAGGAAGAAAAAATCTCGCAGAAATCCACGGATACTTCACCGAGAAGCACTTAATTTAGCCTTAGCCAAAATCGAAATGCCCAGTGATAACAACAACGAAGGTATGAAAACTTACGGCAACCAAGAGCCAGTAAGAACGTTCATCCTTGGCCCAAATTCAAAATATATCAGTGGTACACTGTATAGCCATAATCCGACAAATTTGGAATCGGCATACGCAACAGCCTGTACCATATCATACGATAACATAAATGAAGAATTTGAAACACAGAACATACTACCCAGATTCCAACATCGTAGACAGAATCAGAACACCTACTCACACCCACATCACGAAGAGAGATACTATATGCTAAACATCAGAATACAAAGATATCATCAGCAATAGAACCTCTTCAATCAAAAAAGACAACCTGCACCTATTCCAATGAACGTGGACCACTCTAGACAATATATCCCGACAAGTAGACGTAATAATGCCGTAAGTCACAATAATAATATACCTAACAATGTATGTGTATAAGAGATAGGACATACAGTCATAATAACATAACTACTCACCAAAATAAGACACAAAGAATAAATCAAGTAAATGGAGAAGATCTAGTCAGTAGATTTTTCAAATTACGAAGAACAATTTGAAACAGGCAGTACTTTTTAGGCGAATAAGCGGGCTGTTTTGCCTACAAACAAACTGCGGCCTAACCGACATGCCCGTTACCTTATTAGTTGACACTGGCTCCACTAACAATTACATAAATATAAATTGCAATATAGGAAAATCAATAAAAAAAAATCATTTAACCCAACCAAAAACAAAACCTTACATGGTCACTCAATTATAAATTCTAAAAAAATAATAACGATGAACGGACATCATTTAACCTTCTAGGAAATAAAAAGAATTAAATGATTTTGACATGATACTCGGAGGACAGGGACTACGCCAAATAAAGGCAGAAATCAATTTATTTGACTATAATTTAAAATATTAAAGAAAGAAGGCTCTAAAAGTAGAAACAAAGATTAGTCATACTATTAATAATGAGAAATTTAAAGATAAAGTCGATGAACTTATGAAAATAAATAATAATATTAGTGAAACATTATTTTTTACAACGATGATGTAAACGTCTATCAGGAATTAATCAGAAGATACTATATGGACAAAAAAATACCCATACCACATGTCCGATTACGACGTTGTCAGGATAGAAATTGAAAAACTTTTAAATGACGGTATAATACAACCTAGCAAAAACCAATATAACTCACTTATATGGACTGTCCAAAAAATAGCACCGATGACCAAGGCAAGCCCAAAATACGAATGGTTGTTGACTTTCAAGAGATTAATATTCATACGATTACTGACAGATACCTAATTCTAGATATAAATATAACAATATAAAACTTTGGATCAGCAAAATTTTTTTTCACAATAGACTTAGAATCAGGTTTCAAACAAATATTTATTAAAGAAACTGATCGAGAAAAGACAGCATTATTTGTCAACGGCGCGAAGTACGAATTTCAATCTTTCAACGATGCGTCGACGACATTCTAAGAGAATGTATCGGAAAATTTGCCTATGTTTATATTGATGAACAACATATATTATAATTAATGCACTTCACAATTCTAACATGAAAATACCTAGGAAATATTATAAAACACAATAGTATCACCGTAGATGAAAAGAAATGTAAACCATAAAGAACTAGCCACAGCCAAAAAATTTAAAAGAATTGAGATGCCAAAGTATCAAAAGCTTAGACTCAGCAGCAGTAAAAGCCATGAAAAAAATAAAAAGAACGCTTTAAAAGAACAAGTTGAACTTTTCCAACCAGATTTCTCTAAACCATTCAGCTTAACAACTGATGCTAGCAATTTTGTCATTGGAGCAGTTTTATCTCAAAATCGCCATCCAACCTCATTCATCTCACGCACACTAAAAGAAACATAGCAAGACTATAGTACAAATGAAAAAGAATTAAAAGCAATCGTTTGGTCTTTACAAAAACTTAGAAATTATTTGTGCGGTATAACAAACTTAACAATCTACACGGACCACCAATACTTAACATTTTCGATTTCTGAAAAAAATTAAAGCGTTGGAAAAATCTAATGCAAGAATACGGAGTCAAACTAGTTTATAAACCTGGCCACCAGGATGTCGCTGCAGATGCACTTTCCCGACAACAAGTCAACAACACAGCAGATTGTTCAGATCATTCACAACAAAGCTCTACAAATGACATTACAAAAAAAGTTAAACAACCACTAAACTCTTTTAGAAATCAAATAATTATTTTACAAGATAATGAAAGAAACGAAATTCTTAATCAGACCATATTTCCCGGTCAATTCAAACACACAATATTTTTCAAAGATACCCCAGATTTACTCTCCAAATAAAAAAATTTATTTAAACTAAAACTTACTTATGCGATAAAAATAGACGAAGAAATACAATTTCACCTTCCCAAATTTCCACATTCCCTAATTGCACCCTAATACTAGCCCATAATCAGCTAATTGACTACTACTTGACTAATACATGCCCATAAGAACGAAAAAGTTAAGTTAATACATACATACATATATTGAAAATTTTAAATTCTGAATCAGAATATAAATTTACCAATATACAAGAAATGTATAAATTAGTGATTACAATTGAAGAACATCCTTGGATATTTACTTTATATCTAACCATAATAATAATTATCTAATTTTAGTCATATTCTTCTTCTTCTTCTTTGGCGTAGGCACCGCTTACGCGATTATAGCCTCGTCAACAATAGCGCGCCACTCGTTTCTTCTTTTTGCTGTTTGGCGCCAGTTAGAAATACCAAGTGACACCAGGTCGCTCTCCACCTGATCTTTCCAACGGAGTGGAGGTCTCCCTCTTCCTCTGCTTCCACCAGCGGGTACTCCATCGAATACTTTCAAAGCTGGAGCGCTTTCATCCATTCGGACGACATGACCTAGCCAGCGTAGCCGCTGTCTCTTTATTCGCTGAGCTATGTTAATGTCGTCGTATAGCTCGTACAGCTCATCGTTCCATCGTCTGCGGTATTCGCCGTTACCAACGCGCAAAGGACCATAAATCTTCCGCAAAACTTTTCTCTCGAAAACTCCTAAAGCCGACTCATCGGATGTAGACATCGTCCAGGCTTCTGCACCATATATCAGGACAGGGATGATGAGCGACTTGTAGAGTTTGGTTTTAGTTCGTCGAGAGAGGACTTTACTTTGCAATTGCCTACTCAGTCCAAAGTAGCATCTGTTAGCAAGAGTGATTCTGCGTTGGATTTCAAGGCTGACATTGTTGGTGTTGTTAATGCTAGTTCCCAGATACACGAAATTATCTACGACTTCGAAGTTGTGACTGTCAACAGTGACGTGGGAGCCAAGTCGCGAATGCGATGACTGTTTATTTGATAACAGGAGATATTTCGTCTTGCCCTCGTTCACTACCAGACCATTCGCTTCGCTTCTTTGTCTAATCCGGCATACGCCAACAATTGCACACTCTTGTAGAATATTGTGCCTGGTCTGTTTAGCTCTGCAGCTCGTATTATTTTCTCCAGCATTAAATTAAAGAAATCACACGATAAAGAGTCTCCTTGTCTGAAACCTCGTTTGGTATCGAATGGCTCGGAGAGGTCCTTCCCAATTCTGACCGCACTTCTGGTATTATCCAGGGTCAGTTTACAAAGCCGTATGAGTTTCGTGGGGATATCAAATTCAGACATAGCGGCGTAGAGGCATTTCCTTATCGTGCTGTCGAAGGCAGCTTTAAAATCGATAAAAAGGTGGTGTGTATCGATTCTTTTCTCTCGGGTCTTTTCCAAGATTTGGCGCATGGTAAATATCTGGTCAATGGTGGATTTGCCAGGTCTAAAGCCGCACTGATAAGGTCCAATCAGTTTGTTGACGGTGGGCTTTAGTCTTTCACACAATACGCTAGATAAGACCTTATATGCGATATTAAGGAGACTTATCCCACGATAATTGGCGCAGACCGTGGGGTCTCCCTTTTTTTGGGTTGGGCAGAGCACTCTTAGGTTCCATTCGTCAGGCATGCTTTCTTCCGACCATATTTTGCAAAGAAGCTGATGCATGCTCCTTGTCAGCTCTTCGCCGCCATATTTGAAAAGTTCTGCCGGTAAGCCATCGGCTCCCGCCGCTTTGTTATTTTTTAAGCGGGCAATCGCTATCCGAACTTCTTCATAGTCGGGTGATGGCACCTCTATACCATCGTCATCGATTGGGGTTTCGGGTTCGCCATCTCTGGGGCTTTCATTTTCACTGCCATTGAGCAGGTTAGAGAAGTGTTCCCTCCATACACTAAGTATACTCTGGACATCTGTCACCAGATTACCTCTATTGTCCCTACATGAGTTTGCTCCGGTCTTGAAACCTTCTGTAAGTCGCCGCATCTTCTCATAGAATTTTCGAGCATTACCCTTGTCGGCCAGCTTCTCAAGCTCTTCATACTCACGCATTTCGGCCTCTTTCTTTTTTCGTCTGCAAATGCGTCTCGCTTCCCTCTTCAGCTCTCGGTATCTATCCCACCCCGTACGTGTTGTGGTCGATCGCAAAGTTGCGAGGTAGGCAGTCTGTTTTCTCTCCACTGCAGTTCGACATTCCTCATCGTACCAGTTGTTTTTCTGGTATTGCCGAAAACCAATTGTTTCCGAAGCAGCGGTACGCAAGGAATTTAATATTTCGTTCCACAGCTCCCTTATACCAAGTCGCTGATGAGTGCTCCCAGAGAGCAGGTGTGCAAGTCGAGTAGAAAACTTGCTGGCTGTCTGCTGTGATTGCAGCTTTTCGACGGCAAACCTTCCTTGTGTTTGTTGACCCTGGCGTTGAAATCGCCTAGCACAATTTTGACATCGTGGCGGGGGCAGCGCTCATAAGCACGTTCTAGGCTCTCATAGAAAGCATCTTTGGTCACATCATCCTTCTCTTCTGTCGGGGCGTGGGCGCAAATCAACGATATGTTAAAGAATTTCGCTTTGATGCGAATTGCGGCTAGACGTTCATCCACCGGGGTGAATGCCAGGACTCGGCGACGGAGCCTCTCTCCCACCACAAACCCAACACCAAATTTGCGCTCCTTTAAATGGCCGCTGTAGTAGATTTCACAAGGACCCACCTTTTTCCGTCCTTGTCCCGTCCATCGCATTTCTTGGACGGCGGTGATGTCAGCCTTTAGTCTTACGAGGACATCAACCAGCTGGGCAGCGGCACCTTCCCAATTAAGGGACCGGACATTCCAGGTGCATGCCCTCAAATCATGATCCTTAAAACGTTTGCGGGGGTCGTCATCAAAATGGGGGTCTCTCGTCCGAGGCAATTGCTGATTTTTCATTGGAGTATAGTTTTTATGTGGTGGGTTCCAAACCCTACGCACAACCGCAAGGGATTCGCCTTCTCACTTTAGCTCGCCTCCAAACGGATGTTTGTTGGCTACCCAGAGGATACTTGGTCTAGAACCGGAAGTCGTGAGCTGCTTGAGCCATATGTAAAAGAATCGTTTCTGGCCACTCCCAGGTGAATGGCAGTCAGAAACTTTTCTCACTTGCGTGAACTTCTACACATGGCCCCATCATCTAATTTTAGTCATATACTTATACTTAATTATAAGATTATATACATAAAATGTCGAAGAAACTTTGAGTTAACTTACCTAACTGAATTACAAAGATGTCAAAACCTAAGCTCTTTGAAATGAGGACATTTCATTTTTAACACCGGGGAGACCCTGCAAACAAGTCGAGTACTCCATGCACGGGTGAAATATGGGGTTTTCCAATAAGAGTGATATGGTTTCTTTAAAAAAAATCACACTAATTGTTAAGGAAATTCAAATGTTTTTTATTTAATGTGAAGTACAATCGATACAATTAAGTTCTGAATATAACATCATTCCAATGGCCCCCACGAATTCTTTTGCAGGAACAAATTCGATGAACGCAATTTTTGAGCACGTTTTCCACTAAATCAAGTCGTATGTCATGAATAGCACGTTAAATATTGACTTTTAAAGCTTGAAGAGAGTGTGGTTTATTGCTAAAGACCAATTGGAGGTCATTCAATGTCACAATTTCTTGAAATAATCGAATCTCCAAACCTTTCTCGCAATAATTCGGTTGTTGCACGTGCTGTGTGCCACGTAGCCCCAACTTGTTCGAACCAGGTGTTGTTAAGATCAACTTCTTACAATTGTGACCATAAAAAGTTGGTTATCATCGATTTATACCGCTCTCCATTGACAGTAACGGTGCTGCCAGCTTCATTTCGAAAGAAGTACGGACCGATTATTCCACCAGACCAAAAAGCACACCCAACTATCATACACCATAGGTGAATGTCAATGTTGTTCATGAATAATTTATGGATTGCACGTTCGTGTTAAAACTTGAGTTGGTCCAATAGTTCCCACAGAGGAGTATATTTGTGTGTACTCCAATGTACCATAAGGTCTGCAAATATTTGCAGGGTAGCAACGTTAATGCATACATATGTATATTACATACACACATACTTAGCTAACAATCCTTGTTACATTCATTACATAAACTATAATGTACAAATAAACATGTATATTCTTGTTCAGAATTTACAAAACGTGACGTAAACAACCTATTGTAAGCTATAATGAACAAACAAACATGTTTGCCTCATGAGACTGAGTTTACACACGAATACTTTTGTTGCCGAAACTCTTAGTTTGTAGGGGAGAAGGCAGAATGTTTGGGTCATCTTAAGGTATAAAAAGAGCGGCAGCCACTATCACACGAGGAGACGAGTAGAAAACACAGTGGAGTTAACATTGCTGTGAGCTATGTGTTTTAGAAACGAATAAGATGTGTGAAGCAGAAAATAATTGTGTGTCATGAAGAATTGTAAAAATAATCCATTGTTTATAGTAAAGAATTTTAATTATTGAGGACGAAATAAACGTTGAGTAATTTCCTGACAATTAAGAGGCAAAACGAACAAATACTGGACTATTATTATTTAGCAATCTCGTGATCGGACTCGAAGAATTTGGGAAATCATCAAGGGTAGTAGCTACGGAAAGACGTTACAATTGGTGTCAGAAGTGAGATTGCTTAATAAGTTGTGGAAAAAAGGATTGGAAAATTGTCAAGATTCAAGATTTGGCGATACTGCTCCTCGATAAGGAATTAGCGAAGTGAGGATAAGCTACAAACACGGCTGAAAGAAGCTATGGAAACAGAAGGCATAGATTTGAGCCAATATGAATTCCGTCGTGAGGGCGAAGAGACATCCACGAAAGGTATGGAGAAGGAAGAAGCTGTTGGCGCCGCAAAAAGTCAGAGCAGTCAGCAACCAAGGTTGAGGAAAATCCTTCTACGAGTATGGACATGAACACGTTACTGGCTGCAAGTGAGTGCCAACATTACAAAAGAAATTACACAAAAGATGGATGAACAAGATGCAAAAATGTCACAAATAAATACCAACATTTCAGAGAAGTTGGATGAACAGGATGCCAAAATGCTACAGAAGTTGAATGGACAGGATGCCAACATGTCACAAATGAATGTCCAGATTTCATCGCAAATGCAAGACCAGGAAGCGCGTATTTCATCCCGGCTCATACAGCTTCAGGATAATGTTATCAAAGTATGCGCAGAACTCAAAGAGAGACAGGACAACATCAAGGAGCGGCAAGACAAAATAGAGGAGCTAATTGGAACTAAAGACAACGAATTGGAAGGTCGGCAAAGCAAACTAGAGGAGCTAATTTCGACCAAAATTAGCGAATTGGAAGGTCGTGTCCGCGATTTGCTTTTGAATCGTTCTAGCATTTCGAGGATCACCCCTAGAATAAAAGCACCGTCCTTTGACGGCACCACCCCTTTTCACATCTTAAAGCTTCAGTTCGAGAAGACGGCTAGAGCAAATAACTGGAGCATGGAGGAAAAGTCAACTGCACTATTCGTGGCATTGAAGGGACTTGCAGCGGAAATTTTGCAGATAATTCCTGCATATGAGAGAGATGACTACGAGGCACTAATGCGAGCCATGGAAAGACGCTATGGTAGCGATCATAGAAGACAAATCTATCAGATGGAATTAGAGAACCGCTATCAGAAGTCCAACGAGACTCTGCAGGAATTTGCTTGTGAGATTGAGAGACTAGCTCATTTGGGTTATGGAGATAATCCTGAAGAATACTTCGGGAGGATAAAAATTCAAAGGTTTATCAGCGGAATAAGGGACAAATATAGCAAGCGAAAGGCGTATGCGAAACCAAAGCCAACATTTGCTGAGACTGTTTCGTATGCTCAGGCACAGGAAACGGTCCAGATGTGTTGAAAGGAATCTGGGAAACGTCGAAAACCGCCAAACTTATGAGAACCAGGACTTACTACAACTGTAGAAGGTTAGGACACTTCGCCCGCGATTGTAATATGGGTTCCACGAGACAAATCGATAACAAGGCGAGCAACGTCACTATCAGTGGATATGTGGATGGACATGAGCGAGTACTAACTGTGGACACGGGCACGTCAAACTCCACCATTCGATCCGACTTGATCACCAAGTTAATCAGTCCTTTGCACAGAGCCAAGTTGAGAACAGTAACTGGTGAGGACGCCAGAGTTATGGGAAAAGCCACGTCTAAAGTCACCATCGTGAATAAGACAGTGTTACATGAGTTCATAGTAACGGAAATCTTAGATGAAGTCATAGTTGGTGTGGACTTTCTCCTTGGCCAAGGAATGAAGATTGATCTAAAGAAAGATGGAGTATGGAAACACGGAATTACCTCTAAATATTGGCCACGATCCTGCATACGGAAATGATGTGTCCCTGGTAAAGAACGAGCAGCAGAGAGAAAATACGTATGGAAATGGCATAATATCTCATGCCCTAATAGAGAAGTTGAGAGAGGTACGCACAACTGTTGAGCAACGCCCTAAGGTTATGAGTAACAAGGTAGAAGGATGTATTAAGGCGAAAAATCCTGAAAGATTTGAAAAAGGAGATTTGGTAATGCAGTACGATTCTCAAAAGAAGAAAATCTTGCACAGCAAGCGGGAAGGTTCGTACAAAGTTATTAAACGAATAAATATCACGGAATATCGAATCCAGACCGTTGGAAAACCAAGAATCAAAATAAAAGTGGTTCACTTGCAAAGACTTGCTCGCAAATTACCCGTAGCAAGGACAAACAAAAGGATCGACAGTGTAAAGGAAATTCCCTGTTGTTAAGGATAAACAGAGCGCGTGAACAGAATGTTTGGGTCATATTAAGGTATAAAAAGAGCGGCAGCCGCACACAAAGAAACGAGTAGAAAACGCAGTGGAGTTAACATTGCTGTGAGCTATGTGTTTTAAGTATAGTAAGGAATTGTAATTATTGAGGACGAAATAAACGTTGAGTAAATTCCTGACAATTAAGAGGCAAAATGAACAAATCTTGGACTATTATTTAGCAAACTAGTGATCGGACTCGAAGGATTTAGGAAATCATCGAGAGTAGCTACGGAAAAACGTTACAATATGATAACACTGTAAACAACCTTCAATAACAAATATGATCACTAACAAACACCCTTTGTCATCACTAGTAGAAATAGTATAAATAGATGGCAGTATAAAAATGTTAACTAGTTCTAAATTATAAGAATTCAAATAAAGAGCTCTTGCTCAGAAAAATATAAAATAATAATTTTTATATTATAATTTTGCTGAATCGAGTATTAAACTCGCGCACCAAAGTAGAGGAAGAATAATAATGTAAATATATGTATGTGAATGTTTGCATATATAAGTTCACCTAAATAGGTTGAGTGCCTGATATAGCGCCCCATTGTACTATCAACGCCCGAACGGTTGAACCGCCACCGTCTGTTGTTTGTACATTTTTGCTATTCCTTTGCACATTGTATTTGTTTGTTTGGCTGACTATGCAAATGCAATTGTGTGCGTGCGTCGTTAAAATGCGGACCAACGGCAACGAAGTGGTGAGGTGAGTCAGGCCAAGCTGGTGTACGCGTAGTCAAAACAAAAAGTAGCAATCAGCTACTTGCATACAGTCGTACGCATACATACTCACATACATATGTAGATATTTACGTACAAGCTTGTATGCATATCGTGAAAGCTACTGCGAAAGCCAGCGTATGTCGGTGACGATAGCAATATAAGCCTTTGTGTATGCACACATACACATACTTAGTTGCATAAATTTGTATTACTTTGCTTTGCGCCAATGTTGACGTCCGATACGATGTCAACTTCAACGTCGACGACAACGCTGGTGCGCACGAAATGGAGTGACGCTAGGTTCACGTCGTTGTGTTTATTGTTATTGTTCTTGAGTAAACAACATGCAACAATAACAATTTCACAATACTACCTCATTATTACAAACAAAATGCACAAGGTTTATACTTACATACAATATGTATATGCACACACATAAAAACATTCATGTATATACATATGAAAATGTATATGCATCAATATATACATATGTATGTATGTATATATCTATAAGTATGGAGGTACATATATTAATAAAAATTTTGAAGTATCACTCATAGGCTTTACTTTTAGATATATATATATATATATATATATATATGTATGTAAATATATAGATATTTACAAGTATATGTATGTAAGCAAGCATACTTACAGTTTTCACAACCTAATTCATATGCTTTGTTATTGTTATTGTTAAATTATCATTGTTTTCCTGTATTTTTAATTATTATAGCACAACACCAGCCACAACTACTCATCGGAATTTATCCTTTTCTCTTCACCCTTCTTTCGAATAGCAGTCAGTCAACGGCCATAACGCTCGTTGGTTGGTTGCTTTCGTCTACGTTCGGTTGCTGCTCTCTCGACAAATACAATATTCTAGTAGAGTTGTTTTGTTATGTTTCTATATTATTGTTGTTTCTCTAAAAAAATTCCCCCCGCACATACACACACACCACAAGGAAGCATTGGTTTATTTTCATTCATTTCTGTAAACAACACTTCGTCATCCCTTGGCCGTTGTCTCCGGCGCTGCGTTGCGTCACTATGAGAGCTGCGACGTTAGCAGTTATTCGGATACGCAACTACATTCCTCTTACGTTCCGTGCTTCCATCATTCATTTTCCTTGTTTACTTACTGTAGATATGTGTGTACATATGTACATACATATATTATTTTGTTTTGCTCCGCGTGCGTTGGCCTACGCTGTGCTGCCCGCGCTACGCCGAAGTAAAACGAACTGAACGCAGAACAACTCAGCAGTTGAGAAATTTCATTTCATTGCAGAGCGTTTTAGTCGTTTATCGATTTCGCAAGGTTTAGAAGTGTTTTACAACAAAACTTTACGGAAAATAGTGTATGAATAGAAGAAAACTTTTCGAAAAAATACCAAAAACAGAGGTGATAAGCACAACAATAAAAAATATTAACTTGGTCGATTAGAAAAAGGTTGAATAGATCGGTGTAAATGTGCTCAAAGTTTCTTAGTGTTGCCAGTGTTGGATAATTCATCAAAAAGTGAGTTTCGGTTGCATTAAAACAATGGTACAAAGAATGTAATGCGCGCGAAAGTGACACAGCACATATTATATTATACTAAAAAAATTTTTTATGAATTAACAAAGAACGTAGCGTTTCGTACCTTCTGAAGTGTCAATATTAAACTATAGCAATTAGGTCACGAAACGACACTACAGAATAACGACGACAGTTTCGCACTTGCAAAATACTACCTTACAGGTAGCGACAATAACGGCCGCTGTTTTTGTCACAATAATTTTTTTTAAAGCATTGCGAAGTATTATTTTTTAAGAAAAAATAGGAAACAACTATTGATTTTTTTTAAAGCAATATGGTTATTACATTAAAGTTAGTTAATGTACTTTACCCGTTTTTGATTAAATATTTGTTTCTATATTGAAGTGTTAAATTGAATCAAATTCTTCATCCACGAATCGTTACTCACCATTTTGGAAATAATGTTAAGTGAAGATCGCAACCGTTAGCAGTTCTTTTGTCCTGATGTCGTGCCGCTTTCTAAATAATTGCACTAATAAGACATTTGTGTTATAATTTTAATAGATGCCGCTTGTCGTATTGTTGTAGCCTGAACAAACAAATCATAGATTTAATATTGCAAACATCTAATATTATATGTATATAAAACATATATATTATGTGCATAAGCACGCATTCGTCTGTATGCATGTGATTTCTTATGTGTCCTGCAAGGAAGAATATTTGGTAGGCCCCTGAATTTTATTAGTTCATATTTTCCAGACAAACGAAATATGTATTGTCCATATACCATACTAGCTCTTCATGCAAGTAGAATTGCTAATTTCTAGGATTTTTATTTGCATCCGACCTGCAAAAGAATGCCCAGCTGGTTTATTTTCAACTGGATTATGATTTGCTTTTACTTTACAACACTGTTGTTACCTGTCAAAAATATAGAAAAGTTTATTTGCAAAATATTTAAGTGTAGAGCAACACGAAATGAGTTATTCCGAAAAATTTTTGGTAAATAAATATATTTGCATAGTTAAAAATTATAAAATATAAGAGCTGAAAGTGTACTTTTTTAACATATTGCGTCAATGTGTACAGGTGAGAATTTTGAATTAGTCCAGGCTATGGCATGGCAAGCCGTCAATAAAATACACCATATTTAATTTCCAATTCATCCTCTGAAGACTCTGAAAGCGAAAGTAAATATCATGAGCAGTGTTTCAAAGCAAGGCAACACTTCAAAAAAACTTATGGCTTCTTCGCAGAGATCCGTCTTCTTATTTTTTTCTCTTGCATTCTCAAATATTTAACTTTTTTTAAACAATCATGTGGCGCCATTTTATTTGCCCATTAAGGTTTAAGTTCAATGACATTTGCACTGTGACACTGAAGTTTTTTTTTGACGTTTACCGGGAATTTTCATTGCATTTTTTTGTGACCTATTCACTATAGTACCAGTTTATACTTTGCAACACATTAGTCAGGTCGGGTATTGTTTGAGCGACTTCAATTCAAACTGGTTAAATTAACTAAAGTTGCTTATTTGTGTTGTCGTTTTGTTTTGCAGGCTGCAAAAGAAAACTGCTTATATAAATAATGAAAACTTTTTTATTGTAAACGATAACCTTAATCACACGATTATCGGGACGAAATGAAAATCTGCAAAGCGCACTACAAGTAAGGTTATTTACAGAACAACCAAATACTAGGACACAACCAAATAATATAACATGGTTCTGGTGACAACTCTTATTCGAATTAATAATAACAAATAGCAAACTATTATGACTTCGTACTTTAAATATTATCTTAAAATAATAATTTGTGCATACTTTAAGTACATATTTACTGCAGATCACCAATTTTGTGTACTGTACACATTTCTAAGAAAAAATCAGTATTTTAGTAATGAGTCCACTCCTACTTTTCACAAAGACTATGAGAAAAACATATGAATAAATATTCTCACATTGTCTGCGAGAGGTAACAGCTGAGAGAAGTAATATATAAAACTTTGTTTCTGATTCTTGAACCTATTACAGATGTATCTACATATGTATGTATACCGCCGAGATGATATTCGGTCGAATTCCTCCAATTTTTGCCATATATACGTCTAGACATTTTTCTAACAAGGACCTACAGTTTTTCTCTAGGCCACTTCCGAACGCCTAGTAGACTTTTAACAGAGCCTCGCGTATATATGTAATTGGAGAGGTTTGCATTCCCATTCGACGGGGAAAATAAAATTGAAATAAAATTAATTTACCATAGTTTCATATATTGTCCTGGCTGAGATTCGAACCCATGACTCTCTGCGTAGTGAAACGCACTTTTAACCACTCGGTTTATATGACCGCCACTTATACAATGAAGTTAATTACAAGCAATAGCTAAGTGCCACTTCTTAAATCAAGTACAAAGTTTCGGCGATTTAGCTTAGTTTAACAGGTAAAACACCTTGCGCCGGAGTTGCTGCAAATCCTTCACACTTGTGTGGACTGGGACGATCTATTTAATTGTCGCTGCAATATGCAAATACCAAATATTGTAAGCACATACATAAATACAAATACATATGTAGATAGGTAGGTCGATAATATAATAAGAACTTTAATATTTTGGATTATCTGCAACATTCTTTAAAATGCCAATTTTAATATCTAAATTCAACAAGATAGTAAGATAGTAAGAACATATGAGAGTAATTTTTAATATCCACATCAGAGATTCGTCGCCTCAGGAATACATACATACATATATACATACATCTTACATGTAGATGTGTATGTGTTATGTGTGTCACTTGCATTTCCGGAGTACGATTCGCTTGGTTCAATTCATTCAAGTCCCGATACAATAACAAGAAATTAAATGTACGCAGGCCATTTACGCGGAAAGTTGCCAAGTACAAAATAACCACCTAAAATATATAAATGCGCAGCTAACTAAAAATCAGACAAAATAACGTGCATACATACTTATAGCTACATATGTACATACGTATCTACATCCAAACAAACACAACAGAATGGCAAACAACATGCTTAGCTGTAAAAAAATGAGAAAAGAATAAAATGATTCTTATTCGTAAATGTACATACATACATATATCCATATATATGTGTATATATATGTAAAATGTTTGCATATGTTGGCGTGTAGGTACGTAAATAAAATGACGAAGAAAGAAAACAATATTTAATATGTACAAAATAACAAACAAACAAAATAATAATTGGAATGGAATGTTTTAGTGGAAACAAAGAAATAAATTTAAACTGTCGTAGATTCATATATATATATATATATATATATATATATATCCCACCCAGTTGGAAAATGCGTATTACGTTACTTTTTTCAAATATGAAAAAATTAATGAATTCCGATCTATGAAAACATGGATGCCAATGTAAACGGCATGGTAGTGTGAGCAACTCCGACACATAACAGGTCAATTGGAAAGTCCACGGTCTGACATATAGATGGCGCTACTAGAATTAATTAATTAATGACTTTTAGTTAGCCCTAACCTTCAATAGGAGCGCGCATAAATTTGACAGCTATCTGATTATTAGTTTGTGAATTATAGCATTTTAAGTGAATCAACTTTTGTTATTGAGAAAAATTAAAAAAAAAACGAATTTCACGTGTTGATTGAATATTAGAGGGAATCTCTATGTCTAGGAAATGCATACTATGCAAATATTTCCTATGGAATTGTGCTAGAGAAAGAGAGCACCCCCGTTGCAAAATTGTGGCATATGCAAGTGAAACAATAACAACCACACAGGCACAGGGTTGCTTTTTTCTTCTTGCAATATGTGGGAATAAATATACATATATACATAGGTTTGGATAAAGGATATTTTTCCTATCGTATTTGTATGTGTTTTGTTGTTGTGTCATTGCACGGATAGGAAAACTTTGCTATCCGTGCACCGTAGCATGCATTTCCTAGACATAGAGAATCCCGCTATTGTTTTTTGAAGGGATAAAATACAGTTGAAGCAAAAACTTGTCTTGATGACGAGTTACCGAACACTGCCCCAGGAAAATCAAACATCATGCTAAGTTTAAAAGTGGTGAAATGAGCACCGAAGACGGAGAACATAGTGGACGCCCAAAACAAATTGTTACTGATGAAAACATTAAACAAACATAATCGTAAATTGAAATTGAATAAAATATCACTCTAAAGATATCAAGAGAACTTGTACATCATATCAGTTACGAATATTTGGGTATGCGAAAGCTCTGTGCAAAGTGGATGACTAATTTCCTGTAGGTATTCCATGGAGTATTCGGATGTTATGTTATGCAGAGATAGAGTATATGGTTCAAGTCTGGGATTGCAATATTAATCAGGTCATATATTTTGTATGAATTATGGCTGAAGAAATCTTTTGTCGTCGTGGAATTTACATTCCAAGCGTGCATGGAGTACTAGTATTTTTCGCAGTATTTTTAATTAGTATTAGTGGTTTGTGGTCCGGTGTAATCATAGGTCCATAGTTCTTCAAAAATGATGCCGGTGAGAACGTAACTATCAGTAGCGACCCATATCGCGCCATAATAACCGACTATTTAATGCGTGAAATTGAAGCTCGTAATCTCCGCGACATTTGGTTTCAACAAGAAGGCGACACTTCTCACACATCGCATCCCAAAGAGAGCAGACTTCAGTGAGCAGATAATTTCACGTTTTAGGCCGGTCGATTGGCCAACAAGATCGTGTGATATCACACCGTTAGACTTTTTCCTGTGGGGATATGTAAGGCCTAAAGTCAATGCGGACAATCCCGCTTCGATTCAGGCCTTGGAATTCTCGAACGAGTCATCGAAAATTAGACTCAAAGGATGGACAATCTGAGACGTAGCCGCGGCCAACATTTAAAAGAGATAATCTTCAAAATATAAATGCCAAAGAATGTTGTTTCGAATTATAATAAACATTCCCCATTAAATTTTAATTTTCTGTATTTTTTCTTTAAAAAAGTAGGGAACCTCGAAATGGATCACCCTTTATAATTGATTTCAATTATTTTATTTTTTGTTCCTCATTTTAAAATTTCATTTTGGAAAATTAAAACTATTCGCGAATAATTTACATTTATTTTGCTTCATGATTGGAGCAATGTATGTATGTATATAATGGCACTTAATAACTGAGTATTGTATTAGTCGTTACAAAATAACGGTCCCAATTGTCGTTGTGACATGTTCAATATGTGAAAAAATGGCCACCATTTGCTCTGACGCTCTTATCTTCGAACATCTTTTAAGTTAAACACGTCCTATAATACTAATACTGTCAATTATTACGATATTTTATTTCCGGCTCACAAGCCTCCTATATTCCAAATATACAACTTCAGTATCGTACGTATTGATACTAAAAACATTATATCTCGTACGATCGTGGATGATCATGGTTATACTCGGCTTTTTCAAAGAAGAACTACAGATTTGCTACTATAACTAAATTGATATTAAGAAACGATGAAGAATAAAAAGATTATACAGAAAAGGAAGTGAGAAGAATCAGTGCTGGCGAAAAGTTTCAGAAGTTGAATTTTTATTTAATAAGTCGCCATAAAATTAATTTAAAACTAAAATCCCATGCAAACAAGATTGTATTAACTTATGACCCCTGGCCTTGATGTAAGAAAAGAGTAAATTAAAAGAGCCTTGAAATAAAGTTAGGTTTAGGTTTAATGGGGTACGGTACTTACCGGAACAGTGACACCCTTGTACAGACTATCCTGCAGATTTTATAAGCCTATTATCTTTTTTTTATCCCGGTTTATCACACATTTCCAATTGCGTTTTCACTTATTTGTACGAATTGATCTACTTCGGAATAAATTAATAATTTCAACCTGTAATTTACTAAATACATAAGTATGTATGTACATATAATCTTATCTTATCATATGCCATATTACTCTACTCTATTTTAGAATGTGCACGCATTTTGCTTTAACTAGAGGAAATGAATCCGAGAAATAAATATCAAAGGATGGCAAGAAAAATGAAGTCTTGCATCTTTAAGAACATTCCTTGACTTAAAATTTCTTGCATCCAACAGTTTTCGAGTGTTAGATGAAATAATTAATTTCAGAAAGACTATCTTTATATATAAAAGCGAGAAATATATCAGCAACATTCCCATTTCCGGTCAGAAATTTTCATTACACTATTGCTTATGCAGCAGGCGCCAATCAATTTCACCCCCATCGCACAGCAGCACATTCAAATTGGTATAAAAATCATGGAATGGACTAACGACGATGCTCTTGAACTGATCGAACAGTATCGAATTCATACCGAATTGTGGAATCGTGCCGATCCCAAATATAAAGATAAATTATGCCGCTTTCGAGCATGGTCAGAAATAGCGGAGCGCTTTGGATGCAGCAAAGCTGAAGTAGAACGAAAAATGAATGTACTTCTCACGCAATATCGGCGCGAAAAACATAAAATGCTTGTGAAACTATACCAGGGAATCCATCCGAACCCGTCCAAATGGTATGCTTTCAAAAGATTCGATTTTATGGAGGCGGGTGGTGGTGGTAGCAACGGTGGCTCATCCAGCAGATCGGGCACAAATGGCCATGGAGCGACAAGTAGGACAGCTGCGACGGTCGCAACGAATATAAACGGCCTTACCTCGTATGAAACCGCAACAACAGCAACGCAGCAAACGACAAGTGCGAGCAGCGTTGTTGCAGCAGCGACTTCCAATGCCACGCCGAGCACTTCCCACCATCGGCGCATGAAGAAAGAGATGAAATATTTTGGTGCGGTGAGTATAATATCTTCCAATGACACATCGCGATACATTCGAGAAATGCATATATTCTTATGTAAATATCTGTATATACATACATACATACATACATACATACAAATATGTTATGTAAAAATATAAGAACACCTTAGACCCCTTTAAACGATTTGCGGTCGAGCTTCTCCTCTGATATGTGGTGTGCATATTGATGCTTTCCTTCAAACGTCTGAACCTAGAGAAAAATAGGCGTTGGCATTGGGGGGTTGGCTCTGCAGGGGGCAACCGCATTTAAGAAAAACTTTTTCGATAATTTTGAATATTGGTCTGGCCAGGGCTCGGGTCCATGAGACTCCGTGCAGTAGCACACACTGCTAACCCCCCGGCTACAACGGTCGCCGATTATATACATACATACATTCGTTCATACAAATAAATACGTAAAACCTGCCTAGCGAAAGGATTATTAAGTAAAGTTAATTGGATACAATCGTCAGAATAGAGTTTCTTATAAGTATATAGAGCACATGCTGTGGTTATTTTTCCCTATGTATGCACTTTAAATTTCACAGACAACCATGCTTAAATGAAAACTTATATGAAGTTTGATTATTTTCTTATAACATATAGTAAACATGTGTAACGTGCAGGTTTGGCACTTTCTGGTTGCTTTGAAGTCGATTACTTTAGCTGTAGGTTTGCTTTCAGTACCATCAAATTATTAACTAATTGTTTCCTTTCATCCAGAATCGTTTGAAACTTTTAATATCTGAAAAAGAGTAATATTACATTTGAAATGAAATTCAATTTTGATATTTTTCTTAAGAAATCACGTAAGACATAATTTTAACACGTTCAAAAACAAATTAACTTTATCTTTTCTCATTCTAAAGAACAATAAAAGCGCTAAATCGTTTTTAAAGAAATGGTTGCCTCTCGGCAGGATATGTCGATACTTTCCAGAGTATTTTTGACATGTTAACGTACACCATTAATCAGTGCATAACTGCCAATCAATGATTTCTTTATTTTCTTTACATTTTTTACTGAATCGCAAAATTGTGTACAAGTATAGTCTCGAAAGTTGTATCTACTTTTTTGGATAAATTTTCGAGATTAGCCAGTAAACCAAACTCCAAAAAAACCGGCATTAACGTGGTGGTTCGAATAGTTTGCAATTGGCTATTTACCAGGAAAAAAGTAGTTTTGAAATACCTGAAATGAATATCTAAAAGTAAACTTTTCACTTTTTATGTTCTACAAATGATTTCACTATAATTCTTGGGACATAAATGACGAAAAATGAGATATGAATTTTTGTTGTTGTGGTTATGGTTGTTGTTGCAGTGTTGACATTAGACATTTTTAATATTTAATATAAATATTACCTAATTTTATAATGTATTTATTAATGTTATTGTACTTAGCTTTTACACGTTTGTTCAATAAATCCATAAAGCATTTTTGAACTGTTATGTACTTTTATAAGTATTTTAATGCGGCGTGCGTGTTTTCAAGACCGGCATTTTCATGTTCGAAATGAAGTTGCAATTAATTGTGTGGAATAAAAGTCACCAAGTACTTTCTCTCAAAATAAAATCACTTTTTTGTACTTTCAAATATGAGGTTGAGTCGTCATTTCTACCTATAGTTAATGAGACCAGTCTAGTAGTAACTGAGATACTTAATAAATTTTGGTCTAACATTGATTGGTGCCATGAATGTTACATACATATGTATGTATGCACATTAGATTTTTAACTCCATACATGAATACACCAACAAAACATTTGACTTGTTGCAAGAATTGCGCGTGGCTTTCGGGCACCTGCGGGTACCTACATACATATGTACATACATAGAACATGTTCTGTTTATAATGGAACAGAAGGCATATTTAAGCATACATTTCTTTTTATTTTGTTGCTTTCAATTGGTAAGCAAATACAAATTTTGACAGCTATTATTGCTGTCAATTTCCGAACGGGACGTACCATTATAACTGGCTTACGACTTTCATCGTTGCGTTACGTTCCTTTAATTTCATTATAATCAGCCCTTAAAGAGTTTGCCTTCATTCGGATGCTATGATCCAGCAAGCTCGGTCGCTACTTCTAAACTCGCTGAACTATATATGTACATATGTATGTATGTATGTATGTATGTCGTACAGCTGATCGTTGTATTGTTTGGTGTATTCACCGGCAGAACTATATAGCTTTGCGGTAAAATTAACAAATTTCGAGATTAAACATTTGACGATGACTCCACTCTTCTTCTGATTCGTATTGGAATACGAGTACATATATATGTACATATGTGGAAAATTTGAGGCTATCAAAGTGGGAGTATGTATGTACATATATATTTGGTATGGACTTTGTTTCTGCGTATACTATTGCGTGTTTACGTTTCAGCTCAATGTTTTTCTTCCACTTTTGTTATTACTTCTCCACAACGCTTTCGTATAAAACAAAAAGTAAATGCAAATTTATACACACGTATGCACATGATTGTTTGTATACGTGGACATAAATATGTACATCGGTAGACTTGCATATTCACTACCCCTCATCATAAAACCTGCGACAACAATAGCAACTGAGAAAAAACAATAATAATAACAGAGGTAAACATGAGCGCATACAAACGTACTTTCGAATGCCGAGTGTACATATGCATGTGTGTGATTTTATGTGAATACTTACACATGCTAACATTTATAAATGCCCAGTGGAAAATAGCCGAAGACATTTTGTTTTACGATTTAATGAATAACATACAACTTCTAATCGGATATAGTAAAAGCAGTTCCGAAGATTAATTTGATAGCTTTGCAATATAACCATATGCAATTAAATATTTGTTGCAAAAATAAGATTTTTGAATATATTTAGAAGTTTGATAGACATAAATATAATTTATATCATCATATATGTATATGTATGTGCAAGTGTATTTATTTGCACGTAAAATATAACTATGTATATTTGTGTGTATATATTGTATATGTATATAGTACATCCGGCCTTTGTTGTACGTGCTGTTGATAGCTCCCCGAGTTCCCAACAGGATATAAAAGGTTCAGCAACACCCTTAAGACACAGCTCCACACCACGCCCGTAAAAAGCCTTCTCAGATTATTCTAATAAAATCGATTGTTCGGACTTAGTTCTGGAACATAATTAATACGGCAACAATGCAATCGATAATTATTTTAAAATATTGATAATATGACCATATGTATTTGAATAAAGCATATAACACAATAAACTATTTAAAATAATACTGAGTAAGACACTTTAAGTACATCAGAATTTTTTGATTTTAATCAGTAAACTATTGCTTACTTGCAATTCTTCTCTACAATTTAGTGTATTGTGGGTTGACATTCCCTAATGGAGTGGTTGTATACATTTATTTATTTTCGTTATTTGGGTGCTGTGGATCTTTATTTAGAAAAACTCAAATACGGAAGAAGATTTCATGCCTGAAAAGTGTCGTATAGGGGTGTAAGGTTTGAAGTAAGTTTTATGTGAATCAACCTTTAGACGAAACTCCAACTGTTCTATATTACATACATACATCATATTTGATTTTTGCCAATGCTGTCATTGCTGGGATGAAGAATGCAACTATTATTTATCCATTGAATTGTATGATAATCAGTTTGTTTACATTTTAGTCGTGTATTGCGTTCACATTGCTTGCCCACTCTCCACACGCTGTGGTTGAAGAGATTACACATTTTTAGAGCCCAGTTTTCGCGCCAACGTACCTTTACCGTCTCAACCACTCAAAACAACACTCACAACTCTAGTTAATTTATACATGCATAGTATATACATTTTTATATTATCCCAACCAGAAGGCAGAGTATAATTTGTAGACAATATACGGAGAACATATTTTTCCTATTTGAAAACCAAATGTTTTATGTTATTTAAATTGACCCAAGAATATTATGTTATAACCAATATGATTAAATTAATTCCGAAAAAAATAAAACACATAAAAAACAACGGCAGGAAGAAGTTAAAAAAAATTGTTCAGGCCATTACCTGTAATTTGGTTCATTTTCTAGATATTATTTTCTAGTAAACATCGGGCATACATTATACTACATACATACATATCTACATAATAATTCGCAATTTTCAAAACTGATTTAGTTTTACTAATTTACAAATATGTATGTACATATGTAGCTGTGGCAGTTTTTCCTGCCTCCAATTGCAAGTAGATGAAAGAGAGTGTGTACTTGGCATAAACGTCAATTTGCGAAACTGCGAAACATAGAACCATTCTTTTTATTTCTACAACCAGCTCTGTGTACATACATACATATGTATTATATATATATAGACATGTAAAACATTGATAAATTCCAGCAAATACACGCAAAAATGCATTACAATTATAATAAAAATAAATAGGCATTTCTACATTAATAACGTATTGTACTAGCGAAAAGTACCATAAAAAGAGATTGAAAACTTCTAAGAAGAAGCATTTACAAATTTAAAAGAAAAACGTGTCTAAAAATCAATTGAAAATGTATTCAGAAAACAAAGCGTACGGAATAAGTAACGAAAAATGTATTTGAAAAACGTCGGAAATGTCGTTTTCTAATATTACCACAGGATTTTACTTGAATTTTTTCCGTTTCCACTTATTTGTCCTTTTTTTTTTGTTGACTGGGACATACTTACATCGATATACTTTTATGTAAGTTCGTTGCAAGGAAAGGTACTAGTTGTTAACTAAAATACCACTAGTTTTAAATTTTGCATTACTAGTTCATTTTCCATCTTTTTCCTATATGTAGCGCTGGCATTTTTTACACGGCGATAACCCAGGAAAGGTTAATTGTCTGAATTTGAATCAGTTCCATACTTGTTCTTTTACTAAAATAAAAATAGAGCCGTAAATATCACTATATGAATAGTAATAACAAACTTCGCTCATTAGCTTAGTGTATTAGAAAATTAAACTCACGTGGGGTAAGTTGAAAATTAACGCCATACACAGACTTCGTGGTGGTGGAAGTTGTTGTTATTCCCGCTACAGGCGATTTTCGAATTAAAAATTCACTAGTATGATTTTATGTTTCAAAGGCTAGTTGTTAACTAGAGCTTTTGCATACTAGTCGGATTTTACTGTAGGATTTTTATTTTTATTAACAAAATAATACTCACCTAAATAAAACTATTTATGTATGCGCAAAAAACTAACAACAAAAATTTTATGGCAATACAACAAAAACTATGAAAAAACGTAAAATGTAAAACTGCGAAAATAACATGAGTAGGGGAGATCTAATCTTGGGAGGAACCGAAAATTAGATTCCGTCTCTTATTTTATTTTCCATTTCATTCGTACACAGATTTAAAGTACATATTTTAAAATTAAGAATATAACAAAACTTATAATAGAGACGTAGACCAAACGTCTGAAAAAGTTCGTAATTTTCTATTTTATTGCCTTTGCCGAGTTTTTGTACAGATATGGTTTCTTAGCATTTTTGTACAAATATTTATACACAATTTTATATTGTTGCTGACAGTTGGTATGCACTGCGTGCTCAATATGCATAACCACGAATGTGTTTAAACGCAACGGTTATATTGACAACGAGAAAAAAGTAAAGGGTTCGACCATTCTGGGGTCCTTATACCTTTCATGAATTTAACATCTAGGCCAATTTGTTCAACACTAACTCATATTTCATGATTTTCAATATCAATATTTAGTCTATAACGTGTAGAATGTGAAATCAAATATCTGTAGGTCCCTCCATTTAAAAAAAAAAAACATCAAGATGCACACCACCACTACCACATCACAAATTAGAGGAGAAGCTCAGCCGAAAATCGGTTCAACGGTCGATGGACATTGTTGCTAGTACTCATATATATGTATACTTAAATTTTTTATTAAATTATATTCCCTGCCAACCAAGACTACCCACTTTCCCCTTAAAATCAAAATATTTGAAACTTGAAGAGCACAGATATATATTTTCTAATGACGTGATTAAATAGATTGAATAAGTGTAACAAGGATGTCAGATCACATGTACAAGGGGGAAGTGGGTAAAATCTGCACTCTCTTTAATAAAATGCCTACGCTGATACCCAGTATTTTATCTAGTTTCGAACAAATGCTTGCTCAAATCATTTAGTTTTTTACACAGTTGTGGTTGGCAGGGTTATGATCTAGCTACGTATGTATATGTATGTATCTGTGTCGCTTATTCGCTACTCAAAATCTTTCACAAAAATGTCAATATGAATACCAAAATAGCCGAACGTATAATTCGGCCACAGAAAAATAACATTACGCTGTGAACATAACTACGCTCTATCTATGCATAATCCAAATCATCCTAATTTTTGTTAGCCTTTTGAAAGAATTATTTATGTTTCGAGAAAATTAAACTTGTTTTCTGATCCATTGTCCATTTTCGGAAAACAAAAGTATTCCATTTAGAGATATCATCCAAAATTTTAATCGATTTGAACCATAAATTTTTTTTCTATTAAATCGTTCCACTTCCTGGAAATCATCATCTATGTAAATCGAACCATAAATAAGATTTCGAATAGGTCGGCCTCTTGAACATCCCGGAAATTTTTTTTCGTACAAGCCTTCCCGGGAAACCTTACATAAGAACAAACTGACAAATTTTCAATAAAATATGCTCGGTGGTTTCGGAGATCCTAGAAAACAAACAGTTTTATATGTATATAGAGAAGAATATCTTTATAGTTTATGTTGGATGAACAGATCGATAGATCTATCCATCAACTCAGTTCGTCATTCTGATGAAGTTTGTACAAATTTTCACACGTCTACTTACTCTCCTTCTAGTAATTACATAATTCGGACCAAGGTTTAAATTCCATCAACTGTATAAAAACCGCAAATGGTTAAACTAACATGGAATTAGTTTCATACACATTTACAAATACTAATAGTTATATAGTTGTTTTGCTTATCTTTGCCTATCTGGGCGGTTGTGCACACTCCATTATTGATTGTTTTTTAATAAGACTGAATTCGTGGCTAGTTGAGTATGTTTTTTTACATACACATATGTATATATATGTATGTATGTATTTACCGAGGCCTTTGAAAATATTTCCTCCAAAATATCACCTCAAACACGGCACTTAAAATTTTTTAGAAGAAGCGGTTACTGTCATAGAGGATTCTTTTCCTCTTTAAACAAAGCATCATTTTTTTATTGTACAAATTTTCAAAAATAACACTACTCAACAAAAATAAAATAAAAATGTTTGTTTCCCGATATTTAATTGTTGCTATATCAAATTGACCCATATTTCTTAAATTTAGCAGCAGCTTTTGTTTTTGAGTTATATCTAACTACCCGTATTTACTGTTTCTATTTAGATTTGCGTTTTTTTAATATATTTTGTTGTTGTTATTTGGCACTGTTTCATCACGAGGATATGTATATATGTATGCTTGATTCCCATAAATTTTGCTATATTTTTGGTGAATATATTTGTATGTATGTACAACATATCGTAAACCTATATCGAATTTTGTAGAAACTGCGTATCATTGATACTTCAATATAAAATTGTGCAATAGGACAAGCCATGGACTCCTATTCAAATTGGCAGATTTATTTAAAAAAAAGGTAGCTCGTGTTTAATCTCAAATAAATACAAACTCGGTTCGAAGAAAAAATGAAATAAACAAATGTATGCTTCGGATTGGACAGGCAGTTGACAAAATTATAAGATCTTTTTTTTTTGGCCTTGGTGGTGCGGAAGCGTCTACGTTAACATCGTCCAAGGAGCATTTCGAGAGGTATTATTTGGGGATGACTTTTGGCCTGCCAACTATTATTAGTGACTCGATTGTAGCCACTTTGCATTATGGCTTTTCACCTTGCATTAATGCAGATCTTCGATGAAGACAGCTAGTTGAAATTATCTAAAATTTAATAAAACTAAGAAATGACTTTCTTTTATATATGTACATTTTATGTATGCATTATAGAAAAATAACGTATTTAAATTTTTTACATTCTATTGTAGATGGGCATAAGCCTACCGATGCTTATTGCCAATAGTACAACATTAGATACCTGGAATACCGTTGGCCAATATTCCCCACCAATAAACAGTGATCGACACCAGTTACGTGTTCCTTTACCTATACCTTTCTCTGGCTCGCAAAGTGAAATAAACGTGGCTAGTAGTGCAACGCGCAGCCTTTTTGGTGGTAGTAGTAACAGTGATATGACCGCCAGCCCTCAAAAACCAATGGATACATCTGATATTGAAGAGAAAGACGAAATGTTGACTAAACATGAACGTTCAACGCCATCGAGTATACATAATGTGAGTGGAAGTAGCGACGGCGTACCACAAGGTAATGCAGCTGTAAATGTTGCAATCACAAATAGGTGCAGCAACAATAGCAGTTGCGGAATTATCGGACATGTGACAGGTATGACGGCACCTATTACTGAGACAATCGAAGGTGGTTCTAGCCCAATTCCAAATACAAATAGCACAGAAACACACGAGAAACGCCGCCGAACTACACGGGATCATGATGATCTAGATATAAAACGTGAATTAGTAGATTATTTTCATCCGCCGCAACCTCCAGCACCACCTGACTCTCATCGATCATATAGTTCTACAGACGAGAATCGACTTAGTGGTATTGATACTGATGATTTTGCTCAAGACTTGCGCGTTAGCGCCGCAGCTGCTGCTGCAGCTAAGAGTTTAGACTTTAGTCAATTTGTGTTGCCTAGGAGCCTTCGCCACTCAACCGAATCGATAGACGAGAAATTTGCTCCACTTAATATGCGTAAATTTAATTCGACATCGACGTCTGCGACAACTGCTGGTCAAATGCTTATGAATTCGTTATTATCTAATGAAAGCTTATCGGAAGAAACTAGCTCAAATGGGCGCATAAAAAGCTCATCCCAGGAGGCAGCATCTACATCTGCAGCAGCTGCTGCAGCTGCAATATACGCTGAAAGTCTAAACAAAGATGACTGCGATTTTATAGGGTCGAATGTTACACTGAAACTTCGATCGATGGACCGTACCCAAAGAATAATAGCTGAGAAATTGATAAGTGAGGTACTTTTCTTTGGTCAATTTAATGAGCTTGAACGAAACGCTCACATCCAACCCAAGTGACCGCTGCAATTCCTGCTGAGTAAAGGTTTCTAAATGTAAGAAAAACACAAATACAGATAGCAGAAATTTATGTTGTTTTACTAGTATAAGCTGAATATAATAATTTCCAAAAAGAACCAAAATTAAAAACTGAGGTTCTGTGATTTAAAATTCTCTTATTTTAATACTCGAATAATTTGTAACACATTTGTAAATGAATTTTAAAACCATAAATTTCAAAGTTATACTTACAAAAATCCTTAAAGTACAAAGTCAAATATTAATATTTATACGCCTGCGCTCAATATATATATATTCTTTTTTTATTTTACCCGTCTATAGCTAGGAATACAAAAGTCATTCTAAGCTAGTAATAATCTCTGAAAATCTAGTTAGTAATTACTTTTCTGAAAGTCTTTGGGTTTAGAGATATTGAGTTTAAAAGCGTTGAAATCGTGAAAACGGTTCCATTCACAAAAACATCTTGTTTTATACCAAGAGATGTTGTCGTTAGCACATAAAAAAACAAACCATGTTTCCTTAGAATACATCAAAACCTTTGAAAAGCCAAGCTTACCAATACTTGGGTCTGTAAACTGTTGACTTAAGTTACCATTAAAAAAAGAAACATTTTATTTAATCAAGCTTTTAATAAATTGTACACAATATATGTGTGTGTACACTCCCGATGTTTTGTATATGGAAGAGCGTTGTGAAAGTAGCAAGTTTTAGTTGTTTATTTATGTAAATAATTATACAGCAAACGGGAAATTATTATAATTATTATCCTTTAATAAAAATTTTAATATTAATAATTTAACATGGAAGAGAAGATCCCTATTTATGTATGAAAACAGTGTTTCCGCTGTGTCCGGAACCCTTTCATAACGCTGCTGCTTCCAATTTCATTGGGAATGTACATATACATGACAAAAAGCAATGCTATACTTTTTCCAAAAAGGTTTTTATTTTAAAAATAAATTTTACATACAAAGATGTTTTTATTATTATTATCTTTTGTTTTTACAAATCTCTGCAAGCAAAGAAGACTAACCGCTATAATTTTTCTAGTCATTTAAACTTTCAATGAGAGTGTCAAGCCCATTCAGCAGTTTAAAAAAAAATTTACTAGTACATATGTCGACATTTAAAGTAATATAATCGAGCATTTATGTACGCTCATGTTTTTAAAACCAATTATATTGAAAAGAGTCAACGAAAAGGAGCAAAATTTATAGAAATGAATTCAAAGAATTATGTACCTCGCTTATTTGTCAGTCGTCTTTTAATTATACGAGTATATCTTTACCTAAAACAAATATACACTATGTAAGGAACTATAATTACAATTAAGGATACCACAATGGTTAAAAATTCATACATATATGTACATGAAAAACGTAACTTTTTAATAAATTATGGTTTTGTATGTTGTTCAGGTTGTTTTTCTATGCACATATGTATGCATATATTTTTTTGAGAATATACACTACGATAAAGAATTTGTATAGTAAAAATGCAAGGATTTCTCCAGCTAATGTAGAAATATATACATATACGTATGTACAATCACACATGTGTAAATTTACATATACCAAACATCTTGCTTTCTTTTACATATGTATGTATGAATATATTTTAGTGCTATAATACGTACAAACAAACTAAACAATAAACTATTATTAAATGTATGTAATTGAGTGAACGTTGTTGTGCATTTACATAATACGAAGCTAATGTTATGACCAAAAAAATAAAGTATGCTGTTTGCTGTGTAGAAGAGAAAATTAGATTTAAAAAGTATAAATTGTGAACATTGCATTATAGACTTTCGGACATAATGAATTAACTAATATGTATGTATATTGCTATGGATGTTGTAGTGGAAAGGCGATGTATCCTTTATGTTTCATGTCCATGCATGTATATGTATGTAACAATGAAGTGCATAAATGTCTACAAGTATATATAAATCCCTTGGAATGTATATCAACTTTTGTGAAATGACTTTGAATTGCTTAAAAATTAAGGGGAAAAAACTGTAAAAATTGTAAAAAGTAAAAACTAATTATATTGTACCTTATTTACATACATAAATATTATTTGTAAGTTTTTTTAGGTTTATTTAAAATACATGTACGTAAGTATTAGTTAGAAAGATTTTTAGAAATACAAATATTTAGATTTTGTAAATCTGAATATACTAAATAAAAAAGAAAAAGGAATAAATAATTTTGTACCCAATATTCATTTATTTCAAAAAATTAATAAATAATATCTTATTTAAGGATGACGGGTGCAGGATACACAAATTTCAGTTATTGTTAAATGCACACATGGATGTTTAATTCAGAACCATTTACATATTTTAACTTCTACTTAATCCATCACCTCCGGCAGAACGAAAGAATTAACTTTGACTTCTTCAGCATGGAATTTCAGGATAATTCAAATGACTTTTAATAGGCCTTTTACATTATTTATTTTATAAAAAATATATGTATTTTCTTCCTAAAATGTTTATAAAGATAATACCCTTTTGAATCAAAAAGCAATTCGAGTAGTTGAGTTTCAGGTCCACTTCCATAAGCTAAAGCTATTTATATATTAATCTAGGTACCCATTGAGTAAATCGCTTCCAGCTGGAAAAAGAAGTTTTCCATTAATTAATATTGTTATTCAAATATCAGGCAAATAGAAACAAAAATACAATTTTTTCGTATATAAATATATCTCGAAGTACACTTACCGGACAATATTTTCTTATCGGATGCCTACGTTATGCACAGAACACACCCTCCTAGTTTCAGGTCTCAACAATCAGTGGCTTCGACTGTGGGTTGATACTTTAGTTATTCGGAACAAAGCCTCTTATATATATGTATGTATAAATTTTAATTTTTATTTAAAGGCCACCAAAGATTCTGAAAGAACTGCCAAGCATTGCTCTCATTTTTCTTGCAAAGCTTTTCAGTGCTATATTAAACAGGTAAAATCGCAGCCGTTCATCATATAGACCAATCAGCATGTTGCGTAATGAAAATATTCTAAAGATCAATCATCCGAATCAACGAGTCAAACCCACCTGTAGGGGAATTCTGTAAATTTTGTCGATGCGATTTGTCGAGTTATTAAATAACGAATTTTGTCGGTTACACTAACGATTGTGTAATTCTGTAACTCATTTATAACGATTGTTAGATGATATTTCCTTTTTATTAAAAAATAGAAAATGTGGCACCGCAGCTTAACAAAACGACAAAAACAAATAAATTCGTGATGGCAATTATTTTTAATAAATGAGTTGCAATGGATTACAAAGTTTATTATTTAATAGAATGTTATGGTTTCCACTTTCCAAAAAAACACTACATGGCTCTAGCATCATCGCCAAAATCCATGGTGGTTGACATAGGCTTCTTCATGATTTCTAGGTCGAAAATTCGAAATTCTTTTACACTCAAGTTGAAACTTCATTCCACTGACGAAGAGTGCGTTGAAGATATAACCTCATCTTGGGATCAAACGTATGCCAAATACTCAAAAAGCATTTAAATTTATTTTCTTTTCCTTCTTTTTTTGGTAATTTTCCGATTTGCATTTTATTTGAACTTTTATAATATTTATTTCAACCTAAATAAAATATGAAATCTTTTGTCGATGACCCCAACTACTCGAAAACTTTTGTCGTTTAATTAAGAACTTAACCGAGTAGTTAACGACAACAGCTGATCAAATATACAAAGCGAGTACACGAATCGGTAAACTTGTCGGTAAGTATTTTTAAAGATCCGAAAATCGTTAAAATAGCAAACTGAATTCCACCACTGAAGGGGAGAGATTTACACCCCTCATGGGCTATTATATTTCATAATTTATTTTAAGAGTTGATTACTTCTTGTGAAATTAAATATATTACAACACAGGCTGTAGCAGAAACGTTAGCAGTATATCCTTTATTGTGGAGTTGAGTGACTTCGGCGTGAAGCCTACAATATTGAATTTAAATCAGAGCCGAAAAGAATTGATAAAACGAAAATTTAAATATAAAATTGAGACACAGGGCGAAAAGGGCGAAAAGAAAATTTGCTTCAGGTCGGGTATAGAAGAAATGTTATGTGCCCGAATTCTGCGCTCTAATAAATCCCTCAGAAGCTCAATAACATTGAGATCTGTAGATTGGGGTGGTGTTTTCAGCTGTCTTGATAATCTCTACGGTGCTTCGGATCATTGTCCTGTTGGAAGTAAAACACGTTTTCTAAGCCAAGTTTTTTGGCACGTTGCTATAAATTTGCCTTTAGAATGTGAAGATACAATCTTTTATCCATAATTTCGTCAATAAATTCGAGGTTACCCACTCCACTACACCCCATGCACCCCCATACCGTAACACTTGTTTTCTGCAAACCAATTATCCAAATATGAAAATATTTGCTCATTGAAAAATAACACCCAAAACTCTGGTGGCTTGTTTATATGCTCATTGGCAAAGTGAATTCGCTTTTGTTAGAATAATTTTTTTCACAATTCTGTTAATATTATTATTTACGCTCTTACACACACTTTCTGCAGTGTAACGATTGAATTTGAAATGTGGGAATCCTCTTTTAAGGTTTTGTAAAATGAATCGATAATATTAATGTTGCGTCTAAAATCATAAATAGAAAAAAATTACAATTACTCATAGCTAACTCTGTACGCAAACTTTTTCTCTGACTAGTTTAAATAAGTATTTATTATCGAAAAATTAAACATTTGAACTAAAAACAAACATTTTTTTTCATTGTTTTTCAATTTCACGGAAGTCGATTTTTTATTATACTAACATTTTTTTTAATCATCGTCCTTTAATATAAAAATCTTCACAACTTCAAAAGTAGGAAATATTTGAATACTTTATTCCCCCTCTGTATATAAGAATCCCCTGGGTTTGCCGTCTGATTTCCGTTTCTTAAATAAGTTACCTTTTTTAATTTTTATACATATAGCAGCAACCAATTAAAATTTACTTCTCTATAAAGGTTCTGCTACCAATTGTTACAACATATTAAGTTGCACTAAATTAGAAAATAGACAAATATTTAAACGCTGATAATTTTATTTTCCACATATTTTGATCGAATTAGCGAAAAACAATAATTTAACAATTTGGTTTCGATTTTATATTTAAGTTCGGACTATGTACTGCGGTTGTTTGCACTACCGACAAAAATCTTATTTTTAATATTCTTGTGGTGATGAATAAACGGTCGTTTTTTGTTTTCGGCGTCCTTAAAACTCAAATCCAAATGATGCACCCTGTCCTGTTCCACTACTAAACTGGAAGAAATGTCGGAACATTTGGTTGGGATCAAAATCTGTAAAAAAAAATATATATACATATATATTCTTGTCAAATATGTATAATAAAAATGAGTAGTATGTGTATATTATTATTATTTTATACTGAATAGGTGTGGTCTCATTTTATTATCGATAAATTCCCATTCTTTCCTAATTGTAAAGGGCTTACTTTACTTTAATATCGTTCGTTTATAACTTTATTGTTTTACAAACATAATGGAAAATTTCAATTTTTACATCGGACCCATTGTTTTCAACTTTATTTATTTAAAAAGGTTTAACCTCAAAAGTCTTGTTTGCATTAATGCTTTAAATTATTTTGCACCAGAATTAAATGTAAAATGTGATGCTTTCCTAAACACATTAGTGCACAGCATCAGATCTTTTTATTTTTTCTAAACCATGCTAGATAAGAATGCCTAATAAACGTAGCCAGGAGGTATTCCGAATTTCTGTTAAATTGCGCAAAATCTGCATCTAATGTACAGGAGAATTATGCTTTATAAAGGGTGTTTTTTATAGAGGTATAGAACTTTAAGTTGTCATTACTTTTCAAGATGGCGACCGATTTAACAGCTGTCAAGTGATTTATTCTCAGTTTGGTTTGGCAATTCATCACGAATAGACTCACGACTGAACAACGCTTGCAGATAGTGCAATTTTATTTCTAAAATAATGGTTCTGTGCGGAAAACGTTTGGAGTGACGGTAATCCTCAAGTGTATGTTGAAACACCGTTACATCCAGAGAAACTGACTGTTTGGTGCGCTTTATGGGCTGGTGGAATCATTGGTCCGTACTTTTTCAAAAACGATGGTGGCCAGAACGTTACAGTCAATGGTGATCGCTATAGAGCCATGATTACTAACTTTTTCATTCCTGAATTGAATAACCATGATGTCCAGGAGATGTGGTTTCAACAAGACGGCGCAACATGTCACACAGTTCGTGCCACAATAGATTTATTGAAAGACACGTTTGGTGACCGCCTAATTTCACGTTTTGGACCTGTGAATTGGCCTCCAAAATCTTGTGATTTAACACCGCTAGACTACTTTCTGTGGGGCTATGTAAAGTCATTGGTCTATGCGGATAAGCCATAAACGGTTGACCATTTGGAAGACAACATTCGCCGTGTTATTGCCGTTATACGGCCACAAATGTTGGAAAGTCATCGAAAATTGGACGTCCAGATTGGACTACATCCGCGCCAGCCGTGGCGGTCATATGCCAGAAATCATATTTAAAATGTAATGCCACAAGATTATCTTTCGGATAAATAAAATTCATGTCAATCGAATAATCCATCGTTGTTTTATTGCAACTTAAAGTTCTATACCTCTATAAAAAACACCCTTTATAAATGTGTTTAAAAAAATTAACGAAGTTGTAACGCTGCTAAATATTCGCATATTTAAGACATACTGATTTATACAGGGCAGCAATATACCGCGAGATTGCAGTTAATAAACTAAAAACCCATTTCAATTTTGAATATTAGAATTAAATATGTACATATGTATGTACTCAATGTTTTAAACGTTTCAAATTCACTTTTTATGAGTCCAGAAGCTGCTCGGGTTCAAGCGGAGCAACTGAAACAGTACCTAGCAATAAGGAGCAAGCGTTCGAGTACAGTGCACCAGTAGAGGTTCAGCCGTCAAAAAGACTTGGAACAGCCTTACCACTCACACCACATCCGCAAGTTAACGAAACAGCCTCACTCCAGGCAACATCGACTTATCAGTCGCAACACCAGCAGCAGCAATAACAACAAACCCTTTTGGCTACGCCGCCTTCGACAAATCATAATCTAATAAATTACATTTGTTTAGCGAATGTATGAAATTTTTATTTATATAAAAAAGAAAAAATACGTTAATCTTACATTGAGTCATACATTTTTTCCAAATTAATTTTTCAATTATATATTATTTTATATTATATAAAAATATGACAATAAATTAACATATGGACGGGAATCCCAAATACGAAGGATAGATAAAAGGAGGGACAGCAGCTACCGCATGCAGACGAGTAGAAACGCAGTAGCGTTAACGTTGGAGTAAGCTGTGTGTCTTAGAATCGAATGAATTGTGTGAATTGTAAAATAAACCATTTTATAGTGAAGAATTGTAATTATTGCGAACTAAATAAACGTTGAGTAAATTCCAGACAATTAAGAAGGCGAACGAAAAAATTTTGGTACTTTTTTTTTTAGTAATTCAGTGATTGGACTCGAAGAATGGGGAATCAAAATATGTATGCTCCTACCTTAGCATTCAATGCAATAAAAATGGCTGTGTGGAAGCTATATTAATAATAATCTAATATCGTTGATTTCAGCAGTTATTTACATAGCTAAACATAACTTCGGATTTTATACAACCATAAAAATCTCATAAAAAATAAGAATAAATATAGACAACATTTAACCGATATAAATGATTTTTGCTATTAGCTATCTATTAATTATCAGTAAAGCAAATGTAAAATTTGCATGCCCATCATTTCCTAATATTGTGGTGTAATATATTGTTCCCAATTTGAATAATCTTTCTGTGGAAATATATATGTGTTTAATTGGCGCATTGTCAATTAAAATTAATTAAATCATGCATATATATTTCAGGCAAAACGACATTTTTCTTGTTAGATAGGTATTAATAAAATGATGTGCATAAATACTGTAGATTATTGAAAGTGCTATCAACATTGAAATTCTTTAAACCTTAAAATTATAAAAATTATAACTCAGTCAATTCCTACCTTGCTCCTGATCTTCTATATCATGACCGCTATCATATCGCATTTTTTTGCGTTGGTCCGATAAAATCGCATAGGCCTCACCAATTTCCTTAAATTTCAATTCTTCCTCTTTCCGCTCTTCGGCACTGCTGTTAGCATGCCGATCAGGATGATGTACTAGAGCCTTTTTACGATATGCTTTCTTTATTTCATCTTCTGTGGCGCCACGTGATATACCAAGAATTTTGTAATAATCTTTGCGCTTAGATTTCTTTAAAGCAAGCTTAGCATCGCGCAATAACTTTTTAATTTCAGGAGTCTTTTGTAACTGCAATGCTGTCTCATAGTCATTTACACACTCATCAAATTTTTCCAGATCATTGTAACACCGTGCTCGTAAAAGCAAGGCCTTCAGATATTGTGAATTTATTTCCAAAACCCGTGTGCAATCGGTAATGGCATCACGCAAAGAGCCGATTTTGGAATTTACCAAAGCTCGATTGTACAAAAGTTTTGAATTTATGTCCTTATTAAATTCATCTATTTTTAGGGCCTCTGTATAAACAGTCTGTGCTTCCCGAAAACGTCCCGACTTAAAAAGTGTGTTGCCATTTTCCTTCATTTCTTTTAAAGCTTTACTCTTATTTCGCATCTCTTTAGATTTTTTATGATCGGGGTCAAGTTGCAGGGCTCGTTCAAAATGCAATATTCCTTTTTCAAGATTGTCGGTATAGTAAAGACACAGGCCACGAACATATATAGCGTCAGCTGAGGTTGAATCTAATTTCATAACGCTTACGGCAATGTCAACGGCTTCATCACAACGTCCCAGAAATGCTAAACATTCAGCTTTCAGCAGGCGATATCTGCAAAGAAAATTATATATATTTTTTATGAAATAAGAGAAATCGTACAATTTCTATACTTACCTAAGGCAAGCAGGCGCAATAGCTAATGCACTATCCAAATAATACACAACATTGCGATATGCTTTAGAGTCGTAATTTGATTGTATCGTCTTCTCCAACTGACGTAGTTGTTGCACTCCCTGTTGTTCGGTTTTAACAGCTGAGCTTTGCGAGTCTAACTCCATCACCTTTTTGATAGCCTGCTCGCTGCCAACCATATCACCCATTATTAAACAACATTTTGCGATGCGGACATAAGCCTTGTCGAATTTTGGATCAAGTCGTACTGCTTGGCGAGCGTCACTTAAGGCATTTAAATAATTCGAAATCATCATGTAACAAGCAGAACGATTTCCGTAGTATGCAGCGAAATCGGGACACAATTGAATGGCATCTGAATATAGTTTAAGCGCAGCTTGGTAATTTTGTGCTTTATATTGGTCGTTGCCCAGTTTTTTTTTCTCCTCAGCAATACTAGAAATAAAACAATATGCAAGTATGTTTCTTATGTTCTTACTATTTATAATTCGAAAGTTTTTATTTAAAAATTAAATTTAAATATAAAAGTTTTCATTTTCCACTTAAAAGCCGTCACCGTTAGATAGCGGCAAATTTTTAGAAAAATCAACTTTTGTATCCAATTCAGTATTCTTTATTGAACCGTTAAAAGAATGTTCTAAATAAAAAGTACCTAATAAAGTTCAGGCACAATAAACTTTAGACACGTAAGCGTCTTACATCTTTCTGAACTGCAATAAAATAACCCGACTAGGACATTTCGCAACATCATGTCTTAACGCAATTACACTGGTCCTTTTGTTATCCATACAAAATAAATAAATAAATAAATAAATAAATAATTAAGTAGGTAAAATCACGATACGACAGCAAAAATTTTTGAATTTCGAACTAAAGATGTTAAAAACTACGAAAAATTGTGACATCAACAATTATAAAAACATTGTTAACTTCAATTTCAAAATCTTCCATCAAATGTACAGTATAAAGTAGAATAAATTTGTATATAGTTACTGTTCCTCCTGTTTTTTTTTCTTCTTCTTAATTTGAGAAGAAGCCTTACATTGTATTCGAAAACTCTCAGAGGCCAAAGGTTCGTTCAAAATATAAAAATCAAACGTGACATATTTCACAATGTGTTACAAAAATGTTGACTAAATAAAGGAAGGAATCGGTAAATCCTTTGCAGGTTTGCGGAACTGAGTATCCTTGCTTTTCATCTTTGAGTTTTATGACCTCTAAATATGTATATGTGTATATAATTGGCATGTTTAAACGGAATAGATATTAGATACAGTTGCTCGTGGTTGAAAGAATATTTTTAGAGTTTTTTATTATATTTATCCTTTAATGAAATGTATAAAATATTTCTTTAATTAGAAACTAAGCAACCAAATTTTTCGCGCTTCCCAACACATATTTGCGAAAGGCGACTAAATTTTTTTACTCTGATGTTACATAAATATCTTCGCAAGATACAATACCCATTGGTATCACAGTTTCTAAATTGGTTATACTTTCCCTTTTTAGGAGTTGAGAACATGTTTGAAAACAGCGCTTAGCAAGGGCTAATGCATATTTAATTTATTTATCAAGAAACCATCTACTTTTGAGAAATTTCTATGTGTGATGGACTTGCTGAGTGTTCAATGACTTTCAACAACTTTTTAGTTGAAAGATACATATGTGTATAAGTAGAATGAACTCATTGTGGACAGTGTGATATTATTATTATGCGTTTGGACTTACAACTTACTGAGGAGCGTAAAATAAAAATGACAATGGTCATCGACTCTTTGGTCTGATTGTGTTAACTGCCATGTAAGCAAAAATGCTACGCAGCTTATATTTAAATATATGTATGTATGTACATACATACATAAATATTATATTTGTATATGCAAGCAAGTGTCCCTTATTTATAATTATTGATGTTGAAGTAGGCATCGTGCTACGAAGTCATTTTTTATTTTAATACTATATACATAACAGCAAAATGGTGTATGCATATTCGAACTATTATGAACTTACAAGACTCCAACTTTCTTGTTTGGCGACATTTTGCAAAATGACAGTTAAGATGTCAAAATCCCAGCCAAAAAGACTCTATTGACCACTAGAAAATATTAACACGCGAACACAGCTCGTAATATGTGAATATGTGCAACGGTCATGTAAGCAATAATAAATTTTAAGGGCCAATACCGGTCGGTATCCTAGAAAAGGCATGCTTCGACTGTAGATAGAATTAGAAATTCGTATTAGGTTATGTATCTGTCTTAATGTTCATTGGAAACCCAAAATTTCAGACCAACAGGTCAATGTAAGCTATTTATATATGTTTATTTATTTATTAAGGCTTACAGTATTATAATATCATTTAAACTACAGTACGCAGTGCTAACAACATAGTCTTTCAACTGGCCTGTGTAAGTTATTTCCATTAATTTATTCTTTATATTTTAGTAATTTTACAAAATTTTAAAATAATTTACTACAGACCTGAGAAAGTAAGTACAACACCGTTGTCGTTGTTTGCGAACTTCTTTCCGTCTAATACTCAAGAAATTAGCAAGAAAAGTCATGCATTTTCTAGACTCAGACCATAAGCAATTAAGTATTAGCTTTATAATTTCTTAATAGACGACTACAAGAGGATTGAAAATTGCAATTGCTGCGTGGAATACTCATCTTTATACTTACTACATCATTTTTGCCAAAGCTGCCTCGAATGTGGACTTCATTGCTTAATAATATGATTTATTGAGTCAATCAATATGCAGTATTCGGTACACTTTTTGGATATGATTTTTATATTTCTTGTAAACAAAATAAATAAGAAAAGTTTTGTTACATAAAAAAAAACTTAGAACTAGATTATTTCTAGTGGTCTATAGGTCTCGAAGACATTTACAGCGAGGACTGATTATTTATAGTTTTGCTGGCAAAATGCTTTTCTATCACATGCTATTATCTCCATCAATATTGTTCACAATGCAATTGTAATAAATTAAATTCGTTCAAAAATAGGTCAACACTCTCAAAGTTGGTGCTAAATACAAGTTGCTAAGTTTGAAGATTAAATTATGAATGCTTGATTCAGTCAGTTTCTAATTTTCAATGTAAATAAACAATTTTGACTGAAAACAATATTAATTTATTTTTATTTTTAAACATCAAAGTTTGTGTCGAAATAACTTTTTTCAGCGATTTCTACAGTACGAATATATTAAAAATGTCGAAGTTTAAATTTCTTCACACACGCATAGTTCGTTATTCGGCCAAATTGATCGCACCGATGCACAAAACGCACTGAAACGCATTAGTAGGAATAAAACAAATACAGCTTATATTATGAACACGAATGACCATTGGCAGACTGTGTCGCTAAACTCACTTTACGAGTAATTTGTTGTTTAAAAATTGCCAATAAAGCTTTTTTGCATATATTGGACAACTATCAGGTATAATCTTTTTCATGTGTTTGTATAAATAGTATCCCAGTAGCGAAATTGGTCATCAATGACTTCGAGGAAATCTCAAACGAGTATATTTGATAATGTTCTGTCACAATGGTTAAAAGGGTTGCAACGTTTGCAAATTCCAAACATTCGAGCAAATTCAAATTTTTATCTTTCACATATGTGTAAAACCCAGGAACCCAGACCGAATGAGTTATTCATCCGTTCAATAACTATGTACGAACCTTCCCGTGGTGAATTTTACATTTTACATTGAAGCGTTCCTAGAAATGGTTGGACGATTCAAAAGCAACCCGCGGTCACAACCTTCCTTGATAACACTCTGTTGAAGCTGTATGAGCGAGGATGACATACGCAATTCCTAGTCTTGCATTTGTGATGAAATGTGAGTATTCATTTGTGACATGTTTTTAGCGTTCATTCGTTAAATTGCAGCCAATAGCATGTTCATATTCATAACCGTAGACAAGCCAGAAGCCTTTTCTTCAACCTTAGTTGCTGCTGACTCTTCTAAATTTTTCGCATCAACAGCCTCTTCCTTCTCTATATTCTTCGTGACATTTTCGCCACAGTATTGTGACGATGTTGGCAGCTTGTCGATAAACATAAATTTCATATGTCATTGATGCTTCAGCAGTTTCAATTCGTTTACAATTTTTATACAAAATTAGGGATTTTTTTTGGCTTTTTATCAAATTAAATTTGTAATAACGTATTGATAAATATTTAAAAAAATATATCAAAACGAGAGCCGAAAAGTATAATTACCTTCTCCTAAAAGTTTTTTATTTGGGATCAATGTCACTAAATCTTTCACTAATTGCCTCCCATGGTTTCATAAAATTAGCTGGAGCTGCTTCCTTTTGAAAACCCTTTGCAAAGCAATAATTTTGTAATTCAGCCACAAAAGTTTCGATTAGTTCTATACCCGTTATTTAAATTTTTTAAATTACTCATCACAAACACACATATGGTACCTAAATTTAAAAATTCCAAACAACGTCATCTATACTAACCGTTAGCAACTAAACAGCATAAAAAAATGTATACCTACTGAGAAATTTCCTATTATCGTCCTAAAAAGCTCTCATCAAATTTGTGGGAACTACCGGGGTATCGACGAAAACGGCGACGACTACGGCAATAGCAATTATATGTCTCAATAGTAATCGATATAAACTATGGCAATACCAATTTTGTCAAGTCGTCATCGTCTTGTTTCGATCACGCCAACTACAATCGCAGTGATCACTTATAACGTAAAATGTAGCTTGAATGTCATAAATGGATCCACCATGACAATGGCGTGCAGAGATCATCAATAGCAATATTATTATTTCTATGAAAGAATCAAAGCTTACCGATACGCAACATGGCAGTAAACCCTGCTTGGGTAAATTTAACATTTGCTGCAATCCGATGTAGTAACAGATATGATCGTACATATAAGAGTGAATATATGCTACTTATAGTTACAACGAATATGGATACGCACAGAAACTCTTGTAGCTTTTGTAATTTTCATGAAAGTATCGATTTTACAAATCTGTTCAAAAACATACATATATTTGCGAAAGTGAAAACTTAATAAAATTCACTCACTCTAAATTTGAAACTAATAATGATAATTATGTATATATGTACGTATATACTATGCAGATATTATTCACTCTAAGCTAGCATAAGCTAAAATCAAATTCGAACTGCGAATTTTAGTGAACAAAATGAATTTTTTTTTCTTTTTGGAACTTTTACAACAAATGAAGGAACCTTACAGTTTATTCTAAGCCGCCTCCGAACGGCCGATGGACTTTTATTAGGAGCTTTTATTTTATGTCAGAAAAACACTCGAAGGGCTTGACATTCCCTGTCGAGGGGCGACCAAAATTAGAAAAATTAATTTTCTATAATTTTGGATGTTGCTCGAACCTGGACTCGAACCCAGGCGTTCCGAATGGCAGTGCACAATGCTAACCACTCGACTATTGTAGCCGCCATAAATGATCAATACATTACAAAAATACACTCTCATACTAAGTTTCCTTCAAACATCTCAAAAAATGAGAGACTAGTTTGCGTTCAACTCAGCTCATCATTGTGATCATTCGGTATAAATTTTGATGGGGATCCTTCTGGTACTTCGAACCCAAATTATGAAATTATGTTCATGAAAGGTACAGAGGCAGCGTTGTAATTTATCATTTAATTAGACTAGATTTTTCACTTGATCGAATTTCGACCACACTGTTTTTAACATTACCTAAGACTATTTAAATTACTTTTCAAATTTCATTAGCATTTAAATACACAGTTTTAGTCTAATTAGTTCAGTTTGCATCCACTATGGTTGCGATAGCACCGTCAAACTCAAAACAAACTATCATTGTATAGTTTATTTTTCAGTAATGATTAGGACCCATCCACCATCAGCCGCCGTATGCGTATTGAAAGGAATTGCAGGTCATGAGCCTTGCACAAGACCAAGTTACAAACCAACAAACCAAGCCTACATGTGTACATAGTAGCCGTGTTTTTTTACACGCATATATATGTATCTGCGTTTAAAATGTAAATGGAATCTAAGGGCACAGTTTTAGTTTCTTTCATATAATGCTGAATTTTTTGTCAAAAAATTAGATTTATATATATACATATATATGTAAATGCATAATGGTATATGTAGCTCTCATGGGAACTCTTCATATACAGGATTATTTATTTAACAAGAAAATGTTCATAGGTATGAATTATAGCAATCTCGGTGTCCATAAATAAATAAAAAGTTGAATTTGCCTTATAATTAAAAAATTGTTGAAGTGTATCAGCGTTTGTCAAATGCACAAAAAAAAATTTCTGCGATATTTTTTATAAGTTTTTGCTCATAACTTCAAGTATATATATATAATCGTCTATCTAGGGACCAGCATTAACCACCCCAACAATGTCATCCTTAAAATTCAACGCATAATCACTATTGCCAACAGCTGACACTTTGAACTGAGTAGATAATTGAAAAGTAAAGTCTTCTCTCGATGAACGAAAACCAAACTCATTATTCCCGTCCTGCTATATGGTGCAGAGGCTTGAACGATGTCGAAATCCGATGGTCGGCTTTAGGAGCTTTCGAGAGAAGTTTTGCGGAAAATTTATAGTCCTTTGTGCGTGGACAACGGCGAATACCGCGAACGGTGGAACGATGAGCAATACGAGTTATACGGCAACATTGACATAGTTCAGAAAATAAATAGACGGTTTCGTCGTCCCGTCCAAATGGAACACTTTTTTTTATTTGGAATTTCTGCAGCCGATTAAATAATGCGTGATAGAAAAAAGGTTAGTGCTTAAAGCTTTTATTATTCATTATTTTTATATTTAAACAATATATGCTGGCTTTTCATACAAAATGTGAAGGCGAGGGCCTAATGAGTAAGTCTGCTGAAATAATAACAAAATTGCTTTAGAAGGAAAGAAATCGATTTTGAAGTTACTGCAGGACCTACTCGAAATCGAATATCCGAAGTATTTTCGGAAGATGGTGATGCTGATTTAATTCCACGCGACCATGATACTGCTACATAATATTAGAATGTTGATATTGGAAGAAATATGAAGAAGAGGAAGATCACAAGTAATAATTATATATAGGGCAAGAACAGATTCAAATGGTCAGAGGTTCCTTCGAAACAAAAAGTTCGAATTTGTGCACATAACTTCTCTTTCCTCAATATTTACTTGGACTAAGTAGCGACTTCTTGTAAATGAGTTCCTGTGATATGGAACTAAGCTAATCCATAACGGATAAATTAACATAAATCAGACTAGATATGGTTATACTTGCAATTATAAAAATAGAGTTATGATATAGTTTCGTTAAAGCTGATTTCTTATGTTGACATTTTAACATTTAGTATGAACTCAGGAGAGTATCACAAAAATTATTTATTTATTTATTTATTCATTTATTTAATCAAAAAACATTAGTAAAATAAAATTATAATATCTCTTTAGTGTTTAAAAAATAAGTAGAGAAATTAACAATAAAAAATAATAATAAGAATGCATAACAAAAAATTACAAAATAAATTATAATTGAACTTAAAGTTTAATAATAAAAAAATAATAATAAAAAAGGATAGAAAATAGCTAAATAAATGGACAGTCTGAGTTGGATATGGTTTTTAGAATACATGTATTTGAGATTCTTGAAATTGCCCCTGCTATCACAAAAATTAAAGTTATGTTAAGTTTAATATTTTTTTTTGCATCCACCACAACCGCAACAGTAATAAGAAAAACAGACGATTTTTACACTCTCTTATTCTGAAAAGAGGGTTTTTTATAGGCAATCAGGTTCGATGGGCGTTCAAATCTTCGAATTTAAAAGAATAATTATTGTATATTATGCATATAACATACATAAATACACAGTAAACCACTGTCGAAGATAGTATGATATGGAGCTTACTCATTTATCTGCTATCTTTGGGCCTGGATTGTGTTTTGTTGCCTGCTCAAACTACTAGATCGAGGCCCAATAATCAGCTGAGTCGAAAAAACGAGCTACCATACTCAATCCTCCAAAAAAAACTTTTAAAATTAGTGCGTTTTTTAAATTTACGCTAGAAGTATACTTAAATTATTCTTAGTTGAAACAAAAGGTTTGTAAACTAGCATAGCCGGTGAAGGAACATGAAGCCAATGCGCACAAATAGTTTAAATTACTTAGAATAATATTACCTTATATGCGCAATGTACAATGTATGAGCCATTTTTATCGAACAAATAGTTACGAAAAACATTTATTAATACACAATGACACTAATTATATAATAACATCAACATTACTTGCGAAACTTGTAGTATTTTGGTTGAGTAATTCAATGTATATACTACAATTAATAATAAATATTTCTAACTAGTGCGATCAAATATCAAGTAACTTTCTTAAAGTTGGACTTTAAGAGTATGCTAAGTAATTTAAATCGCTGGTTATCATAATGTATTCGTAGTGGAATTTTTCGGCGCTCTCAAGATAGAGTTTCGTGTCATATTATCTTTGCCAAGGTCAAAGATGACTAGATACGACTCTTTATTTCGTGACAGCTCTTAAAAAATCCGCATTTTTGATGACAATGCCACTGTTATAGAGAAACAAAATTTCGGTTTTTATAGGAATTTTTGGTATTTCATTACGAACAGGAAATACAATAATTGTCTTTAATTGCAATTTTAATGCAAAATTTTATTGAAAAACAATCGAATATTTACTTTTATTAAGTTTTAACATTAAAACTACAATAATTTTTTCAATATTTTCTGCTAAAGCAAATTGCATTAGAAATTAAAACAGTTGACTTTTTTTATTTACGTACTTGTACTGGTGCCGTTTGCACATCAGCTGTTGAATGTTCCCGATCCGACACTGCTGCCAACAATAGAATGTGAGAGGGGAACGCTCTCAGCTGTAATATTAGCGAATTAGAGTGTTTCGTACCTAGTCATCTTTGTCAAGGTAATGCAGAAGACATAATCATATAAGTATACTACATTGAGAACACTCCTTGTATGTCCTGGTATATAAGTAAACAGAGGGCAGGTCAAAAAATAATGTTTTGTTCCAGCTCTCGGAACTAGAAAACAACACACCGTATGCTGATAAATTAAATAACTGAAATAACAGCTGCCAAATTTACTTTCCAAATTAAAACAGCGAGTGGATGCCCACAAGGTGGGGTATTGTCTCCACTTTCTTAAGAAAATGAAAATACTCACGTTGCATTGTCCTTTGGAACAATTTGCTCTGCATCTAGTTCAACTGCTTCCACCTCCATGTCAGATGATTGCTCCTGTTCGTTGTCACTATCTAGTACAATCACTTCATCCATGAAATTAATCTCGTAGAAGTAATTAAGCTCTCCGTTTATAATTTTATTATTAGTGCTTAAATTTATATAAACAATATATGAAATTTATTTGCTGAAATACACGAATTCTACCGTCAAGCAACTTCAAATAAAAGAACGAAAGCACGCGTGTGTAAACCTCGACTACGATTTCAATAACCGAAAAAAAGGTATACTAAAAGAAAGTGCTAGGAGATGAGTAATGGACAAATAAATGCCAAAGCAAAACCTAAAAAATTATTCAATTTGCTATTTTTTTAAATACAAGTCACAATTTTTTTTTTTTAATTTAATTTTTCCAACTTATTTCAGACAAACACTTACATATGTGCTTTAAAGCATAAGAAAAAAATACTTTATATTACGAAAAGTATATACTTCCAAAAGTACTTCACATCAAATTACCTACACAGTTCCAAAATAAAAAGACAAGACAAATAGCAAACGCATATTATCGAGGCGAATTAAACGAAGGTGTAACCAAAATGTTGATAAATTCGCTTTGTGTAATGCTCTTCAAAGGTAAACAAGCAATCCCATGAAATTGTCCCATCATATGCCAACTTGATTTCCTTCCAATTAGCCAATTGCACAAACAAAATTCAACCAATTCGAATTTTTATATTACCGAAGTAATTTTACACAAACAAAATACACAAGGCAAATTGAACGAATTCTTCTCTTGACATTTCGAAACTAACTTTATACGAACATATTGTTAAGATTTTGCTGATTAACCTCGATGATTTCCCAAATCCTTCGGGTACGATCACTGGATTGTTAAATAAAATCGGCAAAATTTACTTTACTATTTACAATCACTTGTATACAACTTTCACAATGTACTGTTTATATACTTATTTGCTGCTTGAAAACGAACCCTGGAATAATCGCGTCGTTACGATAATCGTCTCGTTTACGATAATCGTCTCGTTTACGCTCTAGAACATGCCAGTTGTCGGTTCCTCTCTTTCATCTGTCATTCGCTTCGCATTTTCGCCACACTGCCCTCCACCTAAGTCTGATCGTCCCGATCAGACACATTCGCTGTTCCAAACGCAGCAAGTCTCTCTAGGTGGACCACTTTCATCTTGTTTCTCGGCCTCCCTACGGTTTAGATTCGATACACTACGTCGTTTAGTCGTTTGATTATCTTGTATGGACCTTCCCAATTGCATTGAAGTTTTGGGGACAAACCTGTCTTTCGTTGTGGATTGTACAGCAACACCAAATCTCCATTTTGGAAGCTTTCGGAGTTCATCGCCTTGTCATACCTTGCCTTAATTTTGTCACTCATAATTTGAGTTCGCTGCCTCACAAGAGCATGTATCCCTTTTAACTCTTCCTCGAGAACAGTAGACGCTTCCTTTCCAATTCTTCTCGCATCACCAGTTATTCCAAATTTTAAATCGCTGGGCAACCGAAGTTCACTACCAAACAGTATCCTGGCAGGTGTTTGACCTGTTGTTTCATGCACTGCGGACCGATATCCCATCAGGAAAAACGGTATGTGTACATCCCAATCATCTTGATTCTTGTCCACTACTTTCCGCAAGTGCTCTTCCAGGGTCAGGTTGAATCGCTCTACCATGCCATCTGATTGAGGATGCAGGGCTGTCGTTCGGGTTTTGCGAATACCAAGTATCTGGCACATCTCCTGGAACACCGCCGATTCAAAGTTTCTTCCTTGGTCTCAGTGCAATTCTATAGGCGCACTCTATCTGGTAACCCAATTGTGAGTGAATGCATCCGCAACTGTTTTCACTTCCTGGTTTGGAATTGGGTAAACCTCAGGCCATTTACTAAAGTAGTCCATAATCACAAGAACGTATTTGTTTCCTTGTTTGCTCATAGGGAATGGACCGGCTGCATCCATGGCAACCCGCTCAAATGGTGCAGCTGAGTTATACTGCTTCATCTGCCCATGACTTCGTGACTTTGGTCCTTTAGCTGCTATGCTATGTCTTCCTTACCCTCGGCTTTTGAGCAATGCTTACATTCCAAACTACATGGTCGACGGCACATAGCGTCAGCATTTCCGTGCGTATTACCCTTGCGGTGCTCGATGGTGAAGTCATAACTTTGCAGCCTCTCAATCCACCGTGCAAGCTGCCCTTCGGCATTCTGGAGCTGTAGTAGCCACTTCAGCGCTGCATGATCCGTTCTAACGCGGAAATGTTGACCATACAGATATTTGTGGAAGTGTTTAATGCAATCCACCAACGCTAATAGTTATCTCCGAGCTACGCAGTAGTTCCGCTCTGGTTTCCCAATAGACCGGCTATAATAGGCAACTATCTTCTCCTGCCCATCAATCACTTGCAAAAGTACACCTCCTATGCCATAACTACTAGCATCTGTGTCCAAAATAAATGTTGCACCTGGAACCGCGTACGCTAGCATAGGTGCAGCGCATAGTCGTTCTTTTAAAGCTTGGAAAGCCTCCTCTTGTTCAGTTTTCCACTCGAAAGATCTATTTTTCCTTGTGAGTTCATGGAGACTATGAGCTACGCTAGCGAAATTCGGAACAAAGCGGCGATAGTAAGTACACAGCCCAAGGAAACTTCTTAATTCATGCAAATTTCTGGGTCTCAAATTACTCAAATGTTCGTCGAAGCTCTTTCCCAATACGATGATGTCGTCCAGATACACCAAACAAGTCTTCCAGTGTAGTCCTTTGAGCAAATGGTTCATTAGTCTTTCAAAAGTGGCAGGAGCGATGCATAACCCAAATGGCCAACACTAAAGGCTGTCTTCTCTTTATCTTCTTCACTCACTTCTACTTGCCAATAACCGCTCTTAAGGTCAAGTGTTGAGAACCATTCTGTGCCAGTTAACGAGACTAGTGTATCATCGATCCTGGGCAAAGGATAGCTGTCTTTCTTTGTAACATCATTTAATCTCCGATAGTCTACGCTGAACCGCAACTGGCCATCTTTCTTCTTCACGAGTACTACCGGGCAGCTCCATGGACTTGTCGATGGTTCGATAACATTGCTTTCGCTCATTTCCTTAATTATTTGGCCAACAGCGTCACGTTTGGCTAGTGGAACGCTTCGAGGAGCTTGACGAATTGGTCTTCCGTCACCAGTATCAATGCAATGTTTTACTACGTTGGTCCTGCCTGGTTTGTTGCCATCCTTGTCGAATATTATGGAGTATTTGCAGATAAGCTGGCTGGCCTTGTGCGTGTACTTGTCTTCCAACCCTTGTGTCCATGCATTGATATCTTCCTCCATCTCCTTGATGCCAATAGTGTCGATTCCAGAGGAATCTTTGCATTTGATGATGGCTTCTACCTCTTGACATTGCCCTAATACAGTTCCACTAGCAATTTTTACTGGTGATCTGAAGTCATTTAATACTCTCACTGGGATGCGTCCATTCGTTTGTGTCTTAGCCAGGGTTTTACCAATAAGTATGTCCGGTGTAGAATTCTGTGCTGCTTCGACAACCCACAACTTGTTTGTCCCACAATCTCCATTAATTTTCGCCCAAACAACTGCTTCTGGCTTTGGTGGAATCAGTTCGCTGCCTTCTAAGACCACTTCTTTGCTGCTGTATGTGAAATCATAGCCAATGTTTAGTGGTACCTCCATGTTCTTATTCAAGTCGATCTTGATACCTTGATCCACCACGAAGTCCACTCCTATGATTACCTCATCTACGATCTGCGCGACTATAAAGCTGTGTAACACCGTCACATTCCCAATTGTTACCTCACATGTTACTTCGCCCACTACTTGGGTATCCTCACCAGTCGCCGTTTTCAATATTGCTCCAGGTAATGGTCTCACGTCTTTTGCGATCAGGTCAGTTCGAATGATGGAATGTGATGCGCCCGTATCCACTGTTAATATTCGCGCTCGTCCATCCACATTTCCACCAATAGTAATGTTGGTCGTTTTTCTGCCAATTTGCGAGACGGAGATTATGGGGCATTCAATTGCAGGAGCCAGCACACGCCCCTTTAGACTGGCTCTTTTTAGTTTAACGACTGAGAAGTTGATGGTTTATCCTCCTCAGCCTTCCGTTTGCGCTGTCCTTCCTGTATGCTGGAACCCGTTTTGCATTCGCGCGCGAAGTGACCAGGCTTCCCACATTTAAAGCATTTTCCAGCCTGATTCTTGCCACCAGAATGATTCATTCCTTCTAACGACTTCAGAGTTCTCAATATTTCGGTTTTTGGTCGCGCTTTTCTAGCTCCATCTGGTAAATTTGTCTTCTGTGTTCGCTACCATAGCGTCTTTCCAGGGCTCACATCAATCCGTCGTAATCATTTCTCTCATAATCAGGTATAGTTTGCAAAAGTTCTGCCGCAGGTCCTTCCAACCCAACGAATAGGGCAGCAGATTTTTCCTCCATGCTCCATTTATTTGTTTCAACCATCTTCTCAAACTGGAGCTTGAAGACTTGGAAAGGAATTTTACCGTCAAAGGATGGTGTTTTTACGTTGGGAGCGTTCACTGAAGTGGTTGAACGATTTAACTGCAAATCCCGCACACGACCTTCCAATGCGTTGACTTTGCTCTCCATTAGATCCTGTCTTTCCTTAAGTTCTGCATTGTCCTTCACCAAGTTTTGCTGTATTTGTGCGATTGTTCCGATTTGTTCATCCATTTTTGTGAAATCTCTGAAATTTCAGCCAACTTTTGTGAACTACGGGCATCCTGTGCATCCATCTTTTGTGAAATGCTCGCGTTCATTACAGACGTATTTTGTGAAATGCTGGCGTTCATTTCAGAATTACGGGCATCCTGTGCATCCAACTTTTGTGAAATTGCAGCCAATAACATGTTCATGTCCATATCCGTAGATGAAACAGGAGCCTTTTCTTGAATCTTGCTTAATGGCTGCTCCAACTCCTTCGCAGAATCAATAGCCTCTTCCTTGTCAATATCCTTCAAGGATACCTCTTCATCCTCGCGGCGGAATTCGTATTGACTCAAATCGATGCCATCAACTTCCATTGCTTCTCGCAGTCGCGATTGCAGCTCTGCCTTATTTCCTCTTGTAGACAATCCTCGCTTTGCCAACTCCTTCTTGAGAGGAGGTATCGTCAAATCCTGAATCTTCACTATTTTTCAATTATTATTCTTTGGGATTTATTAAACAATCCCACTTCTGACACCAATTGTTACGATCTCGCTGATTAAACCTCCATGATTTCCCAAATCCTTCGGTACGATCTCTGGATTGTTAAATAAAAAACGACAACTTAATTCGCAGTTTCTTTATTTATAAAGAATTTATTTAATGTCCTTTTATTACTCAGTAATTCACAATTCAATTACAATTCACTTTACTATTTACAATCACTTCACAATGTACTGTTGTATTACTTCAATGTAATGTAATTACCAACGCGTTTACTTTACGACTGATAGCTCTTGCTATTATTTATTCTCAGTTTGGTCATCTTTGGTTTGGTTTGGTAATTCATCATGAATAGACTCACGTCCATTATACAGGGCTGTACGCTGCTCACGTCTGAACAACGCTTGCGAATAGTGCAGTTTTATTTCAAAATAATGGTTCTGCGCGGAAAACGTATCGCAAACTACGTCCATTTTAGCGATGTTTAGCGATTAAGCGCACTTCTGGTTGAATGGCTACGTCAACAAACAAAACTGCAGCATTTGGAGTGAAGGTAATCCTCAAGTGTATGTTGAAACACCGTTACATCCAGAAAAACTGACTGTTTGGTTCGCTTTATGGGCTGGTGGAATCATTGGTCCGTATCATTGGACGTAGTATGCGATACGTTTTCCGCACAGAACCATTATTTTCGAAATAAAATTGCACTATTTGCAAGCGTTGTTCAGGCGTGAGTCTATTCATAATGAATTGCCAAACCAAACTGAGAATAAGTCACTTGACAGCTGTTAAATCGGTCGCGATCTTGAAAAGTAACGCCAGCTTAAAGTTCTATATCTCTATAAAAAACACCCTATAATAAAAACGGTACATTGTAAAAGTTGTATACAAGTGATTGTAAATAGTAAAGTGAATTGTAATTGAATTGTGAACTACTGAGTAATAAAAGGACATTAAATAAATTCTTTATAAATAAAGAAACTTAATTAAGAATCTGTAAGGCGATTTTTTGAATCTTATTTATTTGTGGAAAGTCGATGGTACTTATGTCAGACTCGATTTTCGATATCAGTTATCCATCTACTACTATAATAACCGTTGTATATGGCAGCACTATTAAACTCACATGGTCTTTGTTTAAGAAATTGCTGTTGGACTTTAATTCAAGATGAAGGTAGTTAAAAATAATAAAACCTCGCTAAAGTCTAAACCTCTGCATTTAAAAATGAAAAAAAATAATACCGATGATAAATTGTCTTCGCTGCTTAAAAGTGAGACTAAAGGATCCTTAAGAAATTCAAAAAGCCAGCAAGGACATATGATGAAATTTGCAAAGAGCAGCAGTTTAAAAGATCGTTCTAAAAGCAAAAAAAAGTCTAATAAGTCGCATAACAAAGACGTTGAATCTTTAAAGGATATTGATCCCGAGTTTTACGATTTTTTGAAGCATAATGATAAGAAGTTACTAGATTTTAGCGTATTAGACAGCGATGAATCTGAAAATGAAACTGAAATAAAAGCTGATGAAAGCTGCGATAGGAAAAGAACAAGCGACAATGAGGATGATGATGAACACTGCCACAAATTGAATGCAGAATTGGAAGTAGCAAGTGATGAGAGTGACTATGAAGATGATAATATTCCATATGATCACGATGGTACGCAAAAAGTAACTCTAAATTTATTGCGTCAATGGCAAACACAATTAGAAAAACAAAATGTATCGATAGATGTTTTACGTAAAGTTATTCAAGCATTCAGCTCAGCATTAGCAAGTATTTCATCTACTGAGGCTAATACAGCACCAAGAGTTTTTAAAGTGGTTGGTTCAGCAACTTTCAATGGTGTTGTGCAGCTTTGTGTGTTGCATTTGCAACCGGCAGTTCTTCGCATATTGGGTTTAAGTGCACAATCAACGACACCCCTACATAAAACCAAAAAGTGGACCAGGATACGAGGATGTTTGCGATATTACTTGACCGATTTGATTCGCTTAATAGAACAAGTCTCCAGTCCGAATATTCTCTCAGTTTTGCTGAAACATTTACATCAAATGGCTGGGATGACTGCATCTTTTACCACTCTTGGAAAAACTATACTAAAACGACTTATTGTATTGTGGTCAACTGGAGATGAAACAATCCGAGTTCTGGCCTTTCTTTGTATTCTAAAAATAACACGAAGCCAACAGGTAAGCGGAACTGCATTCATATACATATAAATTATTAACTATTACATTTTAAGATCTCGATGTTGCATCACGTTTTAAAAGCCATGTATCTTTCTTATGTTCGTAACTCGAAATTTGTTTCTCCGAATACACTCCCCAGCATAAATTTTATGCGTAGATCATTAGTAGAAATGTTTGCATTGGATTTAAATGTATCTTACCAACATGCATTTCTGTACATTCGACAATTGGCAATCCATTTACGAAATGCGGTAATATTGAAGAAGAAAGACAGTTTTCAATCTGTTTATAATTGGCAATATGTAAATTCGTTGCGATTGTGGGCTGACCTCTTAGGCAATACAACTAATAAGCCCCAACTACAACCGCTTGTATACCCTCTAGTTACTATAACACTGGGTGTGATCCGTCTTATTCCAACCGCACAATATTTTCCATTACGCTTCCATTGCATAAAAATGTTAATATCTTTGGCCCGGGAGAGACGTACATTTATACCGGTGCTGCCTTTAATCCTAGAAGTTATACGCAGTAGTACCTTTAACCGTAAACATACTGTGGCATCTATGCGTCCATTACAGTTCACGTGTATTTTACGTCTTAACAAAAGTCAGCTATCTGAGAATGGGTTTCGCGATGAGGTAATCGAACAAGTGAATGGGCTTATTCTTGAGTACTTAGCATATGAATCAGCATCATTAGCATTCAGCGATCTAGTTGTTCCAACGGTATTATCACTTAAAAGCTATCTCAAGGAGTGTCATAACGCCAATTACTCCAGAAAACTGAAACAGCTATTGGACAAGATTCAAGAAAATTCGCGATTTATCGAGCAAGAAAGGAGGAAAATTACTTTTAACCTTAATGAAGAAACACAAGTTCAGTCTTGGGAATTGAAAGTATACAACAAGGGTACCCCGTTGGCGATTTATTATCAAAGTTGGGCGAAGACTCACGAAACAAAGAAACGTCGTCAAGCAGCACAAATTGAAAGTATCAATGCAGATTACGATGTCCCAAGGATAAAACGTGTAAATAAAGCTGGTGTGGCCATTAGAAATGACAATGGTGAAATTGAATTGTTCCCATCGGAATCAGAAGGAGAACTGGAAACAGAAACCCCAATAAACAAAATTAGCGTCGTTGATATTAAGAAAAGAAATAAAGTAGAAAAAAGAATTTTAGACGAAGAAGCGAATACTGTAGTTGATACACCGATTGAGGAGCCGGACCAAAATGAGATCGTAGACATTGTAAAAGATCTAGATATCGATGAATGGTGAAAAAAATATTAAAAATAAATTTGAAATGAACTATTATTTCCAAGCAATTTATTTAATTACCTATTAAAGTATCGAAATTTTTACAGACAGGTATAACATACATAGTTTTTTTAATCACACCTATTCCAATTAGGATATCCAAATATAATTTAAAAAAGGTGTCCATTCGGATTTCCGTCTATAATACATCTGAATGCCTGTGAAACCGATTAAGGAAATAACTTTTGTTGTTGACCACTAGAACTAGTAATTACATATGGGCTCACAAATTACCAAGATTGAATTATTCAAAGTTGAAATATATTAGGGGTATTCTCTTTGTGTAGGAAATGCATGCTACGGTGCACGGATAGGAAAAATGTCCCATCCGTGCAATAGCACAACAACAAAGCACATGTTACGATAGGAAAACTATACCAACACCCATGTATATTTATTTCCCACAGCTAGAAAGAAGGAAAAAACAACCCTTGTGAAGGGAAAGTAACCCAGTGCCTGTGTGGTTGTTATTGTTTCACTTGAATATGTCACAAATTTGCAACGGGGGTACTCTCGATCTCTAGCACAATTCCATAGGAAATATTTGCATAGTATGCATTTCCTAGACAAAGAGAATACCCCTATTGAATTAATTGTCATTGCACTTCATTTATGAACATGCCTTTTTTATAATTAGATGTAAAGAATATTTTAATCATAAAATTTAAAATTTGCTATCATTTCTAAGGAACCTAGTTTATTTGTTATTACATATTTATCTCTTTTTACTATGCTAGTTAATATTTCTTTTCTGGATCCTTACCAGGTATAATTTCGTACTCATTATACTTGGGAAAGGTGCCAATAGTTTCTCTCTTTTTGGGCAACACCTTGCCCTTATCATCTTTTTGTTCATATAAGCCCTCACGCTCTGCCGCATTACGTTGTTTCATCTCCATAATTGACAAATTTCTTACTAGCTCTTCCCGAGTGGGTGGTTCTTCACGCCGGCCACGTAACCATGCTTCCCATTCGGCTGTTAGTTCTTGATCGAAAGCTTCCTTGTTGTTTGGAACAAAGTATCGAGAAGCTTTCCTTTTTCCAGTTGATGGATTCGGCGGGATCTCGTAATATTTATTACCAAAGTAGTCTTCTCCTATATAATTGCCTTTGTATTGACGTGGTCGAAAGGAATTGATAAAATTATTAAAGATTATCTTAATAAGATCGCGTTGTGGAGGCTTTGGCACCATTTTTTCCCCAAGCAAATTATAATCACGCTTAAAACTTTTTTTCTTTGATTGTATAAACCATTGTACAGGTCTACAAGTAACAAAACTCATAATTTTCACACACACATACTCAGTTTTTTACCTATACACGTTTAACAGAACGCTGTGTGAAGAACAGAAATTGCGATAAGAATATAATGGAATGAAAAAGCGAATTTGAGGAATAGGCACCAACCGCAGGCACGAGCCGCGGGTTGCCTATCAACTATTTTGCTAAATTTCCCTGAATTTTGAGCAAAACCGCTAGTTTTTAGTCGAGTGTGTTGCCGTGCTAAACATATCTTCGATAAAAGTTTTAAGTTTGTTTACAGAGTTTACGCTAAGTTTTAGAAGATTAAAATAAACAAACGAATTTATTGATGGAAATGTAATGTATATATTCATTTTATTACTACGGCGGGTATAAATTAAATATTTGCGAACGTTTTAGATATTTATATATGTATGACTTAGTAGTTTGTGTAGAATGCATGTACCTGAATTATATGATATAATTCAAAATGGTTTGGTTTTTATTGAGTTTTTATACTTATTTAACTTTTTTGAGAAATGTTTTCGTTTTGTTATTTTTGAATCGTGCTATTTAGTTTAAGTTGTAAATTTATCATTCATTGCAGTCAAATTTATTACATCACTGAGTGAAAAAGCGGACTATTTCGATCAGGTGATCTCAGCTGTTTTTTGACCGTATGATACTTTATCTACTTGTAGGGCTGTACGATGGTATAAACAGCAGAAATTGTTGAACAGTATCCCAGCCGAATTTGTAAAGGTGAGAACAGAAGAACAAATACAACAATTACTGACAACTTTATTCTTGCTTTTGAGTAGTGATTGTCAAAATCATGGGAATTTTTTTGCCTCTAATTTTAACTCTGCTTGCCGTAATGAAAATATTCGCTCAATTCGATGCTACGTACACCTGCTATGAATTCGCCTTAATATTGTCATCGAACATATTGCTACGATCTTGCTAAGTTACCTCGATGATTTGCCAAATCCTTCGAGTCCGATCACTGGATTATTAAATAAAAGTGACCAATTATTTAATTTGAACTTTTTTTTATTTAAAGGATTTACTCAATAACTAACAATTCACTTCACTATTACAATCACTTGTATTACATTTATCACAATGTTCTATTTTTACTTCACAGTAGTTTAATCAACAACGTGTTCGCTTCACGATTGAATTAGCTTTGCAGTTGTGTTTCGCCCTTATATATTCTATCGATTGTTCACAACACATGCGCTGGCTGGTGCCTTTCCCGCAATATTCCCCGAAGCCTCATTTGGGGAATTTTCTGCGGTTACAACAAAAACAAAACATCGAATTGTTCTCGGCTCTCATTACGTACCTAAGTTGACCCGGATTTTATCCGGCCAAGGGCTGTCACCCTTTTGGCGACCTAAACCCGTTTAGGTCATCAGGTAATCTTAGTTTTAGGACATCAATGGAGCAATACCCTGCAGCAGGTCTTCTCCAAATCCTTCTCATCAGGGCTGGCGTAGAAACCAACCCTGGTCTGACGGATTATTTCTGCTGCGTGTGCCAAAGACAATTATTTCTGCTGCCCACCTTGGTTCTCAATTTGGCTTTGATCACTCTAATTATACCCGATATGTGGTTAATCACGCAGTGCTGCTATCGGACAATGAGGATTTCTCATTACCGCCTAGGTTGAAGAGGTGACTATGAATTACTTGAGTGGTCGACACACATCGTTTGACTTTCAAGATCGAAATTCAAAGCTACGGAAAATTAAACAGGGGGCTCCACAGGGTGGTGTCCTCTCCCCGATGCGGTTTAATTTCTATATTTCGAGGCTTCCTTCACCACCAGAGGGCGTCTCTTCGATACGCCGATGACTGTTCGATTTTGGCGTCTGGCCAGGATATTGACAGCCTTTATTCGAAAGTAAACTGCTATCTTGCTGACCTTTCCAAATGCTTCACTGCACGATATCTTCACCTACAACCAGCGAAATTCTCTGCCCCCCACCTACAAAAGGATATTTTGCAGCGAACACTTGAGCGCAGTAGGCTGAACATTACAGAAAACCTGGGGTCGAAACGTCTGATCCGTGAACGTACGAATGTTAGTAAGAAACAATATTACTTTTCAAGTATGAACGATATGATGACATACTTCTTGTACATATACGAGTGTTTTATTTTGTTCGTATAACAGTTCGTAATAAGCGTACGAGCCATCCGTTCAAGGATGTCATCACACCCAACATACAAAATTGTTGAATTGAATTGTTGAAGAAAAAATGCAAAATTTTTTCGGAGCACAGGGTCCGAGAGGATCTGTCCGCGATCTCCTACCTCTTTATCGGGCCTGGCTTGAATATAAATCAGAGATCATGAAGGCAAATCCAACCACGAAATGATAACGCTATGTTTTTGCCGAGCATGGTTCCATTTCAGCTTTGACGTGAACTTGTTTTTCTGCTCCATATTCGTATATATTGGTTTTCTGGGGTGGAAATTCGTTGTGAAGGTATAAATGGGCTACGGTGAAGGTTCTATTTTGACGTAGCTGGCGATTGGCTTTTTTTTCACTAGTTAAAGTTATGTTAACTAGTTTTCACCTCATTGTTGCCACTGCGGATTTGAGATTGATAAGGGCCTCAAAGAGACCCTTGATTACTGCTATGTACACCGGGGACCTCTACTTACACAATAATTATTTCTGGTTATTTGGTTATCAATTTGAAAATCCTCGACTTATGCTCTAGAACATCTTTCATCATGTCAGATGAAAGAGAGAAGCCGATAGCTGGCATGTTCTAAAGCGTAATTCGAGAACATTCGTTATCGAGAATGTTTCGATTATTCCCGGCGGTTGGCTGCGAACAACCGAGTGATATATAAGGGCGATCCACAGAGTTAGTAAGTAATCAGTCGTAAAGTAAACGCGTTGGTGATTACACTACAGTGAAGTAATAAAAATAGAACATTGTACAAGTTGTAATACAAGTGATTGTAAATAGTCTAGTGAATTGTAAATTGAATTATGAATTACTGAGTAATAAAAGGACATTAAATAAATACTTTATAAATAAGAAACTGCAATTTAAAGGTATTTTAATGTCCTTTTTTAATAGTGGTATTTACACAATATATTTAAAAAATGCAGTTTTTTTTAAACAATACAAGGCGAATTTTTAGTAAATTTTTATATCGTTGACTCTCAATATTTTTGTATACAAAGTAAATAAAAAACAAACAAAAAATTATTTCTGATCACCTTTCCAAGGATGTTCTTAAAATGTCGAAAAATTCGCCTATCATCCATGCCATGATTAAGCGATGAGATAATTTTGCCTTACCTTATTCGCCCTGTATCAGCTGAGTTAAGGTAAAACAAACAAAAAGTTAATTATGAGAAGTAGTGACGACATCTAGCGAATATTCAAGTTAAATTTTAAATCATATTATTCCTGTCTTTAAGATTGGATATAAAGGATGTTTTTACTCAAAAAACCCGAAGTAAATAAACGTAGAACCCAGGACTTATCACAGGTATATCTTTGATATAAATATATACAATTGTAAATAAATACAATTGCTCAAAACTGAATGAGTCATAAATAGATTTTTTTTTTTGTATGTGTGTTAATAGTTTGGACTGACTGAAATTCCCGATGACTTTGATCCAACCACTAGTTTTGATGATATTGAAGGTAACGATAGCGACTTGGAAGCTGAGTTAGCTGCAATAGCAGGTGGAAAAAGCAAGGCACCCGTTCGTAAAATAGAATATAAAACAGAAGGCAAAACTGATCTAGATAAAATGGTGGCGGAAAGTCTAAAAGATATTGGTAGTGATGATGAAGATGACGCAGACTTGGAAAATGATAATGATCTTTTAGGCGAATTGCAGCAATTTATGGGGTCCGATGAAAGTCATAATCAAGTACCAGAAAATCCAAATGATGTCAAAGAAGATATTAAGCAGGATCAGGACGAAAATATCGTATCCACTACAAGTGCGGAAATCATGCAAATTATACAACAACGAATTGAAACATATAGAATGGCTGAAACGAAAGCTAAGAATACAGGAGAAAGCGCAAAAGCACGTAGGTTTGCCCGGGGTCTGAAAACTTTATTGGAGATGCAAAAATTAGGTATCGCGGGTGGAGAGATAAACGCGGATGATATACCACCGGAAATCAGTGTTAAGCCTATAGAAAAAATAGAAGAAAACATATTACCTTCCGTACCTTCACGTTCTGCACCACCGCCACCCTCATCTATTGAAACAGAAAATCCATCAATCGCGGAACCTAAAAAAACAAAAAACTCTACAATAGGGGTGTTGATTCAACGTCAGCAGGAGTATAAAACAGCAGCATTACAAGCCAAACGTAAAGGGGATACTAGTATTGCCATACAATTCCTCAAAGTTGTGAAACAATTTGACATGGTCATTAAAATGATTGAACAGGACCAGGAAGTCGATTTGAGTGATATGCCTCCTCCTCCTGACCAATTTATGGGATTCATGAAAAAATTGCAGGATGATGCAGAAGAAAATCAAAACGAAAATAATTCACATGCTCAACCAGTTGAAGAACCAAAAAGTGTTAGTGATGACATTTGCGTTCCGCATTCAATGGAGGATGCTCTACAACAGCGGCTAGACAAGTATAAATCTGTGCAAGAAACTGCAACATCTGAAGGAAATTCTAGCAAAGCCCGTAGATTTGGGCGAATTGTAAAACAGTATGAAGAAGCTATTAAACAATATAAAGCTGGGATTCCCGTTGCATATGATGAGCTACCTGTGCCACCAGGCTTCGGTCCACTACCAACTGAAAATGCAGATACCGTAATACCAAAACCTAACCTTCCTGAAGGTGGAAAGAACTCAAATCAAAGACCTTCAGAGATTTCAGCAGCGCCACGTGTGTCTGGTTTGCCTCCTCAAAAACTTGATTTAACTACTCGCACATCAGGAAACCAACAAAAAAATAATTTAGCAGAGCAGCAGATGAAAATTCTTCTTGAGAGACAAGCTGAATTTAAAGTTGCTGCGATTGAAGCAAAGAAAGCTGGGGAAATTAACCAAGCTAAAGAATACCTCAAAATATATAAGGGATTTGATGCTTTATTAAATGCGGCTAGTAGCGGACTACCAGTCGATCTGACAACGGTATTTGACATCTTTTTAGCATTTTTTTTTATACGTGGTAGCAGAGTATTTCATTTATTTAATTTACAAATTGCGATCTTACTTTTACTTTAGTTGCCATTACCACCTTCTCAGCGTGACGATCTCGAAGCATCATTTGCCATTGTATCGACGGAAGAGTGCAATGCAGATGATGATATATCTGATATCGGCATACGAATTGAAGAGCAATTAGCCAAACAATTAATGATGTGCAAAAACACGCGGTAAAAGCCGTTTTGAAATGTATAAAAGAATTACTAATTTTAATTTATTGCCTTTTAAAAGGGATCATCACAAGGCCATGGGTGACGTGGCCGGCATGAATCGCTTTGAGAATTTAGCATTAACGGTTCAGAAAGACTTGGACTTAGTTCGTTATCTAAAGCATAAAAATCTAAGTTTGCCCAAATTTCACTACGAAAAACGAAGTTTTAATATTGTGCACTGCAACACAGAACTATCGGAAAACGAATTAGAAATAACTGTTGTGCGTGGTCTCAACTATAATGTACCTAATCCTAAAGATGTAGATACTTACGTTAAAATAGAATTTCCTTTGTTGAATGTAAGTGAAATATTACCTCTATTTTTCTTTTGAGTAAAAAGACAGTTTTTTTAGGAAGATACATTCAAAGCGAAAACTTCAGTAATTAAGAATACCGACAGTCCAGACTACGATCAACATTTTCAAGTAGAGATACAACGTGGAAATCGTCAGTTTCACCGAATATTTAAAAGACATAGTGTCAAATTTGAAGTTTACTCTCGTGGGTAAGTAAAGATTAAAATTTATAAAAAAATTGCTATATTTGACTATATAAGTATAGGAGATATACCCTTCATAAAGAAAAGCCAAATTAATGGCAAAAACATTTTCTTTTGCCATGTATTCCCGCCAAGAGTAGTATACGATCATCAACGAACCAATACCTTCCACACGGTTGCTTCGAATAGAATGCAACTTGTGCAATGGATGGATTCATTTTAAGTCCAGAACAGGCGTTACAGCAAAATATTGCCTGCGCTATCTCTTAATGTAGCATTCTGCCTCCGCCCACGAATACTATAGAGCTCCCAAATAACATCAAGTTGTTATTACAGAAAAAACACACAACTCCTGTTTATACTAGCTCACACTCTGTATCTAGACTGTCTTACCAAGGCAGACACAGACAGACTATTACAGTTAACTTCAACGGGCTCTAGGGAGATATTAAAGAAATAGCTGACTTTATGAGCCGGGAACACTTGCCAATAGCTTTGGTCATAACGTTCTCTCAGATTTTCGGAGCTACAGACCAAGCTGAATGATCTTGAAAATATTTGTTTGAAAGAAAGAGATACATCTTCGACTTTTTCAATGCCAAACATCAAATACTTTCTTCTCAACCGATCTACGATCTACGATCTGCAACTCAAAAATCGACACTCCGCATGTGATTACATCCCCAAGTCGCTGACCTTCAGCTCTTTTTTTTTTTAAACAATAAAACATTGCTACCAACTTATAACGCAATCGACTAGATTACAATGCCCCAAATCTATTTGTTCCTCTTGCAATTTGTTGTTTTTGCGTCTCTATGTTTTACCAACAAATCGAGGGACCTACAGTTTATTCTAAGCTGCCTCCGAACAGCCGATGGATTTTTATGAGCAGTTTTTTTTTAATGTGAGAAATACTATTGGAGGGCTTGACTTATCTGCCGAAGGGCGACCGCAATTAGAAAAATTAAATTTCTATAATTTTGGATGTTTCTTGATCCTGGGCTCGAACCCAGGCCTTCTGAATTGTGGTACGCAATGCTTACCATCGACATTGCGACCGCTTTAATACTTAGGTTAATCAAAATGGAATATTTTGTTGTAAAATTTCTGGAATGCATACATAAGTCGAAGGCAATATAGTAATTTTAAAAATTCTGAAGCCGTAATAATATTTTACATAGTTTAGGTCAGTATATGTTGGATGAAGCAATTCGCAGGTTGGACTTTTTTAAATTAATTTTTTCAAAAACTCAGAAAGGAAAAAAGAAGGGAACAAGATACACTGAAAACAAGAAAGGAACGATTTCTGGGGCTATGTCAAAGCTTTAATGAACCGAGCTTAATTTAATGTTAGGTCCAATGATTTATTGTGAATTGAAATTGATCTTGATTGATTGAAGATACTGTAACGTTAAATTTTGTATCGTTTGATATCGACGTTCTGCTGAGGCAATGTTCAATTCAAATTATGCGTACAGACATTTAAAAAACATATATTAAACAAATTTATCGTAACGGTTGCAACATTTGGAAATATCGGTAAAGCAGTTATTAAAATAAATTTCATTTTTACATTTCATAACGAAACAAAATTATTTCTTTCAGTTAATTTTGTTAATTTTGCTTACTAGTGAAACAATTGTATCTCGTGATTGTATAAGCTAAAGGGGGTGATTGTAATTTAAAGGTAAATGGGTTTTTTTTAGACGTGAGGTCTTTCAATGAGGTAATACTGAGGTTGTTGTGGCGGCTAGCTAACTCCGCCTAGGGTCAGGTAGGTCTAGTCTTAGTCATCGAGGCCATCTAACGGGACGCCCAGGAAATATGCTGTTCGACGGGTTCGGACCAAAGGGAGAGGGGTGTTAGATGTTTCGGGTTAAGTGCGCATGCGAAGAATTGGTTAGTGTCGCGCGGGGACATGTGTTATGTATGTTACAGTCGAGTCTGGATAAGTAGGAAATGAGCCTCTTGCGGAAGCTCGAGCTCTTGTTCTGCGAAGGGTGGCGATTGGATTCCGAGAACACCATTCACAGGAAGAGACTTCACAAAGGGATTAACGGACTCTCGATAAATTTGTTTAAAGCCTGTTGGTACGCCGTCCTGTCAAGCGATTCTTGTCGATATTGCTGTACGGAGTGGCAGTAGTCAAAGAATCCCTTCCTTATGTGCCTAGGTAGAGAGTCGGCTTCTAGTAAGTGTCTGTTGGGGTGATTCCTACGGTAGCATCCCAGTAGATGTGCCGGCGCAATCAGGAGGTTTCCTGTCACGGTCCGAAGGTCGGTGTTTTGACATGCTTGTAACTTCTTCAACCGCGCAATCATTTATTAAAATTCTTTGTTGTTGCTCACCGTTTGACTTTAAACATAATTATGACATACCTAAAAAATTGTGCTACCGAAAGTTTCTTTTAATAAACCAAAATATGTTTTATGGAATTTTAGCTTGAAACAGAAAATGAAATATACATAATTTTTCTGGAGCAATGGGCCAAAATACTGCATTTGAGCTGACTGATAATAGATCAAATGAGAGAATCATCATCTACATATTTTTCCCTAAAATTATTTCGAATTTTTTTTTTTTTCGTATTCGTTTGTTATAAAAAAGATGAGCAATATCATAATATTTGCAGTTTGAATTCTTGATATTATCAGAAAAAAATGTTCCATTCATTTTTCTGTTCTATAAAACATTTAATAGCTGAACTTTTTTAACAAAAACTTTTTCTTAAGTTCTCAGTTCATATTAACTTTCAGGGCCAGTTGTGTTCGGTGTTCAATCACCTTTTATAAAATAGTACAAAATCATAACTCGAAACACTGAACTATTGTTTTATTTATAATTGTATGGTAAGGCAGAGAAGAATTTCACAATATATTAAAGTTCATGAAAATTTATTTTCTATAAAAAATTTTTTGATGTATTATGTTGATTGCTATCTTACAACTAAGAGAGTTGTTTAAATAGATGACGTCACTGTAGCCGAGTGGTTATCGATGCGTAAAAATACATAGAAATAAACTGTCTGGCAATTGTGTTCTTTACTCCTAACTTCCGGCAATTCCATCGTCTCTTCCGCATAAATTGAATAACAACAATACATTGTTTTTTAAACATACTAATTTTCTACTTTTTTCCCATGACCCAATCTGCTCGTTTCTAGAAAACAGATCGATCAACTGAAGCATCCTAATCATTCCAGTGAATTCATATTTTCTCCTTTACATTCCATGTCCATAAGACATATAGTATAAAACCAATTATAAGTATCAAATGTATAAGTATTCATATGTTTCTATTTAACACTAAATAATCACTTATTTTAACTTTTGAATTTTCATATGATTTCTTTGATATATGTATGAACATACATAGGTATGTTTCTAACTGACTGTAAATATTATTTTGTTTTCATTTGGCTAAAATTTTAATATAAATATGCTTTTTGTAAATACTATTATACAAAAAAAAAAAAAACACTATAATAGTTGCAGTTTAGATTACTGTGGACTAAGTTGTATACTGCCTACGTGTTGTTTCAGCGGATTTCTGCGCTCAGATACACTCATTGGCACGGTAAATGTGAAGTTGCAGCCGTTGGAAACGAAATGTGATGTACATGATACATTCAATGTAAGTTCAATATATCTTGTTTTACTTTGCTTAACCGAAATAGTGCGTTAGTATTTAAATTATATGACTACTTTCTCGACAGCTGATGGATGGTCGTAAAGCAGTGGGTGGTAAATTAGAGGTTAAGCTTCGTGTTCGGAACCCTCTTCTCACCAAACAAATGGAGCATATTGAAGAGAAGTGGTTGGTACTGGACGCTTAGTTTTTAAAACTTTAAATTGTATATTATTTTATATTGTAATAAATTGAATCAATAGTATTAGGGTATTGTTTAAATTTCTCCCGTTTATTTCTAACTAATTACGCATCCAATATTCACCATATTATCGTGTAAATCCGTATTTAACGATGTGTTAATTTGATTGGCTTAGTGAAAACAAATTTTTAATTTTAAAATGTAACTCATCTTTCTTGTATCTATACAATTTGTCATATTAAATCAATTGATATGCGAAATAAATATACCGCACTTATGTAAAAGGCTATCATAAAAATTTGATCTGTTGAATATCTACATATGAAATTATCTTGTGAACAAGGCAATTTTCTACCCACATAACCAACTCTTAATTTCTTATTTCAATATATTCAACTGGCGTAGAAAATTGGCTCCTTTTATTGAATAAATCCACGCCTCGGATCTTATAGAAGCCTTGAATAAAATAATTTTAAATATAAATTGAAATTTTATGATTGGGATATTAATTTTTAAACTTACCGCTAACAATAGAATCAGTGGGTGCATATTGAAAGGATGGATATGGTAAGTGCCAATCTTCACTTATATATCTCCATTCATTGGTTTGCTTTGCTTGAAACCAAATTTCATATGTCTTAAGACATTGAGTAGAGTCTGTAACTTCGCGCCAAGAAATAAATACTTCACCTATAGTAATTTTTGTAATGAACACTTGTTGTAGCTGTTTAAGAACAGATGAAAAACTGGAGCAAACACGAAATGAGATAATCCATGGAAGTTTAAAATCCATAGTGTTCAAAATGAGTTCGGGCATTAACAAAATGCCAGATGCTTGTAATCGAGAAGTTTGGACTCGTCGCATTGCATCACGTTGTTGGGCATTCGGAAAAGGTGTTGCACCTGCTTGTGTACGCCAAATGTATGCTGGATCTGTATTTCTTTGTTCTAAAATTTCAATGATATATGCAAATTTTTCTTCAGGACGGGGAACAAAGGGAAGTTTGTGATGAAAGGTAAAATTTCCTAAATTGGTTGTGTTTTCCCGTGGTAGAAGTAACCAGCTCAAGAACAAGGGCTTATTATCAGAGGAGTATGTTTTTAAGAGCCACAGCGCATCATTGGACTTTCCTAATGAGATAGTTTCTATATCGGCTGCAAGTGGTGCTAGTTTAGACAACATTCCCAGGGCAGCATATACGGGCTTTTGTATGAACTGTGAGTGCAACGGTTCAGATTTATTCATCCGAAAATGTGCTAGAAGGGTTCGCTGCGAAAATTCATGTGGATGATAGCTAATGAAAGCATTATCATGACTGATAGATTCTAAATTTTGGAATTCTTCATAATTCAATTTAGCGTGCCAGTGCAAAAGCACAATGTATACAAGTTTCGCAGCATACCGGACGTCTTCATAATAATCATGAGGAGTGGACCATCCAGCAGTAGGATCGGCTTCACTGTAAATAAAGAACATTCCATATGTACACATGTTTGCTGATAAAACTTAAAACTGAACTTAAATCTCTTAGAAATTAAAAATAAAATGCTTAAGTACCCAAAACAGTCAGTCTAAAATTAATCAGAGTTTAAATTTTAAGATATACTCGTAGTTTCACTAAAAAATAAACTTCCTCTAAAAATATTTGAAAAGCCAAATCTTCATATTTTTAGTCCGGCCAATTTAGACATCAGAGGTTACAATAATTTGCACCCAATCGATAGTTGGTAGGATTGTTCAAAACACCAACATGAACTAAATTTCGAGACGATCTCATCGATCCAAATCTTGGGAAAAATTTAATCGTTTTCTGTGATATAACGATTCTAAAAATTAGAAGAGTTGTAATCTATAGTATATGTATATATTTATACATAACAAATCTTTATCTTGAATGACTGACAGATCAACTCACAACCGAGACCGCTGATCGTAGAGTTCTAAAACTTGGATGGTATGTTCGGTGTGTGTTCGTTAAACGAGGATTTTCCAAAATTCTACTCCTAAGGAAATTATTTTAAATTATAATTATAATTAAATTTTGTATAATTTTTTAGTTTTTATGTTTTAGTTTTTTAGTTTTTATGTTTTTTAATTTTGGTGTAAAATTTTTTAGAGGTAACCCTGCAATAAAAAAGTCTTCAGTAAAATTTTTGATACTCACTCATTAGAAACTGGCATCATTTTAATGTTAGGATAATTGATATAAATACTTTTCAATAATATAGCCGATTCTTCTAAGACTTCCACAGCTAGCCCTTGACCCTTTCGATGGAAAGTGAGAACATCTATTGGACAATGGTCCATTTGAAAATTGCAAGACTGAAGTAATGTCCAGCATAATGGGTGCTTTCTTTTTGATTTAAATAAGCCTGCGGGTCCTCGCAATGAAAAGTTAAGTGTTTCATTTTGATTTCTAGCGACAGCTTTTAAACCCTTCCGTAATGCGAGCGCATATTTGATAAAACCTAGTTAGTAAGATATGTAAAAGCAATTGTTGATTGAACATATATGTATGTATGTATGTATATTAAGCAACCTTCCACAGTAAAATTTAACCGATTGTAACTGGGTAAATCAGGTTCATTCCACGTTTCAAACCGCCACTTCCTGAAATTCTTTGAACCAAATAAATCTAAAGAAATAAGAATATCAGTACATTTAAAATTTGAGTGTATTGTTTAGAATAAGTATCGCATTTAAACCTCAAAAGTGACGACACAATAAACTTTCTAAAATCGATTTTCTCAAACCAATTTACAGAGTACACTCATTTTCATAATAATTTAAAGATCATTTGCCAATTTTAAATCGTGCCACTTTTGAACTGTATGTTTGAAATGCTATGAGACTTGTACGTACGTACGTAGGTAATGTCCAGCGACTTGATAACTGAAATCTTGCCATAAAAAGTCAGCATTATCCAAATTATTAAATAAAATTCCATCCAGATCAGTCATAAATTCAATAACAGGGTACAGGCCGATGTCGTTTAAATTCAGTAAAAATGTATCCAATGAGGTGAAATCATAAACAGGTATTCCAGATGGAGTATACTTTATAAATTTGATGAGCTTCAACAACCAGTGTATACGTACGTGTGTGACGGCATTAGTTGGAAGTGCTGCTATGTGTATTAAATTCATTTGTACTTCGTCAGAGAGCAAAGTAGCCTTCAAATTAGCACTTTCAATTTCGCCTGCAGGACAAAACCCAGTATTTGTCCAAAAACGTGGAAAATCATAATAGACTTCATTTTGAGTGTAGCAGTGGATTTGCACAGGTGCGAGCACCACCAAGTATGTAAGAAAATACCCGAACATTTGTAATTGTAAAATAAGACAGTGCATACATACGTATGTACATAGGTAAGTACATACATATGTTTATAACAAACAGGATACCTCAGCTTCAGTAATATTTATTTTCTAGAATTAAGCGAAGAGCAATTGAGTTTAAATTAGCTGATGGCGTCGCTTTATCCCATACTATACTATGTGCACACTTACACATGTACATACATATTTCTCTTATTATTATTGAAAATTTTAAATGATAGAAGGTACGAATAATCTTTTCCAAAGTTTACTGACGTACAGCTGCTTTCTGAAGTTCCAAAGAGTTAGTTCTGCGTTATATTTGATGCTACGTAGTTTATGATTTCTTTGCTCTTGATTAACTAGCAGGCAGATAGGATATTGGTTTTTAAGCTGATGATTGATTAATTAAGATTAATTAAAAGTTAATTTAGCTTCAACTAGTTCAAAATGTTAAATATTTTGTTGAATTATTTACATACATACATACGTATGTACATGTATGTATTTATTCATATGAGAATTAAATGCTTGGTGTTTGCTTATTACCGAGGATTTTTCAATATTCAAAATCTTCCATAAAAATAAAAATGTTTAAAAGTTTTTGGTTTACTACACTACTATTCTGATCTACGCTTAGGTACAATAAAATTAAATGCAAATGCATAGTTTGACACCACTATTGGTGCGAGAGCCGCACGCAAAACATTTATTCATTGGTTCAATTTTTCGTAGTATACTAACATGGTACAGCGAGCATACGCACCATCTATATATACATACTTGTATCTAAATCACACCAATTCTTGTCCGTTTCCACTTGTGTGTTCTTGATTTCATGATTTTTATAATTTCGTTTAGTTGATGGTAAAAAAAAATCATTATTATTGAGAGCGAAAAAATTTCGCTCATTATTCTTTGGTAACTCCTTTTCAATCATTCACTTCTTAAAGTCATAAAAGGTTTTTTTTTTAAATTTACGATAAAAATTAATTATTATTTTGTGAGCGATATACATATTTATTTTCGCTCACCGTCACAATTGTGCTATGAAGTGGTTACCATTGGTTTAAATAAACCTTGATTAATACATTTTGAGTAATATAGAGATATCGATCATTAGAATTTTCTTTAATGTGAATAAGTATATGTACAAAACCAACAGAGTATAGAGATATACATATGTATGTATGTATGTATGTAGATACTCTGATAAACATATAGCATTCATGCACACTTTTAACACTGCTTTCAAATTATTAATTTGTTTAATGCATTTTCATACTAAAATATCATTCCTATGCGGCTAACTAACTTTTATCAGGAATCTATGATTTTCGATAATATTTTAATAAATATTATGGATAAAATGACTTATGTATGTATATGAAATAAAGGCACGTTTCTGCGTAAAAAACACGCGTTCTGCAGAAGCTGATGCAGTTACAATTTGAAACGTAATATGAAAAACTACAATTGGTTAATTAATATGCCGTACAACAAAGTGAAACCATCGGTGGTACAACGTCATAACGTTGGTTACAATATATTCCTGCACCAGATTCCAAGAGATAACTCAATTTTCAATGACATTCGAATTACATTATTTATTTTAAAGGCAACTGGTTTGTTACCAATCTACGAAGAGATTTCTAGTTACGAAGTGGGTCCTCCTACAAAACCAAATATTTTCTATTCTTTTTTTATTCGAGGCGTTGTGCAAGCCCTCACAATATTCAACCTCTACAGCCTATTAACATCTGGATCGGCACAGCTCTTTTCCTCATACAGTGATACAGATAATGTGAATAAATGGATTGAGTTTTTGTTATGCATGTTGGCGCATTCGACGACTGTTATAATTTGTGCGAGAAATTCAAAGTCTTTTTTAAAAATAATAAATGACATATTGAAAATAGATGAGGATGTATTTGACCGATTTGGAACAACATTTGAGAATAAATGTGGCTTCTCGTCGAAGTTTATTGTGGGCATATGTATTTGTCAATGGTATTTAATAATCCTCACAGTCCTAGAGGCTAATGAATCTCTAAATGTGAATTCGTATATATTTATTATGTTTAATGCTGTACAAAATGGTATGGCTGCTATTTTCATTGTTTTTGCAGCGGCTTTATTGAGAATAGTTAAAGTACGTTTTGCTCACTTAAACTCTATTCTCTCGTGCTACACATACAACCAGCGGCGTAAAATAGGGCATTTTGCTAAGCGAGAAAGATTTGGGACTACAATGGAAACATTTCCGGAAGAATCATTATTTACATATCGTATGCACAACAAGTTGCTGCGGATTTACCGCTCAATCAACGATTGCTCCAGCCTAATTCTTGTGGCATATATGGGATATGCTTTTTACACTATCACAACTACAACTTATAAGCTATTTGTACAGATAACAACTCAAAGTTATCCACAGATATCATATAATGTATTACAGACTTGCTTCACGTGGCTAGTAATGCATACATGCGTATTGGCTCTTCTGTCAAGGAATTGTGGACAAGCTACCGATGAGGTAAGTAACTTTTTATTTGTTTTGTAGTCTCTGCATTTTTATACTCTTCATAGGCTAATGAGACATCGCAAGTTTTGGCTCGTGTCTATGGCAATACTAAAGATCATCAAAATATTGTAAGTACGTATATATGTACATATGTATGTTTGTCTAAATGCTATGCTTGATAAAATTCGTCTAAATATATGAACCGGCTTTTAAATTTATCTAGGTAGATAAATTTTTAACTAAAAGTGTTAAACAGGAAGTACAATTCACTGCTTATGGATTTTTTGTTATAGATAACTCCACACTTTTTAAGGTATGCCACAATCATATATCTTATACTTGTACATATGTAATAAATTTGATACTATGTTATTTTAATAGATTTTCTCAGCTGTAACCACTTATTTGGTTATTCTGATTCAGTTCAAACAACTTGAAGATTCAAAAACAGTGGACAATTTGATATGAGTTTAAATGCAATTACCGAAATTTCCATTATATTTATTTAATCACACGTACATAGTTATAAAAAAATTTATTTTACAAGTAATTAAATCCTGCTAAGGGTTAATTATTTTAGAGTGAAATATCATCATATTATTTAGTGATCGGATCTCAAAATTATACTCTTAATAAATAAAATATAATATATTCTTGCAGCTTAGTTTTCTTCAAGTCTTCGGAAATAAAAGAAACATATCATCATCATAAGATGAAAATGATCTTTAATTTAGTATTCGGAAAATTTTGATTTTCGCCGTTTTTCCCCAAATAGAAAGGAACATATTCTATCTAAGGCAAAGGCAGCTGTGGTATCCGCCAATAACACAAGTACAAGTGTTTTACGAAACTAAAAATGTAAACAATGATTAAATTATTATGATAACTAAGGAAGATGAGGTTGTGAATACGTATACTTACGTCTTCAGGGAATGATACGATTTCAAAAGTTTTTGTTAGGTCAGATGAGATATCCAATGAAAGGAATAAAACCAAACCGGTTGACACCAATATAGATGTTAGAAGCGGACGATTTTCGCGTAAACTTTCCATAAAAGGATGTCCCTGTTAAGGTTTACTTTTAAAATGTTTTGATTGAAAATAATGAATATATTATACCTTATGATTAACAGCGAAAGTGGAAACTTGAAGGGCAAGACAAATTATATAAACAGTGCTATTTATAATATTGGGCTCAAAAGTCTGTTTCTCTTCCGGATCCATATCGATGTACAATTTCACCTTCCCTATCCTGATGTTGTTACAATTGTTTTAACTTAATAATATTTAAATTTCCTTACAGTAAAAAAACTAACCTTTCTGGAGCTCGTGACGTTGCTTCCTGTGTTAAATAGTATAGCGTGCCAAAATGGACAGCAAATTGACAAAGTATGGTTGATATGCTATAAATGTTGAATATATTTGGCAATGGCGCAGTTTTCGAAAGAGTTTTCAGAGGCTAATGATAAAATTTGATTTAATTGAAGTAATTTTAATCCGATGAATTAAACTTTTCTTACCTTGGAGCGTGTTATACAAAGAAAGCATGCAGCAATAAAAAGCCCCTGTAGTGTAGCTTGCATGTCGCTAAATTTAACTCCGTCAATATACAAAACAGATTGACAGTAGGCAGATATGAGTGCATTGAGGGCTAATATTTTGAACATTTGTAAGGTTGTTACTAAGGTACAGCGTCCCTGCTTGATAATGTGATTCACTAAGTAAGGAAAAAGGAAACATTTTAGTCATGAACTTTATCATTTAGATTACATTCAACTTACCGCATGTTATTGAAGAAGTCTTGCTTGTAAATGGTGCAGCTATGCTGGCATCTCCCAGTTTTACTACAGATGTTTCCTCATACATGTCTTTAAGTTCAGATTGTAATCGAGCCTGTGTAACATTTAGATTCTCCCGGTGGCGTAAAATTGCACGCTCACGTGGCGAAAGATTTTGCCTTTCAGTTGCATTTGAAGCACCTGTGAAATTTCTTCCGCTCCGAGCGTTAACAGCAACATTACCAGATAAAGGAACGCCTGCATCTGAAGCAACTGTTCCTGCTCCGTTAATGACATCCCGTTTCTTTTTTGTTTTTGTTGGTATATTACTTAAAAGGGATACACCGACATGAGCATGTTTCAGAGCTCCTACATCATTCGTGCCGTCACCACACATAAGGGTATAATAGCCTAAATGCTTTAGAGTGGTGATCACGTATTCTTTTTGTTTCGGTGCAAATCGCGCACAAACCGTCATATATGGTAAAATACTTAATAAATATGAATTTTCGTATTCACGGAGGTACTGCAAACCTTCACCGGTTATACACAAATCATTTCCTTTTAACAAATCTGTCAGCTCGTGTTTCAGAGAATAATTAGACTCTGCGTCAATCGAAAGCCATTGCCATTTAGAAACCGCTTTATTAAGTGTAAGAATAAGTAGTTTTTTACGTGTAAAGCGCAGTTCTTTAGCAACATGGCATGCGGTGAGTGGATTATCGCCAGTTATCATTACAACTTTATGCGAAGCATGTATTAGTTCTTTAATTACACTTTTTGAATCGGGCTTTATGGGGCACGATATTATGACAAAACCAGCAAATATTAAGTCACATTCAACATCTTCACGTTTCAACTCTCTAACACTTTGGGCATCCATATTACCGAATTCTTTAATGCCCAAAGCCAAGACGCGTGCACCTCGGCGTGAGAACTCAAGAAAAGTCTAGAAATATTACGAAAATTCGTAAATGAGTTGATAACGAGTTATGATTTTACAAACGAAGAAAAATATGATGATAAAAATACATTTTTGTGTCGCATTACTTTTACCTTTTCGTAGTTCTTAGGAACTTCCTTTAACATTTTCTGAATAACTTCGGGGGCTCCTTTTACAGTGCCGATATAACAAATTTCGTTGGTGAAAGGAACTAAATAACCAGCCAACACAGACATTCTTTTTAACGCCGATGAGAAATAATAACGATGAAAAATACGCAGTGGTTTCAGCTTTCCTCTTTTTGGAATAACACTATCTTGTTTGGTAAGGCTCCAGTCGACCGCTGTAAGCATCGCTTTCTCAAGTGGATCACCAACTAAACCATCCTCAAGCATTACCAAGGAATGACACGTCGCCAAAACTTGAATTGTCTTGTCTTCTGTTTTATCCATTGGCACGATAGTATTATCCTCGGCCAACCCAACCACACCTTCAACCATCAAATTATCGGAAGTCAGAGTTCCGGTCTTATCAAAACAGCAGATTTGAACCTTCCCAGCAAAAGGAATACGGAATGGTTCGGTGCAAAAAACAAAAAGTTTTGATAATTGCATAAGTGAAGTGTTCACTGCCAATGTTAATTCAATCGGAAGATCGGGAGGTATAATTGAAGTTAATATGAGCGTACATTCCAAAAATAGTTTATAACGGCTTCTCTCAGGATCCTCTGTGCCCTTAATCCAAACATAAACAGCAGCTGCGACTGCAAAAACCATAAGGAAAAGTATAAAAGCGAACGTTTCCAAATTATTTTCGGTGACGCGGTTTACACCAAAAAGAATGGTTCTTAATAACTTTCCCTGAGATGTGTTAAAACCATTGCGTAGCACATAGCCTATACAACCACCATCTGGCGCTCGCATTGCATCCTTTGTAGGGGCGGTGTGTTGGACAACTTTAGTCCCTCCAAATAGAACAAATAATTTACTTTCACCCTCCATATCTAATTCTACATCCAAGTTATCAAGAGTTTCCAACGATTCTTTCATTTGTGGCACAGATTCACCTAAATAGAATTATTCACAAGTACAAGCCAAATAAAATTTTAAACAAACTACATACCTGTCAACATGCTTTCATCAACAATACAACTACCACGCAATAATACTATATCACAAGGAACCAAATTGTCGCTTTGTGATCTTGTTATTGACACTACATCTCCAGGCACTAACTGATCAGAGTTAATTTGCCGCCATTTATTTTGTCGCAAAACATTTAACGAGTAGGGTTTGTTTCCCATTTTTCTTATTTCGGCCATGTTATGAAGTTGTTGTCCAACAAGTGTGCACTCAAAAATTACCATCATAAAAAGTGTAAATAATGAATAATACCAATATTCGTCTAGACACCATAAGGCCACAGAAAATATTTGAAAAACAAAAAATGGGGCTGTGGCACGTTCTATAAACAATTCATAGAACTCTGGTACAACCATTTTCATCTCATTCAAGCCATACGTTTGTTCAGCTAATTTAACAGTAGTTTCACTTTCGTGACCCCGACTGCGTGTATAATACTGAAAAGATTCGTTAACAGGAAATGCTATACCGCGAAAAGTTTTTTTTTCAGTATCCCAAACATATTTTGTTTTTTGGAAAACAAAATATAGCTGCTCTTCACCATTTGCTAATTTGTTACAGTTAACATGTACTAATTGAGATGAGCCATTATTTACTGTGGGTACAACTTTAGCTAATACTCCGGGTTTTGGTGTTTTAACTTTTCTGCAATTAAGAAAAGCTAACACATGCACACTCCAATAGCAACAAAGCAGTGATATAATCTGTATAAATGCGATTGCGGCAACTGTGATAAGACCGGCTTCATAATGCACATCAATGCCGTAAACGAAGATCCATATATAGAACGCAGCTAAATATAAAATGATAAACGGCATTACTATTCCGCTTAGTGCTATAGGGTTTCTTATGTGTAACGTCACATATTGCACCAAATCGTCCAAAGCTGGCTTCATTTCATTCTTTTCACTTTTCAAAGCTGAATTGCTGGGAAACGTCTCTAAATCATTTTTGTCATTGCAATCGTGATCCATTTTAGTTTTTAAGAAGTGTTTTAAAAATATAACTGCTACTTCAACTTCAGAATCTATTTAATTAGTAGCAACATTTAATGTTTTAATAATTTGGAATCTGCCACCCATAATACAAGTAATTAGCAACTTGTTATTTCACCTATTTTTGGTCGTCATTCTGATTGCAATTTTAAACGTCATGTTTTATATTCTGATGTTACCACGTTGACATAAGCAAACTTAAGGTATTGGTCCAGTGTAAGCTTGCTTAACGGAATGCAAATAGCGCGACAAATAGTTTTTAAGGGGTGTCTTTTTTAGTTTGACCGTGGAGAATTTAAATTCGTTTTGACTCGAGAATTGCATGGCATTAGAAAGTTTTCAAAGTTAGAAGTATGCTGCTGTATATACAAGTCAAGGCAAATTTAACAAGATGAAGATACTATGGCAGAGAATTCAACCGAGATTGTCAAAATTCTTTTTAATTTAATTTTCTTTTGAAAATGTGAAAATCCTAAAAATTGTGATTTTGTGAGTGGAAAAGACAAATAGCTCACGATAACTACTAAAAAGTGATGGAGTTGCTGTCGCTCAGTTTCCCACTGTGGTAGAACCAAAATACCTTGTTTCCTTTTGTTGTATTTGTTCTCCTGCTCTCATCTTTATAAATCCACCTCGGTACGAGTAAACAAACAGTATTTTCCACCATAATAATTTCGTGGTAACTTAGTAAGATTGAATTTACACACGAATACTTTTGTTGCCGAACCTCTTAGTTTGGACGACGGTACGTTGCTTTCTTCTCGTCACTCTCTCCATCACAAACTAAGAGTTTTCCGGCAACAAAAGTATTCGTGTGTGAACTCATCCTAAATAGTATGCGGTTTATATTCGTGAGAGTCGAAAAAGAATCGAATATTTATAATAATTTCTTTATACTTCCTGCTGAAACAAATTTCTGTCGAATTTAAAGCATTGTTTTTTTTTAATCTACATAGTGGTACTGGTGTCTTTTGCACATCAACTGTTAAATGTTTGATTTGGGTATGTTTCGTATCTAGTCATCTTTGTGTGCGGAATCTCGCATGCTTCTGCAATTAGGTTGGATTATCTATCACGTGAAAACAGCCTGTTATATAACACGTGAAAGTTAGAAGGCTATAAAAACAATAAAGACTTCATAGCTAAAAGCATTGTCACAGATTATCTATTTTTATTGCTGGCGATCCAGTTTATAATATTATAAAAATTAACAATTGGTGACATACATACATATGTACCTAGTAGACATTTTAAAAGTATTGAAAGGTTATTTGGGTAAGTAAATATCAGAACATAAATACACTTGAATGTATGTTTCATAAAAAATGATGATATACTTTGATAGGGACATCTTAAAATTATTGAAAGATTTATCAATTTCTGATTGCTCCTAATTGCGAAATAAGTTTTTTTTTTATCACAATTTCTATTAAGAATTTTCATATTATAGGCTATTGAATTTGCAACGTATGATATCATGGATTGGATTTTCGGGGCTTACTTGGGTAAGTAAATATCAGAACATAAATACACTTGTATGTATGTTTTATAAAAAAAATGATGATATACATACTTTGATAGGGACATCTTAAAATTATTGAAAGATTTATCAATTTCTGATTGTTCCCAATTGCAAAATAAAATTTTTTTTATCACAATTTCTATTAAGAATTTTCATATTGTTGTAGGCTATTTCTTTTGATATCATGGATTGGATTTTCGGGCCTTACTTGGGTAAGTAAATATCAGAACATAAATACACTTGTATGTATGTTTTATAAAAAAAAATGATATACATACTTTGATAGGGACATCTTAAAATTATTGAAAGATTTATCAATTTCTGATTGTTCTCAATTGCAAAATAAGTTTTTTTTATCACAATTTCTATTAAAAATTTTCATATTATAGGCTATCGAATTTGCAACGTATGATATCATGGATTGTATTTTCGGGGCTTACTTGGGTAAGTAAATATCAGAACATAAATACACTTGTATGTAAGTTTTATAAAAAAAATGATGATATACATACTTTGATAGGGACATCTTAAAATTATTGAAAGATTTATCAATTTCTGATTGTTCCCAATTGCAAAATAAAATTTTTTTTTATCACAATTTCTATAATGAATTTTCATATTGTTGTAGGCTATTTCTTTTGATATCATGGATTGGATTTTCGGGCCTTACTTGGGTAAGTAAATATCAGAACATAAATACACTTGTATGTTTTATAAAAAAAAAATGATATACATACTTTGATAGGGACATCTTAAAATTATTGAAAGATTTATCAATTTCTGATTGTTCCCAATTGCAAAATAAAATTTTTTTTATCACAATTTCTATAATGAATTTTCATATTGTTGTAGGCTATTCCTTTTGATATCATGGATTGGATTTTCGGGGCTTACTTGGGTAAGTAAATATCAGAACATAAATACACTTGTATGTATGTTTCAGAAAAAAATGATGATATACTTTGATAGGGACATCTTAAAATTATTGAAAGATTTATCGATTTCTGATTGCTCCTAATTGCGAAATAAGTTTTTTTTTTATCACAATTTCTATTAAGAATTTTCATATTATAGGCTATCCAATTTGCAACGTATGATATCATGGATAGGATTTTTAGGGCTTTTTGGGGTAAGTAAATATCAGAACATGAATACTCTTGATTGTATGTTAAGCAAATTTTTTCAATAAAGTTTAAGTTATACCAAAATACTGCGTTTTTTTATTTTCTAATATTCGTTTCGCATATCGAAATAAGCAGCTAATGTATTTCAGAGAGTGTTGTTTGGTCGCAACTGCTTTTCGTGTAAAGATCGCTAAATTGTTTAAGCGAACATTCCATATATTCTCGCAACATAAAACATGAATACGCTATTCAGAAGACTGGAGAAGGGCTTCCTCCATAAATTCAGTGTAATCTGGACATCTTGCGTTAGATCTGTTTTGTTTGCAAATGTCTATCCACTGCGAAACGGCAATCATCGTACCAGCTGTTCTTTTAGTATTATTCAGAGGAAGGTAAGCTCTAGAAATGCTTAAATACATAAGTCTGCCATTTTTTAGACAGCTCACTTTTCAAAAAGACATTGTTCGTTTCTAAAACGATAAATAGTTTCCTTTACTTTTAATTATTGCATGGGTAAAATATTTACATATCTCTTTTTTCCAGCACGAACGCATCCGAAGTACCGTTATCAAATCGTAAATAATTGTTTTCTGATTATTTAATTTTGAAACATTTTTGCATATTTGGAAATTTGAGCAATTAAACTTCTGTAATTTAGTTTCTGTTTAACACTTAATCAATTCAATTGTTTAATGTAGTAACTTACCATTTTCTTTTTAGTTTCTTTCAAAAGTTGTTATATATGTCAACGAAAGTAGACAGACTCGGTGTGAACACCACTGAGCCCACAATCCATAAAATTCGTTTTCAAACTGTTTTCGATGCCAGTTCGAATAAGGTAAAAGTCATTCGTAAATTTCTTATCGATATAAATAACGTCGTTTACGAGTCAACGTCGACAACGACGACGGCTCAGTCAGTATCAAATATGCGTCAATAGATGTCAATAGTTATCGATAACTACGACAATACTGATTTTGACAAGTCCTTGTCGCTTGGTGCTGACGGCGACAACCATAATAAGGAGAATGTATTATTGGGAGTTAGATTACTCCCACACAAAATACAATATGATGATTTCCGTAGTTTGCAAAGCTATTTTCTACTATTTTCTTATCGCAACTTTCTCATTCCTGTGTTATTCGATTTTATTTCATGTCATGAAGACTCAAATTTTTGTGTGTAATAATAGAGCTTGAGGTATGAATCATTTCCGTACTAAGTTGTGGCTCTCTTGCGAAAGCTTCCCCGGATTTCCTAAATCTTTAATCTAAAACAGCAGTTTTACTTCCAACTTTAATTCATAACTATAATACAATATATTAAAAACAATGCTATCAAAAAAACAGCACGCCCAATTTAAAATTAACATTTAAGTCTGCATAAAGCGCACTTATACAAACAAATAAATAAACATGTGTGTATGTAAATAATGCAACATTCTGCTTAACCAGCTGGTACTCTGCCACGTCCTTGAAATGACATCATCGATTCTGGTCCACGGATGACTCTCGACATTAGCTCCCAGCATACTTTTGCGGGCAAAAGACTGTTGAGATAATTGATGAATGAAAATATATGTTCTTTTATACCTATGTATGTCGCCACTGCGCGTACAAATATTTTGTTATGTTACTTACCACTTTAGTGGAGTAAGCATTCGTATTGAATTAGGCAACACACACCATACTTCGTTCTTACGAATCGCTTCTAATATGCGGTCAGCGACATATTGCGGCTCCAGCATTGGAAACATTCGAGGACGAACACCAGAGAACATACTTGTGTTGATGTAGTAAGGACATATCAAAGTCATGTGTATTCCATTATATCCGTGTGTTTTTAAATCGGTGAAAAGACTTTCGTGAAATCCTATACAGGCGTATTTCGTAGCACTATAATCGCTACAACCGTAAGTACCTAGCATTCCCGTCACCGAACCCACAGTTACTATGTGACCCCTGTTATTTTGCATCATTTGCGGAAGAAATGCTTTCACAGTCCAATAGTGGGAAATAATGTTAATATTATAGGTGTTTTGTATAACACGGTCAGGTAAGTCCCAAAATGGCCGGCAACATACAACACCGGCATTATTGCACAAAATTTCGACATTACCCATTTCGTTAATAGTTTGCGCTGCTCGTTCATATACTTGCTCTCGGTCAGAAATATCAACAACATATCCTTTACAAGCATAGCCATTTCGAGCAAGTAATTCCACCGTAGTTTTTATGGCTATATTAAAAAACGGAGTTCTTAATTATTAAAATGTAATTTTTTCACACATAGTGATATTTTAAATATAATATTTGTTCTAAACTTAATCAAGTCTCATTTATTAATATTAGCTTCTACAGGTTAAGTACAGTAAATGCAAAATAAATTTCGACACAAGCTTCTTAATACCATAATGGATGTATATGTATACCTACCTTCGTGATTGATATCCCAGATGACTACACGAGCATTTAATTTAGCGAAGTTCAATGATAACAATCTTCCCACTCCCCCTCCTCCACCGGTGATCACCACAACTTGTCCTGAAACATCCTGTAAACAATAAGCAATACAAGTTATATATAAACGGTGTTTTTTATAGAGGTATAGAACTTTAAGTTGGCATTACTTTTCAAGATGGCGACCGATTTAACAGCTGTCAAGTGATTTATTCTCAGTTTGGTTTGGTAATTCACCATGAAAAGGCTCACGCCTGAACAAAGCTTGCAAATAGTGCAATTTTATTTCGAAAATAATGGTTCTGTGCGGAAAACGTATCGCGCACTACGTCCATTTTAGCGATGTTTGGCGATGAAGCGCACTTCTGGTTGAATGGCTACGTCAACAAACAAAACTGCCGCATTTGGAGTGAATGTAATCCTCAAGTGTATGTTGAAACACCGTTACATCCAGAAAAACTGACTGTTTGGTGCGCTTTATGGGCTGGTGGAATCATTGGGCCGTATCATTGGACGTAGTGCGTGATACGTTTTCCGCACAGAACCATTATTTTCGAAATAAAATTGCACTATTTGCAAGCGTTGTTCAGGCGTGAGTCTATTCATGATGAATCGCCAAACCAAACTGAGAATAAATCACTTGACAGCTGTTAAATCGGTCGCCATCTTGAAAAGTAATGCCAACTTAAAGTTCTATACCTCTACAAAAAAAACACCCTATATGATATATAAATATATGATATATATACATATATATATATATATATATATACAAGGGTTTAAGAAATAGCATACAGATAAGATTCATATGTACATACATATATGTATATTTACATAGTTTGCTTCTGGTCTGCCGCGATAAAGGCTAATATACAAATGTACATATTGACAGATGTTTAGAACTATACTAAACTCTTTGGTTTCATGTGTATTTTAAGATCATTTAGCGATCTTTTTTGTATATTTTGTTTACAAACATTATACATACAATAACTACTATCTTTGTTGACGACAAACATCATTTGTAAGTGTTCAAGGATATGCGTAATTGATACACAAACGTTTGTCATCAAGGATACGATTTACATATGGGCATAAGTATAAGAGATGAAACTACCAAAAAAAAAAAAAGCAGAAAGAAATAGTTCTTACTTTTCATTTTATGTCCCCTACCAGAGGTAAGAAATAAATGAGCAGCTCTGTCTATTTCCAACGAATGATTTAGTTCTCCAAGAATCATATCTTACTATACGCAATGAAAGCCTTTTATTGTCGCCACAAGTGGGAAGAAATTTTAGAAACTTCATTGTGTTTTAATAGTATTAGCGTTGCGTCCCACAATTCGGAAGGCCTGGTTTGAGTCCAGAGTTGAGCAAAATTATAGAAAATTAATTTTCTAATTGAGATGGCCCCTCGGTAGGGAATGTCAAGTTGTTCTCTGAGTATATTTATTACATAAATGAAATAAAAGCTCCTGATAAAAATCGATCGGGCGTTCGGAGGTGACTTCGAATAAACTGTAGATCCCTCCATTTGTTGGTAAAACATCAAGACGCAAATACCACAAATTGGAGGAGCTCGGCCAAAAATCGCTTCAGCGGTTACAACGCGTCTATAATGACTAATATACATAATATGTGTACGGATGCATATATGAATACTGTATACTTTTTTCTTGGAACCTATATTTGTGTATAGCTAATTTGCGTAACCAAAGAGAAAGTCAGTGATTCGTAAAAATTATGAATTTGTTAGCTTAGCTAAAATATTGTAAATTTTTTTCCGTTTATACTAATGTATGCATATACATTTGTATGTACATGTATATGTTAAATACATATCTCACGAACAAATCTCATTTTACGTACATATTTACATATCACATGCTTGTCAAAAAAAACAATATTTGCATTTGAAAATTAGGGGTGTAATGACACCTCTTTCGGATTTATGTACTAAATGGAGCTTACTTACTGTATATGTATTCACGTTAATAACATATGTATGTATGTATGCATGTATGTATGTATGTATTGTAAATATGTTCCATCAAAACACTATGCGCGTAGCTATAAGACGATTTTAATAGCGATATGCTTTGAGCCCAAGAAAATACATATGTTTCACTGTCCGCAATAACTTAGCGGCTATCAGTGCGAACTCTCATTCGGAAGGCTAGCATTTGAGCCCTGATCCGCTCTACATTCATAATTATTTTATTTATTTTTTAAATCACATAACCATTAGTTATTTCCAAAGTATGATCTTCTTTCTAAGGCTTAACGGTAATATTTAAGATAAATTAAAGAAAAAAATAGTAGAGCGTTAGGAGGGAGGAGTGGTAAGAAAGGAATCAAGTAATAATAGGCAAGTGCATACATACAGAGCGCTCCAAAGGCGCACAGCAAAAACAAAGAACTGACGTTCAGATACAAGGCAAGTATATTTCATATATTTCAGACGTGAAATATAAGCTCCTCATAAAAACCCATCAGCCGTTTGGAGCAGGCTTAGAATAAACTGTAGATCTCTCCATTTGTTGGTAAAAACATCAACACGCAAAACCACAAATTGGAGGAGGACCTTGGCTTAAAACCGCCTCAGCAGTTACAAAGTGCTAATAGCAATAATTATATTTTCCCTCTATTTTTTTTTATATATAAAAAATATTTGAAATAAATGTGGTGTAAGTATAGGTAGATATTTGACTTAGTGAAATCTAATATAATATGAGCCTGCTGCTTTTGTATGTCCGTTGAAATATCGCAATTAGTAAAAAATGTCTGTAATTTTATATGTTGCTCTGGTCAGGATTTAAACTCATGAAGTTTTTCCATAATAGCACACACTCGGCTACTATGACCACAAAACTGTAACATCCAATTTTTTTTTTCAAAGGTCCTATGTGGATATTCCTATATAATGGTCTACTGGTACTAAAAACTAACTTGTTAATAAACAAGTGATTTATTTTAAATTTTTTTTTCTAAAAATGCATACATTTATAGTTAAATGCCCTTAGGACTTATCTGAATAACTGCTATGAAAAAATTGACTTGAAACTTGAAAATTTGACGAATATTTTAAAATCAAGGCTGTTCAAAAAGCATATTCATTTAAAAGTTAAAATCTCCGTATATTTACATGTACTAATTTTTTAAATATTATCCACTAATATTATACGAATAAAACCCACAAAAGGTGTGTATTGGTTGTTAATGTAATAAAAGTTGAAATTGATTTAACTAATTCTTTTCATAAAAGTCAGGTAAAAAAATGTAGCGTACTAGATGTCACGTGAATGCAAATATTAAAAAAAGACCATTAGAAAGGTCGCTGTCGTGATTTTTGGCTGAGATCCTCCTTCAATTTATGGTTTTGCGTCTTGAACTATTTGGTTTATTTTAAAACACCTTCGAATGCCCGATGGATGTTTATTTTAATTTTATTTCATGTTAAAAATACACTCAGAAATCTTGATGTTCCCTGCCGAGGTGAGACCGCAATTTGGAAAAATTAATTTCGCAAAAAAAGTACTTATGTATCTCAGTCAATTTTTTTGCAAACATATAAATAAATTTTGAACATCAATCAAGGAAATAAATAAGAAAGCCAACGACCTCCTCCTACGAATTTTGCCTGGCCGTGCGAGAAAAGAATTTGTTAAATGCCGAGGTCTAAGGCGAGATACTGAAAAAAATTATTTAACAGCTGAAATTTTGTATTACTCGTATTAAAGCTTTTAGTAGTTAATTGTTGAGAGAAGGGAGTAGAGTTTAACCGTAAATATTTATATTGCTGCGATCCATGTAGATAAACTGTGTTCAAATTACACTTGTAACTTTAAAATGTCAGCCGTTTCTATATATATATATGCATTGTATATATTATGTACACTGGAAACGTAGTGTACTAACGGTTTTGTAAAAATACCAGCAAAACTACATTTGTACCATTTGAAATAAATGTCCACTGACCACTGAAAACAGAAGTCCGCTTTTTCTGTATTGCTACTTCAGCCAAATAAAGCGTGCAATTATTTACCAATTGGTATACGGTCATGAGGCAACTAAGTAACATATCCACATATGTCAATATGTATATTTAACATATATATGTATATATATATATATAAATATTTACATAAAAAAGGCTGCGCTTACTGCCATGCCATTGGAATATTAATGAATTTCGTGCATTAAGTATATTCAAGACTCAATAAAAGATAAAAATGTATATATTCACATTAAATATGTATGCCGTGGCTGTACCAGCCAAGTGAGCACGTATTACGAGCCAAAGATTGTGGGCAAAAATTCAGAATATACCAATATCTAAAAAGTTTTTTCAAAATGTGACTATTTCCAACTGTATTTTTGGCGTACAACTGTGGATCCCTTCGTTTGCACGAAAAACGTTGGCGGTCTGTTCAATAAGTATTTGTGCTTATATTGAGTGAAGTTGTTTAGTTGTTTTGTCAAATGACCAAAGAATTATAAATCATCGCTGTTCTAGATGATTTATAATACAATTATCGTTTACACTGAATTTTTTAAATTCTTAAAAAGTAAAAAGTACTTTGCTTGAATTGATAAGAAAGTAGTAATTTTAATATCAAATTTTCGCCTAATAACTATTTTCTTTTTTTCTCTAATATTTACATTTGATTTCATGTTGGGATCCAAGAAAATTTTATAAATTTTTATATATTTATTAATATGTGTAGTTAACGAAAATATATTCTTCTATTTTAAAATTGCATAATCTTTATGTGAATTAAAAAAAAATATCATTTTTTACACTCGTAATTATATTTTACAATGTTTTTTTGTAATTAAGAAACCAATGCCTCTACCAATTAGTAAGAATATGAGTACGAATATTACTACGTAGTTAAGGATGTGTACATATGTATGCACGATATTTTAACCTCTGAATTTATTGTACAGTTTTTGGAAGTTTGTGTCTAAACTCTTTTGTTTTTGCATTGAAATACATATGTACATATATACTTGTATTTAGTTGAAAAGTTCTGAATATACATACATACTTTTAATTTACGCAAATGATTTGGCAACAAAGTATAGTAGACAGACTCCATGATGTAGTATATGGCATGCACGAAAAAGAGTAACACATCCCAGATAAATTGTAAAATAGCTTGAAAAGGATTATCCATATGGTGAACAGGCGACTGAGGCGAAAATGTGAAACCAATCATTTTTTTACGAGTTTTGGTACTTTATTGTCACTGTGTACACTTATTTGTTGTATAGAAAATGTTTATACTTGACCTGTAAAGGTTCGTTCGCACGAAGAAAGTTAGTTTTGCACAAAGCACGAAAGAAAGTGAAAATCAAAAATAATATTGGCGATGAAAGAAAAACACGTGCGGCTGCGTGTAATTTTTGGCAATTGGCAAAATGCTGTGTGTCAGTCATAAATCAAACACATCGAATTTAATTTGGTAAAACGTGAAGTCTAAATTTATAATACAAAATGGTTTTTTAATTACGGAACTAAATCAATTTTTATTATTTTACAATTCAATTATTATTTTCAATCCAAAAAAGTAATATAGTGACGATGTAATATACATATTTGTATCTAACAAAGATTTCTCTTTGATGTAATTGCATTCGCGCCTGCCTCGTCGTAGCCCACAATTTTTTATGTTCGCGACACTCTGTCCGTCTGTTATAAAATCTTTAAAACGACTGAACTTTAAATTTGGCTTCAAATGAAACCCAACATCGGCTCATGCACATTCGCTTTTTATTGTAGAAAAGTACGTTCATTTATATGAACAAATATATACATGTATTAATGTATAATATTTATGTATGTATAGACAGTGAATGGACTGTGCCGGCGCTTAACAGTTAGTTTGTAAATAGTTGAATATGCAGAGGCATACACCTAAACTTGTTTAATACATGTATGTACTTGTATATGTATATATTTTTAATTTTGCAAACATAATCTATGTATGTATATTTTCGGTTATAGCATTTTTTATCCGCTCTATCAACTATCTGGATAAAAAGAACTACATATGTACTCGTTTATTCGTATCAATGTAATTTTAGATCGCAAGGGTCTCTGTAACAGCCATTGATTTATTATCTTGTAAGAAGTATGAAGATTTCGCAAAAGTTCATATCCACATACATGTACATATATACATGCATGTACAAAAATTTATGCAACCATAAATATGAGTGGAAGAGTAATTATAAGTACCGTTACTACTAGATTTTGTTTTTATAACTTAAAAATGTATACAACAAATATCTTCAATATTTTCACGTTTATTGCTCCTATGCTTTATGGATTTTCACGACAAATTAGCACTTCCATATGAACATGACACATACGTACTCACACATATTCGTTATATGTATATATATATATATATATATATATATATAAATTATAATATGTTATAATATATATGTATAAATAAATAAATAAGTATATATACATATATTATTTACATACATTAAATAAGATCACTGCCCTTCTCATGTCTTTACTGCTGTGTTGCATTGTGTGCTATTTGGGAAAAGCCCCTCACCTGAGCTTAGAACTAACAAACGCATGAACTTCTTTAAAGAATAAATTAGATGAAGCATGCCTGCCTATTCTATAAAAAATCTAAACCCATGTTTGCATTGGGACTCTTAATGTTATATTTCTTCTTAATGTAGTCAGTCGTCTGAAAGTTATTAACTCACCACTCTTGGCAGTCGTAGATAAATGCTTTCATACTTAAAATAATTATAGATTTAATTTCTAGTCCCTCGCTCCTTCTTGAATATAAATATATTATTCCCTATATAACGATAGGGAACTATTTCCGAAAATATTTTTATTATCTCTTTCATTCTGTTTCTTGATTTGAAGTTTCATTCTAGCACAATTGACATAACTTTAACACACTTTGAATTCCGAATTGTGTGCGAATCATGATGAAGGACATTAACGAACTAAATTTATTTAAATAAATTTCTCTTATCTCACTGACAATCCCTTTCTCGTTACACAGATGTGAGAGCAGAAAATGAGTCTTTAATGACAGAACTATTTTGAAAGACTGCGATGCAGTTTCTTTTATTAGCAGATAAAAGGCTTTCGAAATGAGAATCTTTCTTATTTCTTATTTGTTATTATATTATATTCAGTCCTCGTAATACAAAAGTAGACATCATTTTCATGATTGGTAGGTTCTCCTAATGATATTATTTTAAATCAAGATTAATTGAAGACGTTATGAACAGGAGAAGAAACATGATAATTACCAAGACGAATTGAACAAGGTGAAGTTACAAAGGCTGAATGCCCTAACCTGTGGTTAGAAATTCTAAAATTTTGTTTGCTTGAATTTGACTTGATTTTCATTTTGTAAATGTAAAAAACTTGAGAACTGTGAGATTGTGATTGTGGTTTGTGTGAAAAAAGTATGGACCAAAAAGTTTGTGCAATTTTAAAAGCCAAAATATATTCCATGATTTTGACTTATGACGGGAATGTCAAATTCATTTGCTTATAAATATCAAAAACTCTCCGTTTCATTATTTTTTTCACAAAAAACCTCAATCCCAAAATTACAATTATGAAGATTTTCTATAAATAACACTTAGAATCAAATTAATTTCAAGCCAACAAAACATAAAATATCAATTATTGAATAAAATTGAATTCACCTTGTTAAATTCGTCTCGCAAGAAAATTGTCGTTTGAGGCGATCGAATAAGCAATAAATAATAATGAAGCGGTGGGCATTTTAAATTTATGGCAAAAGGTGAATAATGAAAATAAAACAAATATACACATTGTGATTGCTAGGAATGTGCTCATTTTATATTTGATTTTGAAAACTTACAAGTGAAACCTCTAGATTTCGTTTGGAACCATACGTATTTATGCTGATGAAGATTGATACCTAGTATATGTTAGTAAAATTTCTATTTTTTCTATTTAGCGTGAGGCACTGCGGGTAACAGACAATACAAAAATATTTGTGCAAAGTGAAAACCCTTATGTTGATAAATGTACATCTTCTTCCAATAGGCACTCATCCGCTTACCAAATGTGCTATCAAGAGCCTGTTGGAGGATGGCAATCATCTTGTGAAGGCTTTCTATTTCCTTTCGAAGGCCGGTGTTATTGGCAGTACACTCATCAACGCATTGGGACTTCCTGTAAATATTATTGATATTATTATAATTTTGTTTAGCAGACTACTTACTCCTTCAAGTCATTTAACATCGCCTCAAGAAGTTTAACCTTCGCATTAGAGCGTTCTAAATCCACTTCCTTCCGTACTAATTCTGTTCTATATTTATCTTCTGTTTCGCGACCCTCATTTGTTAGCTGATAGAGCTGAAAGATGAATACAATTTTATATTGTGGTTTTTAAGATACAATCTAAACGAAATAGATGCGTGTATAAGGATTCTCATTAATCCCATTGTATCAGCGACCGACTGATAAATACCTCATTTATTAATTTGTTTTTCTGATTATTCAGCTCCTGTACTAAACGCTGTTCCTTGTTCAATGCAAAGCGTAAATTATGTTGGTCTATCATTGATTGAAGAAGTTGTTCTTTGGTCTGGCTTAATATATCGGTAAGCGCTTCAAACTCCTTATTCTTATTTGCCAAATCCTGTTCAAGAAGAATGTGTTCCGCTTTTAAACTAATGACACTTGTAGAGAGGTTCTCACAAGAAGACTTTGCATGCATTACGCTTTCTATTGAACACTTCAACTGACAAGATAGCTCATCATTTCGTTTCTGCTCGACGCGAAATAGAGTGTTGTAGACATGAATCTGATTTTTTGCTTTTTGTGACTGTTCAAGGAAAAACTTTTAAATAAATTATTTTTAATGTATTAATTTGTCATCATACTCCTTTCTTAAGCTCTTCAACTTTGACCAATAACCGTTTAACATCCTCTCGACGGCGCCGCCAAGCATTCAACATGATTGTGGCAAATATACGCATACTAGCCAATCGAAGGTCAGCCTCCGTTGCGCAGGAATAATATGATATGTTCTTTGAACTTGAACACTTGAGGTACAGTTCACTGGTATGCTCGGCAAGCATTTGACTATTATTTGGCGCAAAATCTAAGCTATTCGAGAGATGTGAATAATTATTGGGGAAGCATTTCGCTGAGATGGTATGCGGATTATGGAAATTTCTATTTGTCAAATCCAATCCTTTCTTTTGATTGCTTTCAAAACCCACACTACTGGTGAACATTATTATTAAATATCTATGAAAAAAAAAATCATAAAAAAGTACCTCAATGCATGTTATTTAATATTTTCACGTTTACCTACCAATTTTGCGTACTTTTGATTGAAAATCACATACATACATATATTCATATGTACAAACAAATGGCAGTAATATTCAAAATGGCAGCGAAATTTGGGATTTTAACGTATTTTATTGAATTTTTAATTGTTATGATAATCAAAATTTTCAACGTTGGTCTGACTGAAATAATTATAATTAAAAGAGTTAATATACTTTCCAAAGAAACTGATTTTTTACTTCTAATTTTTCCTTTTTTTTTGAAGTAAACATTTTTTGAGAGCGAAATCAAAAGTTTCTATTATCCAAATATAAAAAATTAAACATGAATGCCAACTGTGAGCTAGATTTAAATAATTAAATTATCTTAAGACTAAACTTAGGAAGAAACCAGGATGCACACTACAAGCTGACAGTGAAGCTCGACGAAAATTCTATATTTTCATGAGTCATAGAACGAAGGAGTTATGCAAGTCGGAAGGAAAGTAAAAATTTACAAACACTTCAACAATTCGTACAGCCCATCGCAAAGCACGTGAAACGCTCTTTAATTCACTCTCACTTTTTAGCATTGCATTGTGGCGGTATTTGCGTTTTGCAAAAAAGGTGGAAAGCTATGGGGTAGTTGTTTACATGAAACAAAAAAATCAATAAAAAGTTATATGAACATATGATTACATATGTATGTATATACCTCACATCAAATCGCATTGAGACAGCAAGGAAATATATGTATATACAATACATACCAATGTATACATATGCAACCATAAGAAAATGGGCGGAAATCTCAAAGTAAATACCCATTGCTTTTTATGTTATTTAAGAAAATGAATTGGTAAATAATAAATATTACTTCACTCTACGTCACTGAGAATAATTTATAGCCAGCATACTACTTCGTACCAGGTAAGTAAATCAAAAATCATGCCTTCTCTTGACGAACAAGAACCTCGCTCTCTCCCGCTTAATCGTCTCGCTATATGGTGGAGATAGAGTAGTGATAACTCCTATAATACAGCCCGAGAAACTTTTGAGACCATTTGAAAAATACCTTAGGAGACGGAATGATGAGCTTCGCGGCATCTACTACCTTATTCTTACATTGTGGCGACTTAATATACATACTAACTAGGCCATGTTGGATTCCATGACTTCACGTAAAACCCATACTATGAATTAAATCAAAAGTAAAGTCAATAACACTCTTGTGAGTCAAAAATTGCGAGCATTTCGAATATTTTGACAACTTTGAATTTTTTCTGAACTTTTTTTTTAATAATTTTAAATTTTTGCAAACTCATTGAAAGTCTAACAAAAATTTTGACAATCAAAATTGAAAATGTTTAATCTGCTGAGCAGTTGAGCAATAAACGCGTATCGAGCGAGTATCGAGGTGCTCGCACTAAAGGCCTATTCTATAATTAAATAAATATATAAATATATATATATATATATATATTAACGATTTTCGTAGTTACCTTCGACGATTACCTAAATCTTTCTAGTAATCGAGCTCGATTAGTAGATTGCTAAATAAAAGTTCGGGTCTTAATTGTTAGGAATTTACACAACGTTTATTTAGTTCGCAATAATTTACAATTCTCTTCAATATACTCAATGGTTTATTTTACAATTCTTTATAACATACAATTATTCTCCACTTTACGCTGGCTAGAACATGCTGATAACTCGTCTATCTGCGGTAGCTACTATCGCTCCTTTTATCTTTCCTTCGTACTTGGGATTTCCGTCACACTGAAAAAAGTTAGTATCAACCCGAAAAATGGGGAAGGTAAGTGACACCAAGCGTAATTTTTAAAAACTTGTTGCTGAAGGCGTCAACATAAGAAGCTTTCCCGATTTGTTTGATTTATATATATATATATTAACGATTTTCGTAGTTACCTTCGACGATTACCTAAATCTTTCTAGTAATCGAGCTCGATTAGTAGATTGCTAAATAAAAGTTCGGGTCTTAATTGTTAGGAATTTACACAACGTTTATTTAGTTCGCAATAATTTACAATTCTCTTCACTATACTCAATGGTTTATTTTACAATTCTTTATAACATACAATTATTCTCCACTTTACGCTGGCTAGAACATGCTGATAACTCGTCTATCTGCGGTAGCTACTATCGCTCCTTTTATCTTTCCTTCGTACTTGGGATTTCCGTCACACTGAAAAAAGTTAGTATCAACCCGAAAAATGGGGAAGGTAAGTGACACCAAGCGTAATTTTTAAAAACTTGTTGCTGAAGGCGTCAACATAAGAAGCTTTCCCGATTTGTCCTTTGAGTTTTATTAAATTTGAGAAACAGCCCCGAAACGTTAGAGATCCGCCTTCATGCTTCAAAGTGCAATGTATACACTGTGGTGTTTTAAACCGCTCTCGTTTACTTTTTTTAAATTTCTTCGGCTTAGATTTGGTTTCGGTCTAAATTACTTTGTGTCAGGATAGGATGGGCATGCTTACATAGTATAATGTAATTTTTTGTTCACAGTAGAAATCAGGTAATTTTTTGCGACATATGTATGTAGTTTTTCAAGCTAAATTATTGTAAGTTCTTCTGCATAGTGCTGGATGAAAGATTCAAATTCGAACTTTCGAAATTTCTGGCGCTTCTTGCGTATATTTTCTGCCTTTTCTTATTTCTAAAATTAAGTTTCGGATAAAAACTGAATTCGAAAGGTATTCCCCAACAGAAAGTATCTTAATAAATGTTAATTAAGAAAAATCTACATCAAACTCTGGCTTTATCTTTCCAGCACAGACTAATTGCTTTCTTCAAATGAATATTTTTATATATTGATAATAAGTTCAAATTTCGTATAAACTCTTTATTTACCTAACCTTTAACTTTAAAACAAGTAGTACAAATGCGATACAAAAATGAATACTATGCGATTGCTGATAGTTTTAATCTATGCTTTCATTTGATGCCTAGTGTACAGATTAAAGCTCTAGATACCTGGGTACCGAGCAGTGTGAGCAGTTCGATGCTCGCTCGATACTCGCTCAGTAGAACAAAAAAAAAAATATTATTTTGTCTGCCAAATGTTATTACATTTTGCATAGATACATTTAAAATTAAGGAAAATGTCAAAAGTTTAGTCAAAATACTCGAAATTCTAGTGCTCGTGTTCAAATGTTCGCACTACTAGAAAATGTTAGAGTCAAATTTTGAGCTCTAGTACACATGCATATATAAATTAATGTAAGAAAGCATGCAGGACACGTGGCACTCATATCACATACATACATACATACATACATACATACATACATACATACATACTATATGTATGTATATTTGTACACTATTAGTCATGACAAAGTTAATGGCTTAGTAATGTTAAAGAATAAATTAAATAGCAACACACACGTACTTATAAGCAATGCAATAGTGTATGTATATCCTTTTCCAAGAAATCAGCACTGAGTCATCCCACTACTTCGATGAACAGAGTTTTGATTTTCCGAATAATTTCATACACAGTTTTACACATGTACATATGTTAAGTTTTGTTTGGTTGCTACACACTCATTGTTATCCCGTAGGGAAAAATATTGGTTATTAACTAGAAAGCTACTTATATGAATTTTCACACAAACTAGGTAGAGAGTTCAACTTCAATTCAGTTAAAATTACAAATCATTTTCATGAATGAACAATACAACATTGATTTGTTAAAAATTTCTACACTATACTAGTGGAATAATGGTGGAAGTTTTTATTATTGTAATGGGTGAATGGTTACATACTTGCCAACAAATTTGAATTTGCTATGATCTCATCTCTAAAGGACTAGTTTATAACCAGATTTTTTTTATACTACTCTGGATTTTCACTGTAGGGTATGCACATACATATGTATGTATGTGTAGCCAAAAGCTTTTCATTCATAAAAGCTATTCCACATAGTATAGTATGTGTGTATGAAAAGCTATTTTATGTCTGCAACCTCGAGGCTTATTATAGCCACCCGGCATTAAAAACTAGACTAGTTTGTAAAAGTTCCAGTTCAAAACTAGTATTTTAATCATGAAACCGCCATTAAGAAATTTTTCCAAAAAAGAGAAATATACAAGTAGATACATATGCTTTGAGTTTATGTACTGTACATTTAGACGTATTTATGTGTAATCAGAAAGGACATCTTATATCAGCGGTATATGTATGTGTACTCATTTCCTATTTTATAATAATTTAATGTGGCATTAATGAAAACGGGTTATACGGGAGTTTTTCTAGATTCATTAGAGTGTGCTATCGTCCTAAAATTTCGCATTTAGAGCCAGGAGTATATGTAAATGTTCATTATACATAAGTACTTACCTATGCGTGTTTGCCGTTTGACTAGTCAGTATTCGGAGAGCATGAATTCCTACATTTAAAATACGAGTGAAACTACTTATATTATTCGGACATGTACATATATAAGTACACATGTATGCATAGGTGAATGTATTGTATATACATACATTTCACGCGTATGTATACATACATATGTACATTTGTTTGTTGATTTACCCATGCAGGCATATTTGTGTTTAAAAGCTTCTTTAGAGAAGTCAGTCCCAGTTATAATCCTACTAAGCAAGTGTGAATCAAACAATAATGATAACGACTGGAAGGCTTTTAGAGCGTATAGCTCGTAAGCTTCGGAGCAGGCACGACTCTCAACTCTTTGAAGAGATCGGCGGTTGCTTTAGTCTGAATTCTGCTTTCATATTGATTCGTCGTCGAATATTAGTAAATGCCCAGTGAACGGAGAACTTAAACGTCGTTGACGTGTTTTCAAATTCGTTAATGTGTTCATGTACATATATATATAAGTACACATACATATGTATGTACATGTGTACATGTGTACATATTTATAAATCCGGTTAAATGGTTACGGTTTTACGGATCATTTTATAATAATGTTGTGAGTGAAATTACAATTCTAAAATGTGTATAAATTGTGTAACATGTGTAAATTAAGTGAATCTTGTGGCTTTTGGAATGTACATATGTAAATGGTATGTATCCATACCAAGATACCGATAAAATGTATGAGAAAACAACGAGAACAAAATTTCACAAATCCAAGGAGTTTAGCTCATTGCTTAAACATAAATATACTTATATATGTATGTGCATATGTACAGCCATATGCATATGTATATTCATGGATATATACATATATGGATATAAATTCGAGTATTCCACTTTAGTCTTAGCTTACTTTGGTGCATTTTCTTGGTATATATATGTACATATATGTATGTATGTATATGTTTATCTATAAAACATATGTATGTATATCATCTGTTTGTGTATTTAAATGTATGATGCGATGCAATTCATATGTGCATATATATGTACATACCAAAGAGTATGTTCATACGATCACGCACCTAAGCCCGATGACGGTATTGAGCTGCAATAATTCACGGAGAAAATGTAATGTGATGTAAACTCAAAACTCAACGCAATTAAAGATTGATTCACTTACCTCGCTTAAACTGACGGGTGAAACTTTGAGAAGAGAGCAAAGCAAACCCATAGTATGCTAAAATGAAAGCTTCAACTTTTCGAGCGATTGCCTGATATTTTTTTTATTTTTGTTTGCACTCGGATAATGGCGTGTAAAACTTTTCAAAATGCAATTTTTGAGATATAAAATGTATTGCGGTTTTGCTTTGATTTTTCTGTGATTCTTAAAATTCTTGGATTGCATTGGTGGATTAAGGAAGCGTATAAATACTTTTGGTGTGAATCCATGTACATAAAGACATACATACATACATGCATATGTACATACAAGGATCATGTCTATCAGAACAAAACTCTAAGGCAAAGCGAGACGAATATTTTATGTGAATCAACTTTAAGTGTGAGACACGATTATTAAATTGCTTACATTTCAGTTTAAATATTTAAAGGAGAAAAGCTTTTAATCGTGCCTCAATTATCTGAAAATACATTATTTAAAAATACAAAACAGTGTTATACCTCGTGCTAATGATTTTTACTGGTACACATACAAATGAATACATATGTACATACTAGTGCACGTTGAAGTGAATAAGAAATCGGGAAAAAAGTGGCGAAAAAATATATGTATGTATGTATATCAATTTGATGACCACAATGTGGGATCATGGAGCTACAAACTTGATTGATTAGATTAACTCGATTGTTGGAAATGATAAAAAATTATATACAAGTACATATGTACGTATGTATGTATGTATATAAATACATACGTTTACTAGTCTAAATTATACATAGATATGTATATTCTAGCACAACAACAAATTACAAACGGTGTTTCCAGGATGTAAATTTTTATATTCTCAATTTTAATGTTTTCTTCTCAGAATAAATATGAATTATATTTTACGAATATTATATTTATACATTTCGCACCTACCACTACTTCTACTATTAAGTATTATGTTTCAGTGGAAATGAAATATTCATAAAGCATTCAAAAGTATTTTATCAGTGATATAATATACATATACACATGTGCATGTATGTATTTACATAGATAGTTTTTGGGTTTTTTCAAAGCTTCATTGTGATTGGACCCTTATCGACTTTTGCAAACGCTAGTTTGACGAGCTGACCGGAGTTGAGTTGTTTTGGTGTGGCGTCTGGGAGAAAAATAATGAGCAAATGAAAATACATTCAAAATATATTCGTGCAAATTTGAAAAAAAGCATGTTTTCATTTAAGGATTCAATGATTCCATAAAAATTATTCCAGCTGAATCATTCAAATTTTCAGTTGGTAAGATGCGGTTTATTTTAAAAACTTTTCAAATGAATGAATGAAATGAATGAAAGAAATTGTACTGCTGTCGCTTACATTATTGATCAATTTTTACTTCGTTGATTTTGTTACTCGTGATCACTTCGATCGTGTGGTATTGAGCTCCACTAAGCTGAATGCAAAACAAAAAGCCGGTTTCACTAGCACATCGGACAAGTTCGTTAGAATAGAAAAACCCATGAGACAAGTAAAAACCATATGTGCTTATGTATATATGTATATCATATCTTTAAGTAAATATATATGTATGTAGATATACTGCATATTGAACATACGCTGATACCCTACAAGAACGCTACCGGTCATTTGAACCAATGAACTGGTAGGGCGAACGGGAGGAACAATAGCGCGTGGAATAAATGACAAAACTTTTGTAAACATTTCTATACGTCTCTCTTCGTTTTTATTTGTTCCTTCTTTCTGAATGTGCAGGTAGAAAAGAAATGAGAGAATAATGTTTTTACATTATTTACTTTACCGCAGTAGTCGAGTTTACTAAGATTTAAATTAATAAAAAAAAATTTATATTACCGCTTTCTGTGGAGAATGTCAACTGCTACGAGTGTATTTCCAACATGGAACAAAAAGCTCCTCATAAAAATCCATAGGCTGCTGGGCGGGGGATATCTAGCCGGAAGTCCAGGGTACGAGTCCTCTTTCAACCAAAATCCAAAATTATAGAAAATAAAATTTTTAATTTTAATTTCTGTCGCCCCTCGGTAGGGAATGTCGAGCTCTTTGAGTATATTTCTGACATAGATGAAATAAAAGCTCCTTATAAAAATCCATCGGGCGTTCGGAAGCGGCTTAGAATTAAATTTAGGTCACTTCATTTGTTGGAAAAAACATCAATACACACACCACAAATTGGATGAGAAGCTCGGCCCAACAACGCTTCAACGGTACACATACATACACATATACGAGCATAAATATATATATATATTTATATATAAATAAAATATAAAATCATCATCTAAAACAAAATATCAATTTTTTTAAATTATATTATTGATTTAGCTATACGAATTCCGTGCAGTAAGCTAAACGTACCATTCGGATCTATGCTTGTTCACAATAGGGTTTAACGTATAAGAATATCTTATAACCCACAGCCGAAGAATTTTTGTCAATCTGTCGGTGATCCCTTTCCCTGTCCCTCGTCTATTTCCGCGAAACAAAAGTATTCCATTTAAGCATATCATCTAAAAATTCAACTAAATTGAAATATATTTTCTTCAAATACTCGTGGAAAAACAAGAGTTTTAAGTAAAAAGATTTATAAATCCGATTTTTTCGAATAGGTCAGTGCCTGGTCCGCTTCCCAGTATGAAAAATAGATGCTGACCGTTTCTCAGGCTATGTTTGGTGTATTTTCAAATGGTTTATGTAACGCTTTGACTTTAACCTTTTTATTATGTAGCAACTCAATTATTAAAGTACATAATTGTTGCAACTAATATTAGAAATAGGAAAGATACAAAAAGTATTCATTCCAAAACACATTTCCCAAACAATCGGTAGGCAGTGTAGATTCATCATTATGTGTCTGCACTCGGAGTTTTTCCGTCAGAAGTCATTGCATATCACGTACCACTCAAGCATCAGGGATTTCGTTGTTCTTAGTATTTACAGAAAATTGCCATATCAATCAATTTCGGTGGATATACATATGTTGTAAAAACGAAAGAGCTTAAATTTTATGTTTACGACCAAAATGTGAATACTCAAAGCACACATTTAATATTATGTCCCACCTTCGAGAAATGTGTAGAATGAAAACAAAAGGAAAATTATATCGGTTTTCAGAACTTGAAATTTCGCATTTAAGTATTTTCAATCTACTTTCACTGAAAAGTGAAATGCAAAATATGTGTATATGTGTATAATTTATAGCTTATAATTATAATATATTCGACAATGAGAGAAAATTATAGAAAATTCATTTTTCTAATTACGATCGCTCCTCGGCTGGGAATGTGAAGCGCTGCGTGTGAATTTCTGATATGAAATAAAAGCTCGTCATAAAAATCCATCGGCCGTTTGGAGGCGGCTTAGAATAAAATGTAGGTCCCTCCATTTGTTGGATAAACCTCAAGATGCGAAACCCCAAATTGGAGGAGCTCGGCCAAAAATCGCTTCAGCGGTTACAAAGCGCCAATATATAATTCTACTTGTACAATGGACATTCCTTAAATTTTTGCCACAATTTGTAGATGTGTGCATATGCTCCGATTATGAATTTTTTTTGGAAAAACATATTCACAGAATTTATACCACTTATATATGTTACATACAAATGTACTTACACATATAAGTATTTTCTTTCACATATACGAGGTGTGTTCAAAAAAAGATGAAATTAGAATTTTTTGAAAAGTACTTATTTATCGGTATGGCCATTAGCTCTTTCTTCGATTTTGATTTGATGTCATGAATTGTGGCAAAACGCTTTCCCTTCATTGGTTTCTTTAGTTTTGGGAATAGGAAAAAGTCGCAGGTAGCCAACTCTGGTGAATACGGTGGTTGAGGTATTGTTTCGTTTTTGGCCAAAAAAATCACGAATAAGCATTGATGTGTGAGCTGGTGCATTATCGTGATGCAGAAGCCACGATTTGTTTTTCCACAATTCCGATCATATGAGCCGTATTGCTTCACGCAAACGTTGCATAACTTCCTTGTAGTATTCCTTATTATCTGTACGACCCTTTGGCAAGAACTCACGATGCACCACACCATTGTAATCAAAGACAACAGTTAGCAAAACCTTCACCTTTTCTTTTGAACATACCTCGTATATACCTACCCAGTTGAAAAATGAAGGCACGAATGAATTTAAAATATTCATACCAATGTAAGCGAAGTAGTCAAGTGAGCTGCTCCTATCGTTGGTTTTATGCAGGAGAATCTAAAACGGAAGGTAATATGACGCTTTTGCAATGTATATTATAAATGGCATAATGATAGTTTAATATCTGTGGTGCCATTTTTTTTTATTTCCTAGCAGTTTTCTTTTGTACTTAACTAGGTACTCGTATGCTTAAGCGTCGAAGAATAATGAATTTTTAAAATCCATCGCATATTTAATTTCATAAAGTTTAAATATTAGGTGATTTCTTTAGCACTCAAACGCACAGTCAGATTATTTTCAACTGGCTTATAATTTGCAATAACTTTACAACACTGATGTTAGCTGAAGAAATTTAAAAAATTTGTTTGTGTAAATAAATATGTTTAGTACGTTTTTTCACATGCATGCTGAAAAATAAATCATTATTTATTCGATTTTTTTTATTAATAAACTATGAGGCGCGATTTAACTAACTGTTCAATTAGAAGCGTCACTGAATTTTGAAATTTAACTGAAATTTTCGAATAGTTTACGTTTAGCGAGAATTTCCGTTGGGTATTTTCAGTGGCCCATTCACTGGTTAAATTAACTCAAGTTGCTTATTTTTTATTGTTGTTTTCCATGTCATTCGATTACATTCCTAGGTTCGTTTGCAGGTCGGGTGAAAAAGAAAACGCCTATTGATATATGATTATGGTATTATGACTTTAAAGCAAATTTTCATTCTTGGAAAAATTTGGAACACATTGTTTGTTTACATTTTTGTTCGCGTGGTAGATTCAAAGTTTGATTAATGCGTATATATAAGAGTGTACCTGAATGCCAGTGAAAATTTAAATGAGTCAATAGAAAAGAATTTCTACAATATACTCAATGACATATCTTATATGATATTTAACAAATAAATAAAAATATTTGTGTACGATCGCCACCGCAGTACGAGGTTTGTTCAGAACGTATCGTGACACGCACACAGTTTTCTTCGATTGCAGAGGCGTCGTGCATCATGAGTTCTTTCCTCAGGGTCGTACGGTCCATAAAGAATATTACTTGCAAGTGTTGCGCAATTTGTTCGAAAAAATCCGCCAGAAACACCCCGGATTTATAGGGAAACAAAAATTGGATTTTACACCATGTTAACGTCTCTTCTAAACACCATTGCTTGTTTGCCCAAAAACAAAACAGTAATGGTGCCGCAACTGCCGTATTCCCCAGACCTGTCCTTCTGTGACTTGTTTTGTTCCCGAAATTGAAAGGGAAGAAATAGATGTCCATGAATAAATAAATACTTTTTTGACAAACAACAAAATTTTCAATACTTTTTTTTTGTACAGACATTTTTTTTAAGTAAAATTATAAAACACTACCAGAAAATGCTATGCGCAAAATTTTTTTGGGCTTTGATTTACCTCATAATTGTAAGCATTTTAGAAATAATTTCCAAAAGATCGGTTCACACTAAACAACTCACCCTGATATGCATACATTCATACAATGTACATACATATGTATTTATATACTTATGGATTCCCGTTTCCCATACTAATTTGCATGGTTTTGAAGGTTTTGAAGAATTATCACATTCAGTGCTTATCGAAGAGACGTCGTGCTCACTCATTGAATTGAAGAATTATTTTACGAATGGAAAAAATCAAGTGATACTCAAATTATATAAACTGTCATCTCCCAATATATTAAATCGTAAAAGTATGTAAAAATCGTAAAAGTATGCAATAAATTGTATGTATTTTGAAAATTGCGAATTTTGAAAAAAAAAAAGTTGTTGTTTGTAGATGTGTTTTGTAAAACTCCATAAAAATTACATGAGTAGCTGTAAAAGAAATGTTTTCTTTTACAATGCATAAGGAATTTATAAAAACATATGTATATAAGTAAGAATAACAAGATTAATCAAATTAATAACATTAATTTTTAATTTTTTCTGAAACCGATTGAACGGTATCTAAATATTTGTTTGGATTATAATCAATCTGAATCCTTAATCGCCTAATGATGGAAATTATTCAATTATAACAAATTGTATCATGGCTATGACGAAACATCAAAGAAATTTTGGTAAAGAGATTCGACTTTATGCAACCTACATACATACATAAATCATTACTTCACAACAATAGTCGAAATGAAGAACGTTTATTTAAAACTGAACCTACTTTCGGGCAAATATTTTATTTCTAATGCCGAAGCAGATTAGATTAATATTCATTACAAAATTATCGAATTTTTTTATGTGAACTATATGATGGCATTGACATAGTTCAGCGAACAAAAAGACAGCGGCTACGCTGGCTAGGTCATGTCGTCCGAATGGATGAAAGCGTTCCAGCTTTGAAAGATTTCGATACATTACCCACAAATGGAAAGACCTCCAAGAAGAAACGAATGGCGCGCAATTATTGATTCGCTATAATCGGTGTCTGCGCCAACGTATTAGTAATATAAAATTATCAAAAAAATCGGCTATTGAATTAATCATTTGATCCATTAATCGAGTAATGACTTTGTTTTGCCATCACAAAATATACATAAATAATTGAAGTGTGTGAATACAAATGTATGTATATATTAATTTTAAAAACATTTAACGCTATGATTTAGTAGTTTTAAACGGCCCCCAAACGCGACATTAGAACGAACATTGTTCCTTTAAAATATTGGCTTTGCTCCAACTATATATGTACGTAAATACTTTTTAGGTATAATGACGTATATTAATGTGAATGCATATGTGTTCAAGTCAAAGCTGCTTACGTATAATTTTCAATTTGTTTAAGAGAACAGACCCAAAATTTTAATTTTCATTTAACCGCGAAACAACACTATACTGGTAAAACTTCTATGCACTTTTTTTAACTGAAAATTTATGGTATTTTTAGGAAAATGATAACATTTTTCTTGTTCTTCTTTAGTATGGCTCACAAAATATCAAAAGTTTGTTACTCCATTAGGATTTAAAATTTTTTATTTGTGTATTTATTAAAGTTTCTGTGTTTATGCTTTTGCTTATTTCTCAAACGAATTTTTGCGGTAAATATTGTGACGAAGGCAAGGAAAGTAAGGGAACGACAACTGCATTATGTTCTAGAGTGTGTGAATCGTATGTTCGAAATAGAGAAGGATTCGTACAAAATTTTCCAATATATGAGTAAATCGGTGGATATATACATAAGTGCGAAGGCACCCCCCGCTCAATTGAGTAAAGAACTTGTTGGTGACATTACTGGTGTAAATGTGTGTATTTACAATAAAGAAGCTGAATAACAAGTTTGTTGACTTTTAATTGTAAATTGACTTTGATTTAACAATTCAGTGACGGAACGTGAAGGATTACGAAAATCGTAAGAAACTGCCTTCGATTCGGCATTTTAAACAGAAGTTTAAAATAAAATTCGAACATCAATGTTTCTATAAATTAAAAGGAAGTAAAGGCTTTTGATAAAATTGAAATTATCTAGTTGTTTTACAAAACATCTCAAGCACAACAGATATACAATTCCTTCAGAGAATATATTTTTTGAAATTTTACTTAATTGGCTTTCAAAATAATGTAACTTTTATTGGCTTAAACATCTTTTCTAAAACTGTAATAAATTATTTTTACAAAATCATGGAAAGACTTAAGCTGAACAACGTTTACAATTCATTCAACTTTATTAAGAAAATTCACGTTCTGTAAAGAATGTGTTTCGCGCGCTTTGCTCAACTTATGGTCAACATTATCGGCTTACTGAGCGTACTATTATATAGCAGCCATATCTGAGAGTGTACACGAAGGCCGTAGAGAGTCGATTCGGCGCCGTTCACAGCAACATGGACTGATGTATGGAACGGTTTGGTGTGGCTTGTGGGCCGGTGGAATCATTGGTCCATATTTCTTCAAAAATTATGCCGGTGAGAACTTAATCATCAATGGCGACCGTAATCGCGCCATGATAACCGACTATTTGATGCTTGAAATTGAAGCTCGTGATCTCCGCGGCATTTAGTTTAAACAAGACGGCGCCACTTCCCACACATCGCATCAATCAAGGGATTTATTGAGAGAACACTTCGGTGAGCAGATAATTTCACGTTCTGGGCCGATCGATTGGCTACCAAGATCGTGTGATATTACACCGTTAGACCATTTTCCTGTGGTAATATGTAAAGTCTAAAATCTATGCGGACAATCCCGATTCGATTCAGGCCTTGGAGCAAAACAACACGCGTGTCATTCGCCAGTTACCAGTTGAAATGCTCGAACGAGTTATCGAAAACTGGACTCAACGGATGGACCATCTGAGACGTAGCCGCCGCCAACATTTGAAAGAGATAATCTTCAAAAAATAAATGCCAAAGAATGTTCTTTCGAATGATAATAAACATTCCTCATTAAATTTGAATTTTCTGTGTTTTTTTTCTTTAAAAAAGTAGGGAACCTTGAAATGGATCACCCGTTAAAAACTCTTTTGCTGAATCTCACTTTCTCTCTCTCTCTCTTCAATAGTTCTTAGGGTTCTGATGAAACCACTCCCCTTGTTCTTAGCTATAAGAGCCAAGATATCACACCATATGTTATCGAAATTCTCCCAGCATTTAAATTTCAAAGAATTTACTTGATTTGTGGTTTCAGAGAAAGTATTTAGTAACTTTTACAAGCGAATAATTATATCTATTGTAATTAAAGGTGGGTTTCTTACAATCCGCTTTCACATTTTTAACATCTCATGTACATGCGAATCTCTCTTTGTTCAGTGTTGGTGCTTGGTGCAGACAATAAGAACTTAACATAGGTATTAAGTGTATCTATTTTCAGGCTCTTTAGGTATTTTAACTTGAATGTTGTAAAGGTGTTCAAGCCGATTGTAAGTATAAATATAGGGTGTTTTTTATAGAGGTATAGAACTTTAAGTTGGCATTACTTTTCAAGATGGCGACCGATTTAACAGTTGTCAAGTGATTTATTCTCAGTTTTGTTTGTCAATTCATTATGAATAGACTCACGCCTGAACAACGCTTGCAAATAGTGCAATTTTATTTCGAAAATAATGGTTCTGTGCGGAAAACGTATCGCGCACTACGTCCAATGATACGGACCAATGATTTCGACATAGCAGAAGTCAGTTATCGAAGTAATTTTTTTGTTCTCTCCATTCTCGAACTTCAAACGACTTCTTTTACCACTGACTCACTGTCTCCAGTGTTCATAGTAAATTTTGCAAACAATTTGAAAAATATGCACATTTTATAAAATCTGTTTTAGAATTCCCCCCATATGTAACAAAAACACGTTTGTATCATTGAGACAAATTCTTCGAGATGAAGACATTACATCAAAATTGATTTATTTTTAGAAAGTTCTATCGAAAATTTAGAAAAAGTAAAAATAAAAAAATATTGTTACGATCTTGCTGAATCAATCTCGATGATTTCCCAAATCCTTCGGGTACGATCTCTGGATTGTTAAATAAAAATCGCCAACTTAATTTACAGTCTCTTTATTTATAAAGACTTTATTTAATGTCCTATTATTACTCAGTAATTCACAATTCAATTACAATTCACTTTACTATTTGCAATCACTTGTATACAACTTTTGTGATGTATTGTTTTTATTACTTTATTGTAATGTAGTCTCCAACGCGTTTACTTCACGACTGATTGCTTTTGCAGTCGTGTGTCGCCCTTATATATCTGAGCAAATCATATCTAATGGATACCTAATACAAAACTAATAACTAGATCTCGGCACCAACAATTTTTTCTAGTCTGTTGAGAGATGTTATTTATCATTCTTGATTTGGGAAAACTATATGAATTGTTTGTTCTTTGATAATGATAATTATAATAACGAACATGGTCCTTTGCAATGCAAAATGAGCAATGTAATTTTTCTACACATATTGAAGCTAATAGAAATCTTATTAACATCAATTCATAAACTTATGAATTAATGATGTCGTGAATGTAGTAATAAAATTAACTCTTTTCTTACACGAATTTGACTTGACACGGGTTAAAACCAAACAATTTTTCTATATTTGAATGAATTGTTATGCTTTAACACGATTTTATATAAATGAACTTCAGTTATTATTTGTTCTTTCTCAAATTATAATTATTTTTCGTATAATATACTGAACGAAATAAAATGAGTAAGCACGATATAAATTAAGTGAATTTTAAGATATTTCCACCAAGTCAAAAATATACAATACATAAGGCTCTCTCAATTGTTTCGCGATTAGGCTTTTTTGAGGTATGCTAGAATATATAAGTAAAAAAATTTCAATTCAATACTTTTCTTCTCATAAATATACAAAAAATTACAATTTGCTAAGAAATTGTAGTTGAAAAAACACAATTTATAGACTTTTTAGTTTTGATTTTCTTTGACTTTTCTTTCAATACTTACCAAATAATAGCAGAATATACTCCGCGAAGGTCATTTTTCTTAGACGGTAGGGATAATCTAATAATATATCTGTATTAAAAATGCGTTCATTATTAAGATTAAGATGTACATGAAATAATGTATTAACTTTGGTCCGAAGTATGAATGTTTTTGAGATATTTCAACCAAACGTGCTATGCAGATGCACTGGCAAATGTATACGTACATTTGTTGGAACGGATTATATCATTTATACGACCGATTCTTCAGACTTTATACTTTTTGCCATAAATACGCCAACAACGCTTCTAAGAGCATGGAATTTGGTTTTGTAATTGAACTTGAAAATCATAGAAATCGGACGACTATAGCAGATAGCTCCTATACACCGATTTTCTCAGATATGAGGCTTTGATCAAAATTCGGTCACAAAAGCATCAAAGAGCTTGATATTTGGTATTCTACAGACGTAAATTCAAGTTAATTTAATATTGACACTAAAAATCATCGAAATCGAATTTTGCAATTTGCAGTGAAGATCTAAAGACATAACGGAAGACAACACTTTTTTCTTGCTTTTTTAAAATTCTATTTATCACATCCTGATATATTTCACCAAATAAATGACTAAAAAATGCTTACAAAAATTCGTAAAAAATATCTTCAAAAAATCGATGCGAGTAGTTTGCCTTCAAAATGACAGTTAGACGTGGTGAAATCCACTTCTTCTGTATTTTCATACGACATACTAAGGTTGTAATATAATCATCATGAAAGGAACTTTGATTTCTAATAGCTCAGTAAAAGTACAAGTAGCATAAAGTTTGCATATTTGTATTTATGTACCGGATAAAGTCCATTATAAGAGCCACAAAACATAAAACATGATTTCTTATCGTGTTATTTATAAGTCAGATACTTTTTTAATGTTAAATAACGTTAAAAGAATTTTAAAGTCCTCCACTTTTTTTATTCAAAAGAGTAGCACGAAGAAAACGAAACACGTTGAATGTCAGACAGCTATGCCGTTGGCTGCTAGAAGAATGAAACTACCTGAAAACGGGAAAATGTATACTAGTATGCAAAAATTCTAGTTGAAATCATATCAGTTCGTTATTTGTATAGCAGTTCACCTGTAACGGGAATACTAAAATTTTAACCACCACACCATTCGTATGTTGTTGTTATGGCTAAATTTCATTTCTTAATGAGCTCTGTTGAAGAACGGATTATGTCGTCGCTCTTTACATCGTCACGATAGCCGAGTGGTTGATGTTATCACTATAGTGCGTGAAGTTTCGAGTCTCGCATATGCATAAATAATACTTCGTAGGACATCGCCGTATTAAAAATACCAGATTTTTTTAAATGGGAAATATATGGAAGACGAACTAGTTGGTATAAAAGTGCTAACTAGTAGGATTCTAGTTAAAAATGGTATTTTGCCCTGCAGGGTACATATAACCATACACACATATACATAGATACTACAACAAATATACATATATAGATGTTCCTCCACAACAGCTATGACTGAATTATACACATAGTCTAGACAGTTGCGAAAATCAGAAAAACTTTATGAATGTATATTTTATTATTAAAAACATCGACGAGACTCATTCAAGAACGAACGCTCGTATTATTTTTTCTTCAATGTTGATTCAAATAACGTCTACCATGATCATTTGTTTTTAATCACTTTTTATCTTCCTAAGTCAAGTAAGGCCTTTAGAAACATGCTTGTAATATTTGATGTGTAGATACCAGTGGTATGGTAGATAGATCCAATAGAAGCTCACATAGATCTGTAATTTCTGGCAAGAACCTTTAGAAACACAAATACTTGTTCAGGGCTTGAATTTAAGAAGGGAAAACTTTTTGGATAAAAAATTGTTTTGCCGTCATATAGATCGTTTACATATTAGATTATATGCAAATTTAAAGAACTGTAACAAATTAATTGTGAAAATTGTGCTCCCTCGTGGCAAGTCTTTTGCCCTTTTGAAAGCGATTTTTTGACAAGTGCGTGCATATATGTAAGTAGCGTAGCGAATTGAACAATGAATAAATGTTAAGACCAAAAAGACCAAAATTATTTGAAATTAAAATTTTACTAAGGTGTTGATATGAGTGATTCAGAAATTAAAGTTATGAGAAATGTTATTTTACTGTGCAGCTTTCTTTGGATAGCAATGCTGCAAGTAGCAAAAACATAGCGACTCAGCTGACATAGCTGTCTGTCAATGAGAGCACGGGCTGACATGGGCTAATTCCAAAATATAGAACACATACGGTACAAAGCATGCGAGCAAGCATCCAAATTTAATGTATGTATGTAATCTGTATAAAATATGTGGTTCTTTATCATTGCGGTGTCTAAAGTAGAACTATGGTGCCAATGGTGTGTCAGGTCTTATGTGGATGTGGTTAATTTTGAAGTTTATTTGCACGTTTGCGCAAATATTACTGTAAAGATTGCGAATAGTTCTTAGTTTATATGTATATGAATGTATGTATGTATATATGTATATATGGATGTATGTATGTATATACATATATACATAGGAATTTATACTGTGGCACGTTGAAAAAGGTAAATTAATTATTTCATGATTTTATCTATAATAATTTTAATGTCATACTTCGCATCTTCAGATTCTTTTGCTACTACTACTACTACTGCTACTAGATATTAGTGCATGCATACATACATATGTACATACATACTATATTATTATACACATATGTATCCATTTATTTACGAAGTATTGCAGCAACAGTATGATTTAATAATTTTGCGTTAGTTTAGCTGTTTTTTTTTTTTTTTACAAAACATCTCTAAAAGTACAGAAATATATTTTTGGCTTTGTTGACGAATCCGACGTCGGTTCTCTCTTTTTCACGATAAGATTTCTTCGTATTTGCGAAAACTATTGGACTCGAGATGCTTGGAATCACATTTGAAAATTTTCGGCATTTAGTATTTACCGACTACTCATTGTGATCATCAGAAAATCTGTTCGAAAAAAGAGAGACGGAATTGTAAAACTCACAACACTTTGCTGAGGGAGAATTGAAAGAGTTTATTTTGGGGCAAATTTAAATAGGCTAGAGAGGGTAGGAATTTCAAATAGATACGAATTAGAAAAAAAAAATCATTATGTATATATATATATGTATATATATATATATATATATATTCCTTTAAACGCTTGTATTACTTTGATTATTTCAGTTAATTTTTACTAAACGCTACAATGTATCCTAACCAAGGAAACGTCAATATGGGCAGAGGGCCAAGTGTAAGTCCAAATGGAGAGGAGATACAGCATCCATCTTCGCAGCACCAACAACAGCAAAATATAAATTATAATGGTGCCCAAATGAAGCAACAACATACGGACACACAGTCTTCGTCTCAACAACAACAGACGAGTGCAAATAAGAAAATTGCAAAAAAGGCTTATGTTAAAATTGTAGAGCAACCCGCTAGTAAAGCTTTAAGATTTCGATATGAATGTGAAGGTCGTTCAGCTGGTTCGATACCTGGTGTGAACTCGACACCGGAAATGAAAACCTTTCCAACCATCGAAATTGTTGGTTATAAGGGGCGAGCGGTAGTAGTCGTCTCATGTGTAACAAAGGATGCACCGTACCGGTAAGTAAATGCGGCACGACATTCTTAAGCTTACAAACATATTTATTATTTCTCGATATTTTAACAATTTTCTGATAATTTTCAATTACTTTCAGTCCGCATCCACACAACTTAGTGGGCAAGGAGGGTTGCAAGAAAGGCGTTTGTACATTGGAAATCAACAGTGAAACAATGCGTGCTGTATTCAGTAATTTGGGTATACAATGTGTGAAAAAGAAAGATATAGAAAGCGCCTTGAAAGCTCGCGAAGACATACGGGTCGATCCCTTTAAAAGTTAGTGAAAAAAAAATTATTAAAAATCTTCAAAAATTACCGTGCATTATTGTGTGTCTATTATTTTTTTCAGCGGGATTCTCACACCGATTAAAAACACAAAGTATAGATCTGAATTCTGTGAGATTGTGTTTTCAAGTATTTCTTAAAGGGGATTTGGGGCGTTTTACAGTACCTCTGCCACCCGTTGTCTCCGAGCCGATATACGACAAAAAGGCTATGTCAGATCTCGCAATTGTTCGGATATGTAGTTGTTCGGCAAGCGTACTAGGCAACACTGCAATTATTTTACTCTGTGAGAAAGTAGCTAAAGATGACATTGCTGTACGATTTTTTGAAGAGGAAGACGGTGTCACAGTGTGGCAGGGGTATGGAGAATTCGAGCACAACGATGTTCACAAACAGACTGCCATTGCGTTTAGGACGCCCAAATATCACAAGACGAATATAACAGAGCCAGTCGAGGTGAGACAAATTTTAAACAAATATTTCTTTATATGTACATACGAATTTATGTATATAGGTAAGTTGCAGAAACGAAATAATTAAATTTTCTTGAGAATTCGATAAACGAGTTCCAAATTACAAAAAAAAATCCAAGTTTTCTCGCTTTTATATCTAACTATGTACATGTCTAGTGAATAGGATCTCTTCAGCTATAAACATATTAATGAAATGGTTCAAAAAAAAAAGATGAAATAAATTAACTCTGTCCATCCGTCGATGAAATTGTGATAATTCTGTTGAAATAACACACACATACAAACAATATAATTTTCAAATATTATTGTGACTCAATTGAGAATTTGATGTTCGGATATTTTCGAACTTAGTTTTTTTCAATACTTATGTATACTTAAATATTAAATTTCATCATAAATTGTATTTTCTTAGGTTTTCGTTCAACTACAAAGGCCGTCAGATGGAGCAGTTAGTGATCCTGTGAGATTTGAATATGTGCCGGCTGAGTCGGGTAGGTATTCTTTAGAAAATTTACGTCGTATGCTCAAACGGAAGCCCGACGAAAGCGTATTTCAAGCAATTTTAGGAACAACCGCAGAGAAAAAGTTAAATCTTGTAGATGTTGTTGATTTGGATATACAAGTCGTAGATTCACAGCGAAAAGTGGAAGAGGAGGAAGCAGATAAACGACGCAAAGAGAATGAAATTGATGCTATAATCGACGAGAAAGTAAGAGAGTTAGAACAACAGGAGCAACAACAGTTGCAGCAAGGGAAACTAGAACAACAACAAGAGCCATTGCTAGACGTAAATATGGAAAATGTTGAGCAGAAAGTGGAAGAAATTGTGATTTCGCAAGTGGATCAGGTGAGGTTCCCAGTACCTGAAGAGCAGAAACCGCTTTCCGTTAACGATAAAATTAACGAATGGATGAAAAGCAATGATTTGCAAGAAACTGAAGGATCTCCACCCCCTGATGGAGCGGCATCTATTGCTTCTATCGATGAAGATAAGGTACTCACAGCCCTCTTGGATGAAGCTGCGGAGTTGGACGAGATCTACACACGTCATGTATATCAACGTGACTCATATAACGCTAAACTTAGCGAAATGAATGGATTTAAATCCATGAACGATAATCAAAAGACACCCATGGAGTTGGACGAGAGTTTTGATGACGCAGCCACTTACAGTAGCTTGCAGAAAGCGTTCAAAAACCCAATTGATATACCTTTGGCTGACTTGATGCCACCAACACCACCAGCTTCTCAGCTTGCACCGGAGGATGCACAGCCATTTGATCGCAATGATACTTTCACATTAAATACCGATGCTGCACTAGCCGCATTAGAACAACTGTCAATACCGCCGTTACAGCAACAGGGACAACAAAAAACTCAACAAATGACCACACCACCACGCCCAGAGCCACCAAAATATTTATCACCACATATGCATGTTACCGCTGCAGAAGAGGAAAAATTACCACCGCTTCCTCCGAAACGTATTCGTAAGCAAGATAACGGTATTGAAGTAAATGTTAATGATACAATCGAAATCAGATCGCATTCTCCAGCTCCGATTATAATAAAAAAGTCACCCGATCAATCGCCGCTCTCAAAGCAGTTGCCTCCGAAACCAGCTAACATAAGCAATTCGAATACTTTGCCAAAGCAAAAAAAGCCAGGCTTTTTCTCGAAAATTTTCTCCCGTCGCAAGAGTAGGCCGGACTTCAGTAAAAATGGAGACGTAGGTTCAAACTCTAAAGGCACTACACCAAATTTAAGCCGAGAGCCAAGCATTGCTCAGTTCCGAATGAACGATCCAAATCGTGGCTCTGTAAAATCATTACAACCTTCATCTTTACCAACAAGTCCTTCGAAAAACGAATTTAATACAACAACTAAAACAAGTCGCCTAGTAGGTCGTAGTGTAAGTAGCGTTTCCGGAAAGCGTCCTACACGGTTGAACGCTGACGTTATACACATCCCATTGAAAGGCGACAGTGTTAATAGTTTACCACAAAATGAGGCGTATTCACACGCTAGCACTGTAACTTTAAGCAATACACTCGACCGCAAAACCGCCTCTGCATTGCAGCTTGCCGATATCCCAATATGTGAGGGTAATATGGAGCTCGTGGCGATAACTGATCGTCAAAGTCTGCGTAATTTGTGCGAAGGGGCTTTTAATGTCCAACTCGATCCTGATGTAGATTTAACAGAAGCGGAACATTTCGCTCTGTACACTAGCATACCACCACAAGCGACAGTAAGCGAATTCGACGAAGCCTCTGCATATTACGCAGCGGTCGATGCAGGGGAAATTTTAACTCCAGATGAAATCGGCAGACGCTTGACAGCCGCTAACTGTACCGATTGAATGTAAAAAAGTGAAACGAATAACTTAGAAGAGTCGGAAATTTTTATGTTTTGCTAGATACATATATATATATATATATATATATATATATATATACATTTGTGAAAATAGTATAAAAATCGATTACTTGCCTTGCTTCAACCCAGTTGTGGCTTGAATCGCATATTGGAAACAAGAGAATAACTTGTAATTAATTATTTCCTCTTTCTTTTTACTAAATCGCGATGTATTTAATGATGATTGCCTTCTTTAGGTCATTCGATGTTATTTAATTAAAAAGGATTTTTGGAATTGTCTAAAAATAATCATTTGAAAGTGTTGCGCAAAACAAATCCCAACTTATGTGTGGACATTTGTTAATAGATGAAAACAATTTTTTTCAAATGGTTTTTTAACATTGGATACATAAATGCATATAATCATAAATAACTATGTATTACATATTGTACATATATTGAAGGAAACTTTTTAAGAATCGAAGGGAACTTTTATGAAGCAACAAATATAAGTAAAACGTAATCGTTTCAATACCACTTTTTGTAATCGATATTAGAAAAAAAGCCACACTTAATAATGTAGTTGGTTTAACACAATTTGTAATGGTTTTATGGAAAAGGAGGAAAGAGTGCGCCAATCTTTCCCTCCTCCTCAAAAAATTTACCTATTTTTAATGGAAAATTAATTGAAAATATGGAATTGAACCTACTCCAACATTATAATTAGATTTATAAACGTATTTAGTCTTAAGTTAAATATGTAGATTGAATTTTCAAAAATGTATATCTGAAATATTTACATACATACATATGTAGTAAGAATGTAATTGAAGAAGAACACTTTATAAGTACATATACATATGTACATATATTTGCATTGAAATTTATACAGATGTTTGTAGGAAAACAAATAAACCAAGAAATCACTCTTTTGATTATAGGACCAGAGGAATTGAGAAGAAAACGTCAAAGGATTGAAGGTGATTCATTGCATTCGTCTTTGCAACAACCACATAAGAAGATCCAAAGTGATCATGCAGGTGGTCGTAAGTGAATCTTTTTTTTTTTACAATTTTAACTAAGAATCCTATTTGTGGGAGTTAATATGTACGTATATAAATGTATATATATGAACCATTGTATTTGTTAAATTTCGATGGTAGTTATGGTGGTTATGGTGGTGGTAATAATTGTCCATTTTTCGGCATTTGTGATTAATTGAGAGTGCAGAATTCACTTGTGATGGTTGAAGGTATACATACATACATACTTATATATGTATATATGCTCATGTTTCTTGATGAATTCATATGTATGTCATGGGCATTCGCATATCTACATAAGTCATGTGTATTTAGCTGAACTCCTTTCTTCATTTTAATATTGTGCTTATACTATATTATGCAATTTTATATCCAAATTCATATCTACATACATATGTATATATCTGAATGTATGTATGAAATAAATTGTGTGCATACAAGTGAAAGGCACGACGTAAATATGTATGTATATGTGAAGAAGCACGAAGGATTCATTGAAATGTAAACTTGAACTGCTTATGCCAGTGCGAATTCATGATGGTGAGAGCAGGAAAACAATAACAACAATTCGCTTTTCCGTAATCATTGTCAAAAATCATGGAAAGTTCTTTGGATTTCAAAAATGCACAAGCTCTCTGATCCACTCTTTTTCGCACAAATCACAATCACAAAATCACAATTCTCAGGTTTTTCGCATTTACAAATAGAAAATTAAATTAAATTCAAGCAAACAAAACATAAACTGAAAAATTATTTTGACAATTTCAATGAATGCAACAATTCGCTGCCATAGTAGCTCAACCGTTTTAAAGTCGCCTTGGCTAATACTTACATATATTTTTCAATCAAAAAAATATTTGCACAACTTTGCTCTTTCCAAAATGGGGAATGAAATTATTTTCTTAAAGGCGAATTGAACAAGGTGGAGTTACTATGGTAGCGCAGTCAACATTTTTCATTCATTTTTCGTAAAGATTGTCAAAATTACTATTAATATGTTTTGTTTGCTCGAATTGCATTTGATTTCATATTTGTAAACATGAAAATTGAAAAATCTTAAATATTGTGATAATGCGATTTACGCGAAAAAAATGGATCAGCGCGTTTGTGCGATTTAAAAAGCCAATGAATTTTCCAAGATTTTGACAAGTCTTACTGCTGCCTATACTTATATCTGTCAGTATAAGTGAATATATCTATGTATGTATGTTTGAAAATTCATACCACACAATCTTTCTGAATTATTGCGAATATGACCCGCGAATTGTTGGTAGAAATTTGCATACATTTGTAAACAACAAATTCAGTATCAAAAAAAAAAAAAAAATCATGAAATTTGTTTGAGGAGTAATAAGCGCTTGCGGATTATGAGCTGTGAAATATCCTATCCTTTCTTGCGAAAGGGACAAATATGCCATAATATTTGTATATAGATAATATCGCATTCCCTAATTCCCACCTAGGCATGGATATGAGTGACTTAAATTCCATTTACTCGAAAATCTATTTATTCGCTATAGATTCTTTAATACCGTCGACTTGATAAATACTTTCAGTAACGTTTATCCATATTTTTCTTTGTGTTTACGGATACGTATATACATTTACATAACGATTGCTTACGGAACAGTAAAAGAAATTAGCAAAGAGAAGTTAATCTCGGCTAACAGATCATTGTTCAAGCATACATAAGCACAAAACTTTGTTGTCTAGTGGAACCATCAAGTGAATATCTAACTTCAATTGGGAAAAGGTGTTCACCCGAGAACTTAAGCTGTATTTATATTGTCTGTGGCAAATAGTAATGCCAAATAAAAAAATGTATTAATTACAAATAAATTTAAATAATATTATGAGCAATACATTTGTTGTAATAATAATATCTATACCAGCATGGGTACATATGTACATATTTCTTCGGAATTGAATTAATTGTTTTAGAAAAAGTATGAAAAATGTATATACATGGTGTAGTCAATAAGAACTAAGCACCGGTATATTACATAAATATTTTGGAAATAATATATTTAAAAAACAAATATTGTATATTTCGTAATTTGAAATAAAATCATTTACAAAACTTTTGGTAAAATGAGGAAGTTTCTTTGATACCTTCGATTAAACAAAGGTAACTACCGCAATGTAATATTTGACTTTTAAAATTGATTTTCCGTTAATTAATATTGTAGTTTTGCATTTTGCTTAAGCGTTTCTCTTATTGATGAACTTTTTTTTAGTAAAATTCTTAATTAAAAATAAATTTTTAAGTGCCTATAGTGACTCATATTCAAAACCGGACAGTGTAAAAATTACTTTCGTACTGAACTTTTAATTTTTTATAAACTAAACTTTTGTTCATTTTGGTTTTACCTCAAATTTTATATAATTCTCTAATCTCCAGTGTAAAAAAAAAACATAGCTGAGAAATATACACAGAATTCACCAACAACAACTTAAAAGCAAGTTTCGCGTTCACACTCAAAGTCAGTCAAACCTAACGGTAAAATTAGCGGAATGTGTAAGCAAATTTTGAAGTTTTTTTTTGTCGTCATGTTTTCAGTATTTGAAAACCCCCACAAATCACATTTTTTGTAGTAATATTAACTGTTTTTGAAGGCATTATTTACGTACGAATCAAAAATTTATCTGTTTGGGTCGGGTGGAAAGCGTTTTGTGTGGCGAAAACCAAACAAGGAAACTACGCCAATATCGCAAAGAAAGTGTTAAACACAGTGCGTTCGTTGCCATATGGGGATTTATGTCTGCAGGTGGCGTCGGCACTATTCGCTTTATTGATGGCATAAATAATTCTATGATATATATTGACATTCTGAAAGAAAATTTACCAGCCAACACTCAAGAATTGGGAATATGAGATACTTTTTTCTTATAATTGTCCAAAAGTGACTTGAATGTAATTGAACATTTATGAGAAAATTTAAAAACGAGAGTGGCTTAGCGACATCCCCAAAACATCCCCTTTCAGGCTTAAAAAATGTGTATTAGAAGAATGGAAAAGAACTTATTCAGAATATTATAAAAACCTTGTGGAAGGCATGCCACATCGCCTTCAAGTCGTCATTGATTCTAACGGAAAAAGTACCCGTTCCAATTTTTTTTTTTTGTTATTAATAAACAAATTATGATGAAAAATAGTTGGTGTCCGGTTTACAGTGTGAGCACATAAAAAGCATTGATAAACATGAAATGTTACATTTTTGTTGCTGCAGAAAAGATCAAAAGAATTGATGACTTTTTTTACACATAATACGTGAGGGTAAAATATATATGTAAATGAAAAAAGATCGAACTGTTTTACTATTTAGTTTTTATACCAATTGAAATGTAGCACGATGGTAATTTTTACACTATCCGGTTGTGATTGTGAGCCACTGTACTTGGTTTGACTCTCTAAATTTTTCGCTTTTCTTATTTTTGTTTATGATTTCAGCAAAAAATCACGCATTAGATCTGCTTGCTTCGCTACTAACTTATGTATACAAAATACTCGTACATATCTTATTATTGGAATACCAATTTATGTTGCTTGAACTTTTTAATTTATTTACGCACTGCCTTGATGTTGTATATGTCCAAATTTAATATATTCTTTTCGTTTTCTAACAAAAATTAGGTATGACAAGTTGGAATACACCAAATATACCAGCCATTAAGTCGGAACCAAGAGGTACATACATATTTATATAACTCGTATGCATGTATGTGTGTTTTGTTTATAAATATCTGGTCGTATGCATAGATAAATTACACTTGCCATTTGTATGTATGAAGAAGGAAAATTATGTGCACATACAAGTATGTAAGTATGTGTATGTACGTGCATGTATGCCCGCCTATTGATATAGCGGAGTGGAGACACTTCAAAATAGCAAGAAATTTCAGAAAAGACGAATTTGTGCCATTAGCTAATCGGATATTGATGGTGAAAATATCTTAAAATTTTTGGCTTTTCTCGCATTTCATTGCGTAATTTAATAATCAAACTTCGGCAATTTGTATTTGAAAATCATTTCCAGATTGGGTGGCTTCACCTTGTTCTTTTATTATTTTTGTAGGCGTTCAAGAGTAGTACAAGTTATGGTTGCAGTATTCATGCGCTCTGAGTAATTACTTACATACGAGTATGTACATACATGCGGTCATTCCATTTTAAACGTAACAGAAAATACTGATTTTCTGTACGATGGTCTTCGATATATACCTTTTTCATCAAATATAAAAAACTCTCATACAAAATACTTTTTTAAAATAATTTGTTTTCTTTAAGATTTCATTTCATGATCATTTGAAGTTACATTGGTATGTAAAAATTGAAGAAAATCTATCACTAATATGCTTTAAACTTTTTATTTATGAAATATTGTTTGATCGTCTGGCTACATATTTGGAGTAAAATATTAAAATCAAAAGATATAAAAATTCTGCAACTAAGACGTGTATGGTTGACTATTTAGGTATGCGAATTGTTTCAAAACGGATTTGCAAAAAGCTAACAGTAACGTAGATTAGAATTGCGGGATTAGAAAAAAAAAATTAATAATAAGTACACCTTCCAATTGCCAGCGCACTAAGAGTATTCATTTCATTTTGAGGACATTCAAAAAATGAAGAAAGTGCAATTTGGGCAATTACGGCTATTACTAAAGAATTTCTATATAACTGGAATTGTATTTTAAAAAATGTAGACAATAATGGACTTTCGACTATTTGTCAGGTGTAGTAATGACTTAGCGGCAATAATTTGATGTACTGATGGCAATTGCAAACTTACTTCTATTGTGTGTAACTCAAAGTGAATGAGAAAAGAAATTTAAAGAGACTCTAAAGGAGTTTGTTATAAAAATATATTAAATGGAATTTTTTAAATCAGATCTAACAGATATGTAGCCTAAGACATAAACTTTCCTGCGACACCAAATTTTCTTAACACGGTTACTATTAACCAACTTATGGCTTATTTTATAGGACCACATTCATGATATTTTCAGTTTTTGCCACGGGCAGAACTTCTGCACGATTTGTTTTTAATTGTTTCAGTTCAATATCTGCCTCTTTTGGCATGGTAATAAACTATATGCCGAATGTAAACCAAATCGAAGATCATCGCGCAGAAGCCTGATATAAAATGGCCGCATACATATGTGTGTATGTATGTAAAATGAAAATTCATTTATACTGGCATGCAAAAAAGGTAACCTGTTCACACGATCTTTATAGATGGCGTATGCTTACGTATTCGGGATGATCATATTTACACACATACATAGTATATTTATGAAAAAAAACTAAAATTAAACCTTTCTCTTGTTTCCTCCAGAAGCATCGCCAAAACCTTTGCCCTTTGCAGCATATCGCGCGCCATCCGAGATGACTCCATCGCCACAGCCTTTGTCACCGTTGAATTACAATTATCCGAACACGTCATCGCCCTACAATATGACAGTAGTAGGAAATGCGCCACTTATGTCTCCAGCCAGCCAGCAATATCGTGGGAGCACTGGTGGAGGTGGAGTTGTAGCAAGTACTGATCGCATACCCGCTTCTTTAGAAATTCATAATGAGTTCAATGCCTACGCAGGTGATCAACAACAACAGCAACAGCAACAGCAACTACAACAACAACAACCACATCATTCACGTCAGTATGTGCGTCAAAATCAATTATCTCATCAACATGAGCCACATCAACGACCACCCCATCATCAAACACAATATCCAAATTTAGTGTATGACAATACCGATGTAGCAAATTGGGAACAAAAATATTCCAATGTTCTATCTAATACAGGAACTGCTACCATGAATAATCTCAATCCCAACGAAATGCAATTTAATTTGCAGAATATGTTAATGGCCACAGCTAGTGGAACGGCAGAAGGAGCTCAGCTTACACATTGGAATTTTCCCCCAACGCACGAGGTGAATATCAGTTGCTTTTAGTTTTCAATTTTATGAAATTATAATAATAGCCCCTTACAGGGTGTCCATATGCACCATCAACAGAATTTACAGGTTCAGCAACAGCAAGCAACCCAACCAACATTCCAAGAACAACACCAGCAACAGCAACTCCAACCAACAAGCAATAATGACACGACAATGGCAGATGTAAACAGAGCAAACATTGATGTCGCCGCAGATGTTGAACAGGGCCCAACGATAAGCACCTTAATGAACTTCGATAGCGAGCAACTGGTGCACATAAACTCAGAAGAACAACAAATGCTACGACTAACTTCCGAAGAATTGAGGCTTTCCAACCTATCCATATCGTCGTGATGGGAAGATATCTGGGATATCAATAAAGAGGATTGAACCAATAAAAACGCATGTACCTATAAATGTACATACATATATATATGAAGGCATTTAATACGGACCTGGTACCTATGCTTGTATATACCATTGCTCCGAAAATTGTAAGAAACAAAGGAAATGGATATTCTGAATTTAATATAATGAGATCAGTGCTGCTGAGCTTGCACTTGTACAATGAAATCGATAAAAAAAAATATTTGTCTAATTTGTACAATTTCTATAAAATAAGGATTTCTTAAGGCTTTGTTGTAATCTTGTAAATTATATACATACATATGTAAATGTTAGTGGCTCGTTAGTCTTTGATTATTTTCAATTTCTGATTTATATATATAAATAAATTAAAGAAATTAAATTATGAATAATTATAACGATATATAGTTTGTATTGTTTAATCTATTTCACCAATATTATGCGGTTGTGGTTGTAACGGCCTGCTAAGTCCCGCCTAGGGAGATCATCAATATTATAGCTCTGCTCGGTGAGAAGTCGGTAAGAATTAAACAGTAACAAAATTTAGAGTAAATTTTTTTACTCAAAGAGAGAATTTTACTGTTTTGTTGCTACTTCCCCTCGCTTGACAGATGAAACTCTGATTACAAAACGAAACAAGCCACAATGAAATCCTAAAAATTACCAGATATTTTTTATTATCACGTCTTCTTTTTAGCACTTCGAAAATGGTCAAAAGATTGAAGAGAAGCTAGGGTTTTGTTTGTTTAAAATAAGGTTCAAATAATTCATCAACAGAATTATAATTTATTGCTTTCGTTTCAGATTGTATATTTACATACTCATCATGATAGCATACATAATAGTGAGTATATTTAGCCGTCTCGCCTTAATTCATAACTGAAGATATAATATATTAAAATAAATTAAATATTTACAATTAAAAGTAAAACAAATAGCTGAGATCAGTTTGGTGAAAACTCAGTATAAATTACGTTAAAAAAGAGCTGTTCATACAAATCTAGCGTTTAACAATACTCAAAGCCTTCTCGAGGGTTAGGCCAAACGGGAATGCTGTGATTTTCGGTGCTGGTGTGGCGGGGAGTGTACAATAAGCAATCCAATGCACCAAATGCATTGTGGCACGCTGATACGTAATCGAGTTGTTCCAGTAGGTACGTAGGCGGTTGCCCAATGTAGCAGCTAAGCATTGTTGCAGGGTTTCCACCTCACGCGATAAATTAGCGACTTCCTTCCGCAAATTCGATTCCACTTCCAAGCAGTTATCCAAAATTAATGTTTTCCTTAGGAATTAAATATATGTAAACCTGTATGTATATGCATTTGACTAATATAATTAAATGGTTGTATATACATACATATATGTATATGTACTTATGTTTGACCACATTGATTTCATCTTAACTGATTGATTGCTTAGTACATATGCACATATGTATGTATGCATGTGTTGGTTTCCCTTTTGCAACAAGTAGTAATCTGTTTTTAAATTTTGTGTACGGATGTATCTTTGTAGCTTTGAATTTTTATTTTAATGTATTAAATAATTAATTGTTATTGCTTAAAGGGAACAATTTGGGCTACAACTGTTACCAATTAGTAGTTGTTTTAATCGGTGTACACTGTAGGGACTTACTGTTTTAACTCACTGATTTCCCGTTCATATGACTCCAGTTTATTGAGCGCCTCGGCTAAAGCATTGTCTTTCTCCTTAACTTCATTGTTCAACTTTTCCTCCTTTAGCAAAGATTCATTATTTATTTCGCAAATCTAAAATACCAATATAATGTAATGAGTAATCAATCGTAGTAGGCCCTTTAGTTTTTTACTTCATTAATCAGCTCATTCTTTTGTGCTTCCAGTGCTTGCACTTTCCTTTGCTCGATTGACAAATTAGCTTGTAGTTCCCGCTGTTGAGCCATTGCTTTGAATAGGTCAGACTTTGTCTGACTGAGAATAGTATTAAGACCGTCAAATTCTTGTTCTTTCATTTGAATCTGTTGTTCCAGAAGAGCTCTGTCAGCCTTTAAACTGATAAGTGAAGTGGTGAGACTCTCGCAAGAGGATTTTGTGTTGTTGATATCTTCTAGGGAGCGTTTCAGTTGGACACTCAACTCGTTATTACGCTTTTGTTCGACTCGGAAAAGTGTATTAAACACATGCAACTGATTTTTGGCTTTGACAGACTGCGAATTTAAAAATAAAGAGAAACAAAAAACCAAGAAACTTATATGTAAAAAAAAAGAAAACTTCACTTACACCCCGCTTTAAATTGTTTACTTCCTCCATAAGGCGTTTAACCTCGTCCCGTCGCTTACGCCAGGCATTAAGCATAATTGTTGCAAAAATACGCATTCCAGCAACCTTTGGATCACGATCTTGTATTACATAATAATAATTGTTTTGGTCAAAAATTTTGTTAACTAATGACGATTGGCTTGAAGCGCCCAAAAGTCCAGCTATATCAGCTGTTCTATTCGATAACAAACCACTGGCGTCAGACGACAGTCCACTAAGTGTTTGGGTCTGTGACGACGCCAGCAATTCGAAGCTTTTACTATTGTCACGACGAGCACGTTTTAAATCCATTTGGGTTATCGATTTGCGAAGTCGAAAATTCCAAATAGTATCTGTACTTGGACTTTGGAAAGAAATTTTGTTTGAAGGTAAATTTGATACGTTTACAACTTCGAGGCTTTGAGAAGTATTATCTACAGACTGTTGCACTGCTACCAAGTTTGAGTTTGCTAACGTTTGCTCATCAGTTGATTTTATGGCTTTACATTCGACGTAATCTGCTTTGGCATTTGGTTTTGGCGATGAAAGGTGGGAAACGTTTGTGATAAACGGAGCTGGCGACGATGACGGCGTGAATAACAAGGCACGCGGAATTTGAGATTTCAGATTATGAGCAGCGGTGCACTTTTGCGGTGAACTGTGTACATGCGTTTGGGATCGGGAGCGTTGTTGAACGAAAATAAAATGCAATCGAATATGAGTCAAGTTGAGTAGGTAAAATTTATCTTAAGTAATTTTTTTGAAACTAGTGTTTTTCAATGCCGATTATATACGCTAACTAGATGTGGTTAGCGGACCTATTTCCAAATTTTAATCGAATTCAGTTGTACAAAGAAAAACCGAAAAATTTTAATATTTACTGCTTAAGAAATTTTCAGTGTCGAAAAACTAACTGATCAACGGAAAATGACTGAAAACTCTTAACGCAAGTATTTAGTTGAATATGTATGTATGTATATATGTATGTATGTAACTTAAAACTTTGCGGTTAGAAACATTTTCGTTTTGACAATCATGTCAGAAAACATGTTCAACTTACCCAACTTTTGCCGATACCTTTTTCTGGCACCGCCGGCTGTTGGATCTGCGAGCCTTTTTGCTTTGTCCGTTTTTCATATGCTGTGACTTGAACCTAATCGAGTCCTCATCGGTGGATCTAACACCGCTGCTGCTACTAGGCGAAGCAATAACTGATGTTGTTGAGCGATCAGTGGAGAGAATTTCCCCTTCGCTTAAATTTTCAACAGTTATTCCGAGCGGTGGGACGGTAGTGATTATTTCTGGCATTTTGAATGATATTTGCAAGTAATTGGCTTGAAACGGTGGATAGTAATAATTGCTGAGAATGATACTAAAGTAAATAAATAAATGGTTACAAATTCAATTCGATTTGACTGAAAATTCATTTTTTGTACTTAGAGTTTTCCGTTATATTTGGGAAATTAAAATTCAAAAGTATGGTATTTATTCTCAAAGTGTTTGTGTATGTTAAAGTTTTGAATTCAAAAGATTGTATAGATACTTTTAACCGCTGAAGCTATTTTCGAGGTCCCCCTCCAATTTGTGGTTTTTGAGTCTTGATAGTTATACCAACAAATGGAAGGACTTACAGTTTATTCTAACCCGCCTCCGAACAGCCGATGCATTTTTATGAGGAGTTTTAATTTCTTATTAGAAATATACTCAGAGTTCTTGATATTCCCTGCCGATGGTCGACCGCAATTAGAAAAAATTACTGTAAAAGTAAATGAATACCAAACAAAAGAGTATCCAATCATGCGGGAGTTGTTCTACAGTGAAGTGTTCTTGAACCAATATTGTTTATACGTCTACACGTCAACTTTTGTGAATGATACTGCTATAATAACGCGGCAAAAATGTCTCATTCATAAAACAGAAATAAAAGTTAACGAAAATAAATGAAAACACATCATTTTTACATTAAAGTCAAAAACGTGCCCCACTAACAAGCTTAGCAAAGTCCTTATTCCAAAAGCTAAAAAAAATGAACTAATAAATTACATGCCATGGAATTTATTTAGACATGCGCTTAACCTGGAAGCAACACATTTCAGCTGAAAAGTTTCAGTTTAAACTCAAATATAGCAGTTTGCTTTGGCTTTTGAACAAAAAGTCTGGTTTCAGCCTTAACAATAATGTCCTTCTATACATACCACAATAAAATGGTATGGATATAAGGAATTTAGTTATGAGGCACAGCTTGCGTGACGAATATAGATATCATATAAAGATTCCAATTTAAAACTTTAAGAATGGTAACGAGCGCACTATGGTAAATGCATAATGAAAATATCCATAAAGATCTAGACATATGCACCATAAAAGAAGATATTGAAATTATAACACAAAAATACTGAAAGGTGGGTTTTCGTTACGGCTGAGGCATCTCAGCGGCACCAGGTTCTAACAAGTGGACCCTCAAAACTTTGGTTAAATAAAAATGCGGATAACCGCTATTCCACACACCCTATGATTACTTTGACTGAAGCGTGGGGGAAAACGATAATGAAACAAAAGTTCTTGGAAATAATCAAAAGGATTACGCGAAGCAATAATTGTATTCCCGCGGACGATTCACCACGAAAAACTACAAGTACAACCTACCTACGACCTTTCTATAGAAAAGCCACGTGGTCAGCGTCAGTGGTCGGAAAATCTTTTAACTAAATGTTGGTATGTTGATGTGATTGTGCTATCCATGTCGGATTCAATTAATAAATACAAGAAAAAAAAAGAATTTATACATATACATATACAAGTATATTTGGAAAATTTTGAGCTAATAACCACAAACGAACTGTACAAAGATCAAGAGCATCTGCTTGTGATCAGTTAGGCAAAAACAAAGGAGAAAATTGTACACATACAAAACATTTAGAGCAGTCGGTCGTACTCACCCAATAAGCCCAATATATGTACATTCTCGTATATGGGCATATCAATTAGTTTTTTGTATTTTTTTTTTTTTTTGTAAAAGTGTATGCACTTGGGTCAGCGAGAATTATGCTGATTTTTTCCAAGAAAATCCAGAACGGGTGCGATTTGCGTTCGGTCGCAATGAGGAAAAAGCTTGGTAGATACCATTAAACTATACCTTGACAAAAGTCATTAGCTGCCGGTCGGTCCCGAAATGCAAAAACGGTACATGCATATAGATGCTAGTATCTTAAAAGTAGGTAAAATTTAACGAAAACAGTTTTTTTATTTGGAAACTGTTAGGTAAGCCCGATATAAGTTTAGACAAAATATTTATTTTAATCTTAAAATTCGAGGGTCCAAGGCAAAGTATACCGCTGGGGAGAAGGCTCTAAGTTATGTAGAAGTTGAGATACAATTGCAATTTGAATTGCAATCAAGTAAAAATCGACTCTCAAAAATTAAAAAATTCTGCAGTTTTACGAATCGGCTACGTTTTGGGTATACTTTTAGGAAAAATCAACATTAAAATTGTTTAATTGTTTGTTTGTTTAATGCGCGCGTTTTTGAAAAACTTATAAATTGATTCAATTAAAAAACAACAATAACAAATAGCTTAACCGATTAGAAAGTACTACATCGCGACTAGATTTGTGTTGAAAAAAGTCTGCACACAATAGCTAATTGGTTAGCATTGCGTACTACCATACCATTCGAAAGGCATGGTTTCGAGTTCAGTTTCAAGCAACATTAACAGTTATAGAAAACTAATTTTTCATCATATCCAGTTGGGTCTTTCACCCAATACTAATAATATTGTTTACTGTCAACCGAGATAAAACCGTGTGAAAATATGGAAAAAGTGCTCAAAATCAACTTAGAGCCAACAACCGTTTGAAGTCATAAAATCCGAATGCCAGCTAAACTGGCAAAAGTAATGATGGAGACGCTCTAGTTTTGGTAAGTACTTGAAGCAACAATCGATGACCTGAAATATGTGGCACTGTCTAATATAATCCTGAAAACAGGTTGTCATTTAGCAAAATCAGCTGAATTCGATGTTATAATGGCTACTTTATGTATGGATATCTATGTACATATATATTTTCGAAACTACTTACTCCGAAACATACATACAAATGTATGTATGTATGTATGTATATACAACCTACTGCGTATATAAGTAGATACCATGCTTAAATTGTAGTAAACAGCTCACCAATTTGCCTCATTGAATGACATTATTCTTACAAACATTACAGCAGCCTTTCTTACACTTCATTAACGGTGCATAATTTGAATGAATTTCACAGTTAATAGCACAAAAAGTAACATATGTATAGGTATATGTATATCATACATTCGTACATATATATTCACGTATATATGATAGGTGTGTTTGTTTGTATATACAAAGCTTCTAAATATATCGAAGCCAACGGCTGACTAATAGCTATTCATAAACAGTAATTTTCATACTCTTCTTTAAAGTTTTGAGATTTTAAAACGTTTGAATTTCTATTAAAAATACGAATATAACACGAACGCGATGTTTTGTAGTGGATCATCATCCTTAGTTAATAACTGTGGGCTAGAAGGTGTTATCCATGTGGCCTGTGTAACGAATTCATATGGGAGGGAAATATACTACATATCAATCTTTTCATATAAGGTATTGGCCGGGCAAGCAATGCGTTTGCGCAGATCTATTTATTAGTTGGATAGCTTTAGGAATCTGCTAGGTTGGCCATTGACGATACCGATAATCGCAAATCGCGGGTGTTCATTGTATGTGCGGCCACGGTAGCAATCGGTCGAATTGGGGAAAATCGAACGGAAAATCAATTACTGTAAATATTTGTAATTATGAAGAAGTGAAACAATGCTATTTCTCTTATTTCTTTTTGAACAGAGGTGATGCGAGCAAATTAGAATTTTGCTTCTATACTAAATAAACGGTACATGTGTGCATGCATGTACATATATAAGCTGTGATGTGTATTAGATTAACCGTATTAACGTAAAAGCAAAAAATGTGAATCCCCTATTAAACGGTAGATATTTATGTATATGGGTATGTTGTTAGTAAAAAAAAAAATATTAAAACATATTTTCAAAATTCACCTTTTGGGATAATATAAATTCTATAATCAGTATTTATTAACCTTTTGGTGCAATACGGAGCAAGCTTTTGATCGATAATCTATAAATAGGATATTGACGAGCAAAATGAAGTGAGTAGCAAAATATGTAGCACACATACAAAAATACAACACTTTCATGAAGTAAATACGTACTCTAATTATAAATTTGCACATATAATAGTTACAAATCGTCAGGAAAACTTTATTTCTTTTATAAAATCCTTTTGCAAATTATTTCAATTTTAAGCAGTTTGATGTCGAATATTAAGATATTACGTTAATCTCGTCACTGCATGGACGAGCTAGATATAAGGCAAAGTGAGCAATGATGCCAGTAAAGACAAGACATAAAGGGGTGTACTTATTGCGATTGTTATTGATATAAACTAGAGCTCAAGATTTTACTCAGACATTTTCGAACAGTTCGAGTTCATCCTTGCTCATTGCTCATTACTCGAAAATTTTCGATCACCAGCATGAGCATTTCGAGTATTTGACCAAACTTTTGCATTTACCCCAGAACTTTTTTGAAAATAATTTTAAAATTATTTATGCAAATTATAAAAATTATTGAAACGCCAAAGAAAATTGTTTTATCTGTTGAACAGCACAAAGGTACATAAATCTTCTTTTGCAAAACTTTTCTCTCGAGGAAGAAAACGACTCATCGAATGTCGACTACGCCGAAGCTTCTGTATAATATATCACGACTTGAATGATGAGCGACTTGTAGAGTTTGGTTTTGGTTTGTTGAGAGAGGACTTTACTTTTCAATTGCTTACTCAGATTAAAGTAGCACCTGTTGGCAAGAGTGATTCTACGTTGGACTTCAAAACTGACACTGTTGGTGTTTTTAGATAAACGAAATTGTCTACAACTTCAAAGTTTTGACTGTCAACAGTGACGTAGTCACTTCGCTGAGTCGCGAAGGCAATGGCTGTTTATTTAAAGGCAAGAGGATATTTCGTCTTAACCTCGTTCACTACCAAACCTATTCGCTTCGCTTCTTTTTCTTACTTACGGAGCGATTGTTATGGTCAATGATATCCATATAATCGGCATACGCGGAAACCTCTTTTGGAATCGAACGGTTGGGAGAGATCCTTCCCAATTCTGACTTGAGGAGCCTTTTCCCACGATAATTGGTGCAGACACTTGAACATCCCTTTTTGGATTGGACAGAGCATACTTAAGTTCTATTTGTCGGGCATTCTTTCGCCCGACTATATTCTGCAATGAAGCTGATGAACGCACCTTGTCAGTTCTTCGCCGCCGTATTTTTCATTAGAGTATATTGTTTATGTGGCGGGTCCCAAACTCTACGCACAACAGCAGGGGATTCGTCTTCAGACTTTAGCTCGCCTCCCAACCGATGTTTGTTGGCTACCCGAGGATACTTGGTCTAAGACCAGAATTCGTGAGCTGCTTGAACCATATGTAAGAGAATCGTTTCTGGCTACTTTCATGTAAATGTCGACAAAAGCTTCCCCCACATGTCTGAACTTCTTCACATACCGCCATCCTCCTCTTGATTTTAGTTTAGAAACTTAAAACTCACGGCAATAACAAAATATCTGTTAAGTATACGCAGCGTTGACCGAATCAAAACTTCATGTACAACTATACTTGTATATTCCATCTTCGAGCAATGAGTATTTAATGTAAATCGTAATGAAAATGTTTAAATGGTATTTGGATCTGAGCATGTGTATACGTACATAGAGCCATTTTTATATGAATGTGCGTGTGCATTGTTTTGAATACAAAAATAGTCGCTTCAGTTTGTTTACTGGTCAATAATATCACGCAATTCAAGCGTTTCGTTGTAAACTGGTTTCATATTCGACAAAGTTATTGCGTCACACTGTCCAGTAGAGCGAAGATACAGACAACCAAATTGACGAGCGAAAAAATCATCGAAGAGTTGATTTGCATCTTGTATCGCATTGTCACTACAAAATACCTGTATGTATGAAGAAAATCGATGAAAAAAGAAAACACAAGTAAGTAGGGGTACTAAATTGAAATCGGCTAATATGAGGTTACAAAATACATGACATCGAAATGGAGAGACATTATTTTGTCTCCCTTCCTCTTAACGCGGTATTTACTTGCGAAATGAAAACAAAATCTGTATTTATTATGAAGCGCGCTGTAATTAAATTTAATGTAGCAAGAGCTTTTTGAAGCTCTAAACTAAACTTATCAACAAGAACACTCACGACAAAGCGAACACGCAAGCTATGATACGTTTTTGAGAGAGAGCTAGTTTTATGACTTGACTAAGCCAAATCACCGAACTCGAGACCGTGAATTGCTAAATGTCCAGCATTTTGAAAATACATATGCATGTGTATGTGCGTAGCCTGCAAACACACGCGTGAAATATATATTACATGCGAACAGTAAAGTAATCCAAAAGTAACCATAGTCCATACAATAAATGTGACCCAACTAACATATTGATGTCCTAAAGCTTGGCCAGATCCTCAATCTCTACATAATATCCGGGTACTCCATGGAGTACCTACAGGAAATTAATTTTGAAACTACTCTACAAAATTACTCCATGGAGTACCAACAGTTGATTACATCGGATACAATCTGCTATGATGAATCTTAGTAAAACATAATACTTATTATATAAACTTACATTAATAGTAATATTTTATTATTAATTGGAATATAAATATTAAGTCCAAGTACGTGCCAGCAGAACTTACAAAGGAACCGCAACTGACTCAATTTCACTTTTACACATTTTCAGTATACGAGTATAAAACTTAAGGCTGATTTACATAAAATTTGCTTCTCCTCGCTTGACAGGTGAAACTCTGACTACAAAGCGAAGCAAACCGAGGCTATGGCAAAATGAAAGCTTAATGGTTACCCGATAATGTTGCTGTTTAATAACTTTTGTATATATTATATAATATATATATACATATATTATATAATATATATATACATATATATATATATATATATATATATATATATATACATACATATCTCTACGTGGGACGTGAGTTGGTCCAACACTGATTAAAATGGATTAATCCAATAAGTAATTGTATGGTATTTGCCTACTTAAAGTGTACATACGTATATATATATATATATGCATAAGTTTGAATGTGCATTCATATTCATAAATACAGCTAACATACATACATACATATTTAGTTTCGAAAAACGTCGACAATGTATACAACGCTCGCAGATTGAGACTTATCCCAGTTTGAACTCAGTTGAAGGCGCGATTCACTGATCGACGGTCGGGCGCGAATATAGGAGTTCAAAAGCATTCAAATGAAAACGCAAATTATGGCATATTCGTTTATAAGTGTATTCTCTTGTAAATTTGCTTATATTTGATGCGACAAATGAAATAAAAAAAGAGTGCAAATAAGTGAGTTTTAAACAATAATAACATTTATCAGTGATTCTTACTTAAACACACACGTTACGTCACATACGTAGCAATAAACTATCGCTGCGATATATGGAACTCATATAATATACTTATACATACATACGTACATTGATACCTACAAGCAATAATCGGTTGTTGCATATTTTAGCAAATTCATTGTGAGGTTTAAAAACAACTACGAAATAGTATGAAACTATTTTAACAGCCTTGATGCAGTCAAAACCATATACCCAAATAACGGAAAAAAAATATATTACACAAAATATGAATAAATTCGTATAATAAATAATCGTAAGCATTTTTCACACTAATGCCCCAGTATACCCTTTAACTTTGAAATATTTATAATGTAAGTAAATTTCTCTATTATTATTATGTTGTTATTGTTAAAACATAATTAAACGCTGTATGCCTGCATGAGATGCACTGAATGCGGAAATTGAGCTTTCAGATCAGCGCCAACTCACTCATATAAAGGCATTTTACACATTTTATATGTACATACAAATATTAGGGTTATGTAAATAATTTTGTACTCCCAGAAAATAGATAAAATGTTGTGTAATTACCTATGCAGAAATTAATTTCTTATGATTGGGAAACGAAGCTGCCAATATTAATCAGCCAATCATAACGTTCCACATAAACACCGGAATTGTTAAAATTACGTTCCCATACATATTTTATTTTATTGTTTTGTTTTAGGATAGTTAACATTTAATGGCTACGACAGGGCTTCAATTTAATTATAATAAAAAAATATAATATATTTGAATATCGTGTCGGGTGATTTGGTATTTGGTATTATCAATGTTTGCAGAGCGACCACGCCCATAAAATATTAAAAACACCTTAATTTTTCTCAACTGAATCTGCAATTAATTTCATACGTTTATTCAATTAGAAAGTATTTATTTACTTCAACATACACACACACAAAAAGTTTTCCTATTGTAAATAGTACGTATTTCGAGTGGCAGGGAATGTCAAGTCCTCCGAGTGTATTTCTGACATATAATAAAAATCTCTTCACAAAAATCCATCGTCCCTTCGGAGGCTACCACTATTCCTGTGTTTGACAAAACAATTTTTACATTTCAACTTTTTCAATTTATTAGGCGAAAACTGAAAATTGACTTTTAAGATTTACATGTCTGCAATAATTGTTATTATGGAAACTTAATACATGTACTGTAGAGATATATTTATACAAATGTAGGCATCTAGATGTTAATAATTCACTATATTTTTAACACAAACCACACGCTTATAAGTAGAATTTGGTTTCCTTAAATGTAGTTCTTCCGTTTTCATTCATACGTTTCAATATCAATTTGATGCAGCTGAACATTTTTGTATAAACTTGTTCCATCAAACAACTTTAGCCATCCACCATTTTTTTCCATCCAATGTATGGAACCGATTCCATAACTATTTTCCAACATCATTGGAATATAGAACATTGAAGATACTTAAAGTTGACATCAAAACATTATACATCTCTAACTTAAAATGCGACGATATTAAATCACTTAAAAAGTAAATATAAACCAAGGTGCAATATAATAAACTGTGCCACATACCGATGGTTACTAATAGTTACTATTACATTGATGAGAACGTAAAGTTTTTAAATGGAACAAAATTTCCAAAACTAAACAAAATTTATATTTGATTCATAATAAAACATCTATAAGATACAACTACTCATTTAATTCGCCCATTATTGGGATTTTGATAGAACAGATCGTGACGTAGAAGACAAGTTGGCGCCAAACGTGTATCACCGAATAGATTCATTCAAACGGACAACCAGGGGAATAAATTGTGTTGGCAGGAATTGAGAAAAGAAAACAAATATATTGTTTATAGAATAAATAGAAAATTTTAAATACCTGCTTTTTCTCTATTCCATTTCTGATTTCCCACCCCTCCGTTAACTTTAAAAGAACCAATGATCAGAATAAATTTTTTTCCATAAATTTTCTCTGATAGTGTCAGAAAAATATTGAAGTTTTTCTCTGTTGTATATATGCGATGTTAAGCAGCTTGGCTTTTTCGAATGAACCAGATTGGCAAACTATTTGAAAAAATTAAAAGTTGAAATATTTTATTTTGTGCATTGAAGGGTTAAAAATTATATTCGAATCAATCTAATATTATTTATGAACAACGTTTTACCTGTAAGTTTTAATTAAGCCGCAATGAGCATTGTTAATTAAAATCTATATGTCGTTTGCCACATACATACATACATACACGCTATATCGTTGAGCAATCAACTAACATTATAAAATAAAAGCTGCTCTCAAACACTTGAAATAAGCAAATGCGAATGTTGTGTAAGTGGGATAAACCCAGGATTTGCCTCATTCATAAGAAAAATATTGCATATTTAATAACACCAGTTATTATCTGAAGACAATTACTTAGAACCGACTTCGTATATTGCTGCGCTTTTCACTCAATTCTGCTTTCTGAAATTGGCTATACTTAAACAAATACGTGTATTTAAACTTCCGTGGGTCGTTTTCTAACCCAGAGAGTGCATCCGATTCGTACTTAAGGTATGAACTTTAAATTCGTGTACGCAGAGTTATTATATTGTATTTTGTATATTGTATAATAATAACATTGTGATATCAGAACGGAAGATAAATTAAAGTATTTGCAAGGCGCTAATTCGTTTGAATCTTATTTTGATAATTTTGGCTATGTATATTACCAAAAGAATTCAAAAAAATCTTTTGAAATTTAAAGCACTAATAACTACAATCGTTTGAATGTATATATATATGTATGTATGTACATTAACATATGTATGTAAATACGTAAATATTGAAAGTAAAATAATTCAATAGTTGTTTTCGTTCTCGGAACGGGTTTTATTTTTTACGGCGATCAATTAATCAATCGTAAGTAGGTATGCATGTAAATATACAAAACATATGTACTTATACACATGTGTCAGAAGATTTCATTATGGATACCAAAAACCTTTTTTAAACTGTACATATACATGTTACCTACATATTTATATACATATGCAATACTCCAATTCTACTCAAAGGACTAACACATATTTCATAGATTTTATTTACTTCTATTAAGCAAATATTGAAAAATATTTTTTCTTTCTTTCAGACAAAAATAATGTTTTTTCAATCATTTCTATGAGTGCCGATATAGAATTTGCATTATCAGCATGGAAGGAAATATGATTGGTAAGTGATGATTTTATGTACTTGTAAATATATATGGATGTACAAATGTTTTATAAATCTTTGTATTTATATATGTAGGCACTTCTCTTTTAACAAATATTTTTCATTAACTAATTTTTATGTATGTATATAATTGTTTATATATATATATATATAATGCATGCATATATACATGCATATTATTTTATAAATATATTTGAATAAGCGATGCATTGAGCAAAGTTAACTTACGCACTGAAATTATAATAACTTAATAGCATATTCTACTTTTACATATGTACATATGTTATGAATGTGCTTAGGTAAACTTATGAATTTTATGTCTGTGATAACAGAAAAGCAAGAGACATCCTCTTGGGCGATATGATATGTCGTTTTAGACGAAATTAGTCCGGAGATATGTTCTAAAGTATAAAAACATATAAACATTTTATGATAAAATTAGGATATAGTATGTAGGAAAATATTTATATATACTTGTAAAAATATGTATATATACTTGTATATATATATCTTGAACAACTTGTGAATTTAAATTAAAAATTTAGTAAAATCAGAAAAATTGGATATTTAAAAAATTGCCAAATATAAATTATCTGATACTTGGTTGACCGATTTATCGAGGAAAAACAGTTAGCAGTTCACACAAGACTTGAACAATTTATTAAAAATTGCGTATTTAATCATAACAGAGAAACCACAACTTTATTACCGCAATAAATATTTAAGATTTCATTTTTTGTAAATCCGTGAAACAATAACTGTTATTTGGCAATTTAGTTGCTTATGTATGTACAATTGCTCACGCAAAACTATATATACGAGTACATATGGCTATTTCTAAAGAAATGTCAACCGCAGCTAAGAAATTCAAAGTCTGCAAAAGTATTATTTAAACTTATTTTAACATATATTTCCGGCCATTTCACTTGAAACGTATCGATTAAAACACGTATAGTTGACGCTTCAGGTATGCGAATTGTTTCAAAACTGATTTGCAAATAATTAACAGTAATATAGGTCAGGATTGCAGGACACTTTCATACATAAGCATACCTCATATTTATAATATAAAATTAGTTCCAGTAAAAAAGTTAGGGCTACATTTCAATTTTTTTTTGTTCAAACAAAAATGTGAGTTGGCGTTTTTTACTCGTAACTTTAGACCTTCAATTCATGGAAGATTGAATATTAGGCATCAGCACTACCAAATAAAACTGGCATTAAAGCATAAATACACTTTATGTACTTCATATAATATTTATAAATAAAAATATTAATAATAAGTAGAACTTCCAATTGCCAGCGCACTAAGAGTATTCATTTCATTTCGAGGACATTCCAAGAATGAAGAAAGTCTGCAATTTAGGCAATTCCTAACGAAGTTCTGTATAACTGGAATTGTATTTTAAAAATTGTAGACAATAATGGACTTTCGACTATTTGTCAGATGTAGTAATGACTTAGGGACAATAATTTGATATACTGATGGCAATGGCAAACTTACATCTATTGTTTTTAACTCAAAGTGAATGAGATAGGAGATTTAAGGAAATTCTGCTATAAGATTTTTTATGTTTTTACTTATATTATCAATTCTGACATGCCAAAATTCTTGACCTATTGAGATTCCATCTCGGAGAAATATTAATTTTACATTTAATTTATTTAATTTTTCGTCGAATACCTCCGAAATATTTGAATGCAAAGTCGAAGAAGAACAAAATTTCTATTTTGAATATTACTAATTCATATTTTGCTTTGATTGATGATATTAATTAGAAAGATTATGTTTTGCCATTTGATCTTTTAAATCTCGCTTGATATTTAAGGAATATAAAAAAACATTTTAAAATACGGTACCATTGCCAATTACCATTTTTCTTTGAATTACATTAATCGATGTAGCGAGCGACATTGGAAAAGAAAATTTCTCATTGGTGAATCGAATATATTTGTTCATTGCTCTCTTTACATATATAAAGTTTGAAGCGTGTGACATCGTAAGCTTAAAATGTATAAACTCAAAAAAAATGTTCCCCCAAAATATCACACATTATGCTGTGGCTTTCTTGAATTTTGTTAAATTTATAAATATATTTACACACATTTATCATAAAACAGAGTCCTCCGCTGAGTTCTTGAGGTTATAAGCGCTAAACTTACGAATAGTACAGATGATGTTTTTTTTTTTTTAACTTTTAATCAAAATTGGTCAGTGAATGTGAATATATCAAAGAATGCAACTTTTTGTGATGAAATCTGCGCTCAATTTAAAAATAAATAGCGGGATTCTCTATGTCTGGGAAATGCATGCTAGCAAATTTTTCCTATCCGTGCAATGGCATAACAACAAAACACGTGGAAAAAAATGCTGCGATTGGAAAAATATCCTATATCCAAACCTAGGTATATTTATTACCCACATATTGCAAGAAGAAAAAAGCAACCCTGTGCCGTGTTGTTGTTATTGTTTCACTTGAATATGTCCCAATTTTGCAACGGGGGTGCTCTCGATCTCTAAATTAAAAAAGGAAGGAATTAAAAAGCAATCCAGGTATATTCGAGTTGCATTAGTTTTGTTGGGGTGGTCGGCAATTAGAAGCAGCTCTGACTTCACATTTCTTAAAAACAATTTTATTGAAGATATTGTAACGTTTTTAGTAATCTAACGTCAATGGTTTCCCAAATCCTTTGTGTACGATAATTATATTGTTAAACAAATGTCAACAGTTTCTCAATTACAAAAGAATTTACTCATAATATTCACTTCACTATTTTACAATTCTCATAGTCTACTATATTCCTTTTTACAGTAGTGTTATCACCAACGTGTATTTGAGCCGCGATATTTTGTTCAGAATATATATTTTTTTGTCAAAGTAATCTTGTATATTAAATATATTAAAAATCATTTATGATCATATTATGCATATTATTATATGCAATTACAAAGAAGTTAAAAACTAAACGTTAAAAATATAATGATATAAAATGTCGCATTCGACATATCGCGTGAGACAGTGATTAAGATTAAATAAAAAACAAGAAAGAAGGGCTGTCTTCGGCCATGTCCTTATACCTTTCATGAATATATCAAATTCATTGCAAATAGCCAAATTTGAAACTTGAATTTACATCTTTAGAATACCAAACTCCACACTTTTAGAAGATTTTTTTTGGCAGATTTTGGACGCGTAACCTTATATCTGAACAAATCGGTTGTAAGGGGGCTATATGATAAAGTAATCCGATTTCAGTGATTTTCACTGCCCATATAAAATTCATAATATGGGTGAAAAATATTAATATTCAAGCCCTAGATGATTTTTTTATAAAATCGGTGTATGGGAGCTATATTTTATAGCTGTCCGATTTCCATTACTTTTAGAACCAATATGCAATTCATTATGTGTGTGTAGCATACCAAATTTCATGGCCTTTGGTGTTTTTTTCGACGGATTTATGAATCAAAATTTGAAATCTGAAAAATCGGTCGTATATATGCTATAGTTTGGGTGAAATATCTCAAACACTGAGGGACTAATTTGAGTTCAAACAAACAGACGGACACACGGACAGGTATAAATATACTCAGCATGTCATCCTAATTCGAACTGTATAAATTTCGGAGGGTCTACATCTTCTCTTTCTGGTACTTACATATGTCGGACCAAAGTTAATATGTATACCATTCCATGTATATGAAAGGCATAAAATAAAATAAAATAAAACAAGAAATAATTAACTTAAACCCATTTATTTATGTAAAAACAGGTATAACAAATAATTATATTTTATAACACAATGCCCGCCACACATTCTAGTGACCCAGATATATATATGTTACAACGAGAATACAAAGTTTTTCAAATAAAAGGTTTATACTTGTAAGAAAAGCATGGTAGAAGGGTTGGTTAAATTCATAATCATATATGATTTTCAGAAGTGTTAAGAAAGAAATTACTTTACGAAAATTCAAATTTTGTTTGGGTCAATAATTGTGGTAAGTTAAAAAATTTAGTTCTGAATGTGAATTTACGACGGAGTAGTACTGAACCTAAGTTAGGAACTTTTTCATATTTTAAATGGAAGGATTCATTAAGCCCGTGCATTTAAAAAAAGTACTGCTTTATGTGAATTCCCTTTCAATCATTTTTAATAATATACGAGCTATTAACTAATTAAATTGTACAAGTATATGTGATTGTAAATTACGAACATTTGTAAACGTAACATATGAGAATATACGTTTACATATACATATGTTGCTAACAATCTTCGTCTTTGCAATCAAATTATATGAAAACTGAGTAAAATAGTATTATTGATTACAGCTTTCTACTACTAAAAAATCATTACCGGCACAAGACTGCCGAAAAATCGAGGGGAATTTTCTGATCACACCTAGTAATGAATCCACCGTGGATCATATTGTGCTATTACTTTACCTTTCAATAGATTACAATTTTTACCATATTTTCATTATTATTATTTTTATATATTTTGGCGCCAACTTTAAAAAAGTTACTATTTCCGCTAAACGATATCTGATTTCTTCTTTTAATTACAGCTCCGTATTAAAATACTAGCGGTGCTCTGGTGTTTCGCTACACCAAAGCAAATATTGAAAAAGTGTGAATTCCTATTTCTTAAGTTCTGTTTATTTTTTAATGGGAAAATTTGTTTAATTTTTTACTTACAATACCAATTCATACCCGAATGGTTGACACATCATTTCATTCATCTTACCAACTTTCCTCGAAAAATTTCTACACCATTAAAGGTGGCAACGCTACTTAAAAATATTTTTTTCTTTAAGCCTTTCTTTATTCTCTTCACTTTGATACCCATATTGAAAAATTTCTTTTTTTTAATACAAATATTAGCTATGCAAAATCTAAATCTATCATTCTCGTGTACATTTGAACTCAAACAAACCATTCCACCATTTCGCTCCAGAGGTTTAGCTCGACGCACTTATACGCACCAGTTTATGTGGGAAATAAAGAGTTTGAAAACAGTTGCAAACTCTGCTGAATTTTAAATCTAAAAATTCTCAAATTCTCTTCAGCTTAGCCGTTTAGGAGAAATTTAGCCATAAACAAACATACTGAATATTTCTATCTATATGAAAATTAGATGTGCCACGCCTACTTTTCTAAATTCGTGAAAGAATTAACCATAATAGCTGAAATACCCTGTATAAATTTGGTTGAATTCGGAGAAGCTGTTCTCCAGTTATAAGCTAGCACATTTAATGTTATGTATAAGTTAAGAGATGTCACGCCCCCATTTTCGAATTCGGAGCAACTTAACTTAAGCCATTTGCATTTCACTTCAAACATGTTGTATAAATTTGGTTCTCTAATTATGAATTAACAAATCATCCGTAATGAAGTAAGAAATCATCCTTTCACCAATTTTTTTATTCTAGTTTGTACGTGGAGTGCCACACCCCCTTTTCAGAATTCGGAAAAACTTCTTATAAAAAATCTCCCGAATATACTGCTTCAGTTTGGTTGATTTCGGTGAAGCCGTCCTTAAGTTATGATAAGATGAGCTACGATAAATCCGGCTGCACTCTTGCTTTTGTAATTTTTCTTCCATTGAATGATCTACATTTAATTATCCTTACGTTTTCATATACATATGTACATACGTGTGCATATGCCAAAAATATTTTTGCTATTTTATTTGAAGCTTAAATTCCTAAATATAATTGTATATATGTACATATACATACATATATTTTTTTCTTGATTTTGTGCCAAATTTCCAAAGACATGTCCAAAACCTTCTTCACGCAAAGCCGCAAGCAAGCAGCATCACAATATTCGGCTTACGTCAAATAGTCATTTATTTCACTGGAAAATCTTCTTTGAGGTAGTAATATGTTAATTTTGTAATCGAACTTTTCTGTTTCAAAAAAGACAAAGCATTCGCCTTTTTACATACATACATACATAAGTATATACAATACTCATGTGTATATACATATGTACATACAATGGTTCCAGTATATTTACGCATGTGGTATGAAATAAAACAGATGCAATTCAATTCACCCAAGTACACTAGTGGAGATATTCGTGTGTAGGCAAATATAAACGAATTTCATATATGTGTATGTATGTATAGGGTTTTCAAATAAGAGTGATTTCTTAAAAAAAAAAACACTCTAATTGTTAAGGAAATTCAAATGTTTTTTAATTAATGTGAAGTACAATCGATACAATTATGTTTTGAATATAACATCATTCAAATGGCCTCCACTACTTCTTTTGCAGGAACGAATTCGATGAACCAAATTTTTGAACACTTTTTCCACTAAATCAAGTCGTATGTCATGAATAGCACGTTCAATATTGACTTTTAAAGCTTGAAGAGAGTCTGGTTTATAGCTAATGGTGTTAAATCACAACTTCTTGGAGGCCATTCAATGTGATTGCCATGATGAAATTGTAAACATTACTGAAAACAATGAAAAAAATTACAGATCAGGACATATTAAAAATGGCTAAAACGACACATAGAAATCATAACATCCCTATTGGAAAACTCTTTATATGCATGTTGTATACATCTTTTATTTAAAAATATATTAAGTTTAAATCTAGACACGAAATCTCTGTGAGAATATACATAGGTACATACATTTGTATTCGAGTTGTGCAAGCGAATGTCTATAATTTTCCAAACAATTACAATATAATATGTATATACATATGTATGTCTATGTTAATACATGTATTGCCCGATTGGCCAGCTAAAACTTTGGCGGCAACCGATGATAATACTTATTTAATTACTTCAGTATTTTTAGTATCGACATTTCGACTGAAAAAATCCATGCATATCCGTAAGGAAACAAAAACAGATTTGTGATTTTTTTCAATGAAAACTATATATGTGTATATATATGTATCTGTTTTTGCTGATTTGATATCTTTTTTTATGTTAGTTTAGGAGGAGATCAAAAAGAGCTATATTCTATCTGTAGACATATTCAAAAAACAACTTGTTTGGCTTGAAAAGATTATAAAACGACTAAATAAGCTCTCATCGGGTCTCACTCAGCAAATTTTGGTAATATTAATTCATTATTTCTATAAAATATGTCTCAGTACTTGAAGCACTACATTATTTTTTAATACAAAACTCAATATTTCCAATGGTCAATTACCAAATCTAGTAATTTAGTTCTTTAAATTGAATCTAGGCAAAAGCTGTATTGTGTGAAAATTGGATTTGATTCCATTTCAACAAATGCCAATTGAAATAATGAATTAAAAACGTTATTTTAATGAAAACGGCGCAAAAGAAATTTATTTTTGATATTTAAACTCAATAATAAGTAGTTAAATAGGTATATTTTTAAAATACAGTATGCCTATTCATTTTGCACATAGAAATGTATGTATTCTAATTTAAAATTCAATGATGAACCTACTGTGTTCACAAAAGCTTTCCATTTCGGCGCTTCTAAAAATAATTAAACAATACCTTAGATAAATATTTGCACAAAATTTTTCTTCTATTTATTTTATGTGATTAAATGCTATTAGCCTTGATTTTAATGAAAATTTATAAACGTTTATGGCAGCGGGAGAGTTCAATTATTTGTAGACGCCCGTGGTTTCATTTCATGCATAACTAGATATAACACACATATATTATGCAAACTGAAATGTAAATATGTATATAACTATATAGATGTGTGCGCTTGTAGGGGGAATGGTACTGGTTGTTAATTAGAATGCTACTAGTTTGCATTTTTCCATGTTAGCGATTCCTATGAGTCAATATGGGTTGATTTTATACGAGTAAAATCGCTCAACTTTGTCGAGAACACACCAGATGCCGAAATATTAATATTTAAGTTAACACATTTTTTGGAGTTCATTATAAAAATATTAGTTATTTGTAGCAATTTCAACAAGAGATAAAGTGTAATCATTGGTTTCCGGGTCTCCACTCAAACTTTGGAGGTAATCCATCAGTCTGCATATTAAGATACTTCTTTTGCATCTGATAATACTGAAATATCTTCAGTTCATCAACAGATCAGCCTGAGCTCAAATGTGCTCTACTAACAACGTAATTTGTTTATCAACTGAAAATCCTAAATGCTGAGGAAAATATAAAAAATCAGTTTTATGATAAAAGAAAATTTCAAACTTTTGATACAGGCTTTTTTCAAAGCAACCTGAATATGGATTTGTTGGAAATTCAGTGTGTTAACTGTACGCAGTAATGCCAAGTTAATTTGATTAACAAATGAAATTAATAAGCAAAACTTTTTTTTGATATTACAGATAACAGCGGACTTATGGATACGAGGGAACACGAATTGAGTGATATTAGTAAGTCCAAAGTTAAATAATGCTAGTGCTCAAAAAGATAGTGAAATAATGGACCTTTCTGGCGCGATTTATTCAACTTTATTAGTACTCTATTAAGAATTGATGAATATCGGAGATTTTTGCTAAATATAGTATTTAATTGCAGTTGAGATTATATCACCGGAATTGGAGGGTTCCACAGCCTCTTCGAAACCATACCTTCGTGTTGTTGAACAGCCCACCCAAAAACCTATGCGATTTCGTTACAAATGCGAAGGTCGTACTGCTGGAACCATACCGGGTGAGAACTCTTTTCAGGACACGAAAACCTTTCCTACTGTTGAGATAGTTGGTTATAGCGGCGAAGCACTGATTCTTGTGTCTTGCGTTACAAAGGATAAACCTTATCGACAGCATCCACACCAATTGGTTGGTAAAACTTGTAAAAGTGGTGTTTGTACCAGAAATGTTGGACCAGGCTCGCCACTACGTGCAGAATTTAGTAGTATAGGTATACAATGTGTCCGAAAAAAAGAGATTGCAGAATCGTTGGAAGAAAGGAAGAAGAAAAAAGTCGACCCATTTAAGGGTAAGTATCTTACAATATAAGCCGGAAGCCCTAATACCCATACCGTTGAGTGATATTTACAGCTGGTTTTGATCATATAACCGATCCAAATTCAATCGAGTTGAATTCCTTACGCTTATGCTTTCAAGGATTCTTAAAGAGCGCAATTGGTTGGGAGCCTCTGCCTCCAGTGGTATCGGAACCTTTGTATGACCGAAAGGCAAAAAGCGAGTTGGTCATCAGTCGATTATGTAGCTGTGCAGCAACAGTCGATGGCGGTGATGAAATTATTTTGCTTTGTTCAAAAGTCAATAAAGATGATATTAGAATACGTTTCAAGGCAATGGATAATAATCGTGAAGTATGGTATGAGTACGCCGAGTTTGAACCATCCAATGTGCATAAGCAGACAGCAATTGTATTCCGTACTCCACGTTATCCTCAATCGGATTTACCAAAAACTGCCAAGGTGAGTGTTAACAATTTCCATTAGCTTCAAAATTCATAAATCTCCTTATTAATATGTATGCATGTTTAATTTTTTATTTCGTAGTCGTACATTGAGCTAGTATGTCCCAGTCTGAAGAAAAAGAGTGACGCGTTAGAGTTCGTATTTCATGATCCAGGTACGCTTTCCTTTGCTAGTATTCGTCGAAAACTTAAACGAAGGCCAGACGTAAATATATTTCAACATATATTATCCATGGACAGCGAAACTACGGCTACAAAATACTCTTGCCCACCTACTGATTTCGATTTCGATCTGGATGATAATGCTACCATATCAACAGAACGCACCGAAAGCACCGTTAGCAAGCAACATAGTTTAGATACGCTCAATGAAATCCAAAGTATAGCTCGTCGGAATAGAGAGAGTGTCACTGACGACGGCAATATTGAATATGATCGCCCTAATGGCATTGAAATCGAATTAGAAGTACCAAACTTTGTGTATCCGACTACAGATGCCGACACACAAGCATCAACTCCATTGGATGAGCTACTTAGGAATCCATCACTGATTAAATCGCATCCATTATCGGCGGTTGATAAGATTACTGAGTGGATGCATTCCAGTGAATTCGAACGAACTGATAGTTTGACTGTTGAGAATGGTGATACAATATCGTACAGTCCGATAACTGCCTGTACGAATATTACCTTATCAACTAACCACACGACCATATCTACTGGCACTGACGAAGATAAAACTTTCACTGGTTTTACAGAAAAAGTGCCGCAAATTGATGATATGACTCTGATACCTCAATCTCGACGGGGTACTTTCGACAATCCCATGATACAAAACTTGTCTCTTGGTGGGTTTCCAATTCTTGACAATAAGTCTATTGAAACAATGGTGGAAATTGGTGCTACAATTCCCACAAATATCAGTTCCAAACCAATGGAGCTGAAAGAAAGCTTCGAATCTAACTCCACATGTAATAGTTTACAAATCGCCTTCAAGAATCCACTTGTCATTCAATCTAATGACGAACCAGGTTCTTCTCTAAATATTTGTGATGAAGATGAGTTGGTCATATTAAAAAATCCTCCCGCTCCGAAAATACGTGTAAACGCTGTCCAAACACCGCCATCACCGACCTCTCCACCATTACCTTTACCACCAAGAATCTCTTCGCCCGGTTTTGAGCAGAAACTCCCCCCTCTTTCGCCAAAACGAAAAACTTCACAAGAACTTAATTCCAATTCACCAACTCCACATAGTTCCGTAGAACATTCACGAGCTAGCAGCCTTTCTTCACGACCACCTTCCCAAATCATTATAATGCGAACTCCCGATCAAAGTCCCACAAAACGACAAACTTCACCAATCCCATCACCTAAAAAACGTCAAGGATTTTTTTCCCGCCTTTTTTCTCGACGAAAAAGTAAATGCGATAGAGCCACTGACGAAAAATACATTATAAATCAAGAGTTAAAAATAGCAACGCCAAATGGGAGTCAAGAGCCCAGTATTGGCAACTTCTCATTCTGCGATACAAAGCGTGCCTCACTTCGTTCGAATAAGTCATTGCAAGCTAATTTGGATACTTTACAAACCCAAAGCAACAGCTCTGAGCAATATAAGAGCACTAAAAATTCCAAATCCGTAACTCGAAGTGTGAGTAGTGTTTCTGGCAAGAGGCCAGCACATTTAAATGCCAATGTGATTCATATACCACTAAAAGGAAATAACACTTCAAACTTATCTTCTTACGAAGGCAGAGCTTTCACATTTGGTCAATATTTGGACCGGAAAACAATTAGTGCCCTCCATTTGGCCGAAATACCTATTTGTGATGGAAATATGGAGCTTGTTGCTATTGCCAATAGACAAAGTATTAAAAATCTTTGCGAAGGAGAGTTCGGCGTTTCTCTTGATCCAGAAGTAGACTTGCAAGAATCCGAACATTTTGCACTATACACAAGTATACCGCCAGAACGACAAATTGTCGATAACAATTTAGAAATTGATTTAAAGTTTAGTACATCCGCAAACGAAACAGAAATACTAACTGTTGACGATATCACGAAACGACTGATCCTAGCGAACACAATGCCGGCAGATTAAATAACAGTCTATAAAATCGATAAATTTTTAATACATGAAAATTTTAGAAAAGTCTCCTTACGTAATTTTACTCGATATGTCTAATATATTTCTATTGTAGATTATTACAAGAAAGAAAGAAAACGTCCAAAGGTTAGTGGACAAAGCCTCATAAATCAGATGAGCAAAGATTTGGGATTTAATTTAAATTATCAAAGTATTTGTAAGTGTTATTTGATTTCCTAATATTTTAAAACAAATTACCGATATTATTGAAATAAGGTTTTGGGAAATATTTACAATTCTTAAAAGTTATTTATATTATGTAAATCATATGAAATGGAGAATAGCACAAGTCAAACTTCCCTACAAGTAAAATATTTGATAAATATTCGGAAAGTAAAACGGTGCATAACAATTTGTATCCAAATATATGTATGTATGCCATTTATATATGTATGTAATAACGATTTTAATAAACAAGAAGGTAAATACAAACTTCAGATAATATTAATACATTTGAATTTATAAAAAAAAAATTCAAAATTTATGTTGACTTGTGTTATTAGGTATCAAACATTTGCAAATTCATAAATAGTTACATATGAGTAAAACAGATAGTACATGTTCTCATACATATATATGTATATATGTAAATACATTTAATAATGGGGCTCAGTTACATACTTAACTCTCTCATCTGCATTAGTTTGCTTACCTGAATACATATCTACACAATTACTCACAAAAATGCATATGGATGAATTCGCAAAAGGAAACTCTTTGAAAACAAGCAGATTCATACGTATATTTCATCTGTATTACATTCACCAACCGACAAATCAAAATTTTTTATATGCTGTTTTTATTTAAGTTTAAAAACATTCATTCTACTATCTCTAGACCATCTCTAGTGACTTACGTTACATTAGCACTCTATCTAGGTGTGGTTTTTTCTGGATATTATCAGGAATATCATATATCAATGATCAGTAATATTTAAATGCCACCGACTCTTGTTACCATAGTTTTCATATTTTCAAATGAAAACGTTTAAACGTTTTCCCGTTTTCCAGCATCTTGAAAGTGTGAGTTTCATTACTCAAATTTTTTTTATTTATTCAATAATTTCCAATGTTGAAAAACAGTTTTATTCATTGTATGTCTCTTATGCGATAATACTGAACATATTTGACTCGTATTTAAAACAATCACTTTCTATATCCGACATTTAAAAAATTGTTTCATCACACTCAATTTAAAATGAAGCGAAGGTAACATAATTTTGTTAGGATCAATTAATTTTTTTATCCATTGTTATAAATTTTGCAAAAATATCTTATTCTCGTACAATGCATTACGAGTAAATGTACTACTGCTGTACGTAAAGATGTATCTAATGATTTCTCTCACAAGAGGTCGGTAATTCGAGAAACGCTCGCCATTTATTAATCTGAATTATTTGTATGGAGAATTATACCTTTGATGAACATGAAATGGTATATTAGCTTTGGTACGAAGTATGTAAATACCAGAAGAGGAGAGAGTACCACTCAAATGTATACCGATCGGATCGGTAGGGAAATTCTGTAAATTATATCGATACGATTTGTCAATTTGTCACTTGCATTAGCGATTGGTTGATTCCGTAACTCAATTATGACGATTGTTTTTAGCTGACATTTCATTTTTATTAAAAATCAATCGCACGTAAGCAAAAGCACGAAAGGGAACGAAAATTTCAAATAACTTCGTGATAGCAATTAATTTATAAATGAGTTGCAATGGAATACAAAGTTTGCCAATAAAAAAATGTTATGGTTTCCTCTTTCCAGATTAGGCTGCATGACTCTTCGCACTGTAGAGGAGCTCCAAATAAATGAATCCTGCCGTGAATCTGAGTATTAACCATTTACCCACTACTGACAATGTTATTCAACAATAAAAAAATAAATTGTCTTGCCATTTGCACATTGATATAATGGTATCCATGGTGGTTGACATAGGCTTCTTTATGATTTCTGGAGCTCCGATAGTGCCTCCAACAAATGGTGAGTTTGATGATGCAAAAATTTCCTTTGAAGCTTGCCGTTCTATTTGAGTCTTAGGAAACCTCTAGCCTCTGTTACTTTATGTATACAGTGGCTTACGGACGACTGACTCATGGCTGTCCCCCACATGGCTATTGATAGCATCCAGTTGCAAAGAATCGTATGACGGTTAGAACCTTCAAACAATTTAATAAAGTTAAAAATTGAAAGACACTTGAAAGCTACATTATTTACCTGTTTTTCTGCAGATGTCGCCGTTATCCTCCTGCCTTTTAGTTGGCTACCAAGTTGAGAAATGATTTCTTCAACTAAATCTCGGGTTAATCGATATAATTTTCGAAATTCTGTTTCACTCAAGTTAACAGGATCTTCTACTTCTAACAACAAAATCCTATCCACTGACAAAGAGTGCGTTTATTTCCTTATCTAATAGAACGGAATATGGCGTATGCCAAATACTCAATAGAAAATTTACTTTATTTTCTTTTGCTTTTCTTGGTAATTAAATTTTATAACGATAGCGAATACTATAAGCATACTGAATTTCACCACAGAACGACGAGCTGAGTGTATTTAGCCATGCCAGGCGGCTGTCCGTTTGAACAGAAATTAGTATTTCAGTTTTCGAAATATTTCAACCAAACCTGCTACTCAGATAGATTTTTACACTTTATTAGTCATTTGTCGCCACTGGCCAGATCGGATAACTAAACATATAAAAAAATAATCCTAAAATACAATACTGTAAATTTGCTATGTTCATGAAAGCTACTGGTATGTAGCATGTCCGAAGACAGCACTTCTTCCTTGTTAAAAAAAATGACGTAATACTATAAAATTAATTAACAAGATTAATAAAAAGAAAATTGTAATAATATTTCAAAAAAGGAAGAACATGCCGGTCGATGTTATTTATTGTTAAATATCCGCATATGTATGTATATATAACAAATTATATTTCATTAATACATCAATACACATACACACATACATAGATACATATGTATGTATATACGAGTTTAATAATTTGTGCAAAATATGACCAATTTTGTATAGAAAAAGATGCTGTGCACTTCATCCTCAACAAATAAGTATACTTAAAGTGGAACTTTGGCTAAGTAAGTTTAGACGGCTTCCAAAATCATCAAAAGGAATATCTAATTCCGAGTTTATCCTATTTATTATATCAATTTATGTATGTATGCATATACATGCACACACGTTGTTTGGATATGTATTTATTTATTAAATCCAGTTCTCAAGTCACAAATCTATTGTACTACTGAATAAGGAGTAAAAAAATATATATAAAATTAATAAAATTCTATTGTATACATATTCATACACATTTTGACAGCATTATACTAGGTAATTAAATAATACTTGGAATACAAGTAAATACCATTAAATTTTAGTGATATTTCCAACGTTATTTATCACAGTAAGTCAATTGCTTTATAAATATCTGTATGTGCCGTACATTAGTTTTAACTATTCATCTCACTACGCTTATTAATTAGCTTTGTAATATTCAGATACTAACACACATTTAGACATACTAATTAATGCATGTTCAAATGTATCCACATATGCACCCATACATAAATTAAAAAATAATTATATTGCTAAATACTTGTACTTACATTCATAAATATATTACCTAAAATTGTTTATTACACATACGTGAGTATTTGCAAACTTTGAGAAAGAATAAAAAAAGTCAAATAAACCCATATTTTTCAAAATACCTGTAATTGTAAAATAAAAAACTGCTCTATATTCGATTTTACATCGTGCTTTATCGCATTTATATACATAAATATTATGTTTTTACATACATATGCACATATGTACGTTTTTTTTTTTAGTTTTGCGAACAATTTACATATATTTGTGTATTGATTTACTATTATATTAAAATAAAAATCTCAATTTCCCACCATTGCTCAAATATTTATGTACATGAATACAGTGTTGTGATAACTTTATCTAACAAATGTGCATATCTCATAAATTGATATACATATGTATGTACATACATATATATTTTATACTAAATAACTGTATTTTCCGTCTAGCTATGGGCAATGATTTCAATTTACCCATCATCTCGCCAACACCGCTACAATCAAATATTAAAGATGAACCAAGTTAGTAACGTAATATCGTAATTAATTTCGATACGCATTTACTTCTAACCATATACATACATACATATTTTTATTATATTTTCAAGTTATGACTTCAGAAATGCCAGCTAATGCTACAGCAGTGGGAGCACATTTTGATACATATCGCAATGACTACCAAATGTCACCATTATCACAAATATCGCCACTTTCACCACAAAATCGTAATGCTACACCGTCGCCAATCTCACCGGCTGGCAACAGTGCTTATACGGAGCAACTGTGCACTTTGCTGCAGGATAGCTCACTACAGGCAGCAAATTGTCAAATGCACAGTACCATATTCGAAGAGCATGAAAATCAAGAATTCGGCTACGAGGCTACCATCAATCTCAACACCTACAATAACAATTCAAATAATGCATTTATGGATGCGAATCATTTTGGTACCGTACGTAATACCACCAGCGGCGGCTATTTTGAGCGCATCGACAAATCGGACATAAGCCCTGCTGTAATACATGGTACCCAATTTAAAGAGGTACAACAACATAATCCAACTTCAGAAATAGAACGGATTGAGAGAATTAAGAGAGATCTCATGCAAACACCATTGGCTTTAATGCAATCTCTTCCACAGCCAACTGTTCCTGTACAAAATGGCTGGCACGAAAATACAAATTATGATTTTTTTCAATAATTAATATTTCTGTGGTTAGAAATCATACATACTATGTAGTGGTCTATACGTTTCTTAAAATAATATCGCACAATTTGCTTTTCTCAAATATTCCAGAACACCATACCATCGAAAAGCTTTCAGTTTCTGATATTACAGAGATTAATCAGAACAAAAAAGTAATTAATACGAAAGTTATAATACATATGTGTATGTATGTACATATAAGGGTTATATTTTTATGTTGACTGCTGACCAGATTAGATTGCTATGGTTTGTGACCACAGATTTCAGTTTTTATAGTAATACTGTTACAATATGCTTATGTACATATATACTCACGAACATATTTGTAAATGTATATTAATAAAAAAAAAAAAACAATATTTTAATAAGTATACGTACATGTTATATAAAGAAATACATAGTTTTTGAAAGAAGTATACATATACATATGTATGTATAAGTACATATATTGCTCGTTCAACATCACTTAAATTTATGCAATTACATTCGAACATAATGAGTTCGAACTCTGGTCTGACCAACATACAAAAATTTAGAATTTTTTTTTAACTGCGGTCGTCCCTCGGTATTCAGTTTCAACCACACGGGTGTATGTTTTTCTTGCATAAAAGCTCTTTATAAAAATCCATTAGCCGTGCGGAGTCGATTTACATGGTATAAACTGAAGGCCCCTCCATATGTTGGATAAACATCAAGACGCACTCCACAAATTGGAAAAAGCGTCAATTATATATATTGTGACGAAAATCCCATACCAAGCACAAACAAAACTGTTGACAATGTAAATGCAATTCCCGGAAGGACAGAAAATAAAGAAGCGGCCATATAATGCAAATTACCCATACCAAGGACAAACAAAAGGGTAGACAGATTAAAGGAAATTCCAATCAGCCTATCCTTAAGCGCGTGAACAGAATGGTTAGGTCATCTACAGGTATAAAAAAAGAGACAGCCGCTATCACAAGAGGAGACGAGTAGAAAACTTAGTGGAGTTAACACTGCTGTGAGCTGTGTGTGTTTGAGAAACGGATAAGCTGAGTGAAGCAGATAATAAGTGCGTATAAATAATTGTAAAATAAGCCGTGGGCTAAAGACAAAATTGTAAAAATAAATTCCTGACGGTTAAAAAGCCGAACAAATAAATCTTGGGAGTTTTTTTTTTAGTAATGCAGTTATCGGAATCGAAGGATTTGGAAAATAATCGAGGTGAATTTAGAAAATTCGTTACAATATGTATGTACATATGAGATACGTGAAATTCTCTCTGGAATCAAAACGATCTTCAACAAGCAACTGGTGAATCTCGCTCACAATTGCGGAAAATTGACTTTATAATGTCGTTATGTAAGACTCATCAATTATCTTGAGATAGGAAATGCCATCAATATTGAATATTATAATGCGTTAATGGAGTGTTTGAGAGCCGCAATTGCAAAGAAACGATCGAATATGGCAAAGAAAAAACAATTTGTTTCATCATGACAACGCACGTGTCACAAGTAATGCAAAACAAGGGCAAAACTATATAAATTGAACTTCGAAATGCTCCAACATCCATCCAGACTTGGCCCCTTGCGATTATTGGCTGTATGCAGACCTCAAAGAAATTTTCATCGGTAAAAAATTTCGTTTGAATGAAGAGGTTATTACAGATGCTAAGACCTGTTTTGAAGTAAAAGATAAATCGTTCTACAAAAGAGGTTTTGGGTACATAAGTAAATATGGGTTTCCATCCAAACGTCCACACATATGAGAGGTAAATGTGTAAACACATCAAAATAAGTTTACTAGATGTCTCATAAAATCCTCATAAACTAATTTCAAAAATAAATTTTTATGAATTTACCTTTTTTTTTGCCTCTTTGTTAGTGGACATGAGTAACAATAAAGGAATTTTTCGAAAATTTCTTATAGAGCCTAAAACTTAATTATTCAACCAGTTTTATTTGTTTACTATAATGAACCTCATCAGGATTTCCTTTACCCCCAAGGGGTTAGAGGTTCAAGAATTTATCTGCGGTAAGGTATTCCTGTCACTCCCGCAATATTCCCCGAAGCCCAAAAGAACAACAACATAATTATCTTTAATATAAATTCATTTCGTAATCGTTTATTAAATTGGTATCACTTCAAAAACTAAAGAAATTTATTATATTATAGGAAATAAAGTTGAATTTGATTTAACAAAAAAAACAGTATATGAATATATAATTAATTATTAGGAATGTGTAGATACGTACGTATGGATATATGTACATATATATGTATATTAACGAAAATTCATGAAGTACCTAAGTATCTTTGTAAATATTTAAATGAGCTGATGGATTTAATATGTATACAAATTAATGAAATATAGTCAAATTACTTGGGATATCTAACTCTTACATTTTATTTATATCATGTGGTTTTTAATTGGGGGCATGAAACAAAAAAACAAAAAAAACTCTGAAGTTATGTTTACTGTGCTTATCAGAATTATCGGCAAAAGTGTTGTTGTCCGACACTAGCGTTCTTTTCATTGCGCATTTCCTCGAAGAAGCGGTTGATATCTGCTTCAGTGACAATCTTTTTGGAAACAGCGAATGTTTGTAAATATTCCATTAATTTATCTTTCATGCGGTTGTATTCAGTTATAGCATCTATTTGCTGCACTCGGCCAATAGAAGCCAACGCTCGTATTCCTTGTTCATATGTGGATTCTGTTGCACCACGTTTCTTGCCGCGCTCTTCGTAAGACTTCGCCGAGTCTTCTATATCAGGCAAATATTCCACATTCTCGGATTTGTAGAGAGCCAAGCATTGCTTGCATTTGCATAAAGCTGTACGCCAATCATTTCCCCAAAATATAGCGCCTGAAATATTTTTTAATTAAGAAACATTGTGAATGGAAAATTATTCTCATGAAGTTTATACTAGCAGAACTTTAAAAAAAAGACGTTTAAACCCCCCGTGAAAAGATACTTTATTATATTTGGAAAATTCTTAGTTTGCCTCATTTTGTCAATCAATAAAATCAAAGAGATTTTGGTGAATTTAATTATTTTGCGTTATTCTAAAGACATAAATATATATACATATGTAAGGAAAGTGAAAATGAATATAGAATATTTCAATGAAGGTATCGAATGCCTAATGTATTGTGGACAAAAACTAACACCAGAGCAAAAGGTTTTGATTGAAAATTCGCTTATTGTTTTACAAAATGAAAATCGTTTTTCTGGCATGTACTTTTGGGGTCGCATTAACGCCATCACAAGAGACTACTACATCGCTTTTGGTTACACTCAAGATTGTCTGAAGGATCGTAAATTTTTTTACACTTTAGATGGATACCAATGGATGATGTTGCCATTTGTGCATAGTCCAAAGATTTTTCAAGCCACCATTTTATGCCGCGAGCCATTCATAGGGGATCCAATTCTTTTCACATCAGTAGAACTGGTAAATTTTGTGCAATTAAAAATAATCATAATACAGAATGTATCTCTATAGGATCCCACATTTGAAGTGGATGTCAATCAAGTAATTTCAGCTAATGTGCCCGAGAAGGTTAAGTTAAAAGAAGAGGAACGTCTCGCTGCTATAGTATTTATTATTACCGAAGAATGTGCTGTTTGCCCACGGGGTGCCCTTTATAAGCTTACTGATGGGCGTGTGATACCAAACCAAATGTTTCGTGGTCTTAATGACCTACAAGTAGAAAATATTTCGAACTATCAAATCCTTCGCTTACCACGTTGTGATTTAAAGCATAATCTGCTCAAGCGCAGTGATTATAACTATGCAATCGACTTTATGGACTGTATAGCCGATGTTATACCATTAAGGCAAGCTTTCTCATTAAACTTAATGCGAAACGAACGTTTAGTTATTATAAAATCTTGCTTTTGGCCTGGTATGAGCTTTTTTCATAAAATAAACTCTCGTAAACATGGATTTCTTTACTTCGGTAATGGCAAAAAGAATTATGATCTACTTTTCATGTATTAGGCAACTTTTAATTAAATTATTTTGTAAAAATTACCTATATACTCATTTTGTGTGTTAGTACTTTTCCCAATTAATAAATAAAAATGATCCCTTTCGTTTCTCATAACTCACCTCCTTTGTAATCTGGTTTTCCTTTTGGGCGACAGCATTGATCTTCATTACTTGTTTTAACATCGGGTTCAATTTCGATTTTAGGACGTTTGGGTTCTGGAGAACCATTTACTTCAACCCTGTTTTCATCCCGCAATTCTACCTTTTCATTGGAAGTAGAAGAAGCAACCTCATTTATATTCATTATATCCGATATGCTTTTTTCTAGATCGGAGCGTAATTTATTATCATGTTCCTCGCACATAGAAGAATCCCCAGAAACAGTTATATTGACTAAAGAGTCGTCAGCATTTTCAATAATTTTTAATGCTAAACCTGTATAATCATGTAAAAACTGATGTGTTTTCATACAATCGTCACAAATCATTTCACCACAAGCGTCCGCATCCGCAAGTTTTGGAGCCGACGAAGGTATATCTAAATGATGCAAATGAAACCAATCTTCGCAAATTGTGCACTGCAACATTACTTCTTCGGTTGTTCGCTCTGGATCGGGATATGGACGATGGCATCGGCAATATAACCCTTGAAAGTTTTGATTGTATAAGTTTTCAGAATTACGTGCTTGAAGCTTCTTCATTGTGGAATTCAATAAACAGCGGTGACTTTCAGGGAATCTATCCGTGGGGCAATCGCAACGGAAATTACGCTTTGTATATAACTCAATAAGTTCGTGATTTTCATGACATCGATAAGAACATGCCAAACAGATGCCAGCACATTTGTCCACATCATTACGGGCTTCTGGACAACAAGTTAGGCAAGAGTAAAGGGCTTGTCGTTTAATCGGACCTTCAATGTATGTGCAGCACTTTTCATCAGAAGCACCCAAAACAGCATTATATTCCTCTTCCAACTCGTGTTCCTCTTGCAAAACATCGATCATAGTAACACTTGATTCCTCAAGTGGAATTTCTACTTTTTCCGAATTCATAATTAACACGAATTTTGAAGAATTAAAGGACCAGAAAATACAATATGATGTAAAATGTAAAATTATAAGTATATACAAAAATTTTACGCGCGCCTAGATAAACTATTTCAATTAAGATAAGCTAAGAGTTGCCAAGAATTATAAATTTACTCTAATACAGAGATGTTAAATTTATATTTCGAATGAAAATACGTTTTATATATGGCGTAAGCGAATTGTTTTTGCAAATTAAGCCACGATGATTTCCCAAAAGATTCGGTTCCGTTCACTGGATTGTTAAATTTAATCAACAAATTTGTTGTACAGTTTTCTTTATTGTAAACATAACTCTAAACATAACTTTAACTCTTTTGTAAATACAAACAGCATTTGAAATATCAGATGAAAGAGAGAATCCGATAACTGGCGATCATTCCAGGCGTAATTGTTAACAACCAATTGAGTATATAAGGGCGAAACATGAATGCAGAGCTAATGAATCTTGAAGTGAACATCTACAGTGAAGTAAAAATAGTAAAATGTTAAAGTTTTAATATAAAAGAAGGTAAATAGTGAACCGACTTGCTAGTTATTGAGAAATAAATTAACAATGCAGAGATCGGACTCGAAAGATTTGGGAAATCATCGAGGTTAACTTAGCAAAATCGTAACGATGTCGTAAAAAAATCTTATCACATAGAACCATACATATATACATATATTTCTAATAGATTGGTTCACTTTCTGGAATAGAAGAATTTCAAGTGAAAATAACCATAACTACGATATTTTCGAATAGGAGAGTACAGGTGCGAAAAATAGTTTTCATCCTATTCTCAAGTCTACTGAATATACATACAAAATTTTTTAACAGCCGGTCAAGCTGCTTCGGAGGTGTTTAGTTACAAACACAAATTTACTCAACGTTCATTTATTACTCAATAAATATCAATGCGCTTCTCTATTCACAATCACTTATTTTACAACTGTCACATTGGGATACCAACATATCTGATAAGATATCGGTTAGCAGGCTATAACCTCGTTTCGGATTTGGCTAAAATAATTTTGTGATAGTAGCTTAAGTTTTGATCACATGAGAACCATGAGTAAAGGTGTTTTTTACATCGATATTTCTTTCAAATCATATTATCGATAAGATGTAATCGTGAAAGAAGCTGTCACCCATTAAAATGACGTTTGTGAAATAATTTCGATAGCGAAGTTGTGTTTATTCTTAATTTGATCCGTTTATTGTATTTTAATTTTAAAAATGAATGCCCCACCAACCTTTGAATCTTTTTTATTATATGAAGGTGAAAAAAAGTAAGTGTTCTATTCAAAAAATTCAGTGATTTGACAAGTAAAATAATATGAATCTCATCTCATATTTTAGAATTATTAAAGAGTTGGACACAAAAGTTACAAATGCTGCAATATTTACAGTCAACAAGGAAGATCACACACTCGGCAATATGATTAGAAAGTATGTATGAAAATATTTCTTTATAAATACACATATACATATATATCTTTATTTTAGTCAACTTCTAAAAGATCCTAACGTTCTTTTTGCTGGATATAAAGTGCCACATCCGTTGGAGCACAAGTTTGTAATCCGAATTCAAACTACATCCGATTACTCACCTCATGAAGCTTTTATGAATGCTATAACAGATTTGCTTGCTGAACTTTCTTTGTTTGAGGAACGTTTTAAGGTAAATTTAAATCCATCATCCACAAATTAATGGTCTGATTAATGATTATTCACCTTTAGGAGGCTATTAAGGAGAAAAAAGAAGGAGGCGATTAAACACCTGAAACTGTCTAGTCTTAATTTGTTTTCAACAAAAATTACTATAAGCCACAATTTAAAACTTAAGCTCCATAAGTACACATCTATACCAATTTATCTATATTCAAACAGTAAAATAAATGTATGTCAAAACAATACCTTTCAAAATCTTATCCACCGTATCTGTAAGATTCAGTAAAAGAAAAATATTGTTTTGAATTGATGAATTTAATTTTATTTTTCAATATGTATTGCAAATAAAACTAGTTTTACAATATTTATAAATTCGTTACCTATCTAATTGAAGTTTGTATACATCTTCTAGTAATGCCTAATTAAAATATAATAACATTTTGACAAATAACTATTTCATGAGTGTATTTAATAACAGCGTAAGGGATAAGCTGCGTATATCATAAATTCATTTAGGACACAAAATCTCTAACATCTAAATATTTATTTTAATATCAAAATAGTAGCTGTACGAAGACATTAAAATATTGTTTAACAGCAAATTAACTTATTCCTGAATACGCTTTCGATTTTTATCACTCTTATTCAATAGTGTTTTTGCAACTAAATAATAGCCATACATACATATTATTAGAATATATAAAAAGTTGTAAAAGATAGTGAAATATTATTTTTTACTAATTTTTACCAAAAAAAAAAAAAAAAAAAAACGTTAAGGAAAAGTCCAAAAACAAAAATAAAATAATACAGTATGAAATTTGAAAGCATATATTCACATTTTGTATAACGTTTTATTACCACTCATCATCCTCACATTCACCCGTTTCGTGGCCAAAAACTAAAAGCATGGAGACAATTCAGAAGGCAAACCACTTTTTTATTTGAACAATTTTACCTTCACAAGTTTCACAGTATTTTCGGGGTTCTGGCAATTTTCGAACTTTTTTATCCGCAGGGTCTTTGAGCGGTGGAGGCGAATAATCTCGAGCATCTGACGCTTGAAGAGGACAATCTTCCGTTTCATGTTTGTCAAATTCGTCACAAATATCACAGAAAACGCGTGGAGCTGGTTTCCGCTTTGCAATTAATTCAAACGCTTTTGGCCTAAAAATAAGTTGGGTTCAATATAAAATAACTTAGAAATATGAGTCGTATTTTGAACTGCTCCAAAACACAACTTCTTTGCAACAAGACAGATAACTAAAATAATATTTTTTAATGGAACACAAAATTTATTTAGTAACTTACTGAGTGTAATCAGTAGGTAATGCTTCAAGTGCGTTGATTTTCGCCTTTAATTGGTCATTTTTCTTTTGCATATCCGCAATTATTGAGTTTAGAAAGTTGATGTGCGCTGTACTGTTTTCAGTTTCCTCACCCTGAGAATCCAAAATACGGAAATTACTTAATGCTCGAAGAGGAACAACACACATATCGTTGTCGTCACCAAAAAAAGCTACTAACTTTTCTTCAACATTAGTCCACTCTCTTTCAAAATCATTCCAGACTCATTATGATAAATTCACCTTCACCAGGTGCGTTTACTTTATCAAATATGAACGTATTTAAAGTTATTAGAAAAAAAAATTAATCTTGGATTTTATCAGTTTCTACTTTCAATAACATATTGCAATTAAAAATTTAAAAAAATATTTACTTTCATTTAGAGTATTATATGAATTGACCTGGAAGTGGAGTTAGTAGCTTTCTTCTTAAGCGTGGGTATAGGCAATCTATGCTACAACTTGTGAAAAGTGTGTTTTTAGAAATTTTTTTAAGTTTTATGAGCAATAAAATGTAAAAAGTGGTACTTTCAGTTACGTTTTTCTTTTATACAATGATTTTCATGAGAATTTTCTACAGTGGCTAAAGCACGCACGTCTACAACCGCTTACCTCTGCTTGCGCACCTGCAACTAAATCAGCAGTGTTTTGTTTTAACATATTTATTGCCTGTAAATCATTGATACGACTTTGTGCAGCAACAATTTCCCGCGTTTTCTCTAAATCAAGAATCTCCAGCTTTTTCTGCAGACTAGTATTATCCATTTTTAACACATTTTGAGATTCCAACAAAAGAAAATTTTCTTTTTCTAACGTTTTGATACGTTCATTCAGCTGCTCCAAATTCACATTCTTAGCATTACCCTCTGTATCCATTTCATCGATGACTTGTTTATACTCTTCGAGTTTGTTTTGCATATCAGCATGCGCTTGTAATATATCATTTTTTTCACTAATCAGCTTTTCCGTTTCAGTGTTTACGGAATTTAATTGATCGATCTTAAGATTTTGTTCTAATAGAGTACTTTGAACGGAAGCTAAAGCCGCTTCAGACGTTTCAAGCTTCGCAATGGCTCCTTCCAAATCTCTTTGTTTTTCTAAAATTAATTTCGATTTTTCTTCAATATTTATATGCGCGTCAACCAATTGCTGCTTCAAATCGATAAGTTTTTCACTCAATTTTTCCATATTTTGGTCTGATTCCATTTCAAAGAGTTCGAAGATATTTGCAGTTTCACATTTTTCCTGTTCTAATATATTCAAAGCCTTTGACATATCTGCGTTGGTCGCTGAAATATTCGCATTCACCGCTTGTACGGTGTCGACCAAATTGCGCAATTCTTCCATTTTAGCTTTGTCCGCTTCTGCCATTTTCGTTCTAAATTCAACTTCAGTGTTTGCAAGGTCTAGAGCAGATTTTAAGGCATTAATTTCTTCTTGTTGCTTTGTGTTATCCAGAAGTCCAGCCGACTCCGCCTTTTTTAACTGTTCGGTTTCGGCACGACTGAATAACAATTGTTCTTCCTTTGCTTTCAATTCCGCTTGCAAACATTCAAGCCTCTTTTGTAATTCTTGCCGTTCTAATTGTATATTACTAAGGGAATTGGCACCATTCGTTTCTGCTTGCCACAAAGCCTCTCGCAGGGTTTCTGCTTCGTTGACTAAGATTGTGATTTGCTTGCCTAGTTCTTCCTCTTTACATTTAAAATTTAGTTGCGATTTCAGTAACTCGTCCTGCAAAAGTTTTATTTGTTGTTGTAGACTAGAAATTGCTTCATCTAATCTATTTTTCGTGATTTCAGCACTTTTAAGCTGTGTCTCGAAATTTTCAATAATCTTTTTCTGCTCTACAGTTTCCTTTTCTTTCAAGTTATGTAATTGATCTGTTAATTTGGCTTCCATTTTTAACTTCAATGACTCAAATTCTTTAGCTTGTGTGTCCTTCGATTCAATTGCCGCTTGTAGCTCACTTCTTAACTGCTCTATATCAAGAAGACTTGTTTGAAGCCGCTGTTCTAACTCCTGTAATTGATTGTCGAATTGCAGACGGTCCGAATTTGACTTATCCGTAAAATCCTGTATAATCTTCTGTTTTTGAGCAAGTTCCTCGGTCAGTTTATTAACAGTTACACTCGATGTAGCCGATGTATCTCGTAATGCTAAAATATCCTTTTGCATATTCATATTTTCATTCTCGAGACCTTTACACTTTGAAGACATTACTTCATATTTGCGTGTTGATTCGCTCAATTCTAACTCCTGTTTTCCAATCTTCTCTTGCGATAGCTTAAGCAATTCTTGTCGTTTGAAATTCTCTTCTGTGGCACCTTTTAATTCCAGAGTAAGCGTCTCTACTTGACTACACAACATGTCGATGCGTTGTTGGCTAGCCTGCAGCTGTCCCTCGAGAACGGTGCGCTCCGTGTTCGTTTTATCCAACAGTTCATCATAAGCTTTTTGTTTTGTTGTAATCGTTTTTGACATTTTTATAATCTCAGCATTAGAGTCCGTGGATGTCGTACGGAAATTTTTCAAATCCTCTTCGAGTGTCTTATTTTGTACAACAACTGATTCATATTTGCATTGCAAATTCTCCTGTTGTCGTTGCTCATCACTGAGTTTTAGTTCTAATTTTATTGTTTTCTCCTCGAGTGCATTTAACTCGGCGTTTTTCTTCGTAAGCTCGTTGAGATTGTGTTCATTGTTTGACTTTACTTCGTTCAAGCCTTTGAAAGTGTTTGCAAGCTTTTGGGTTATTTCCTCTAATTCACTCTCTAATTTTAGTCGCTCGTTACAAGTTTTGGTTTCCAGTTCGAGTAAATTATTCTGACGAGCAGCGAGTTCTTCATTGAGCCTACGAACTTCTTCCTCAAGCTTACAAGTAATTGAACGTGAAGATTTTAGGTCATTTTCTAGCGTCTCATTTTGAACTTTTAGGCTATCACATTTTATATTTATATTATCTAGTTTTCGTGTAAGATCGCCAATTTCAAGTTGTTGCTGAGCACAGTGTTCAGCTTCTGTTCTGTTGGTATTTTCCATATCGGAGTATTTAGTTGTAAGTAACTGAAGTTCCTGCTTCAGCCTATTCGATAGATTAGTAGTTGTATCAAGAGCAGTTATAGCCGAATTTAAACTATCTGTTTTGTCGATTAAAGTCCGTTCTTGAGCCAAAAATGCCTCTGTTTGGGATTTCAGTGCATTTTCTTTAGATTTTAAATCATCTTGAAGGAGTTGTGATTTTAATTCAAGATCACTGATATTGGAGCTTAATTGTTGTATCTTTGCGGTCGAGTCAAATTCTAAAGAGTTAAATTGTTTTTGCAATTGTTCAATTTGTACATTGAGTGATTCATTTTCTTTTTGTTTCTTATTCAAGATCTCTTGGTAATTTTGTTGATCGCATTCTAGTTTCTTCTGCAAAGTCGAGTTTGCTTCTTCTAATTTTTTTATACTTTCTGTATGTACTTGCTGTTGATCATTCAGAAGTTTTCGAAGCTCTTCTTCTGTCGAACCGGCATGAGCTTTTAGTTCGTTTAGTTTTTTAATTTCTAATTTCAAATTTTCATTTTCTACCGTAATACTACTGTTTTGTTTTTTCAGTTCTTCCATAATCATACCCATTTTTGTTACAGCTTCGAGACTCTCTGTATCTTTTTGCTTTGCAACGTTCGTCTTTTCATCCAAAGCCTTTCGCAATTCATCTAACTGCTTCACTTCTTCTTTTGCAGCTTTAAGTTGGCATTCAGACTGCTCCTTAGCTTTTTGTAAACTTGAAACTTCCTTTCTTAATTTCTCAATCTCATGCATACTTTCTTTTATTTGTGCTTTCTCTTGTATTGTATCCGCCTGTTGCGATTTTAGAAGTTCATCGAGTGTCGCATTTTCTGCCTTTTGCACACTAAATTCTGCTTTTAACTTTGACAGCTGCTCATTAAGATCTTGTATGTGTTCATCCCGATTTTTGCATTCTGTCCTTAGGACGTCACAGTCCTTCCGCGCATTACACAGCTCACTCTCAAAGGTCGTTATATTACTCTTTTGGATGGCAAGGTCAGAGCGTAACGAGACTAATAGCAAATCCTTCTCCCCTATTTTTTGATCAAATTCAGCCTGCAATTGTTGTCTTTCTTTTTCGGCTTCATCTTTTAGTAGATCTAATTCTTCTCGCAGATTTTGTATGCCACAAGCTGATAAGGAAAACTTTTCCAGACTCTCATCTTTATCTATAAGCTCTTTTTGCATGGTCTCGATTTCCTTTTGGAGATATTCCATATTCTCTCGCAATCGTTTTTGCTCATCCTCAGCTGTAGCAAGGCGTTCTTCGTATTTGTTCTTCTGCAGTTGTAATTGCAAAACAAGTTCAGCAATTCTAGCACTAGCAGCTTCTGTCGCTGCACTGATAGCAGCGGACGTGTCCTCGGTGGACGATACTGATTTCAGAGTGGACGAAGTCTCTATAAATAGATAATAGATTATGAAATATGCTTATTTTATTTGTAATTTACAAAAGCTAAGAAGATTACATATAAGTCATTTATTTTACCATAAGCAAATGGTAGAGGTGAATATATTTTTTTGAACTCGCATGTAATGGGCTCGAGGATATACAAAATTATTTTAAGATTTAAAACAATCCCCGAGGCATTGAAAGACTTATAATAAACAATGTCTTGTAGTGGTTACAGTGACTCGAATGTCTTGCATAGGTCATCATTTATCAACTTATCATTTTTATGGAAAAGTTGTCTTTCACACTAGTGTAGCCCTTAATAGAAACATAGTTTTTTCCGTACAAGAAATCAAAATGATTATCGGCTAATATTTCCCTATGAGAATTACATTAGCGTAGGCGAGTTATTAAGACCTATGTACTCTGTAGATACTTACCAGTTGATAGAGAAGACATTTTTTTCTCCAACTCTTGAATTTTTTCTTTATACACATTAGTTTGTACCTAAAACGTAAAAGTTCGATTTTAAAAATAAATAAAAATATAATTTGGAAAAGATACGTATACCGAAAGTTTAAAGGCATCAATAACAACAATTTATCCATAGTAGTATTGATCCATCTTTATTTATATGCTTTCATGCGCCCATTTTATATTTTCTATATTTGGAAATTTCCTTCTAAACGGAATACTGCATTTAATAAAATAATATCCGCTAAACCAATCCAAATGGATAATTTAGCTATGACAATTTCATCTGACCTCATAGTTTCTGTTTAAAAGCAATATCGAATAAGTACTTATAAATGCCTGTAAACTTTCAGTACTATTATTAAATTATATTTCAATTAGGGATCTTCTTACATCGTTGCCACAGTAGGTGGCCTCATCTATGGAAAATTGTAAGTCTTCTGATTTCTTTCGTTCATCATCAAGTGAGCGCTCCAACTGAACTATTCTTGATTTCAACTAATGTTGTCCGAATATAACAATGAAAAGAAAGAAACAATGGAAAGCACTAAGCAATTTCAAATTTATTTGTTTTCTTTTTACAAAATATAAATGTTATGCATATAGTAATATAATTTATATAAACATATAATGAAAATTTTCATATAAACTTGTAAAACATGTTCATACAATTACATATGTATGTACATATGTATGCCTATACATATTCCCCAATTTAATGTATAACAATAAGCAATTTTCGTATTTTCAAGCAATAAAATTGGCTTAGGCCATGCCAAGCGAATCGTTTGATTTTGAGCTATAACACCCACATTAATTTTTAAAATAATAGTAGAGCTTTAAAATTATTTTAATTATTTTTAAAGTATCTCTGGTAATTTTTATAGTGGAGAACAGCACCGGAATAAAGTCAAGCCATACGACTTTATTTTAATCAAGATGTAGTGTTGTAAAACTCTCAAATATCCAATTTATGCCTCCCTTAGAGAATTTGAGCACTGAATGCGGCTAATTCATTATAAATGAGTTACAATTATCAGTTGATCCTATTTGATGCGGGGTGGTGTAAGAATATTGTGTAGAATACAATGACGTTCGTGATGGCCATACCACCCTCGAAATTCGCGACGCAGATCACCCAAACGGTAGCTTCGACGAGCGATGAAACGTGCCCAACGATCTGTATCACCCTATATTAAATATTGCGACAGGAATTTGAATGAGCAGTGTTGTATGTAAAGTAAAATTACATTTAGAAAAAAAAGTAATATATATTCATATACGAGAATATATACATATATATATATATATATATATGTATATATGCAAGCATATATATTTCGATATATGTGCATATTTAAATAAAGGTTTGCATTGAAATTATCGTATGACCTTATTCAGAGATAACTCTTTAAACCTAATCGAATGTACAATCAAACCCTCTAAGTATATAATATACCTGACTGCGTGTATTCATTTTCAAAATATTTTAATTTCACATAAAATTAAAAAAAAAATAATAATTTCTGATAATGCCTACATCATTACGTGCAGTTTGCCTAATAGTTTATCTAGCAATAAGAATTTATTTGAAAACAGTCTTAGAAATGCGGAAATTAGTTAAGCAACAATCTTTTAAAGACTCAAAGGATTTTCTTATTCATACATATTTACATACATACATTTATACATGGCGACAACAGAAGTAAGTTTTACAATCATATAAGAAAACAAACTGCAAGTTCTCCAATACATGTCTTTTATTGGACGCTTTATTTAATTAACATAGATAAAAAAAAAACATTTAACATATAAAGTAAATAGAAATTAACAAATCTTATACATATAACACATCGAATTGTTATTATTAGCATTTTTTTAATATTCTTGGTGTGTAAAAATTGTGCTCTCATGTGTAATATATAACTCTTTTTCATACACTTATTAGTACCATGTATGTACATATGTACATGTGCATATACATGTAAACAAATCAAAAAAATTGTTAAAAAATAATAGCAAATAGTTGATTAGTTTATGTATGTATGTATGTATGTATATAAGCTAAAAAAAATGTAATTACAATGTCGACTGATTTCTAAGCATGCAAATCTAAATATTAAAAATTGTAGAATCAGGTATGTGCTTAGTTCGGACTTAGTTTAAAATATAATTTTTTTTCGTTCCTTCTGTCTAGCACAATTCTCATCTCAGCTGTATGTTTGCGTTATATGCTCAATTGAAAATCGTGACATGAGATATTAGCACCAAATAGTTGTGCCCGCTTGCTGCCAAGCTTAAAAAAAGTGTTTATGTACGTACATATGTACATATGTAATTACGTACGTTTGTCGGTATGAGTTGCCTTTGCCTGCCACAAAAGTCAAAACGTAACGAAAATAACAAAGTTTTGCTAATTAAAAATATATATATATATAAAACCATAGACCAGAAATACTGATTAAAAGGGGTAAGGCCTTTAAGATATATCCAAATAAGGCTGTTTGACTTGAGTTGAATGATAAGTGCAAACACTTAACTTTATTATAAATAAGGGATACCCACCCGTACATTAAACAAATAACCAAAATAACTTATTAAACTCATTATTGTCAATTATATTATGTATCTGGTGTTGAATGTATATGTATGTAAATCCCATTGTAATGTTAGCAAATGTGCGCATACATATATGTATGTACGTATATATACAAATATGTACATATGTATGTATGTAAATATGTAATTATATGACTACATTTTACATGTATGTGCATATATGTGTGTATGTGGTACAGCACCAAAACAACAAAATAATTAGTAAATCCAATAAACTCCGCCTCCCCTAACACCTTAAGGACTTTGGCCTTAAAACAATGAGTTTTGTATTCTAGCAAGTAATCAATTTATTCCTATCACAAAACCACACTCTCTTCGTCGGTAGTGGTGGTGTAGGCGAACGTGAAGACGTCCATTGCTGGGCCAATGATGACCGTTTCTTTGCAGGCGAAGAGGGCGGCGATTGAGAGTACCGTGATAAACGAGACGATGATCGCGATGGTAAAGTAGGCAACCGCAATCGCGTCAAGCGAAACGGTCGTTTTTTATCTGTGTAAACAACTGGTGCATATATAGCGTCTTCGTAGATAATTACCTCGTTTATATTCTTTTGATATTGGAGCGCTTGATTCTGGCAATCCTCCCGATCTAATTCCCGCTCTATGATTAACTGCTCAATGTGCTTCTGCTTCTCATGTAGTAAATCCTAAATATGGCAAAATAAAAGAATAGAAAATTGAAAAAGTTATAATCTAATTCGCAAAAATTTGCATAAGCGAAACTTAATCACATTGACACAAACATACACCAGTGGGAGGATATATAATTAACTTTATACATATATATGCATGTACGCATATGTGTGCAGGACATATGTATATATCTACAAAAATTATAAATGAAATTACCGGAAATTTGTTTGTATTCTGGAACTGTAATACGTACATACATATGCCCATATATGCGTTTTCGCATCTGTGTAACAAATAATATTACACATACATATGTACTTTGCGCAATTATACTACTGTCGACTTGTTTGCTGCATAATGGATGTACTCGTACGTAATTAAGCTTTTCGGAAACTTGGATTTATTTCAGATGACTTTTTGATATATGTACAGATGCGAGTATACATGCATACATACATACATGCATACATATATATACATATATCTATAGATATATATGCAGCTATATTCACCCAAGCTTTTAGAATTCGGTTTCCTTCATTCACAAGACTACAGAACAGTGTTGATTATCACTTAAAGCAGTTACATATGTATAAACCAAATTGATCTAGCCCCAAGTGCATTAATAATAAAATGTGCTGAAATTCCATCATTTTTGATACGCTATTTGCCTGCCAAGTTCTTATTACATATTTATATGTTATGTATATTATGTATTGCTTTTTATGGAGATACATAACAGACAGTTATGAAAATTAAAAAGTACACATATCTTAATAATATTTGAATTGGCTTGTTGTTTAAGGAAAAATCAATTTTTCCTAATTCAATAATAAATTTTTCTATACTAGCTCATACTAAAGTTGGCAGTTAAAATTACGAATATTTCGTATTTGATAGTAGAAAAAAAGCGGATCACCAAACTCTTTTAGGGATAAAAATAAATATGTAAATAATAACCTGAAAATAATGTTTTTATTCAATGTTTAATTGTAGACACCGTAAGTATGGCGATGTTGATCAATAATGACCTTAATTGTTGTGGTAACTTTCTATTCTATCAGTTTATTTACATAAGGCACATTTTATTATTAATATATAAAAAACAAATCGAGTGTATACCAGTTATGTACATGAATCATGCAGCCTTAAAACTATAAATTCGAAATTCGAAAGTTTTGCACAATAAAATCAAAATCTACTTATAAAATTAAAAATCAGAAGTAGTATGGTGTAGCTGAAGTAAGTGTTTGCTTTATTTTGCTTTTTAAATCAAATATGTAGCGTAACATAGTGGCAATAAATATATGTATGTACATTATAGTTTTTGTTAGTAATTCGAATAGTTTAAAACTAATTTTAAGTTGGAAAAAAACACATATACCAACATATTCAATTGAACACTAAAACACCATAAAAAAAAACAGAAAAGGTGGAGCGGAATAATCAGTGGGTGGTAATAAACACAAATTTCGTAATTAGTGCAATAAGTAACTTTAGAAATATAAAAAATCTCTATTTATGTATTTATTTGCATAAAAGTAAAAAAAAACTTTTTTTCGTGAACACTTAAACTATTTTACAACCATTTATGGTGAAACAGGAAAACATGACATTTACAATTACATTTTCCCCAATTTTAATTACACTTTTATGTAAGACGTAGGATAGCATACCTGCATGGAATATTGTGATTTAGGCGTCGTACCGAGCGGCTTGATTGACAAATTTTTGCGCTGTGTAAGAAAATAATTAATTTTTGTTACGGTTAATGGATTTGATTAGTTTGGTTAAGTGAAAGGCTTTCAACACTAAAAATTAGGAAAACTTAACGACTTAATTATTTTAATGAAAATTTTTAAATAAATAACAAGCAATCAATCATCCAGCAAGAGCTCATGTATTTATTGGTTGATAAATGCCAAGGTATAACTTCACTCAATTATACCTGTGCATTCATGCGCAAGCGTGATGTGTTTGTTGTCGCAATGCTGTTCATGGTGCCGATAGAGTTTAGAGACTCTCGGGAACCTGCTCTTGAAAGACGAGATTTTTTTGATGACGGCGACAATGAGACTTTGGCAATTGGTACAAATACTCCGTATTTGGGCTTGCATTCAAAATATCTATTAAAGAGTATTTAATTTGATACAATTATAATAACATAATAAATTAATATTATGATATTATACATACTTTATACCATCTACGGAACCATCATTTTTACCCGATGGTTCATCCAGCTCCACCCCACACCAATTGCCCGAAGCGAATTGTGTTTCACCCAAATAACGCAAGATACCCGGACGGCTACCGAAGCCTGATGATACAATAATTCGATCACCAACGGTCAGTCCATTTTCTTGTTTACAAAGTGAAAAAAGGAATTCCATTAGAGTAATATAAAATTTTTTTTTTTTTTAATATGAATAATAATAATAATGTTGTTGGCATACTTCCAGGGGTGCGTTGAAATGAGCTGCGTATGCTAGCTGTCGGTGATACTGTTCTTGAACGATCAGGTGACATTTTTGCTAGTGGAGAAGTTGGTGTATTTGCACCCGAAAGAGGAGTCAATGTGAGACGGGTTAGGCGCGAGAAAATACCACGCTTTGGTTCGCACTGGAAATAGCGTTTGCCAGCGACGCAACCATCATTTTTGCCTAAAATAGAGTAAACAGAATATAACCATAAATAATTTTTTTTGATATTTATCTTTCCAAAACATACCATTTGGTTCATCTAACACAATTCCAGCCCAATCACCCGGAGCAAAATGTGTTTCGCCGATGTAGGCGATCTGCCCAGGACGTATTCCACCGACCCATACTTTTTGACCAATTATAAACTGTTCTGTATCTTGCGTAAGAACGGCCCCATGATCTAATGAAGAAAATGGAATTTTTTTTTAAATAAAATTGATGATATTTAATAAGATAAACCACATTGTATTTTCTAAAATGATATATGTTTAAAATAACATCGTAAAATCTTAATACGATAAAGAAGATCAATTTTTTTAAAAAGGATAAATCATTTGACAGTTGACAATGCAATGCGGATATGTCGCAAAAAACTGTCTCACGTGTTTCTTTAAAGAAAATGTAATTAAATGTGAATATATTATATTAATGATTAATTTTAAAACATCAACACATTGAAAGTTCTAGAAGATTTTTATTGAATTAAGTTAATACTTATAATTATTGGCTAGAAATGACACATAAAGTGAAGTGAGTTATTTTTATTTATAAAAAGGAAGTGAAAAAATCTCTGTTATTTAAATGTAAGAATAATAATTCACGATCTTAAAATATAAAATAACAACTAGAGTAAAAGGGGTGTATTTCGTTGTCGGTATAAGATTAAAAGGACTAACTGCGCCGAAGTTTTTTTTTTTTTTTTTTTTTTTTTTTTTTAAATGGGTTTATGTATGTTCCGTTAAAGCATTAATTTCCATTGACTAACGAAAACGTAACGATAAAATAGTTACACATGAACATATGTACAGGTATATGTACACGTATGTATTACATCCATTTAGTTCTCTGTAGTACCATGCATATATGTCTGTATGTATTGCTCTTTAATGCGGCACTGGACCTAACTCACGTTTCGTTATGAGCTTATTATTAGCCGATTATTGTTCGTGGTTTAACGAACGCATTCACTAAACGCAGTTGCAAGAGCGTCGCAAGTCGTGTTTCGTTAATGAGGCTTGGTGGTACACAGAAGACGCGCAGAAGATTGATGATAAATTCAAAAATAATTGGATCAAACATACATATACATATTTACTATAGATTATGGTTAGTTTTGGAGTATTCTTTCATCCAAGTCGAATTTTCTTATAAACAGTTGCCGTTTTATTAAATTCCAGTTTGAAATGATAAAATAAGAAGTATATAATACGCCTGGATCAGAACCGAGAAGCAAAGTTAATTTTGTCAACACTTTTATATAGTTACATATCGTATGTTTGTATTTATGTTTACCCATGCATGTAATATTATAAAATTCTATTTTTAAAACTTTTCAGCCATTTTTCGTAAACAGCAGGCCCGATGATTATTTGTGTTATTAAAAGGCTAAAAAGCCAGCGTTTACTGCGATCAACAAGCGGAAAAAACTGCACTGATGTGTTCAGGTACATATGTATGTATGGGTATATACATATACATACATGCAATTTGGATTGGAAGCGCGCAATTGAAAAAAAATTTAGCCGACGAGAAATAAAAGCAAAGATAGAAAAAATGGCAAGCTTGAATAGCAATGTGACCCCTGCAACACACGCTCGTACATTCAGAATGTATGCATGTGTACTTTTGAATGTATTTACTTACATATATGGTCCCGCTCCATTATGAGGGTGTAGCGAATCGAACTTAATTGAATTCACAAACACATGTACATACATACATATATGTATGTATGTATAGTATATATTCCGGTTGTTAAATGCATTCAATTAAATATCTATGCACATAGAGTGGATACTGATCATTTAATAAACGATACTCAGCATTGCTAGACAATTCACGTTTTTGTGTATACATACGTATATACGTACATAAGTATATAAAAATGTGTAAGTAAAATATTTAAAAATTATTTTTGCACCTGAAAATTATTTATGTATATACAAACGCACTTACATATCAACCATCAGATCAAGAAGCTATTGGAATTCTTAAATGAAATAGGCAACGTCGGTCGTTCAGCTGGAACAGGAATAATCGTGTACTTACTTAATGCTCATTTTGAAGGTCAATATATGTACATATGTATGCATATGTGTTAGGTTTTTTTTTCAATAGATAATAAAGTCGTTGAAGCGATTTTCGAGCTAGCTTTTCCTTCAATTTGTGACTCTTATGAGTCTTGACGTTTTTCCTGCGAAATGGGGGGAGGGGGGCTTGAAACTTTAAGACGCTACAAAATAAGTGGTGAATTTTTAGGAGAAGAAAAAGTTCTTCATGTCAGAATTACACTCAAAGGTGTTGACTTTTCTCGATGTTGGCCTGACTTCGAACACTTAACCCTGCAGCGCTCGTAGCATGCTGTGTTGCCTACTCGGATATAGAATAATATCTAAATGTTTATTAATTTTTGATACCAACAAAAAGTTTGAGTATCTCGAAACGTACTAAAATTTATATCAACTGCTAGATTGAGATAAATATAAAAATCATTATTGATCTATCAAAATATACATTTTCCAACCACAATGAATTTACATTTAGAGGCGCAAATGCAAATTTCAGTTTATCTATAGTGTATATAAATTGAATTATTGGAAATTTAACATATAAATTTCAAATAACTGTTCGTAATTAACGTTTATGTAGACGCAACTCGGAGGAGGAGCGGTAAAGCGAACATAAAAAGATTTTGACAGATACCAATCTACATAATGCATACATTTTCGCAAATATTCCTACAACAAAAACCCACATCTGTGTTTTTAATGATAATAGAAAACAAATATAATTTTTAAAGGACGAAAATTTCTGAAATGTACATACATACATATCTATGGCGTAAATGTACATCTAGAAAGACACATTCTCAAAAAAATGCAAATTTATTACATTTAAAATTTTAAAAGTTGCATTTGAACAGCAACAACAACGGCAACGACTACGCAATTACCGGTTTATCATAAATACAAGTGCATTGCCCAATTAAGGCAACATAAAGTGGGACAAATCTTTTGAATCGAATGCAAATTGCTTTGCGAAGGCGCCTACACCCGCATTTTATTGGCATTGATAGTGTGGCGGTGGAATAACTAACTAACATACTATTTAACATAAACCGAATTGTAAAGTGAAACAAAGTAAATTAAAATGAAAACGACTAGTATGTACATATGTACGTGTACATATGTATGCATGTACATATGTACACAATTACAAAACGAATGGATTCAAAGCACACATTGCCAATAAGTAATAGAAAATATATCCCAATAGACACAAACACAAATGCGATATCATATCGGGCTCGATAAAACAAAATTCGCGAAAATATTTTTTTATGACTCGTTTTGAATAAATTAAGTTGGTAACAACAAATTGTAACAAATTGGATAAATACATCAAATACATCTGTATGTAGTATGTATGTACTAGAGCTCCAGATTTTGCTCAAACATTTTCGAGCAGTGGAAGCTTTTGAGCAACGAGTACTCGCACACCTGCTCATTGCTCGTTACTCGAAAATTTTTGAGCCAAGCACGAGCATTTCGAGTATTTTGACAAACAATGACTTTTTTCTAAATTTCTTTTTTTTTAATAAATTTTTAATTTATCTGTAACCGCTGAAGCGTTTTTCGGCCGAATTCCTCCTCCAATTTGTGGTTTTGCGTCTTGATGTTTTTACCAACAAAAGGAGCGACCTACAGTTTATTCTAAGCCGCCTCCGAACGGCCGATGGATTTTTATGAGGAGATTATATTTCATGACAGACATACACTCGGAGGGCTTGACATTCCCTCCCGAAGGGCGACCGCAATTAGAAAAATTAATTTTCTATAATTGTGGATGTTGCTCGAACCTGGACTCGAACCCAGGCCTTCCGAATGTCAGTACGCAATGCTAACCACTCGGTTATCGCGGCCGCAATTTAATTTTTCTATGCAAAGTGTAAAAATCATTGAAACGCCAAAAAAATTCTGACAAACAAAATTAAATTTTTTTGGTTCTGCTGAGCAGTTGAGCAATGAGCGAGTATCGAGCTGCTCGCAGTGCTCGATACCTGGGTACCTAGAGCTCTAGTATGTACACAATCACCTCTTTTCCCATACTTCTCAACTAGTTGGGTAACTAACGTTCGGTTCCATCTGAACTTAGCTCTTCCTTTCTTTTAATTTTTTTTTTTACTATACCCAGAGATACTTTGTTTACGTATATTATGCTTTGTATGTGCACATCTGTATACATACTTTACAGATGTTTTCTTTAAACAAATTATAAATCTTATTAATGGGTATGCTTCAGCTGAGCGATCTGCGGTCTCTGCCTATAAAGTTATTTGATGAAAATGAAAATGTATATAAAAAAAAATATATAATATTTGGAAGCAATAATTGGTAGACTGCTTACCTGAACTACGGCGTCGGCCTGTGGCCTCTAGATAGAAATCAACTTTTCACGCAATGCACAACAACAACGTGGCAAAAGGCGATGAAACAAAAAAGCACAAAGTAAAACGAAAAACAAAGAAAATATAAAAACACACAATGAAAACAATGAGTAACAAAGCAAATATAAAAAAAAAGTTGCGTACACATATGTTATGTAGATACATACATATGTATGTACATGCAGGTAACTTGTAAGTGTACATTGAGCTGCAGCGAGAGATGCACATGAACATGTTGTGATGATAATTGATGAGATGAATTGAGAATGAGCAACAGTTGCAATGCACATCGACAAAACTTTGTTCACGATGATTACTTACAGGGGGTGTGGCGATCTCCAAAAGCAGATTTGTGGGATGTCGTAGGCGATTTGGTTGAATTACGTGACGATAAATAGCGATCCATTTCGGGTGAAAGTGAGGAACGTGTAAAACGTTTTACAGTTTCCTGGTATAAATCTGTACAACATTGAATGGTATGAGATGTTTGTATTTGGAAATTGAAGCATATAATGATATTTCGTATTTCGTATCAGCGGTATTTGAATATATACATACATATGTATGAATGTATATGCGTGTGATATTTTTACGAGATCATCGTTGTGGTCGCACGACATGAGTGTGAAAAAAGCGTAAAAACAAACGACAATAATTTCACATTTAGTGGGAATTGCGTCAAAAAGTACAATGTATGCAAACATATGTATGTATGAATAAGTTTAATTTTTTCAACATAATATATATACTGGTTACTTTAGTTTGTTTTACCAAATGGTGTTAATGAAAATTGTTAGCGAATACGGTAAAATGCAACTATGGTAAAGTAAAGAAATACATATACATACATATATGTAAATGTAAATGAATATTGACTAAAAATTATTTGATGAGTCTTTTGTTATACAATGCAGAGCAATAGTGAAAGCAATTATAGCGTTAATAGATTTTAAAGATTTGCCCAGTGGCCTAAAATTCCAAATAAGATCCCATTCTGTTACGAGTATCTTTTCAAATAAAATGTGTTTCTAAATATTTCATTTCGGTTCATCTACTATGAGGTATGGACATGAATGCAAACTTCTCCGAAGTCCTCTTCTAAATAAAGAAGATCCTCAGAAGGGCTAATACGCTGTTAATTTACACTTAGTGCAACATATTGCACAAGGTATTATTAGTTATGGAAGGAAAAACAGTTGTCGTTTTTGATAAAATTTGCATTTAGTTACGATTTCGTAAGCAAATTGCTGGAGCTGATTTTCAGTGCTTATTGTCACTTGCGAAGAAAATCAAAACTTTTTCAAACGCACATATAATTCATGCCAATTTAGTTCCAGAGGTTATTTGCATATTTATAACCAGTATGCAGACAACATACTAAACCTTATTTACTTACACACGCCTTAATTCAAGCTACCTGGCAGAGTTTTGAACTTTCACCGCTGAAACGCTTTTGATAAACAAAATACATATAACTAACCACTTAATACAAAGTAATAATAATTTGCGCTTAAGCGAATATACAGGTTGGGCTTCCGGTCCGGTTTGTAATACTTACAAGAATATTTCTGACCTTACATTATTTAATCTTAAACACAAACATAAATGCCAGTGCACATCTTGCAAAAAATTCACCAAAGCAACCTATCCAATGATATGTAGTGATTGATAATTCATTTATTTAATGTATCATTGCTTAGAGCTGGCGAATTTCAAATAATACTGCTACATTGAATCACTTGTGTCGCAAACAGATGAGATGGCAGTACACATTTAAAATTATGTTAAACTTTGCCCCAAACTCATAAAAAAAACTTGCTTGCACATAAGATTGATGTATGATGATTGAAATAGCAGTTGCTTTTATTTTCGTTAGAAGCTAAATCTGGAAATTGACTGCAATATTTACTATTTTATAGAACGTGTGCAACGACAGTGGGAGGGTTCATATCGTACATGCACAGCAGGTATTTGATGAGTCATAAAAGCGAGAATGCCGACGGCCGGACAGATACATAGATAACTAGTTTCTCACTACAGTTTAATTGATTGCTGGACATGTAATCTTAGCAACCCAGTTGCAAATTTGCTCAACACAATGAATCAAATGTACCGAAATTGGATTAGTGCAACATAAAGAATGACTTTTATATACATGCATACAGACATATATAAATACAGACTTTGTTTTTGAAAAAAACAAATGGCAGCGAAGAACTGCATGTGGCGCCTAACAATCATCGTCGTGCAGCGCGACAAAATCACAAAAGCGTTATATATCTTAAAACACAATTCAATTGACCTCATTTCCTGCGTTTCTACCAGACGAGATTGTTCGAACTCGGTTTGGCGCTGCCGTCATTGCGATGGAGCGTCAACAATTGCGTTGTTGTCGTTGCAAATGAGCCTGATGCATACAGCGCCAATTTGCCCATTTTAAGAAACGTTTGGCCAGAAGAGAGCATCGATTGAGTTTAATGTCGCCACTGAAATATGCTAGCCTACATACAAATAGATAGAAATATAAAAGGAGGTGATGTCTGAGTGTTGACATGTGGCCGCACTAACGTAAATACACATAATTAAGGCACTAGTCGATTGAATTTTGGTGCGTCACCTGCGTAATGCCGCTTAAGATGCAAGAGATCTGCATATATTTAGCTACTCTTAAATAATAATAAAAAAATTATCATATCTATTCAGCGCTTATTAATCATGGTTGTTGTATTGTAATCATATCGTGTCAGAGACAACACTATCGGCATGAAAGGATATTTCTGATCGACCCTGTAGTTGCATCAATTTATGTATGTTTTTTTTTATCTGAGGATATTGTGTCGGGGGTGTTAACCAGTTTGTCTTGGAAGAGTTTTAAACTGTATTAATTCAGTAACTAATGATGGAATTGAGGGCAGGTTGAATTGTTATGGACCTTAAAAATTTGTTTATCTAATAAAATATCAATACCGCATTTAGGTACTTATTCACTTCACCCTTCTCGCAATCCACTGAACCTCATTGATGCTTTTGTTTGCTTTCATGAGAAATGAGCGCCTAATCCGAATGACTGAAATCGGTTTATAATTTCTTCACCCGAACATCAGCTGTTATTTTCTACATAAACCTAGATAATTATTATTAATCGAATTATTAAATGGCGCAATAATTTATTAAGCATATTTGTTAATTACACGATCATGTTCTGTCAAATGCGATTTATAGATTATTTAGAAGAAAAAAACTGAAAAGCAAACATTACTGATGACTTGATAGAGTTAATTTCATGCGAGTAGGCGTTACAAAGTAATTTTAGCTTGCGAAATCTATATATTACATACATATGTCCCCATAATGGCGCTCCATTAAATCCCACACGCTTGCGCCAAGCGAAACGACGTTGGAGCAAATTGTAAAATAAATATTATATAATAAAGAAGAAATTTCTTGTCAGGTAAAGGCTGTTTGAATGCCGATACCTCTTATTTGTCTCCTTGTCTGGCCAATTCCAACTGTTTGTCTTTTCAAGGATATTAGCAAAAATTCGCAGCATTGTAATTCAGAACAATCAAGTTTAAAAGCAATTAATAATGGACGTGAATGAACCATATTTTTGATGCGCACTCGGCGCATCAAGTATGGAAAGAAAGGTTTCTACTTTAAATTTTTCCTTCAAACTAAATTAAACTGATGGTGTAGAGCCATTAAATGTTTTTTTTTTTATAATTTTATCTTTCTGAAGATAACTAATTGTTTTGTTTGCTGCATATTTGGTTCGATACCAAAAAATCATAGGTTTTACAGTTTATATGGATTGGCTAAGGGTTTGCGTGTTTAATATTTTGTAGTTGTTTCGTATCTTCCGCGATAATAATTAAAGTGATTATAACATTATTGTGACCTTCATGTAGAGCAATTATTGTCAAAGTTCGCGACGAGTTCTTGTTTGTAAATAGCTACCATATTTTATAAGAAAATAAATATGTAGTTTCGCTTTTAAAAATGTAAGTAAGTATTTTCCTCATTTATATGTGACGAAAATTAGCCAAAAAAAAAAAAAAAAATTTGAAATCAAAAGCAAGCTTATTGTAAGTGGAATTTCTTTAAATAATCTGATTATCTCAAAATAAATATATTTAATATTAAAGACAAAAACTAGAAAACCACGCAGCGAGGATCATGCATATTCGGGCAATTCACAGTTCGTAGGACATCGACCTGTTAAAAATACCAGTCGCTTACATGGGAATAGATGACCTAGTTAGTGTAAAAATTCAACTAGTTGGATTATAGTTAACAGCATGGTACGTACATACATATGTACATACTAGAGATTTAGATACCCGATTCTCGCGCGATACTCGTTCATTGCTCAACTGCTCATGAAAAAAAATTCCATTTTTTCTGTTTAAATTTCATTTGCTTTTCAATGATTTGCACAAATAATATTAATATTATAAAAAAAAATGTTTTGAGAAACAGGTAACATTTTTTTGTCAATGAGCAATGACAAGTGTAAGCGCTCGGTGCCCAAATGCTCAAATTGCTCGAACAAAATCTTGAGCTCTAATACATACATACGTATTTTGATGTATTCAATATTAATGCCAAAATTTATAAATAGTGTTAGCAATTCTGATGTTTGTATATTTTTAGTCTATTGGATTTCATTTATTTTAATGGTATGAAATGTTTAAAAATAATATAAAAGTAGTTTTCTGTGGGGAATGAAATAAAATATATATCCAGTTTATATTGTTAATAAATTTACTTTTATTGTTCTTGACAAACCTGTAGCAGAACTAAGTCACTTTTATTAAATAAAGCTTTAGTTAACTGAACACATATTTTTTATTAGAAAAACGAGTTAGTCACTAATTGTTGTTGGGTGTTACTTACGGTGTTAAACCCAGAAATAGGTGATTGAGTGATTTTTTTAACAATAATTATATAAAACAATTTAAATATGACGTTACAACTTGAACCATTTTAGATATAAAACGTAAACTTTCACTTATGTATAAGCAACGTTAAGAAATTAATTGTTTTTCAAATAATAGTAAAGAAAGTAATAAATATTTCAAAAATATATGCAATATGTACCTGTATATGTGCTCAAATTGTCATCGCTTTCACGACTCATGCTTTTTGTGTCTGTAAAATAAAACGAAATAAAATGAAAAAAGCAAAGCAGAAGCAAACGAAAATGATAATAAACAATTCATGCATGCCTAATTGCATACAAAACAAATAATTAATAGAATATAATAATGAGAAAAAATGCAATAATAAAAATAAGTGCGAAATTTGAAATTAATTTAGCAATTTGTAAGCGGTTCCATTTAAAAGTGGACACGAAAGCATTTCAACGGCTCGAACGAGTTTACGTTACATGCAGGTTTAATTGACTTCAAAACTCTTCACTCTGTCACTAAAAATAACCTGTCAAACGAACAAAAATCTGGTAAAAATTGAAGATTATCAATTATTAATGTCATTATTGTTATCAATGGAAAGCTTACTAAAAGTCATGCAGAAATTTATTTAGTATTCTCTTGGAGCTAACAATTCATAAATTAGTAAGGAAATAACTATTATAAGTCGAGTAAGTATGTATATGACCATAATATATACATACATATAAACATATATACGGCCGCGGTGGCAGAGCTGGTAGCAACTAGTGTTCGGAGGTTCGAATCCTGATAAGACAACATTAAAACTTATAGAAAAAAATTTAATTGTGCTTGCCAATCGGCAGGGAATATGAACCTAGTGAGGCATTCGGAGGCGATTATGAGAAAAAAACTGTTGGCTCGATAGAAAATGACCTGGTTATAAAGCGCCTATTAATAATATATGTTGTATATTGTATGACTATATATATATACATACATATGTACATAACTAGCAACAATAGCCAATTATGAATGATTGGAATTTTTAATTTGCCGCTCATGTTAAGTATTTTGTAACAGGTTGGCCAAAAAAGTAACTACGGACGACGACCTAGGGAAACAAAACATTTCTCCATTTTCTTTTTTTGGACTTTGGATTATAACATACCTAGACTCCGTCACAATTCGTGAAATTTATGAGGAAAAATTTAACTCCCTAATGACGCGAGTAGTCTATTCTAGACACAAACTTAATTAATTTGGGTTAAGCAGGTCTCTATTTCTAAAATTTAGTGCCAGTAATTATATTCCATTCATGTAAGTATGTATGCTTTCCCACCTACAACCTGAATTAAAAATTTATTTTGTCGAAAATGTAGAATTGGCAGATTTCCCCTTGGAGGCGATGTTAGTATACCTCATATGATGAGAACTAATTATATTATAACGGTCCCATAATGAAAGTTACGCGTTGCACTACAAGCACACGAAACATTTGAACTTCTTTGAAATGTCATTTCAATATCTAATAAGTGGTCCGTATTTTAGAAATTTTCGTTGAGAGAACAAAATTTCTGCTTTCACTGGTGTAATAGCTAAGAATGTGCATCTATATACTTCGCTTGTTCTTTATTATTAGTAACTTAACACAATTGGAAAAAGTTTCAATTAGAAAACAGAATTTGTTACAAGGCTTAGACAACAAAGTTGGAAGATTTACCAGAGAATTGGAAGTGATTTTTAGTCATTAGTAATTTGTAGGACCACTAATCCGTCGTACACATTTTCAAGAAACCTATTTTAACTTCTATCTTCTTTATACCGATAACAGACACAGATGGAAGGAACTCATAATACGGGCCTCTGTCTGCAAAGACTTTGGCCTCTTTTATATTATGGAAATCATTTATATTTTTACCAAAGAAATAATATTGTTGTCGTTTTTGACATTTATCCATTTAGTGGTATGGATGACATTTAAGCAACTGTGCGATCTTTTATATGCTTTTGATGTAAGCACACCTGCAGCACATTTAATATATCTACTTACATACACTACTTACATACATATACGAAAATGAAAAATACGTATTGTCAAATACACCGCCGTCATTGAATCATCATCATATACATCAGAAATATTGGTCGCCAGATATAGGCGAAAATATATAGAAAAATATTTTGTTCATTAAATATACATACATATGTATACTGGGATACATATGCTTAATCATATCATTGTTATGCGAATCAGAATTTTATATTTAATAAATGTATATTTATGTAAATTCTAACTAGTAATAATTATCTAATATTTAAAAATAATTCAGAATTTAACAAGCGAAATTGCTCAAAACTTGTTTGTTATTTACTTTTTCTAGTATTTTTCCTCCCACAAGTCAAAACGTTTATATTAGTCTTTATTACTATAAATGCTCGCCATTCGATTTTTCATAGATTTATAATAATGCGCAGATTAAAGCAAAAAATTATGTAAACTCTTCCCACACCTGTTGCGCCATAAAATCCAAAATCAGTTGAACTATTGAAAACTTTAGAAATACTTATTTAGTTGCAAATGATTTTTATTCGTTATAAACTTTTTGAGAATTGATCTAACTACTTAATTAAATTATAAATATGTTTTATTCGTTATTTCCAGCTGAACTATTACATGTGGGAGATATCTCATAGCTACATATATATTATAGAAACCAAATATAGTTTTTCTAACTGCCATTTTTCTAGTTGTGATGAGTAAAGGAATTCCAAACTTCATATTTTTAGATGTTGACGAAAAGCCCATACTTACATACATATGTACATGCATAATGTATGTGAATGCTGACACGTAAATTGGACTAAGTCAATGTGGAATATATTTGCGACGAGCTTTCCGATTTCAATCTATGATTCTTCCTCTCACCTTATTTGATTTTTTTATTTGTTTATTTACTCAGTGAAATATTTTCAAAACGCTCAGCGTTTGTATTCTTTATGTTTCGATGCATTTATGTCAATGAGTACCATATTTAGGTATATAATTGTCTTAATTAATGGTTAACTGTAAAAATTAATCAATACAATAGTATAATAACAAACGTAAACACATAAAACCGATGACAGTCCACAAATACTCCTACGTGCATATGTATAAGTATATTCATTCATATGAAGGTGTATATCCGAAAAAATACGAATTTTTTTTTTTATTTTATTAACAAGTCAAACTGCACACATAACATATATACATACATATTTACATGTGAGCGGGATTATAAATGTTTTAATTCATTGAGACAGAAATATGTATATAAACTATTGTTACATATTCCGACTGGACGTGACCCTCATTATGAATTGGTTATCAAACATTCTACAAGTGGTAGCCATGTAAAGCCATCCTTGGAATCCCTAGATTTAATTGTTTATGTTCGTTGTGAATTCTTGAAAAAGTGCTGTTAACTGTTCATTTCAAATATTTATAGACGGAGACGGCCACATTTCTACTATTAAATGTTTCTTTAAAAGTTCATTCATATGATATATCATCAGATAAGGCACAACTGATAGCTACTAATAATATGTGAAATTTTATTTATATCAGGCTTTTAAATATATACATATGTACATATATGTATATACAATACAATGCAAATGTGAGAGTGTACAAATTTTGTATACAGGACAGATAACTGCTGAATAAATATTGCGTACATTTTTCACATTCTTAAGTATTTTTATATATATATGTACATATTTACATAGGTATTTATGTGCATTTTTATATACATACATACATATACTCTATTTATTGTACCACCAGCAAAAGTTGCTTTCAAAAATGGAGTGTTATTATAAGTACATATGTACATATTTACATATGTACGTATATGTGGAGAATAGGAAAATTGACTTTTTAACCACTTTTTCTTGCGGAGCTTTGTGAACACATTACTCTGCATGGCGGCTTTCATTTTTCATTTTCGTTCACATGCGGTCAATCAACAACAAACACTTTTCTAAATAATCTATTTATATATGCAAGTACATATATGTAGAGTATGTATGTATGTAATTAAAAATTAAATAAATTGCTTCCATTTAATAATATATGCACTATGTACATATATATGCAGTTATGTATGTATAGAATTTAAGCAATCAACGAAAGTGCCGTAAGCAAAAACAAACAAAAAGTAATTATAATAAAAAAAAAACATACACAAAACACTTAACACTGTTGCAAACATTTTTTGATCAAAAACCGAAAATGCGTAACTAAATTTCATAAAGTTTTGCAAAGATTTTTCTTCTTATTATTTTGAATTAAAAACCTATAATATTTACATAACGTTGATGAAGTGCAGGGAGATCCTAATTGGAAATTTTAAGCTGAAAATTTTATTTGTTTGCCTACTTCTCTTCCCCTTTTGACCATTTTAGAAAGTTCTCACACATAATAGCAACGTCAGTAAATAAATTGTGGCCAACTAACATCGCGAAATCGAGTTTAAGCATCAAAATCGGCATAAGACTACGTTGCGTTCAAGTGAATTTGTATTTTTGGAATTTGTATTTTTTTGAAAACGTCACAAATACCATATATCTTGCTATATACGTATATATATACATATGTATGTATCTATATTATAACAAATAGTTACTGCAGATATGCACCAAAAAAAACAATAATTATTCGACAAATAGTAAGTTGTAAAATTGTTCCATTCAAGCACAAGACAAGACGAAACGCTCTTAAAATCACCTTATAGGTATAGAAAAGTATCATTTACGAAAGTATTCCAAATAGGTATTCTTCCCCTTCCTCGCTAGTTGACTTGTCTATCGCAGTTTTAAACATTAATTATTTTAGTTGGTTTTTCGAGTTTCAAGCGCGTGTACGTCCGTCTCGTTAAATATCGTTTGAGCAACTAAAAGTTTCTCTGAAGCACCTTAAACCGCTTCTCAAGCTTTGTAAACGACAATGGGAGGCATGTGAACATATGTATGTATGCACATCATATAGCGCCGGCGATAAAGAAAACAACAAAATCACTGAACAACTCGTATCACGATCTTTTGAGAACGTCATTATAGCATTCATTAAAATTTCATTACTGAATTTTAACTAAATATGTATGTATGTACATATATAAGATAATTTTTTTTCGTTGTAGTCTCCAACCAGCCCCATTTCTGTACGCTTTTGCGTTCGTCAAAGATTTTTACATCATTGCTTTAAGCTTGTGATCAACTGTTTCTTGTTGAGAGCTGTTGCTATTTCAATACTCTTCTAATAGCATGAAAAGATAGCTTAGAGATGCGAAAATTGAACCACTCATACACATTTAATAGTAAGTAAGACAAAATTCGCTCGAAACTGCATGAGATTTCCGATTGTAGCTTCAATTTGACATCCGACGCATCTCAATAGAACTGATACATATGTTATGTTGACATAAACGATTGTATTAGAAAAACGATACTATTTTCAAAGGTGTATACAACATGAAACTCTTACCACTAGTTACAAATCCTAACTACGTTTTACACATTCATGATTTAGTGTACGTTGAATATATAGGGTGTTTTTTATAGAGGTATAGAACTTTAAGTTGGCATTACTTTTCAAGATGGCGACCGATTTAACAGCTGTCAAGTGATTTATTCTCAGCTTGGTTTGGCAATTCATCATGAATAGACTCACGCCTGAACAACGCTTGAAAATAGTGCAATTTTATTTCGAAAATAATGGTTCTGTGCGGAAAACGTGTCGCGCACTACGTCCATTTTAGCGATGTTTAGCGATGAAGCGCACTTCTGGTTGAATTGAATTCAGCCATGCGTTGTTGTTGTTTTCTGTACTACCCGAAAGAAAATTGTGATCATGCTAATCTTAGTAAAAGTTAGTGAATTTAATTCAAAATTGAATGTTTGGAACAGAAAAACAATTGAAACAAATGTATTCAGGTGAAACCAGGTTTTTCGGTGCTAGATTAGGAAGTTCCATTACTAATGTCATGATCATGCTAGATCTATGAATCACAAACAAATGGCGTTCGGTGATGCAACGTCATATTCGCTAGTGTTGATAAATATCATTTATATATTTTTGAAGTGACATATACTCTAAACACAATTCATTGGGACCAATTCGTATCTTTTGCAAATTTATTATATTTTTCAAATTTATTGTTTTAATGTTTAAGCAAAACTCGAAATATATTTATTAAAAAAAAAAATATTTATATATACATATATATAAAGGAAGTAAGAAATTACTTCAAGACTGAAAAGAAACTCAAGTGGTAGCCTTCTGATTAATTCATTTTGGTTATGTGATTTTTCATTGGAGAAAATGCAGATAATCATTATTAACGGTTCCTGAAATCTTTCAATGTTCCACTCCAGAAGAACAATAAACAGGCATGACATTTAACTCTTCAGGAAGCTGCAGTGGGAGGCACTCTGACATGTTCGCTTTAATGGTTAACTGCAGACTAATTGCAACGTCAGTTCACAGTCTTGAAGCAAGCGGCTATATAAATGTGGCAGAAACGTAAAAAAAAACTTGCGTGTTCCAATGCAAAACCCCGTTTTGATGACGACCACGGGTGTATAGATCACTTAGTTCCTCAATATGTCTCTGATTTGCGTCCGTGACTTAAGGGAAGAGAAGGATGATGTGACCAAGGAAACGTTAAAAGAGGGCTTGGAAAGTTGGACGATTTTCTACCCTACTTGTACTCTTATCCACGGCTCTCATCAACAAACCGTTAGAAGAAAGCTTGGGGCGTCATTTTCAAACTCGTTTTCGTTTCGACAATATCGAAAGAAGACCTGACACGATGGAGAATGATGGTTTCAGACCGGAGTATAGTCATATTGTGGAATAAGTCTTCTCAGTATCGCATAAAAGGTACTTCAGACCTGGCAAATCTATCATTGGTCAGATATTCACCATGCGCCATATTCTGGGAAAGATTCGTGAGAAAAGTATAGACACCTTTACCTCCTTATCGCTTTTAAAGCTGTTTCAATATCTAGATTTGAATTAGAAGTGCTCACAAAACCCCTCTTTTTGTTGCTTGCTTCATACGTCAGTGTTGACAGTCTTAACCTTGAAGTCGTAGAAAATTTCGCCTAACCAGCATTCTGGACTCCATTGACCTGAGTACGCAATTGAAAAGGAAAATTCTCTCGACAAAAAAAAACTAAACTGTACAAGTCGCTCATCATTTTTGTCCTCATATATGGTGCCGGTACTAGGAATTTTCGAAAGAAAGGTTTTGCGAAAGATTTATGGTTCTGCGCACATCGTCAATATTTTAGAGAATACAAATTTCGAATAATGGGATTCTAAAAAGACGTTAGCAGTCTTCGTAGTAACATTTGAAAAAAATGTAAAGTTGCCAACAGATTGAAAGTCACGGGATTCGGGCGAACATACGGCAGCAAAGCCATACGACCACCACTGCCAAATCATTGTCAAACCCGACGAGGCGCGATGACCGTGTATAAATTTCATTCGGTGACCACGCTTCGTCGAACCCGAAGAGGTGCGCGAGCTCTTCGGTTCATTCAAACCCACTCATCAACACCCTTCTTCCTCTGATCTGAAACTGCCGAAACAGCACGTTTTCTGGGCTCCCGTCAGATGACCTCGATGACTTGGAGTAGGATAAGTGAACCGCTACAGCAACAGCAACAACTGGACGGCGAATTGCCTTCTATGTTGCGAGCAACGTTTCTTTGTCTTTACCCTAAGTACTGCCAGCTGGCGATTAGAGTTTTTTTTGCGGCTGCAGTCGTATGCGAAATAAAGGAGTGCCAGCGCTCACTGTCCCTATAATTTTACTTCATCGACTTACACTTCGAAGATTTCGCTGTGCCGTGAAGTGAAAAAGTGGGAAAGGTCGGCGATATAGCATCAAAGAAACCGGCTTCGAAGATCTGAGCGGCTGCTTAATTTCGTTTCTTGGATCGCAGCTATTAACAGGTGCTCCCGGAACATAAAGACGACTATCTCGTCGATCTTTTACTAGAGTCCATTGCAGTTCAGTTGTATCAGTCGAGTGCGTCTCGGGGAGATGTTCGTATGTTGGGGGGTGAGGGAGTGATGAGTTTACTCAAGAATGCTGCGCAGGCACGTCCGAAAGTTACACCAGTCAGTGCAAGAATTGAATTTCACTGATGTCACGTTCCGACGTACTAACGTCACACACACAGGTTACACAATCCGAGGTACTAAGGGCTGCTGGGTAGCCCCCAACAGGGCGGGTGGTGCTGGATCTTTTTTTCTTTGACTCTAAGCGCTAACCACCCTTCGAGTAGTGTATTATTTCGACTTCATCTAAATTTACAGAGTTAAATTACTTATAAGCTAGGAAGAGAATTTTCGATTTTTCATTGCATTGATTACATTACATGGGTACAGGCATATATACATATGTATGTATGTATAAGTTGTATAATTTTGTATCAGTAAATAGCATACATTAAATTGAGTTAACAATCTGCGTTGAACACTTTGAGTGTATCTATAATTTTATAGATTAGTTTTTTAAAAGAGTTTTTGAGGTTTTCGGCTTTAGTTAGTTCACATATAGAGAATGGAGAAACATTGAGTATTTCGCAAAGGATTATATGCGTATACCTCTTCTTGGACAAATGAATTTGAAGCAAATGAATCATCGTTTGCGGTGTTAATCGTTCACCGAGACAGGTCGTCGTTGGCTATTTCAAAACGTTTGAGAAATTCTTTGCGGAACCCATGTCCAGTCAGTACTTGAATCATTTCGAATGGGACTCCAATTTCGAAGGAGTTGCATCTGCAAAGTTAAAAGGTTGAGCCACTCAAGAGGGCCACAAAATAGACCTTTTTTGAGATTTTTTTTTCGGGAAAATTATTAAATAAATCTGATTTTTGACAAAAGGCATTTTTATACATATAATTAACTGCTTATAACTATTTAAGAAAAATTAATTTAAAAATGGCGGCGATACAGCGTTCTCCCTTTTTTACGTAGAATTTTTTCAATATATGCATTTTTGACAAAAAGGCGGGTCTCTAATGCAAAAAGTAACAATTTGGCCTAAAAAATTGTTCGAAAATATTTAATAAAAAAAACTATGCAAGATAAAAAAAATCCTACGTACTTCTGTAGATAATGTATTTCTGAAGATGTTGTCAAACTTCAAGTGAATCGGTTGTAAATTGTTTGAGTTATGTTTACGGCCAACTTGAAAAAAACAGTTTTGAGATAAACGCGTTTAAAGTTTTGAGTATGCCTTACTGACTGAAGCAGACGCTTCAACTAGAGAACGAAAATGGCGCATTTAGAAATTTTTATCTATCATAATCTTTCGGGATAACATTTTTGAGACCATAATATATCATGTGAAAGAAAAAAAAATCAATTTTCCGAAAATTCTAGAGTGGCCTAACCCCTTAAGCCTGACTTTACAGTCAACCAAGTAAAGGGTGATCCATTATTTTACTATCATTCGAAAGAACATTCTTTGGCATTTATTTTTTGAAGATTATCTCTTTCAAATGTTGACGGCGGCTGCATCTCAGATGGTCCATCCGTTGAGTCCAATTTTCGATGTCTCATTCGAGCATTTCGACTGGTAACTGGCGAATGACACACGTGATGTTTTGCTCCAAGGCCTGAATCGAAGCGCGATTGTCCGCATAGACTTTAGACTTTACATATCGCCACAGGAAAAAGTCTAACGGTGTGATATCAGACGATCCTGGTAGCCAATCGACCGGCCCAAAAAGCAAAGTTTTCTACTCACCGAAGTGTTCTCTCAATAAATCCATTGATTGATGCGATGTGAGGGAAGTGGCGCCGTCTTGTTGAAACCAAATGCAGCGGAGATCACGAGCTTCAATTTCAGGCATCAAATATGATATGCGCGATATGATATGACAATATGAAATATGACAAAAATCATCTATGAGTGATACGTAAATATCACGCTAAGAACACGATTTAAACCAACAAACTCAATAAAAAATTACATATCCTAACTAAATATACCGGAGAATTTGTCGACATAATTTCAATTAATACATATACATTTACTAAAAAACTACCTATATTTTGTTCTTTTTAGCCCTTATAATTCAATGCCTTTTTCTTAAATATCAATAAGAGGGATAAGGTTACTTTATTTTATCTTATAGTGCGTCATTATAAGAATGTCGTCTCAAGATTCATCAAAAAAATCTCAAAAAAGTATTATTCCTCATTTTTGACCGTATCTCGCTCTTTTTAATCCTGTTCTGCTTTGACTTAAATTGCTTTCCAAATGGCTTCCTCGACAAAGTCTTTTGTACGTATACATAATCTAACTATTGTTCAATATGCATATAAGGTTGCCAATGTTAAAAATATAAAGAAAATTATTACCTCGTTTCGGAGGTCCAGCTTTCGGAGTAGCGTGTGAACAAAGACGACCAAACTTAGCAACATTTGAGCTTGTATCACCACTGTAATTTGTTGGAGCACGTAAACGACTCGTAGGTCCCCCGGTAATCGAGGAAGCTGGTGTTGAAGAAGAGGACGCTACGTTTATCTTTTGTGTAGTTAATGAATGATTTGGTTCCAGCGATAACGATTCCCCATCAGCAGGTGGTGCAGCTTCAGGAGGCAACAATTTAGGCGGAGGCATTCCAAAATTATTATCATCACTCATTTTTCTATATTTTTTTAAAAAATATTTCACTTATTTCAAATTCCTAGCTCAAACCGAATAAAGATTGCAAACATACACTGTGATACAAACACTTTTGTTAAATGAATTTTTTGTTTGTTTTGAGTAAATTAAGGGAGACATGCTTAACTTACGTAATTTTTAACTAGTATATGTTATGAATTTCAAAAAAAAAAAAAAAAACAATTAAAATCACCGAAAAATCGAGTAAATTAAACCTTTAAACAAAATAAACGGATCCGTCTAACAAGCACTGTATCCACCAAAAATGATTGCCGCAGACTTTACATCCGACTATCCACATAGATTATACCAACGATTATTGGCATTATCCCCTGTGAATATTAATGCTTACAATTTAAAGTGTTTAAAATGCTGTCCAAAATATATTACGGGATTTTTTAAAGCCGATAAAAAATGAAGGTCAGATTAATTCCCTCTGAATATCGATACTCTATGCGATATACTGAAAAATCGATTTATAATTTACATCTATACAAACAACTGATTTGGTCAGAAGCATGAGCACAAAACACACTGAAAAATAAACAAAAATAGTCACATTTATGGAAAATGATCCATAATTCAATTCACTCCATTTGAATTGATAATCAGCGTTTGCATTTAATCTTTCAACACATTTATTTATTTTATATAGCTATCACACTTGTAGTATATATTTCACAATGGAACAGAGCAGCTTTAATAACTTTTTTTTCACATTTTCATCCAGAAATTTTCACTTTGAATGCATTCAAAATTGATGTCATTAAATTTCTATGGGGTTGAAAAACCCTTTTCACCATACACATTTCGTCGGCGTTATAATATATCACAAGACACAATATTAAAAAAGCATATGACACAAATTGTGCAATGGGATAAATTATACAATATAATGTTGATGAAGATTCATAAATTATAACCCCTTGCTCACAAATTTTGAATATTATTACCCGTCAAAAATAACAAAATTTATAACAATTGAGCAGAAAATAAAACGCAACTAAAATGTTACCGAAAAACTTATGACTTTTTCAATTTTGACGTTTTCTCTTTACCGTATTCTCCGAAATATTTGAAAAGGGATAGTTAGCATTTTACGATCTCTCGTATAGGTCTATGCATTTTTACAATCAAAACTTGTTTACACACAAATTCTAAAAACAACACAATCCTAAATTGTTTTAAATAATAAATATTTCTCTTAGTGTAAAGTGTTATACAAATATTTTTTTATCTGCCTTGATCATTTCCCAAATCCTTTGAGTCCGATCACTACATTGTTAAATTAAAGTCGTAAACTATGTTATTACTAGGTATTAATCAATAACTAACAATTCACTTCGCTATTCGCTTGTTAGTAGTATTATCTACATTGAGTTTGCTTTACGACTGATAAGCCCATCAGTTGTGCTTCTAGGTGAACCACTTTCATCTTGTTTCTTGGTCTCCCAACGGTCTGGAATCGATACATTACGTCGTTAAGCAGCTTATATGAACCTTTGCAATTGCATTGAAATTTCGGGGCAAACTTTTCTTTCCATGTGGATTGTATAACAATATTAATTCTCCGTTTTGGAATTATTCAGAGATCATCGCCTTCATTTTGTTGCTCATAATTTGAGTTCGCTGTCTAACAAGAGCATACATCTCTCTTAACTTTTCGTCTAGAATGTTAGATGCTTTTTTCCCAATTTTTCCCTCATCACCATTTACTCCAAATTGTAAATCACTGAGCAACTCGTTGTTTTATGCATTGCAGACCGATATCCCACCAGAAACAGTGGTATACCAATCGTCCTACTGTTTGTCCACGACCTTCTGCAAGTGCTCTTCAAGGTTTTGGTTGAATCATTTTACCATGCTATTTGATTGAGGATGCAGAGCTGTCGTTCGGGTTTTTCGAATACACAGTATCAGGCACATCTCCTGGAATGCCCAATTGTAAGTGAATGCTTCCGCAATTGTTTTGGCTTCCTGGTTTGAAATTGGGCAGACCTCCATTTATTAAAGTAGTTCATAGCCCTCAAGACATAATTCTTCCCTAATATGTTCATAGGGAATGGACCGGTTATATCCATGGCAACTCGTTTGAATGGTGCACATAAGTTTTATTGCTTCATCTGCCCATGACTTCTGAATTTTGGCCCCTTAGCTGCAATACACACCGTGAAGTTAGCAATCCATTCTGTAACCGATTGACGACAACCAACCTAATAGAACCGCTGCTTGATTTTCTCCAGCGAGAACGTGTGAAATTCATAACTTTGGAACTACTATTAGAGTGCGGGAGGACTGACCATCTTCACTTTCCCTCACTCTCTGCTAACAGAAAGATATCAATTTTAAACTGCTCCATTGTACCCAGTATGTCTTTGCATTGGAACTTTCTGCTGCCATTTGTTCCTTACTTGGCCGTCTGTTCATTTTCAATTCATGCATTAACAGTCGTTAGCCGGACGCTTATAATGTCTTCCTTACCCTCAGCTTTTAAGCAGTGCTTACATTTCCGTGCGTTTATTGTGGGAGCGTTCATCGAAGTATTTGAACGATTCAAATGCAAGGACACGACCTTTCAACTGATTGACTTTGGTCTCAACAAGCTCCTTTAACTTATCTTTCCGTTCTTCGATTCTATCCTGTCTTTCCTTAAGTTCTGCATTGCCTTTACCAAATTTTGATTATTCCTTTGATTATTCCTTCCGTGCATACATCTTTTGTGATTTGTTGGCATCCTGTGCATCCAACTTTTGTATGATGCTGGCATTTATTGCAGACATATTTTGTCTCTATATCCTTCATGGCTGTGTCTCGCCCTCCCGACGGAATTTGTATTGGTTGAAGTCGATGCCTTGAACTTCCATTGCTCAATGTAAATTTATTACTCAATAACTAACAATGCACTTCGCTCTTTACAAGCACTTATAATACAACTTTCACAATGTACTATTTTTACTTCACAGTAGTGTTATCAGCAGTAGTGGATCCAATTTTTTTGGAGACATCAGACACGAATAAACTGCAAAAGTAGATTCGAATTTAAGGTTTACATTGCTTCCGAAGGGGGCGGGTCCGGACCCGAAAACTCCACCCGTGGATTCGCCACTGGTTATCACCAACGAGTTCACTTTATGACTGAGTTGCTCTGCAGTTGTGTTACGCCGTCGATAGTTTGTAACTAACGCCTGGAAAGATCGAAATGTTCTCGATTCACACTGTAGATCATGCCAGCTATTGGCTTCTCTCTCTCATCTGGCATTCGCTTTGCATATTCGCCACAATGCATTCTTTGACTACAGTAAAATTTTACGTTCTTCGATTTAATAAATTTAAAAAAGGTAAATATTTAAGCAACCCTGCTTATTTTTATGATTAGCTAAGAATCGAGGAAAAAGGAGACTGATGAAAATTTTCTGCAAGGCGAACCTGCATATATGAGTAATTTCATAGTGGATTTGTAGTTGAAGTGAATCATAATTTGCGGTACCAATAATTATTTGCATTCAAAATTAAGTTGGTAAGTGATTTGAGCAAAATATAACAAATATGCATTTTTGGAACAGTTAATATCTATGTAGTCAATCTTAAATCATGTGTACATATGTGTATTAGTTTGTGAAGTGTGGGTTATTCTGAAATGGTGGAAAATTGGATGCCGGCTTTAGTTGTATTACGATTTTAGAGATTTCTGTACAATACTTTAAAGCGGCTGGATGATATTGGAGGAGAAAGTTACGATGTATATATATCAAGGCCAGGCCACATACTAAATGGATTGGGCGTGATTCCAAGATGCTCTGAAATAGATACATACGTGCAAATGTATGTAAGGCGAAAGCAAAAATAAATACATATACATTGGTACTTACATTAATATTTAATATTGAAATTCGGACATATATAAAAACAAACGTGGGTGTTTATTTATTTATTTTATATTTTTTTTGGAGGAATGCCAGATCCAAGAGAAGAGTTAAAAAATTCGTCGAATAACTTGGCAGCTGTTCGCTTTATCACATAAAATGATGTATGTACATATACATAGATGATGTTTTTGTTTTTATTTTTGGTGATGATTCAAAATTTTGTATGTGTGTAATTGCAATGATTCCTACTTTATAGTTTTCAGATACTTTCCATAAATATAGCTCAAATATAGAACTATATTTGCATTTATACACATACATATGTGCAAACAATATAAAAAATAGATACGCTCAGCTAGGTTTCAAGTATGCTTCAACAAGCCTAAAACAATTTTACTATGCTCTATTACATTTGAAGAGGTTTACGTTCTATCCCTTTGATTTAATGGAAGAAAACTGCTTTGGGTTAAGCAAAGTAACAATGAGTTATAATAAAGTTTTAAATATATTGGAACCAAAATATAATAATCTGTGGTAGCAGTTCGTTGGGAATGTCTTAAAAAGAAGTTGTAACTACACTACAATGCAGTAGATATGTTCACACTTCAGAACAGTTTTTCTTGCAGTCATTTTCATGTGATCCCACTGTTTCTTTTTGACCACTTGCAGGTCATTTTCTATGTGTGTATGTCAAATACGGACATATCCTAGTTGAAAAATGCGTAAGACCTTACTTTTTTCGAACATGAAGTAATTACCGAATTTTAATATAAAAAATCACGCATGACAACCTAAGCGAAGTGCTACTGTGAGCTTCTCGACATGTTTTTTTTTTACAAAGGTAGAAAATGTGTAATGCAAATCAGACAAATTAATTCTAATCTATGAAAACAAGCATGGTAACGTATGCGAAGTGGTAATGCTTGGAAAAACCAATAATAAATATAAAATAATAATAGAAATGAGAAATGAGTGAGAAAATATTAGAAAAGGGAACCAATCTAATTTGTTAGCCTTTTTTTTTTAATACACAAGTTATAAATTTTTCTAGCATGTCTGCAGAAAGAGAGATATGACCATTTAAACAAATAAAAATTGCAATCACTCTCCGGATGTTCCATTTTTTCTCATCTTTCCGTGAAATTTTCAAGCAGTACCACTGTCGGACAGCTTCTGGAGCTCCTCATACTTCCTCATCTCGGCCTCTTTTTTGTCTGCACGTGCTTCCTTCTTCAATTCTCAATATCGATCCCATAGACAGTCTGCTTCCTTTCCAATGCGGCACGGCAGTTCTTATCTTACCATTACCATTTCTGTTTAATATTATACCGTTTTCACAACTTTAACGTCCATGACGACATCATAGAAATATCAAACAAAACAACTCTGAATATTGTCACTGCAGTTGAATTGGTAAAAACAGGCAGGCACAATGTAAATATAATTTTATTTGTGGTCTGGTTTGTACGTTTTTATTCGAAATATATACGTAATTGTTGCCCGTAGTTGTTTCTTTTATGTATATTATGTATCTGATTTTCAAACATAGTTTTCGGACTGAGGCTTCCTACGTATAATGTAAATATTTTTCAATGTTATTGCATTTTTATACCTTTAGGAGAAGAGATAGACCCACCGAAATTTATACCGATCGTATCAGAATCACGGGCTGAATTAATTTAGCTATGTCCGTGTGTCCGTCTGTCTGTTTTATCGCAAACTAGTCTCTCAATTTTTGAGATATTTCAACCAAACTCGGTTGGAAGATTCGTCTATACGTTTAAACGATCATTTGTCGGAAACGGCCAAATAGGGCCGCTATAGCATATATACGACTGATCTTTCAGATTTTAAGTTTTGGGTCATAAATCATAAAATCATCAAAATCGGGCGACTAACATAAAGCACCATAAACCGATTTGCTCAGATGTGTGATTTTAGTGAAAATCATCGAAATCGGAATATTATATCATACAACTGATTTGTTGATATTTGAGGTTTTGGCTTAAAAAATCCGTCAAAAAAAACATCTAAGAGTGTGAAATTTGTTATTATACAAACGTAAATTGAAATTGATATTTCCGTTCTCTCTTGTTCTTTCATGTGTAAGGTTATAAATACTTTTGGCAATTCTGAAACACAAAAGATTGAATTTTAAATCCTTTTTTTATTTGGGATGAAGTAGGTATTCAATGGCACGTACAACCATTAGATAAACACAATATAAGTGTACACTGGGTTTAACAACTGGAAACACCAGATAAAAGTTTATTGTAATTCCCCTTTTCACAGCTCTCGACCTGGACAGTTTATTGGCCTCCTGTGTGTTATCGGCGTTATTTGGTGTTGAACTAACTTTCGCTGTGCCGGTTGCGGTCTTCATTCCTTTAGCCGTTTTGTTTTGCTCCGTCATACTTGTGTTTCAATATATGCACATATCTACATACACACATACACATCTTTGATCATACTACATATACGAGGGCAATCCAATAAGTAGGTGCTTAGCCTCACTGCCAAGGGTCGCCCCTATCGCAAGAGAAGAGAATATTTAGCAATTTTTCCCCAAAATTCAGTGCATTCTGCTCTTTTAGCGCTTATTTAAGGCATTAAAGGCACTTTAATGATTGCCACAAAAAGTTATTCAGTTTTAGAAAAATTTAATTTCTCTAATTAATCAAAGGAGATATTTCAGAGGTCTCTGAAGCAAATACGGATCGTATAAAGATGTGAAAATTCTTAAAACTCTTCTGAATTGCTTGTGTTTAAAAGACAGTACTAAAAATAGACAGTAGTAAAAATCTAATGCGAATAAAACTATATAACAAAAAAATTATTTTAGATAATTTAATACAAATTAGATAATCCAAAATGTTGTGCAGCTACTGGACATTTACACAATGGCGTCAGTTAAAGCTTTTTGGACTACCCTCATCCACGTGCTTTCAGCCCATGTCCATGCGTATACATATGCATACTTCATATATTTACGAGTATGGTACGTATGGTATCCCTCTTATGGTTTTTTTTTTATTAACTTTTTGTACTCGTATGTCCGCCTTCAGAGTTCATCCGTTTTGATTTGGCGTAGTCAGTGTGCACTTGGTATTTGCTTGACTTAGGCGTGGCTCGCTTTTGCATTACAAGGAGTTTGTCATATTTCTCTATTATAAAAATTCGTGCCAACACATGCGTGTAAATGATATTGGTAAATGTAAAATCAGTGCATTTAAAATATTCTCGTGAATTTGGTGAACATGAAATAAAGTGTTAATGAAACATATGTACATATTTACTTAGGTTTATATGTATACATATGTATATGTGTGTAGCTGCCAACGCTCTCGTACCATTAATACAAACATTGTCCCTTTTATATTCTTAAAATGACCACTTTTTATTCTTATTTTCTCTCCATATAATTTCTGCAAGCGGCAAACCAATTGCCCGGAAGATGTACAGGTATATGAAAACGACACGTGCAAACGGTTTTAATAAAAACCTGCTAGATAAAATTGTGTCAATGTGAAGCATTTCACCTGCACACCATCCAATAGCTATCTATGAGCGTACGTTATTTCATGTACCAAATGGCCTGATTGTCTCCTGTGCACGAGAATATATTGGATACACGCAAGTACATGCTAAGATACATACATACGTATTATGTCGGTATGTTCATCGCTATTCTATTCCCTGCTCTGATAATGTTTTATTTTGACGCATGCGTGGTAAAAGTCCTGTCAAATCGAAGCCAACAAACAAATTACAAAATACAAAATACAAAAATATGAACATGTTATTTGAATTCATAATATCCGCATTTAATATTAGTGTGTAAATGATACAATAATTAAATTTCAAAAGCATGTGCAACAATATAAATTTTTGGCTAATTAGTTTTTGCCACTTTTTCCGAATGTACTCAATATTGTTTATACTTTAGAGAGATACTATCTATCTTCGCGTAAATGAGCACATAAAAAATTGCCTTTGGAAGCATGCCGGAGCAGGTCGATGTACAGTAGGCGCGCGAACGCGACCCAGTGAGTTTTAATGTAGGAGGAAGAAAAGTTACATAAATAAAAAATAAATAAAAGAATATATTGCGAGTATAATTTAACTACTATTGTTTATAGCTTTCAAAACTAATAACAAATGATATAATATATTGATATCAGCATATTTTGTGCGCCATAGATATTCGTGCGTGGATGTGTGCGAGAAGAATTGAATTCAACAAATAATTTAATACGAGCATATCGTTTCGAAATATATTTTATGATCATAGGAGAGTAGAAAGATTTACGTAAAATGTATTGTTTGGAATTTTCTAATCATTATGTCTAATATATAGGAACCTACATTAAGGCTCTATTAACCTGCTCTGTTTTCGTCGTACTTTCATATGTCCATGAAGAGGCTTAGATTAACTTATTACCCACCACCTCCGAGCTAGTAAAAGCTCGGAATTGCCTGACCCAAATAATCCAATCAGCTGGTAAACACATAGAAATATGCAAATACAATTCCAGACTGTGTGTTGAGATGTACATATGTATATACATACATATGTAAGCATGTATATCAAAAGGCGTTGGCGCTTGTTTGTAGAACTTTCAAGCTAAAATTGTTATTTTTTTATTATAATGTTCATTTATAATGAAATATTTCTTAAGTGCACTCATAAAATTGCAGAAAAAGTGAATGAAAAATGAATTGGTATCTCGTATAACAATTATAATCGAATCCTTCTTGAATAAAATGTTCAAAAATAGTCAGTTCAAGTTATTATGCATTAATATTACAGTGAAATCTAATTGCCAAACAAAACTTATATCGTATCGAAATGTTTTCTTGTTGTCGTACAAATACTAAAAACTTGAAATTATCAAAAAAATTTAAAAATAATAAGAAAAGTGATACAGATGGAGAAACCGTGAACGACCAAGATCGAATAATACCAACAATAAATATCGATACGGTTAAAACAAATGTTTGCAAAGACGGAAATGCCTTTCTTCCTCAAAACGGAAATAAAGCTGGAAATGTCGATGAAGATTTTACTAAAAGTGAAGGCTCAGCGTTAGACAATAAAGACGAAAGAGGAGATGCCTTGGAAACGATATTACATGATATTGCCGTCGATGTTCCGTTAGCAGAAGCAATTGGTATTTTATTTTTATATGTTTTTCACTTTAAAACTCAGAGTGTCATCACTGTAAATACATACATATGTAGATAAATACTGCCTCACTTGAGTTTCACAAATTTTAAAATCTTAGTATGTAAATCGACACGCTCATTGCGTATATTTGGCGTAGCCTTCTTTCGTTAAACGACAACTTACTACTTTTTAAAGCAAACTTATGGGTTTTGAACTAGATTTTTACGTTTTCATAAGATTGGAGTGAACGTTGGTTACTATAGATAAAAAATACATGCAACAACATTAAATGCATGTAAATTCCAAAATACGCGTACATTGCGTTGTATGTGGTGTTGAAAGAGAGAAAGAAAGAGTGAAAAGTTTGAAAAAAAAAACATTTAAATCAATTTCTTTCGTTTCCTTTTTCAAAATCGAATATTCAAAATTTCAGTTCGATTTTCTTGTTTTTTTATAGGTGTAGCAAAGCACGCTAGGGTCCGCTAGTAAAATATTAAAAAGAAAAACTGCAAAAAAAAAAATATAAACGAAAAAAAAATTTTCAGGATAAAGCCATAAATAAAAGAAATTAAAAATAATAATAAATGTTATCTAAAACTTTCAAAAAGATAAGCCTGTCTGTCAACATCTTCATTAACTGTATTCCTATATAAAACCACCACCCATAGCAACCGAAGAGTTCACGTTGTCTCGCCAGACCCGAATGATACTGACACAATTAAGATCAATGTAGTAGATTCAACTCCTACTTAACCGGACTCGTCTCCTCCATAACCTACGTATGTCCTCCCCGCACGACACTAATCACCTCTTTATATGACCACTAAAACCTACTTACCTAACAACCCTTTATTTCTGGTTCGAACCCGTTGGAACAGGTGGTTTCTTGGACCTCCTTAATGACAATGATTGATTTTGCCTACTCCTTCTGCATTTCATAAATCTGCTTTCTCTAAATTCGAATTTGAAAAATAGTATATAAAATTGCGAATTACACTATTCTTTCTGCATTAAAATATAATTCAAATAATTAAAAGAATTTAAGAAAAATTAAATATAAAAGTAAATCAACAGCTTAGAGAAGGGACTTAAGTTAAGTCGCTTATGTATATAATTTTTATGAAGAGAATTGCAAAAAAGAAAAATATTTAAATATTACAAATATATGTTTATTGAATTAAAAGAATTTTTGAAAGGGAAAAGAATAATTTTAAAAGGCATAATTTAATATACGGAGCTTACAAATCAAAATTCAGCAAAAAATATAAGAAAAGTCGAATTAAAAAAACTCAAATATATATGTATATATGGGGCGCTTCCAACAAGACAAACTACTATAACTATTTATTTTTTTGTTAGTATTTAAAAATAGTTTTGTAATTATAGTGATTCTATTGTAAGAATTTTATGAGAGTCCACGGTCACGAAACTGTTTCATATGGCGGATCCGAGGAGGAGAAATCGATAAAGATGTGTCTTGCTCTCGTATATGTACATATGTATGTACATTTGTCATGTATGTCCTATGGGAATATTGTTTTTTTTTTTGTGTGTGTCATACATATGTATGTATTTACAACGAAACGTTTTTGTAAATTGAGGTTATTTGTATAATCACCCACATTGTATTCACAGTGGAGAACAACCAAAGCGGTGAGCAAAACAAATCATCTCCGACATTTAGCTCCGAATCTGGAGCTTTGAGTAACATTGCAATAAATAAAGTAAATTCTGATGATAGCGAAAAGCAAGCGGACATAGAAACACTTGGTTTGAAAAATCATGATGAATCTGTAGCAGGCACCACACCGGTGAAGAGTTGTCTGTCTCGTCACAACTCCATGCACACATCTATAAAAAAGAAGGTGAATATCAGCGTTCACGCCGAAATAATCGAACCGGATCCTCTACACCCGCCCCCATACGATCCGGTTGTATTGGCTGTTGAAGATGATGATGTTTTCTCCGATTCACTACCCCCACCTAAACGAGAGAGTATGTGTGCACCGTATATTGAGCAAAGTGAGGCGCCTGAGTTGATGACATACACTCATGGGCTGCCCGAATGGTTCAATGATGAAAGGATCAATGACATGTAAATCAATTTCTTTCAATATCTAATTATTGCGTCATAATTGCTTAAAAGCACATTTTAAAATTATTAATTTCGACATTTTTTATATATTGTATTATGAGCTTCAATTTCAACCTTATTCGAATCAGTTCTTATTGTTTTAAAATATGCTTAGATATGTATTAGATGTATTTCATACCCGGCTGTAATGTATATACATATATGTATTTTTTAAATGAAGAATTTTATACTAAGAACTTCTTGGTTAATTAGCATTAGATCTAATACTATAACCCTGTAGTATTCATTAATAAAATTCATTCAAGAAAACTTTGCCTTTGCAATAGATAATATTTATCCATCGGAAATTATTGCTTATTTGAGTATTACTAAGAATTTTACTTCAGCTGGATATCCAGAATTGATAATAGATTTTGTATTTGCGATGCTTAGTTTGACGTAATACGTATTTTGCAGAAATAAATTTGAATCATAAAATAATGGCCAGTCAGAAAGGAGAATTAAAATAATTTTTTTTATATATTACTAATCCAATATTTTTAACTAATAATATTGCAAACGGGTTTGATATCTAGATTTATAATCTCCCACTTAACAGCCGGGTATGCTGTGGTTCACCCGAGTTTAGTTTTTCCTTTTTTGATATTTCAAATTGGACACTAGATATGTATTTCATGATTTTCGAATTTTATTAAAAACATTGTTGTATGAATATTTCATTAATTTACCATGAAAAAAAAAAAACATTTTGAACATTCGTACTGAATCTACAAAATACGGAATTTGAAGTGGTTGCATTGATCCACCTGTTACACCTGTGGGCCGCGATGAGCTGGAGCTGAGGCGACAGCGTCTCTACACAGATCTCCTACGCGCGGCACATGCAGCTGTCGAACATAATATGCGCTTTATCCCCGTATACGGGGATGCGACTGCCGGAAGAAGTGGAGAAGGTGGAGGAGGTGATTACTTATTATGTTCTTTATCTACAGATGTGCTTTAAGACTTTACTTCGTTATACTATAACAGTAAGAATTTTTTATGCACCTCTGATTTAAGTTCTTTATTCATGTGTACGTACATTTGTACATACATATGTATATGATTGTTGTTGTTGTTGTTGTTTTCTTTTTCTTTTGTTCGAATACGTTTATGATTTTTAATCTATGTATATTGTATATATTCAATATCTAGTGAATGCAATAGTTTCAGTTAATTTTTTTTGTATACATATGTAAGTGATTAACCACCAAAAGAGGGGCGAACCTAGCTTCTGTTTGGAGTTTGTGGTTCATATTGGAATCAAATATCAAATTTATTTTTGTAGAGTGTAATAAGGATTATATTCCATTTACATTTACAATTTTAACGTTTATATTGTTCTAAAAAAATGTTATCTTATCTGATTCGTTTTAATCTACGTAATGATAAATTATTCAATAAAAATATAAATGTGTGTGTACCGCACCGTAAGTAATAACATTAGTCATGGAAGTTTTAAGAGCTTAATTGCTGTGATGCGAAATTTAAAGCGGCGTATATTGAAGTTTCTACAAAAAAAAATATATACATACATATATATTTACTGAGTAACCAACGCTGATTCATTTGTGGGTAGAGCATTAATTGTTTCGCTTTTCTTATTTTTCGTTAAAAGCTTAGTACATTTTGCTCCGTAAAACATAAAATTGGCCTAACTCGGAATATTAAAAGTAGTGTTATAGTCAAATTAAGTTCCATAGAGGAGAATACCATCTTACTGAAATTTTATTAATTTGAGGAAAGTTTTAAATTCGTGCTTGGAAAACTATTCCCAATACGAATTGTCATAAAGCTGAAATTTAGTCAACGAAATCAAAATTACATTCAATTAAATTTAAAATAGTAATAAGGCATTAATGTGAGTGATTCAGTAACGAAAGAAGACTGATTTCAACATTCAACATTTTAAATAACAAAACCAACCGTACTATACCGTATTCTTGATCTCGCACAATCTATTGAGTTTCTTCCTTTGCTGGTTAATTCTTACTGGCTTTTCCAAACGATCATAAATTTTATTTCGAACTATACAGAAGTTTGTATATACTTTTCTCTCAACTTCAAATAATCAAAAAATAATTGAATATTATATAAATTTAATTGTTCACAGTTTATAATGTTGAAAAATTAATAATTAATCTAACAGGTTTTTTTTTTCAGTTACATACAGTCAAAATGCAATCAATCAGACACAACGGTGGTTTCAAATAAGAAATAACTGAGCAGTTAGTTAGAGATCTTTTTTGTGAATAGGTTGATGAAAAAACTTGAATTAAAAAAATTTAGAGTTGTGTCCATTCGTATTTAGTGTTCACTTTCATTTATGTGCAAAAACCTTATAAGTATTTTAGCCGAGTTGAGTTGAGTATTTTTTTTTTTTCATTAAACGAAAACAGCTAACAAAATAAAACTGTGACAAACTGGCACATACCCACATACATACATATGTACATATGTATATCCAAATAGCCGCTATTGCCTATAGCTACCTATAGCTACAGTCCCGCCTATCACCAGTACCGCCACCGCGACATCTAGTGCCGTCGCTCTCTTTATTTTATAACTTTTTCGTTTAGTATTGAATATACACTCATATACAACATACTAGTGCTTACAACTGCTGTATTTTCTATAGAATTATTTTATGTGAAGGCCTCAATTATGTTGTAAGTTGTGTACAGGGTATGAAGGACCCAAACATTGGTGAATGATCCGCACAATTCGAATGGGTCAGACATTGAGCGAATGCTGTGGTCGCACATTGATCATTAATGAGACTAAAACTTGTAACAATCCAGGTATGAAAAATCGACTAAAACAGTTTTGTAAACGTATTAGCATTGGAATTTTCAGCTGAGTATCAAATCTCAAATAGTCTAAAAATATTGCCTTTAATTTATAGCCAAGTGCAAGATCGTTTGGAGCATTTCTTACTTAAGAAAAAGCTCATGCCTGCATACGAGTACATGCATAGTTGTTGTTCTGCAACTGTGTTGGTATTAACAAGAACTATTTTGGGTCTACTTCGCTAAAAGTGCTTTGAGCTTATTATAAGATTATTATTTTTTAAGTTAAATTGCTGTCTTGCTGGACTTTAATGAGCTTAAAAGCATTTTGGGGTAAGCATATTCGGATCGGATTTTAGGGTTTGGATATAGTCAAATATATATCCCTTTAGGGAATTCTATTCATTTTAAACACTCAAAAGCCTTTATACGGATGGTCTCGAAGGTTGCAGACGATTACCGTATAACTACAAGAATACATTTCGTAATTGCATTAAATTATTTTATTACAATACTTGTTGCTTTTTTTTTTCTTAAGATTATTTTTTATTTACTCTCGTTTATTCTTCACTTGCACTGCTTGACTACTATGTATGCGTTATTAAGATAATTTTTTCCAAACTGTTCTAAAAATGTACATATGCTATGTGTATAAAAGTACTTTAATTCTAAAAGGAATATATTTTGTTTCTAAAAAATCTTGATTATATTATATCTTTTAATACTCCAGACTGCGATCCCGACTTAAAACCTTCTGTTGTGGAAAATCTTGAAAGTTTGGTAAATCGTCTAGAACAACTGGTTGAGCGTTTAGAACGTTCAATTTCAGCTCGTGAACTAGAAATAGCAAATCGTACATTTGATACGGTTAGAACACAGAAACGCGGGAGTTTCGATTTAGAGAAAACCGAATTACCACACATACCTGTCGAATCACCCACAAAGCAATTATCGCTACAGGCGGGAAATCTTAACGGCCGTATAGAAAAATTAGAAACTTCGTTAAATCGAATAAATTATCGTCATAGCAATAGTTTGAGTACTAACAATAGCGAGAATAGTCGGAGACTAGGAGAGCACCAGGAGCAAATACCACAAAAGGAGGATAGTTTAGAAAATATACCAACCGTGCTTGAAGACTATCAGGTGTTGCAGCCTACTTTATCTACTACAGAAGAGAAACATTTGTCGGTAGCGTCAGTCCTCAACATGAGCGTTTTAGGCTTCCAGGATATTATCAACGGCCCGCTAAGTCAATACTTGGCGCTATCTGAAAAAATTGGTGGCGATGTTGCCAAGCATGCACAGTTCGTTAAATTGGCGTTCAAGTAAGTTATTTCCCATGTACATTTTTTACACAATTTTAAAATTTTGTATCCTCGTTAACTCGGTAATAATAAAATTCATAACCCTTCACAACTCTTAACTGATTTACTTGTCAAAAAAATAAGTATAAACTGTTTCACTTTCAGTGCTCAGCTTCAGTATGTTACATTGGCTACAAAATGCTCCCAGCCCACCCAAGAAAAGCAAATGGAATTATTGAAACCCACGTCGACCCAGATCAGCACCATTCAGGACTATCGTGAGAAAAATCGAGGATCTGTATTTTTTAATCACTTATCGGCTATTAGTGAGAGTATTCCAGCCCTAGGTTGGGTCTGTGTGGTGAGGAACAAAATATTAATACTAAAATCTTAGTTGTCTATTTCATGCTTCCTAATTTCCTCTTTTGACAGTCACCTACACCCGGACCACATGTAAAAGAAATGAATGACGCAGGTCAATTCTACACGAATCGTGTGTTGAAAGAGTGGAAGGATAAAAATGCTGTTCATGTTGAATGGGCTCGTGCTTGGATTCAAACATTAACTGAATTACAAGCCTATATTAAGCAGTATCATACCACGGGACTAGTTTGGTCCGGTAAAGGATCAGCACCAGCCGGTGGCTCTGCACCGCCACCACCGCCAATTGGTGCCTGCCCACCTCCACCGCCACCACCGACATTTGACATCGGCTCAATGTCATTAGAAGATGGTAGCGCCGATGAGCGCAGTGCACTTTTCGCCGAGATTAATCAAGGCGAAGCTATAACAAAGAGTAGGTCTTTTTTTTTAAGTATTGTGATTCTGGATATGGATGTCTTCAAGTTTATTTATGTATTTATTTATTTTATAAATTAGATTTGAAGAAGGTAACTGCTGACATGCAAACCCATAAAAATTCAGCGTTGCGTACTGGCCCTGCTCCATTCAAAAAACCGACACAATTCGGAACGTCAGTTGGTGGTTCATGTCCTGCATCCACTGCTGTAAAAGAACCCGTATTCACTCGTGATGGAAAAAAATGGTTGATTGTAAGTAATTTTGAATACCAATAATAGATTATAGAGAAGAGATGTTTGGAATTATGAATGGTGTTGGAAAACGGAATTATTACAATTATAACTAAATGGAATTTAATTATCGATCCTATAGCTCTTTGAGGAGCTACTACGGTATGATCTTCATGGCGTTAATTTTGGGTGGAGCTCTGGTGAGAGGTCCATTAAGTGCTTTATTTTGCTGCTAATACAAAAAAATCAAATGATTTTATAATTGTAAAAATACACTGAGTACCAAGTATTGGTGAAATATCTCAAAAACTATTGCACTAGTTTGCGTACAAGCAGACAGGCAGATAGACATCGCTAAATTAAATCAGCTCAGTCGTTCTGATCCCACCAGTAGTAAATTTGGTGGGTCTATCTCTTCTCCTCTGGTACTTACATACTTCGAACCAAAGTTAATATACCGTTTCATGCTTCTGAAAGGCATACAAATTTTAAATTAAAGCAATTGCTTAAATATGCGCGTGATAACGGTGTAAAGCTATTGAATAATATAAAAACTCTACATTCAATGTCAAAAAACGCCTCAGAATGGTATTTTGCTGCAGAAAAAAATTCCCTATTCAAATTCTATATTAGATTATAAAATGCATTAATTAGTTAATTATTCGTATTATAAATTTTAAATATTGTTTTCAGGAATATCAGCGCAATAATCGCAATCTGCTAGTAGAGAATGCCGAAATGAATAATGTGGTATACATGTTTAAATGCGAAGGTTCCACATTAACTGTTAAAGGCAAAGTGAACAACGTCGTTTTGGATTCTTGTAAAAAATGCTCTCTACTTTTTGATTCCGTTGTGGCGTCGGTGGAATTCGTTAACTGTCAAAGTGTCCAAATGCAGGTAATTATTGGATAATTAATGGTACACAGTACTTTTGACAATTAAGCTTTACTCGATATGGAATTGTACATATAAAATTTCTTAATCTGTTATAGGTTCTTGGATTCGTCCCAACCATTTCTATCGATAAAACTGATGGATGCCAAATGTTTTTATCTAAAGAATCGCTGGCTGTTGAAATTGTAAGCTCTAAGTCTTCCGAAATGAATGTTATGCTCCCTCAAGCTAGTGGGGATTATGTAAGTTTCATATTTTACTTGTTGGAGGTCATAACAATACAACAATTATGTTTTATCATTTTCAGACTGAATTAGCTTTGCCGGAACAATTCAAGACTACTATTTCGGGACAATCGCTGAAAACCATTTGTGTGGAAAGTCTTGGTTAAACGAATTCAGTATATCGGAAGGTTGCAAATGGCTTATAACTTCATCATAGGCATATCCAATAAAATATTTATAAAAACTAAGCATACATACACGTTTATAAAATCATTTTGCTACTCAAAATAACTTTTATATGAATAATTCGTAATCAACAAAGCGTCGATATTGATACATAAATTTTAACTAAAACAATATTGTAAGATGAGAGTTTTTAGTGCAACATGTGTGTACTGCAAAAACAAACACACATATGCATTTCCTTTATTTCATTTTTTTTTTGTATGCTGCGAATTATGATTACAAATTTAATAACTGTTTTATTTATTTTATCACATTCAAATACAAAAAAAAATTAACTTGGTAAAGACTTTTCGTTTTTTAGTTTATAATTTTTTTTTTTTTTTTTGTATAGCATTACAATTATTAAAAATGAGATTCAAATTAAAGCAATTACTGCATTTTTAGGATTTTTCAATAAAAAAATATATATTATATTTTTAGTCATCGTAAAGCTTAGTGTAATGGAAATAAAAAAACTTATACCAACATAATCTAGACGGAGATTATTGTATTGAATTTCATGAAGTGGTTATCAAATATATTCAAATTTATACAAAATAACGATCTCATAGTAAATTATTGACGTGCATAGTAATTTGTCTTTTTAGTAGCATGTTACATGGAAATAAAAACTACTCGATGAACATTAATTTTCGTTTCGTACCGAGCTGGGAATATTTATAAATTTAAGATTTCCAAACAGCTGTTCGTGGAATTTAAATCGAAAGTTAATATATACACATTTTAAAGTTTTTAATCATACAATTAATTTTATACACACATCGTAATACACAGTAACAAAGACAGCTGTTCTCTTTATTAGGAATGAATTAAACTTAAATTTAACAGGCAAATTCTGCCCGCGCATATATATAAAAAGACATTAATACGTATTTTAAATAATAATGTAATTTTTTTTGAAAATAGGCGTACACACTGATGTGTATATGCTAGATGCAAACGCATCTTATGCGAGTGTTTGCTATGCTGCTATTGTAGCTTTATTAAATCTTTTTGTATTCAATGCGCTCTACTTTAACTTCGTCACCAATAAGCTGATATACATATGTCACAACGGTCGAACTTTGTATATCCATTAAAACAAAAGATGGTATTACATTTACATCTAAGGGGTTGAAAGCACCAGTAGCAGACCCTGGATTGATGTAGAATTTATTTCCATGTTCATAAGCTTCGAATTTGTAGGTGTGTCCGGAAATTAATATATCTACGTCCAATTGCCGCTGAATCAGTGCTAGAGCTTCTGGATCGCCACGAGGCACTACTTGATGACCATGTGATAACCCTATACGAAATTGTCCAACTGTAACAACCTTTTGTTCTGGATAACTTAAATTTTCATCAAATTCGCCACGCACTATGTGTACATCATTTGCTAAGGTCTTAAGATAGTCGTAGGTTTCTTTAGTGCAAAGATTTCCTGTGCATAGTATATGATGAATTCGTCCCGGTACCAATAGCTTTTTGAATTTTGCTGGTAAACTTGCACATCGATGCGGAATATGAAGATCTCCTAGCACAAGTACAAGCATTTTGGAGGCGTTTTTTGATTTCAATCTCTGGTCAAAGTAAATACGATATACAGTCGCTTTCGCTTTAATCTAAATTTAAAGTACGAAAAAATCAGCTGACTGTCAAAACTCTGGTATGTTCCGGCATAGTTAGTAATATTTTTTATGTTGTTAAATAGGGTATGTTCAGATACATTGAAATTCTCGGTACTATTTTTTCAAGGAGGTCCTAATTGGTTTATTTAATAAACTTTTAAAGAAATGAATAATAAATCCCAAGACCAGGGTAAGTACTACCTCTAATTATCTGCATTACATGATTTTAAATATATTTTTTATTATAGATTCAAACAAATTTAGTTTGCTAGTGATTGTTTTGGACACAAACCCATCCCAACGCATTGTGCGTCAGAATCCACAATTACTCACTCAGTTTTTAGATGCAATTATTGCATTTGGAAATGCGCATTTAATGCAATGCTCACAAAATAAATTAGCGGTCCTTTCCTGTCATCATCATGCCACGTAAAGTTGAAAGCTATTTTGAATAACATTTTTATCAATTGAAAATACCGCTTACAGGGACTTTCTTTATCCAATGCCTGGAAAGCAACTGGATGTTCGTCAAGTTGATGGACAATATGAAGTATTCAGCTTGGTAGAAAAGACCGTCAAAGAACGGCTTAGCCATATAATTACCAACGCCCCGAAGTTGAATGCTCCATGTGAAAGTATATTAGCTGGTAGCATGACGATGGCATTGTGTTATATTTCTCGGGTAAGATAGTAATTTCTGCTAGTCTTTAATTAAAAATAAACGTTTCAAAGCATTTACATAATCCTATAGATACAACGCAATGCCGCTGCCGGCGTGAAAATGCACTCGCGTATTTTGGTTGTTACAGGGAGTAACGAATGCGCTTCTCAATATATGACATATATGAATGTTTTCTTTACGGCTCAGAAATTGGGTATTACTATTGATGTTTGTGCCTTAGACAAGACAATGAGCCTTTTACAACAGGGTTGTGATATAACAGGTGGTCAATATCTGCGTCTCACACAGCTGGACGGCTTACTACAATATTTACTATGGGTTTTTCTTCCCGATCCACAAATGCGTCAAAAATTGGTACTTCCTCCGGCTACCAAAGTGGACTACCGTGCTGCTTGTTTCTGCCACAGAGAGTTGATTGATATTGGATATGTTTGTTCGGTTTGCTTGTCAAGTGAGTTAATACATCCTCCTAACATGCTCACATCTTGACTACTTTTTTTTTTTAAATTTATGTTTCAGTATTTTGCAAATTCAGCCCTATTTGCACTACTTGCCAGTAAGTTATCTCAATTGTGTAAATCTATATTTCTCCTAAATTTGTAATTTACTTTCAGCACCGTTTTCAAAATACCTGGTCCCATCCCCAGTAAACCAAAAAAGAAGAAAAAAGTATAAAATTTAAATATTCACTAAAATCTTAGCCAATAAAATTGTTAAATTACACATCTCTTGTTAATTTACTAAAGTACATAGGACCGAAATTAGCTGGCAAATAAGGAATCACCATTTGCCCATACTTCATATCCTTTGGGTGTTCAAATTTAAAGATGTCTTCAAATAATTTTATTATGGAGCTCAAATCTTTAACTGTTGCGGTTATGCCATGCTCATTGAAAGCTTTCTGCAGCGCCATGTGTACCACGCCATCGTTTTGAACTGGCGAAAGTGAACAGGTTGAATACACTAAATTTCCACCGGGCTTTAACAATCTCAAGCAATTCAATAAGATATTAGCTTGCAATTCCGGAATTCGCAACCGTTCTTTAACACGAGTTGATTTAAATATATTGTTATCATTTTCCATTAAAGAATGGCGATCCGTAGTACAGGGAACATCCACCAAAATTTTGTCGAAGCTCTCATAATTGTCTAAAAACTTTGCATCACATTGATTTAGTGTTATTCTTTTATTTTCCCAATTTTCTTTATAGTCAAATATGTATTCCTGCATAACCTTTCGGATTCTATTAAGACGCGACTCTTGTATGTCATTGCAAATCAATATGTCAGGATAAAGCGTTTGCAACATTATAAGGGATTTTCCGCCTGGAGCAGCACAGGCATCCAAAACTCTATCCCCCTTTTTTAAATCTAAAAGCAATGGTGGCAGAACTGAAGCTCCATCCAGAAGATAGTGTGAGAGTACACCTAAAAAAGATAACTTATAGGTACTTTAATGTTTTATATTTAGGTATTTTAATGCAACTTACCCGTTAAGCATTTTTTGGGAATTTTGAATTCCGAACAGTTACCCATTTCATATGTATATAAATTAAGGTTTTCTGGGTAGCAAAGCTCCGTTTCCAATTCAAATTTCAACGGAAAGTCTGGCTGTGTTTGATAGTATTTGTAGTGATCTGATTCAGGTATCCAGTCTTCCATTCCTTTAATTTTATTCGCCGGCATGAATTCATATAGGCCACCCGTGCTTAAATGAGGATCTATCAGTCGGCTTTGATCTATGTGTGTATCCTTTTCAATAGCACCCTCAAGGCTATGTTCGAAATGGCCAGGGATAACATTTTCCGCATTATTTTCTAAATTGATACAGTTTTTCCCAGGGGATTCATCAGGCCTCGATTTTGTCGAGTCAATTGAACCCATAGGATATAAGGAATATTTTTCTCGTTCTTCCTGCTTACGTAGAACTTTCATAAGATTTTCATCCATCCTGTTATTTGTGTTTAACATGGTCTGTTTATTGTTATATGCTAGATTTTCTTTAGTTAGGTTTATCAGAGTCTTTACATTCAATGCCCCTACAAGAAGAACAATCAGTAGTCATACATGTACGAAGAAAATATTCATATGTATATGTTCAGTCCCTACCATTCAATTCGAATTCTTTGGCAGTTTTGCCGGAATCACCGAAGTTATTTATTAATGCTATATATTTATGTTCCGTCAACATCGCTGCTCGTATATTTTTCCATCGAATACCAAAAACAGATCCATAGAAGTCATCAAAACTATCTAAAGCGCGTTGAGTATTAGTTTTTTTACTTTGCGAGACAGCCTACAAAAATCAAATTTTATAATCAAATATTTTAACAACTGCTGGCACTTACTGGTTTAAAGCTTTTACACCGTTTTTGGGAACTTAAAAGGTTCCTGACTCTAAGCATTTCGTTACAAACCAATTATGTTATTCCGACAGAAAATATAATAGTTGAATAAAACATTTACCGGATTGCAAGTTAGCAATCAGCTGACACGATCAGCTGTTATGCTTGAATGCCAAGAGTTATTAAATACAGAGATTGCGCCAATCACAGTATTATTACTAACAGTTATAGATTTTGACTATCAGCTCACCTTTTTGATGACGTCACATATTTGTTATTAATTCTATAAATGGTTATAAAAAAACCGGTAACAATTGACTATTTAAAAGAATATACTCAAAGTATCAGAAACAACAAATAGTTGAATAGTGCGAAATTTGCAAAAAAAAAACTTAGCTATTTATAAAATACTAGCGGACCCCAGCGTGCTTTGCTCCATTATATAAAAAAATTAATAAAAACTAACTAAAATTTGAAATTTCGATTTTTTTTCTGGAAAAGAAAACGAAAAAATTTCAAATATTTTTCCAAAGTTTTTTCATAAATTTTTATATATATTTTTTTAAATTTATTTTCATTTTAATTTTTTCACTGTTTCTCTTTCTCTTTCAAGATCACAAACAACGTACTATACATGTATTTTTGGAATTTTACTTGTATTTGTTGTTGTTGCATGTATGTGTGGGTCGCTACCAATGTTCACTAAAATGGTCTTATCTCTGGAACGGCTGCGCCAATCTCATGAAAACTTACACATCCTTTATAACTCCTAAAAATTTGGTGCAATTTGATCTGGTGGTTCTCAAATTATAGGCGTTCATCAAAATTTGCGCTGATTTTCATATATGTATATAGATAGATTGATAACATTTCTATTGTATATCATTCTTGCTTAAATGCGTTTAAAATGATACACGATTAATGTTTTATCAACACTATGAAGTTCTCATGTGTCTCAAAAAGACTGTGTTTAAATGAATTAGTCTATCTTCCTTTCTGTTGGAAGCTGAAAGAAAAAGTGTTTAGCTTTCAGGATAGTTTTACTCTTAATGACGTCACATCTGGACATGTATTATGTGTCGTAAGTGTGATACTCTTTGGATCAGCCGCCTTTACCTAACCTAACCTCCTTTATTTTGAGAGATTTAAAAATGAAGTATGCCTCAGAGTATTGCAGACGCGCAAAGAATTTGAAAAAAACGCAACTTAATTTTTCACCTCACCAAGTTGCGCCTTAATTATTTTCTTTGTAATAAACGATAAATCCATCACAACTATCAAAACAGAACCTTGAAACAATTTGAAATTTTTCTTAAAACTAACTCATTAATTAATTAATTAACACAACACGGGGTGGCACTGCGAAGAAGCATGTTAACGTGCGTTTGAACTGGCTTTAGCATTTAAATTGATTTTGTATATTTATTTATGAAACTTTAGTATGTATAAATCTCTTAAATTCCTGTATGAATTTGTACTCTAAGACATAACAAAAATTGGCAAAATCGAAAAATATAACTTTGAGATGCTAAAGCGTTGAGTACAATGACGTGACGTGTATTAAATGAGTTGAATATTTTAATTTGTTGTGATATATGTATGTATGTATGTATGTATGTATGTGTGATGTAAGTATGTTTATATTATGCGTAACTATTTATTTATTCTTCATAATTATACTTTAGCGTAATAAAACAGAAATTATTATTAACTTAAAATAAATGAGTTTATCTTCATAAATTTTTTAAGCACTGTCCTTTCCGGGCTGAACCTTCAAGGGTGTTACTTCATCTTTTGTTTCCTTTTTATCGATTTTATTCCACGATTGTTCTTCGCCCGATCCAAATATGACGAATACCAAAAATTCAATAGCGAAGAGCACAATAGTAACGTAGAAAATAATACGCCAGGCACCGATTGTTTGCTATTAAAAAATAAAAATTAATTAAATCCTAGTTTGATTAAGGTAATTTCATGAGAGACATACATTATTCGTAGTTATAAAACCGACGAATATTGGAACTATGATGCCGGGAATCGTTGCTGCCGTGTTGGTGATGGCAACCAATGTGCCAGCATAATTAGGGGCGATATCAATATGGTTCGAGAGGAAACCAGAAAACATGCCTCCCATTCCAATGACTCCGATTGTCATGATAACCACCGCAGCTGTATGCTTACATCCTATGTTGCATAAAGTTAGGAGACAAATGCCGGGTATGATTGTGCAAATGCTAGTTGCAGTTTTGCGGGCAGTAGTTGTTGTAATTTTTCCTACATACAGACATACGTAAATCAAAAAATGTCATTACCATATCATTAGCATTTTAGGGTTTAACTAATTACCTTTAGCTTTCAAAGTATCCAAAGTTTTACCTAATATAATACTTAAAATAAGCATTGGAAAGTAGGGCAGTGCACTGAATTGAGCATTACTTGAGACATCGAATTTCAATACTTGTTTCATGTAGAAAGGAATTTCGATTAGAAACATATACCAGCCCCAATTGCTACAACAATGTGCAATTAGAATAGCCCAAAATGGTACGGATGTCAACACCTTCTTCCATGGTACTGGGGGATGTTTCTCGTTAGCTGCTGTATTTTCAGTACCCAACTGTGAAGTAATCATTTGTCGCTCCTCTGGGCTAATGAAACGTTGTTTATTTGGGTTATCTTGAATGAGAAACATCCATAGGGTCATCCACACAGCACTTAAGCCGCCCATCCAATAAAATATTGATTCCCAACCCCATTTCGATGATAAAACCCCAGCTAAAAGTATAGAAATAGCCGTTCCAAATGAAGTTCCTACATATATAATGGTCGACATAACGGAACGCTCATTTGGTGGCGCCCAAGCAGCAATCATGCAGTGCATAGCTGGGAATGTAGCTCCACCTCCAATTCCTTCCAATACGCGCATTACAATTAAACCAGCATAATGGGCTTTGGTCATTACGGGCGTGAGTAGAGTTGCAAGCACATTGATGCCTACTGAGAAAAACATTACCCATTTGGCTGAAAACTTTTCGGCTATTTGTGCACTCGGCATTTGTGATACCAAATAACCCCAGAAGTAACAGCTTAACAAAGTTCCTTGGATTCCTTCATTCCACACAAAAGGTCCATCCTGAAATTGTTGTACAATACAATTAAGCAATGCGATTTTTGACAATTATGTTGGAGTTCGGAACTTATTTTCCACTACAATGCATCGAAATATACCTCTTGTTTCGTTGCAGCTCCCCCGCCGGGACTAGTGCATACTTCTTCTTGGTTTTGTGGTATAATACTAAGATTTTGAACTGCATGAGAAGACATATGAACTTTTTCGATTTCTGTATGATTTAACATTGCCACCATTGCCACACTGAGATTTACTTTTAGCCCATAAATGATGGCCATGCCACAAGAACCGAGCACGGCCAGTACGTACCGAGCAGGAACATATTCTGCAATTATAAGTGTAATTAAATTAATTAAATTACGCATGATTTCTTATAATTATTTCGCTTATCATATACGAAATATTGACATAAACATTTTCATATATACACACATATACTGATGTACTAAGTAATGTTCCAGCAAAAACTCGCTTACCTTGGAAATGATAGTAGAAATAAGAAAAAAAAAACTTAAAATCACGTTCACTTTCTTATGTGTTTATGTACATATATATGTATGTATATACCAACGTATACATTGTATATGATTGGCGCTACGTAACCGCTGAAGCGATTTTCGGACGAAGGTCCTCCTCCAATTTGTGATGTGCGTCTTGAAGTTTCTTCCAACAAATGAAGCGACGTACAATATATTCTAAGCCGCCTCCGAATGGCAGACGGAGTTCTTGCATACATACATGCATACGGCTTAGAATATATTGTACGTCCCTTCATTTGTTGGAAGAAACTTCAAGACGCACATCACAAATTGGAGGAGGACCTTATATTGATTGTAACTTAGTCCCAGAAGGAGGAATATACACATCAAAGTCCATACTGATATCTAACCTTCCAGAGGAATTTCAATTTCATATGCACATCCGTCAATTTACTCTATTTCATACGGCTAACGAATCAGCCGCGTTATTCAATTGAAGTTGGTGTTAGTTTGTTAAGAACGTCAATACCAATGCATTCAACACTAAATACATGTTTTGTACTATAAAAGTAGAACATAAATACGGGTACCGTCACTTTTCCATCGCCTTGTTGATGTTAACTGTCGATTGAATGCGTATTTAATACAGGAATGAGTGATTGGGTGATTTACCAAAAAATTGATTTGATTGCTGCAGACAAAAAGTTCATTACGAAATCGGTTCGATTCTATTTCAATGCATATAAATACATATAATTGGCGCTTTGTAACCGCTGAAGCAATTTTCAGCCGAACTCTTCTCCTCCAATTGCTTAACATTCCCTGCCGAGGGGCGACCGCAATTAGAAAAATTAATTTTTTTATAATTTTGGATGTGGGTTGGACCAGGATTCTGGCCTTCCGAATGACAATACGCACTGCTAACCAATCGGCTATTGTTGTTCCATATTAGGACTAAATTCGCAAAGACATGTTAAAACACATTTGAATTTAATTTATATACGCTTCTCAAATACTTGCTCTAGATTTACTTCATTATAAGTAGTCTAAGTTTTCTTCGAAACGCTACAAACCGTCTGATTGTATATTGATTGCTGCATAAATTTTACAACAACTACCACTACTGAACAATAATGTTCTTATGATATTCTAAAACTTCTCGAATAACTGTTGCACTAAAATTTAAATGAAAATTACTGTTCAATTCATGGAAGACATATAAACTGGCCAAACCGAAATTATTCGATTATAATAGCCAAAATGAAGAACGATATAGTGTATTAAATGGGGGTTACAGTGAGAAAGTTAATTTAAAGAAATAATTCGTCAAAATATTGTATTACATTAATTGTAAAATCGTATTCGTAGGCACTTCCTTGTTATGTGTAATGTAAATATTTATGTAGATAAATACAGATAGGGCCCTAACCTTGCTTATAAAGGATCTTAATTTCTCTGATCTTATATTTCGATTTTCGGCCGAGTTCCTCCAATTTGTGGGTTTGCGTCTTGATGTTTTTACCAACAAATGGAGGGACCTACAGTTTATTCTAAACCGCCTCCGAACGGCAGATGGATTTTTATGAGGAGATTATATTTCATGACAGACATACACTCGGAGGGTTTGACATTTCCTGCCGAGGGGCGACTGCAATTAGAAAAATGAATTTTCTTTAATTTTGGATGTTGATCGAACCTGAACTCGAGCCCAGGCTTTCCAAATTGTAGTTCACAATGCTAACCATTCGGCTATTGCGGATGGTATTATTGTATATTAATTTCTAAATCTTTTGACTTCCATGTAACCTTGCTCCAGAAATAGCTAATAAGTAGGTGATGAAATGTTCATAAATATTTACGAAAAGGATAAATTGTATTTCATTACGCTGATTTCTCGTATGTAAGAAGTGTGCATATGCATATATTTCTTATTTATTATAAACATACTTATGTACATACATCGCAATATAAATGAAATGTGGTTTTATACCCAGCTATACTTGGTACAAAGGTATAATCAGTTTGATCCCATAATGGTGATTTTGAATATAAAGCACCCTATAATTGAAATAGATATAGGCATACATTTGTATCTGTGATGCTGTCATTTAATGTCTTATTTATATAAGTACCTCCGACTTCGGATTATTTGAAAAAAAAAATTAAATTTGGTATAAATATTTTTCGAGAATATTGTTATTGTAAATAGGCAAGTTCAATTAAACCTGATTAATATGTTTCCCATTATGATTGATTAGTCACCTGCATTTATTATACAGGCAGTATGTTTTGTAATATTTTGGTCCCATCCGATATTAGTTCTTGCTCATGTGCTTTGTATAAAATTTTATATTCACATACGCATATTTTGTATTACTTTTGAAATCATCACTATTTCAATCAAATATAAAATAAATACAAAACTTAAATATCTGTTGTATTTGAGTTGACACGTGAAAACTGAGGCTGCTGATTTGGGCACCTGTCGTATAAGGATGTTCACCATCACTACCAACCAACGACCTTTTATCATTTTTAAGGTCAAAATCTGAATGTATAATATTATACTGCCAAACTCTTTATTGTTGTTGTACGCCAAACAGAAATATGTACAAGAAGGTGACATTGACAGACAAAAATTCGCTCGAATAGAAAAGTGTTGGAGTATTCATACTGTGCCCAAATTTGAAATGCAACTACTGTTGCATATTATGAAATTTCCGGTATGCGTAACTAATGGTTTATTTCAATATTTTAAGTTTTTTTTATTATTTTTATATCCGTTATGCATTACTTACTTCCTAAGATACTGCCTTTTGCAGGAATTTCTTTAGCCATTTTAAATTTTCAAACTGAATGCAATCGCAACTGTTTTGCTTTGTATATTACACTTTCAAAATTTCCCACTTTAGAAAACCATTATTTTAAAATTTGTAAATAAATTGGAAATTATTTACTACTTTCCAAAAGCACATAAACTTTCGAGTTTCTTATTAATGTTACTGTACCATTGGTGGCAAGACGATACGCGCGCAACTGCTCTACACAAACTGAGTGGCCTCTCAGAGGCGCTGCCAAGTTTTTGTTTGGTTAATGTACATTAACATACTTAACGTATATCCAGACCGCTGCCAGTCGGCAACGCCGATTCGATTTTACTTTGTACGAGCCATACACGCGTTCGGTCGCCGCCACTACCACCACATTCGATGAAAATAAATTTTAACTTCCCTCTCTTTATTCGTAGCGATTCCGTAGTTCAATATGTTTTTGAATTTTCGGTATCTGTTAGTTTAGGCGTCATAAAAATACGTGTATGATAATGGATAGCATCTGCTTAGACATAAATAAATATACATATGTACATATATAAGTATGATGTAGTGAAAAGGTAGACTAGTCTGCAAATATTCTAGTTAAATACTAGTATGATGAATAGGATGAATTCATACCAGTGCGTTATGTGTATAGCAGTTCACCAGTAACGGAAATGAAAAATAATCTTTACCACCATGTCATTCGTATGTTGTTGTTATTTCTATCACACCATGGTTGAGTTTAGAGGTTATCATTGTAGCATGTAAGATTCACGGACCGAACCTCGCTGTAGACAAATCTATTTTCTATTTTCTATTTCTATTTCTATTTTCATTATTATTTTTGAAGTGAAGTAGAAATTTAACAGCCATAAGTGAACTAGTATTCAACCAGTATGAGCTGATGCATAGTCCCACAAGAGAAAGTTCGTAGGATATTTCCCTATCAAAAATAGCAGTTGCTAATATGATAAAAAAAAGATGGAAAATGAACTAGTTAGTGTAAAAATACAAAGATGCAAACTAGTTGGATTCTAGCTAACAACTAGTATCTTTCCTTTTCGGCTATTTATATACATACGTTCGAATGCAAAACTAAAAAGTATCTACAGGTCGGGAATACACAGCAGCTTCAAGCTTGAGTGCATATACATACATACTATACTGATACATTTGATGGATGAGATGCATATATGCATATATATATATATATATATATATATATAAAGTGTTTGCATATATATACAGAACAAAAAAAGACTGGATAAACTCTCTCCTAAACAAATCAATTTTTACGCTCCCAAACTGGTTTAAATGAGAGTACAAACTCAATTCCAGCGATACATTTATGAGTATGTACATATGTATTTGTGTACAGAAATAAAGACGCTCAATATTGACACTGCATACTTTACTTATTAAATATTCTTTTGAAGTAATTTGAATTTATTTGGGATACTTGCTGTTATTGAACTCTATTCAATTAAAAAATGTTATCAATAAAATTATAGGAAAAGAGCATGAATTGAATTGATAAAAACTTACTTGCACTTTTTGTGGATTTTTGCATATTTAGATGCATATATACATATGTATATTCTATGTTTTCCAACTTTCCCTATTGGGAAGCGAATGAAAGTAAATAGTTCATACTTTCATATATATGTAAGTACATGAATGTATGTATGTTTTTATTTGCTTGCAGTTTTATATATATGTAAATATGTCCTTTGCGATTATTTGAAAAAAAAAAAACATCACGCAATATCTACCAAAATACTTTCTTACTTTCATTGCAAAAACTTTATTTGCCAAGCCAAATCGTATTATGGAACCAAATATTTATATTCTTCAAAAATAGATATTGAAAGCAGCAAGTGGTTGAATTTACGTGTGTATTGTAGGTAAATATATTGGTATATAATTTTATGTAATCTAAACAGTATCGTTTCATTTATTTAGCAGCCTGAAATTTGGAACTTTAGAAAGTGCATCATTTGCATATTTGTTATCAATTTGGTATAAATTTGAACAATCATGAAACCTACTTTGATTATCTAGGGTTAGATGTAGGCATGTACTTGTAAGTACGTAGGTATGTATATACCTAAAACAAGTCTAAATCATGTATCAAATGGTGGTAGGCTTAAACACTATAATACCCTTCAAATAGAGGTGATTTATGTTCAAAATGCTAATTAAAAAGTCTGAAATGATTTTTTTTAATTATAGAAAGGAAAACTAAAATCGTAATTATTTATTTCTTATTTGATTTGAACTTTTACATCATGATAAAATGGCAGTTACTCCCACAAATAACCATACACTTATTTCATTGTATTTCACCCTACGAAAATATGTATTATTTTAGCGCGAATATGAAATACTTTTTTTCTGTTCTTTTTTAAATATACTGGTGATTTATAAACAACATTTGCTTGGGTTATAAATTGTTAGATTGTTTCTGAAATGGTAAACTAAACACACTGAATATTGAAGTAAATGTTAAGGGATTAGGTGGGTTTCAGAGGTTAAAAAAAAGGTATTTTGACTTTTTTTATATATACAAATATATATTTTATTCAAATAATTCACCATATCAAAACTACATATTTAAACAAGTATTTTGCATAACAGCATAACTCATTATTGGTACATCTAAAATTAAAAAACCAATAATATTTCGTTAGTACATGGATAAATCTTAATTAATTAAAATTTGAATTTTCGACAGACTTTGATTAAAAAGAAACAAATTTTTTGATCAACTTTTCGCAATGCATTGGCTCGAAAAAAGTAGTTGTAATAAAAAAAATAACATCCATCGTTCAATGACTAGATAATGTTATTACAAAGATGTGTGCCAAATTTGTGCTTAAAAAATAGAGTTTTGAGATAAACGCGTTTAAAGTTTCAAATTGACACAGACATGGCCTGATGAGCGGAACTTCCAAAGGGTCTACCTATTACGATTTTAATCCGATCTATTTGAAATTTTAGGATCAATTTTCAAACCCACCTAACCCCTTAAGGACTAGGACAAAGGGACGCCTAACGGCCTTTTTCAACGCGCATACTATATGTCAAATTTTGTATTGCCTTTCCACACAGAAATATATATATATTTTTTTAATTGGAACCAATTTTGTAGAATTCACTGCTCGTGCAAGTCGCTCCAATTTATTCTTTACTTTGTTCAGAAATATTATTTGATGGTTAGAGAGTCACATTGACGAATTTAGTTCCAGCTATTTCAAATGACCACAAAAATGGTGCAAATTTATTTTGATGATTCTATTATTGATTTTAATTCGTTATAAATTAAATTGTTAAGATTTTTTTTTACAAAATTTTCATGATCTTGATGTCAATATGCTTTTTGTCAAATATCTTTAGATTTAATAATTTTTTTTTGGGCATATGATTTGTGTGTGTAGCTACATATGTACATAAATATAATAAATAAAACACTATATACATACATATACATATATATGGACGTGTAAATAGATAGATGGGTATATACTCGTACTTGTAGCCATGTTTTATGAATGAATTCATTGCCATGGACAGATACATTTGTATATACATACATATGTATATGTATATGATAAAAGAGAAAGTCAAAGAGAATTTGAAGAAAGACCTCTCTTCGCCCACATGTTGATTGAGCACGTTAAGCCGGGGAATACTTTTTACACAATTTTGCTTACAGTTTCGTGACGTTTCGACTAGCACGTAACAAATTGCAGAAACTTGCTCTTGCACATATATAAATATAAATATGTATATATGTATGTAAGTTGTGTGTACATATCAGCACTGGCCCATGACGAATCAACATTGCAATATAAAAAATCCAAACAAATACACAAACGTGTATGAGAAACGTGATTCAAGTGCATAGTACTGTTGCGAAATCCCGGTTTATACGTCAGAACTTATTGTATATCTTTTTTTATTAATTCTCCCAGCATTCATCCCAAAGCATATCTCACTAGCCATTCAATCAATTTCGATAAGCTCCGAAATATTTTAAAAGTGTAAACCTACAACCAGGCCTAAGTTCTATGAGTATGTACCTAACTACTTGTATAGAGGATATTTGGCTCTTTTCATGTTGCTTAAAAATATTATGCATTTATCAAACTTGAATTTTTTTAAGAAATGGAAAAAACGGTTCACATTGGCGGCGAATGTAACTACTTCAATGGTAGTGATTTGTATCCGTTGACTTCAATGGAGTATTTGAATATTTCAAATAACTAAGTACTTACGGCAGAAGCAGTTCATATAACCATAGCGATTGGTCTTTTTCACCCAAAATTCTGTCACCTGTCGAAATACCCGTATATTCAACTTTCACTTTAATACTATGCTAGTAATAATCAACAAATTCCAAAGTGAACCATTGGGAATTAAAATCTAATACTTGACATTTCAACTGAAAATAGTTTAATAAATTTATTTGAAGTAAAGCTTAAAAATATTTTCAGTTTAGTTAATTATAACATACAGGTATTTTACAAAAGTACAAAGAGTTAGGATATGGAAGTGTCAGTATCACATAAGTAAAATAAAGTGTGTTTAAAGTAATTGAAATTAACATACATATGTATAAGTATAAATAGAACTGGTTTCATTTCTCATTTTGAAATGGAAAAGACTTTAAGAAGCATATTCTTAAACTAGGTATTTTTTTTATATAGATAATTAGATAATATTTAAAACATACATATATGTATGTTACACATGAATTTATTTATTTATACAATACATATGTATATACATAATCAACATGTATGTGGGATTAAATTGTCATATTCATAGATATTTATGCGCATATTGCACATATTAACATATTTACTGATTACATTAATTTATTTAAGAGGGATATTTGCATTACACACAATATACTTATATGGATAATTTTGTACAGTCACTGAGTTTAGGGTTTCTATAATAAATTATAAAAAAAAAATTATATTAATTTTCAATGAATAGTTGATATATTAGATATTAATTTGTTTTTATTTAAATTATACCAATTTTTAAATATTGACAATTTTGTTTGTTTTAAATTTTTGATCAAAATACCCAACAATTATTACCATTTCGAATATACTTTGAGCTGTTAACCCCGCAGATTATTTATTGAATGCCACATTTCTTAGTTTCATACATAAACGAATATTTGATTTATGTATATGCATACATTTATAATATTATTTTTAAACTTTTCTGTTTTTATTTGAATGTAGATAATTTAACATCTACTTGAGTAAAATATCTTTTTTTTGGTTTGCATGAACTATATTTTTTCATTTGATAGCTGTAGGAATGTACATATGTTATAATGCATCAACGCATCAACATATACATATGTATGTACATACATATTTATGTGCACATATTAAAACATAATAAATTGGTGGAATCGAGTAAGTACACACATTCAGAAAGCGCAGTTTTTGTCAAATTGTATGTATGTTTTTTGAATTATGCGCTGTAAATTAATATACACGAAGTAGTTCAATATATGTAGATCGTACTGTAACCATACATATTTACCACCAACTAGTTTGTGGAATAGCTATTTAACCTTTTATAAATATTAAATTAGTATAAGCATTAAATTTCTGATTTTATTCAAAATACTCATATAATCGAACACGCATAAATATTTTATGCTCCATAGACTTCAGAATGAAGCCCAATTTATACCAATTTTTTTATTAGAAATATGCATCTCATCCTTATATGCGCTCCCCTGCACATATATAAATGTGTAAATAATGGCATATCAATCTATATTTTCGGAAATAAAGTTGGAAGATCGTAAAAAATAGTGTCTTAAAAGTTTCCTTTAACATATATATGTATATTATGTATATATATTTATGTGTGTACCTCAATACCGATGTTTATATACTTATATATTTAATTTTATGCATTGAAGAAGAAATCAGTGAGCTTCTCTCTTAGACGAAGTCATCCACAATCGTGGAGAAATCAAAAATGATGACGCATATTTTTAATAAAATTTCTCACTATTAACATTATAACTGATACTAGGTTTGGACACCGGTTCATTCAGAAAATTGCCCATGGACCGTTTCTTCTTAGATACCATGAAACGTTTGATTCCAAATCCTATAAAAAAAACAGATATAGAGTTCATATTTATTTATGGTTTACGTGTAGATGATGGAATTCAATAAATATTTGAAATGTTACGTTTGAAAACTTACGATTTCCGTTGCCACCGGCTAGTGCTCCTCCATATTTATGTTCCCTTTGTAGTTCATATTTGGGTATTGTTTCCATATTCATTGGCATTGCATAGTAATCCATCATGTTTGGTTCCAACCACGAAGCACCATTTTCTGTTCCATCCAAATTAGCTGTAGTCGGATAATAAGTTTTAACACCATTGTAGTTGTTGTACGGCTCAGATGCAGTTGCAATACCAGACGGTGGATACATATAGTTGTTGTTGCTTGCTTCAGCATCTGTATCCTTTCGGGCTCGTTCACCTGCCTCCACTAATGCAACCAAAGCCAACATGTCAGCTGGTGTAAGCTTAGTATCACGCTTTAATCTAAATAAAAGAAAATCATAATAAACATAACATACATATGTATATAATATGCGTATTATTACTTTTGTACAACAGTTCATAAGAGTTTTGTATAAATCATGCTTTAAATACGAGTTTGAAGCGCACCGTGATCGCAAGCCAATACCACACTCAAAGAAAACACAAAACATAGCTCTTACAGTTGTATGGAAATATGACGTTTTAACATGAATTGCATTATTATATATGTAAGTACAATACGAAAAGTATGATGAGTATGAAGTTCTTATGAAGTGCTCAATACTCAATTCTAAAAATTATTTTTCATCAAATAATTTAGAACTAAATGTTGAAATGCTTTATATATTGTACAAACAAATGCAAAATGGGCATATAAGCGATTTAAATATCGTCTTCATTTGATTATCTGCATAATTATGAGGCTCTATTATTTTTTTTAACATTTCTGTAAGTATATGTAAGCAATAAATGCTAATAATTGTGACCTAAAATGGCCTACGTTTTTATAATGGATGGTTGGTGAAACCAAACCTTCCAGTTTAGACCTTGACAGAGACATGAAGGCACAGCTGAAGATATCTTTTACTAAATTTTTTCGTTGAACCCTCAAATGCATTTATGTTAAACAGTAAAGATATACATATATATATATATATTCGCTCACTCTGCCAGTCATTTAATTTGAAATTAAAAGCTAAGAAATATTTCTTTTAACTCAATAGTAAATTATTGAAAGATGAGAAGATCCTTAAATATATTCATTCTTGTATGTATGTACGTTTAACAAAAAACTAAATCAAGTATAGTGTAGTATTTACTCCACATTCTACTCTGTAAGGACAAATTGTAGCGCCATTTGCGTAGGCCGCTTGTGGTGTGGCTTCACTTGCCAAATTCACTTTTGTGTTGGCGTCAAAGCCATTAGTATGCGCTACAGTACATGCACACACACACACACACACACACACACACATATGAACGTGTGAGTGCGTTGGTTCAAGCAGAAAACTTTCACTGAAAGACAGACCAGACAATACTCTGATACGGGTACCCAAGTCAAAGAGTGGTAATTTTAAAAGTAGTATATTGTCAAAATCGGGTGTATGCCATTTTTACAATATGAACAATCAAAATAAAATGAGAAAATCAGAGTAATTTAATTTCAATTGCTCAAAAAATTAAACTCAGAATATGTATATGAGAATATTAAAATTTCGTGTATAAAAATTACTTCATGAATTCCAATTAATGCATTGCATTCATAAAAAAAAATTTAATTTCTTGCAAAAATTGTGTATCTTTTGAATTCGCATATACACAGAATCTCTCATTCACACATTTGCTCACTCACCTCATATCGGTGAATCGACTGGTCGTACTGAGGCCGCTGCTGCTACTGCCAACATTATTGTTGTTGTCGTATCTATTCGAGCGCTTATTATCATTAATGGCGCCATAATACCGGCCCGTGTATTGCGGTTGTGGCAATGACAGTGCCATCGTTTCTGGATACGCCTCAGAGTTCAATATGTTTTGTAAATTGTCGTACGCCTTGTTGCGATAGGAAGGTGCTGTTTTTGCGACCAGAGCGATGAATATTGCATAATAATTAAGAAAATAAGTGATTGGAAATAGGAGAAATGGAGAATTTAATAATATTTTGGTCATAATATATTCAGGCCGAGAAATGGAAAGAATGAATAAAATATCAGAAAGTGTACAAAAGGGTTATTTTGCCTATGTATGCAAAGCATATCCGGACTTTGATTAAAAGAAGTGAGTGAGGAAGAGCTAAGTTCAGGTGGATCCGAGCATTTATCATTTTTGATCATTACCATTTTTTTTAAAGGTAAATATCGAAAATAGTTGAATTCGATCTGTCCACGCATTAAATATTCATGTTCAGTCAGTGCCCGCAGGAGTTATTGTTTTCTGATCGCACTCAGTTTCTCAATAAGAGGATATTGATGCAAGTTTAGTCTGAGTTTTCCCTTCAATTTGTTTTGTGAAATGAATCATAGATTTATGAAAAGTTATTATATTCATGTGAGAAATAAGATCGGAGGTATTGTTGGTCTAGATGGGACCTTTGTCCTCTCATTATACTTATAGATAACCTAGATATGAAGTTTTATTATCTTCTTATTAGTTAATAAAGATATTGATTTTTAATTACAAGTCGGTAATTGGGCGAACCATGACTTAAAATTTCGTTGTACATACTTATATATTCAGATCATAATAAAAATAAATATTTTTAATTTTACCTCGTGGCGCGTTCAAGAAATTCTCGTCTTGAATATCGGTATAGACAACGGATGGATCCATTTCGTCAGCCCAAAAGCCTGTTGGTACTGTTGCCAATCCAGCTCCGCTCCCAACTGGTAAGGGAGTATTTAAATATGGATTATTAAAGTAATCTCCACCACCATATCCGCTGTTGCCGTTGCTGCCACTTTCATAACCATTGCCATTTACATTACCATTGACATTACCATAACCATAAGCTCCACCCATACCCAGTCCTCCCATTCCACCATAGAGGTACTGCGGGGACGAGATTCCACGCTTATGCAAAAGTGTTGGCGTCTCTTCATCTCCATAAGGTTGAGCTTGTTGCTTCAACTGCTGTTCTGCCATTTCCCTTTGACTCGCAGCGGCGGCCGCTTCAACTGCTGCAGCAGTGAGGCCAGCAGCAATAGCAGAGTTAATAATATCTTCATTTGATTGCCTCGATAGTGGGCCCCCTGTTTGCCGATCCAAATTAGAAATAGTTTTTGGGTTAGCACCATCATTGACTTTTGCACCATTCGACAAGCTATTTCCGGTCGACTGTTGTGATGCCATGGGCATATTATAGGCCGGCGGAAGAACTTCAGGACTGGACTTCTTGTTTGCCGATGTAGAGACTGCGTCGTTTGAAGCCACTTTCGACATTAAATCGTTCGCATTATTAGAAGAACGTTTAACTGTAAAATATAAATAATGAAAATTTGAATTTAATATTTATGCTATAAGCATTGCCTTGCGAACGAAAGTTTTTGAAAAATACGAAAAATATTTAATAAATTTAATGTTTAATTATATTTGGATTACTGCGTGAAAGAATAATTCCACTTTTTTTTTTTCAAATTTACCGATCAAATAATATCAAATAATCCGTAACTTATCCTAAGGAAGAATAAAACAAACAGTAATTTTTGAACTTTTCTCTCTCCTAGAGACATACATAAGTATAAATTTGGGATCAAGGTTATATTTTTTGATCAAATGCTTTTAAACTTTCTGGACAATATGTATCTTAGAGCAAAGTTTCGGGTAAAAACAGCAATTTTAAGTTAAAAACAAATAGGAAAGGGTAAGTCCGAAAGAAACTGAACATTATATGCCTGGTCAGTTATCTTCAGATGTCAGTCGTTCAGATTGGCTTGGTTGAGGTTAAGGATCTGACCACACTTAAGCCATTGTACGTTCGCAGTCAGTCGTTTCTTCGTACCAATCCATGAGTCAAAATATAATTTACTTCCATAACTTACTTACACATATATGATTTAGTTTAAAATACTTTCTACTGCTTTCCGAAATTTTCCTCAATTGTTACGAGTACATTAACCTTATTGTCAATGTATTAAGATTAAGCATAAAAATATTATTAGAATGAATTATTTTCAGAAAGAATGTACTTGAATGTGAAGGGATTCCAACTTAAAAATCCTGATATACGTATATATGTTAAAAATGAAAAGGAAATTACTCAAACAAACAATCAGTTAACATTTATTTACAAGATTACTTTTACATCGACTACAGAGGAAATGGAGTTCAAAGTGTGCGGAAATTGGCATCCTGCCTTGATAACTAGTTGCTTTTGAAAATATGTATGTACATATTTCTATGCATACATAACACACATATTTTTTGATTTGATATCAATGCTCTAGTGGATAAATTAGATTTTAAATACACATATTATGCCAAATGTACGTTATATATCAATGAATAAAGCCGAAGAAGACACAAACTACACCTATATCAGGAAATCCCTTAATTAAAAGAGAGTTTCTATTATCTATAAAGAATACAAATAAAATCAATGTAACCTTACGGAATCATCCTTATAAATACTCGTACATACATATAAATTCCACATAAAACCTGCACGTCTTTGAATACAATCGCAACCTATTGAATATTTCTTAATTTTATAAATACATATTTTTTTAAATACATTTGACTTTTTAAGGTGGAATTATACTTGTATTTATTGATTTGATTAATTTTCTTTTGATGTGATCTTTAATTGGAATTTAATGAATTCCATTCCATACATAGTTCTCTCTTAGCTGCCAATTAACGAAGGGAATTTTCTAATCTCACGCTTTGATGAATTTTATAATTGTTAATTAGAACAAATCATAAATAAGGTGAATATTTATTTGTATTTATCTATGAGAATAATATATATCTATGTATCTGACATCTGCACATAATCTGCAGTGATTGGTGGCTTGAATTAGAATGAAATATAAGTTTAAGCTTCATAAAGCTGTTAGCTAAAACAGCATATGTATGTACATAACATACCTATAAATATCGCTACTGTAGTACCAATATGTACTAGAGAAATGTCTATTTGATTTAGTTTAATGGTAATGCAATTAGCGCCATTGCTAATGATTTAATGGCCTGCGACATGGTACTTGTTGCTTCGTAACCGCAGCAGGAGAGTTAAATGCACACGACCATTCTTGAATTGAATATATATAAGTATACGAGTATGTTTATGTGTATATACTCGTATGTAAATTATTTGAGCGTATTCGTTGCCTCCATATTTACGCTATGACTAGATGCTTGGGTAGTGGAGTGGTTGCCACGGATAGGGAATCAAGAATATACATAAGATTAGATTATGCCTCCGTACTGATTTTAAACACACATACATAAATGAATATATGTACATACAGTTTTGTTACGGTAGGCCGTTAGTTCTTGAAAGTTTTATATTTTTCAATTACGTCAACTCACTTTGATCTTTCAACGCAACAAGTGTAAAATTCAATTGTTATTATTGCGATGGTGCCAATTCGCTCCACCAATTACACCACTTATATATGTATGTATTTACATTAATAAAATGACCATTACAGATAACTATTATTACATATTTATGTATGTATGTTACAATAAATACTTATATATATATACAGTATCTTAGACATTAACAGTTTCCAAGGTTAAATTGCACCAATTTGTAGTAAAATGTAAGGATATGTGCAAAATGTATTAAATATTTTTTATTTAATGAGCATTTTTATTAGAAGAGCATTACTGTTTTCGTAATTAATTATTGATAATACAATACCTGTGTGACTGAAACTCCTATACAAATACAAAATTCTTAGTGTTACTTAGACAGTCTCAATTATATTTGAATTTAATAGGGGTATTCGCCTTGTCTAGGAAATGCATATGCAAATAATTCCTATGGAATTGTGCTAGAGATCGAGAGCACCCCCGTTGCAAAATTTTGACATATTCAAGTGAAACAATAACAACCACACAGGCACAGAGTTACTTTACCTTCACATGGTTGCATTTTCCTTCTTGCTAGCTGTGGGAAGTAAATATATATAGGATTTGGTATAGGATATTTTTCCAATCGTACCATATGTTTTTTGCATGTGTTTTGTTGTTGTGCTATTGCACGGATGGGACATTTTTCCTATCCGTGCACCGTAGCATGCATTTCCTAGACAAAAAGAATGCCCCTAATGTGAATTTTTTGCAGATTTTTTGAAATTAAGACGAGTCAAGTTATCAGTGCATCTCACAGTCCGGAGCCAGGTTTTTTTTTACGAAAAGATGTTTCTTAATATAGCATGATAAATATTAGAATATTCTTTTTCTTTGGTGTAGGCACCGCTTACGTGATTATAGCCGCATCGACAATAGCGCACCAGTCGTTCCTTATCTTTGGTACTTGGCGAGAAATACCAAGTAAGTCCAGGTCGCTTTCCATCTGATTTTTCCAACGGAGTGGAGGTTTTCCTCTTCATCTACTTTCACCTTCACTGAAATACGTCGTATAGCTCGTACAGCTCATCGTTCCATCGTTTACGGTATTCGCCGTTGCCAACGCGCAATGGATCATAAATGTTCCGCAAAACTTTTCTCTCGAAAACTCCTAAAGTCGACTCATCGGTTGTAGACATCATCCAGACTTCTGCACCATATGTCAGGACGGGAATGATGAGCGACTTGTAGAGTTTGATTTTGGTTCTCTCAGATTATTTAATTGCTTGAAAAGGTATGGAAAGTGGCTATCAAGAACCCGCTCAATTTACTGAGGGATTTACCTTTATTCTTCATGCAGAATATTATTGCAGTAACTCATACGCCCACTTAAATGATTTATATATTATGTGATAAGTGTGATCGCTTGGGAAATCTAATGATCTGCAGAAAATTGCAAAAACAGCTGTTTCAATTCCTGGCACTGCCACAAACATATTTGCTTTTAGCGGAGATCGACCATTACTGTTGTTCAAATATTGAAATTAAAAAATTAATTTAATAATAGAACCAATTGATTGTTTATTTTGTAATTGAATCATTTATACAATGCTTTGGTATTATTTTAATTTGAAATAACTTTGGTTTTGTGAATGTCAAACATTTTACCATCTTTTGAGCAAATAACAACAAAAGACCCTTTAGTACAAATGATAACTAAAGAGAGACAGTGTGAGAGGGCGAAAGAGAGTTTAAAAAATCGCCAAAAAAGAAAAATTTTGTAGTGATCTGTTTAAATTAAGCCATAAACAGTTGATAACCTGTTGTCTGAGGCATTCGCTGTTGGGGCGTATGAGTAACCTGGATACCATTCCCATTTCATATATTTTTCTCAACCAAATTTCCTATAGTGTATTGTTTGTAATACAAAAAATGCAATAAAATAATGTACATAAATTAGCTGAACTTCATAATTATGGTGGAAGCAAGCTATTAAAGGAAAGCATAAAAAATGTGATAACACAGACAGCAACAGTCTTAAGCCATAAAGACCATATGTTGTTGATTGGACAAATATGTATCTACGTATATTGTCTATCTAATATGTACATAAATTTCTATATTTACATTTTTCATTTCAACTCAAGCATATGTATACTTGTATATGAATTACAACAACTACACATATGGAAGGATAATGATTGTTGTTGTTTGTAATCTATCACGGAAGAGTTCTTAGTCGTATGAAAATATTTATGTACATATGTTGGAGAGAACGTACTTGATGCTTGGAAAGCTAATTGTCAATCAGTTAACACAACAACATACTAGTACACCTATTCATCAACGAAAGCGTAGTACATTAGATGAGTTAATCTTAGTTCTTGATTTTTAATCCTTAATTATACAAATCAACATATGACGCTAGACAATAATTGTACAACGTTGAAGAATGGGCGTCATTTTAGCTTAAAGTACTCTTATAAAACCTACATAGTTCGTTTGCATACATATGTTTGAAAAATTCACATTTATATGCAAATATAAAAACATATGGTGTGTATCTTGAACTTCACGTTTTTGCGCATGTTCCTAAAAATATTGCCTCCACTACTCAAATATTCAGCGGAATCTTCAATATGATGTTCATTAAGAAATGCGTATCAAAGAAGTGAAACAAAAATGAAATTATATACGGACATTGAAAGGTAAACATATTATTTCTTGTACATGTACGCATAACTACAAATTCTAAGCAATAAACATACACGTATACACCAACAAAAGAGGTCATAACTAATGGTGGAGAAGGCCTTGCTTGAAAATGAATTGCAACAGGTTTTGCTTTCTCTTTCTGATGCATGACATGAACAATACATACAATCAAAAATGTATCTCATAGGAAAAACTTGACCTGACCAAAAAGGAATATAGCTTTCCTGTAAGAAATGAAGAATAATATTTCCTTACGAATTTTCTTTTAATCAAAATTAAAATGTAAACGAATTAAATTCAAGAAGAATATCATGAATTGGACTTCAGCTCGGGCTTGTTAGGGATTTGTTTGAAATATTACCGGATAGTATATATGCTCAATTTACTTTGATTTACAATTTTTTTCGATTTCGATTTGTTATTATTTAATAGGTAATCGAACCAAAAAAAATGCAATTTTTTTATCAACAGGGCTTATGAGTAACTTTTTATTAATTTTCTCAATCGTGTATGTTTCGAGGAGATACATACCATATTCGAAAAATGTGCAAAATACATCCAAATACAATATACATATAATGTTATTTAAAGAGCATTCTGATGCACACAACTATATCCAACTAAATGTTAGAGTTTATGAATAAACTAGATAAATATAACGTTTTGCGCAACTTAAAAAATGCTGTAACTCAACGATTGAATAATCAAAGTTGGATCCCATACAAATACGTTCACATATAAAATTGCTTCTGTTTAACCATTTTACTGTCGTTATGTCGTTTATTCGCTACAGGCTTTGTAAATAATGAAAAGCTTCAGGAATTGTATGTTGTTCTAAAAATAGAAATCCCACCATATACTCGTCAATTCCAATATAAACAGAGTGGTTAGAAGAAAAGCGGTAAAGCGTCATCGCCTACGCCAACGCCAACGCAGCTTAATATCAAAAGTAACAGCAACAAAACTCAAATAAAAGTGCAATTTAATGTCCTTATCAATATTTGCTAATGTTGAATACTTGCTTCAGAAAGTAAATGCTTTTTTAAGTGAAAAATATCGAATTCGTGAATAAGAATATGTACTTGTAATGCTTTATATATTCTAACCTACAATACTCTGATAATTTTCGAAATCAGTTGCTAAAGTTGAAAAAAGGTAATAAATTTTGAAAAATGTTGAAAAATTTGGGAATTTGCTTTTTAAAGTTTTAGTTGAGAAATTGAGCTTTTGTGCTTGGTTTAAGGTATTAAGACGGGCAATGGTTGCTGTATCTAAGTGGGCAGCACAGAAAAGTAAAATTATCATGTAAAACGACATTAGGCATTCGAAGGCGGCGCAACAACTCTGGTCCTTCAATTTGTAGAAAAACAACGAATTTTATATCAAAAATCGGAGGAAAATTTCGGCTTGTATTCGTAGATATACTTATATTAGGAAAGAAAATATTCGAATAATATCAACAGGATTTGTTGTTAATGATATTAAAGCAAAAAAAAAAAATAATAAAAAAATATATAAAATTACGAGTGGAAAAAAGTAACCATTTAGTCACCTAATACTTACCTTTCGTCATCGAATTGTGGCCACTGTTGGCCGCATTGATATTGGACGTCACTTCAGAGTTTTGCACCAATACTGAAGTTGGCACCGCAACAACAATCGTCACCAAAACTGCCAATAAGAATGTTAAATTCAAAATATGATGTGAACGCTTGCCCCAGCTCATGATAATATCCGTGTTAGCTGCTGCTTCCTTGTTTAGTTGTAGAAAATTATTTGTTGTTATATATCTTTATTTGTTATTATTAACTTAAATCTCTTAATGTCTTGCACTCAATTTTTGTAATGATTATGTGATTGTTCTGATGTTTTTACTGTTGTAATTTAAATTTGTGGACTTTCAAAATTGGCGATGTGAACTGCTCCAGTGCATTGAATGAACTGCTACTGTTTCTGTTGGCGCAACAATTTTTATTGAATTGGCCTCGTTTTTCAGCTCAGACGTCGGAATCCTTTTCGTTACAACGCCTTTGTTCTTATGTTGTATGCGCACGAAGTGAATATACATACATAAATGTATAAATGTATGTACATATATACATAGTTATTCGTCTATTTAACATAACAAGCGAGGGCGTTTGGCTCGATTGCAAGAGTGTGTGTGCTCAGCTTTTACCAAATATTCCGAGCCAGCCGCTGTTTGGCCACCCAAAAACTTTGCTACGTACGTCATTGATAAGAATTAATTCACAACACGTTACAGTAACTTTATGTATATGTATGTGTGTACACATATGTTCCTTAGATTTTCAATGGACTGGTCAGAGCGCATGCACTCAAACAATATCCGAGCTTTCTCATCTTATTTTGAGTTGCACAGCTTGTTAAAAAGCTAATATTAATAATATGTACATATGTACATAAGTAATAGCTCTGAAACCAGGGATGTCAATTAATCAAGTAGTCGAGAATGTTTAATGCATTGAGATTACTTTAGTGCTACTCTGATGAGGATTATAGTGCAGCAATAAAAGAAAGAATTTAACCATCTCGCAACGTGACGGTCAATCCCAATACGTGTCATATGAGAGTGGAACAAAAAGCATTTGCAAAGAGAACAAGGGAAATACTAAGATGATTGAATTCTCGATAATTATACGAGAGAATATTTTCTAACATAAACCTGCGATGACGAATCTAAACTCCCAGTTAGTGATGGTGGTATTTAATGTTCCCTCAACCGTATATAATACAAGTTCAGATAGTGTGTTATATGAATATAAGTATGGCCGGACGAAACCGCACCTGGCGATTGAAAGCAGGGGTTACCTGAAATGCATTACAAATATTGAAATTTTGAACATAATAAGGAAAAACTAGTTTGCATTCAAACTGACGGGCAGACTGACATGGCCATATCAACCAGCTCGTTCGGTACAAATTATGATGGGTCTTCCTTTCCCTTCTGGTACTTACCTACTTCGGACGAAGATTAATATTATTATATTATGTTCATCAAAGGAATAATAACATTGGTTAACAAAAAGAAAAAAGTTGTTTGTTTCCTCTGATATTTGTTTGTTTTTATCTCAAATTGACTCGTTTTTTAAATATAGCAACAATTTAAATATAAATTTTTTTCCGTAACTGCTCTTGTTTTCGAGTTAAAGCTAACTACCCTTTTCTACTATTTTTTTTTTTTTATCAGTTCGATTTCCACAAAGACGTCTCCAGGATCTTTACACAATGGAAGAGCTTTATCAGGGGCGATGGGACTCTGTTACGACGGCACACTATTGCTGGAGTTTGCAGCGAGATCTACCTAGAGTCGTTCATTCAAGAAAATCTTACAAAACATCACTTGTAGGATTTGATTTAAATTCTATTTAAATAATGTACACATTTTTTTTATATTTATCAAATTATTTAAGCTGCTTATTCCAAAAGTACGGCTATTAACCATCTCCGAGTATTTTTCATAGTCAGAGCCATAGAAATACCCAATAACAAACAAATAAAAAATTAAAAGAAACAAGACTCGCTTTGACCAGTGTTATTTATGTGGTGTGTAGTTATCTACTAACAACAGAAATTTCAAATATACAATAACAAAGTCTAATAATATTCATACATAAATTTTTTTTTACTAACATACACGTGTTCCACTATTGCTAGACAAAATTACTACGTACATATTTGACTGGTAATGTGTGATTGAATGTATTTTTTTTTTTTTATAAAAATTATTATTTAGTAATTGTACCAATAACTGGATTATGCTTTAATGTATTGCACTGATTTCAGAATTTTAAGTGTAGTATATACTTGTATACACATATATAAATTTGCAAATTAATATTTATAAAATCTATCGACTTAAATTTGCACATTCGCATACAATAACAAAATTCCTAAAACTTGCACATTATAATTGCCCAGACATAAATATTAATTACTTGCATTCAAAAGCCGTATTTAAGTACTTCAATATGGTTGATAATGCTGACTGGAATTTCTTCTACAGATCGCCAATTTATATTCTAGGTAATTCAGCAATATTATTATTTATGGAGGAAAATTTAGGGGTCCGAAAAATCAAATTAAAAAACAAATGATATAGAACACAGAAAACATAAATTTAACTTCATTTGAAATTATACAATTTAGAAAACAACATAAAACAATCTCTAGCAGTTACTTTTTTTGTATGTAAATGTAGAATTTTCTTCAAAGAGTTCATTGCATTTTCTCATTGATAAGCAGTCTCTTTTGACATATGTATACAGTTTTTATTTTTTTTTTATTTTTTAAAAATAAACATATATGTATATAATCTACAGCGCTTAAAGCAATCATTTATTGATTGAAAAATAAAATTTGGTTAAGTTGGATTACGTTAATTTAGAACCGTCTAATGTTTGCACAATATGTTTCGATACAATTGCTGTTGCTTCACTGGCATTCGGTATAAGAAATCTATCCATGTCGGTAATAAGCAGACCATCACCGTCTGGAAATCCATATTTGAATGTGATCAAATCTCGGTGTCTTTTTTTTGCCGTTATTTTAACTATACTTGATAATGGACGTCTAACAATTATCTGAGCTTGGCCCCGCCCTAGTTCTCGTAATACAATTAAGTGCGTCGCAGTGATTATTAAATGGCTATCGTACATGTACCCATTCATGTGCACTTCCTGGCAGCGGAACGCATTTATGATGTCTGGCGACTTTAAATACTGAGTTAAGTTAACGATTTCTTTGGTATCACCAGACAATTTAAAGCCCACCAAATCATGTGAATCTTTCAATTCATGGTCATTATAATGATCATCGTTATCATCATCGATACTAAAAACAGGGGCCATATTTCGATATCGCTTCCCGTTCCGGTCATTAGCCGAAACATGCCGGTCCTGTGAGGCTGATGGTCCCCCAACGCTGACAGCTTGTGGATTATTAGCAGTAGAGACAACGCCATTTGAAGGATTTGTAATTATATCGAAAAGTTTATCCTTCACTTCGGCAGATTTCAGTTTCATTACGGCCGAAAATCGACTAAAAATATCCGAGGTTGGACGTTGCGAGTCTCGTTGTGACTATAAAAAATAATTTTTATTAACTAGCTCAATATTTTAGACAATTAAAAAACTACCAGCTGTGTTTGTCCAGATCTTCCCGCATTTCTCAATTCCACGTTGTTTTTCGAACAAACAATGCATCTTTTCACTTCATGATCCTCTAGACAATCAGCCATATGGTCTCCAAAATAATCGTGGATGGCCATATAACCTCCCGTCAACAAAGATACATATTGTGTGTTCTTTTGCAGAAATGAAGCAACTACCATGTGTGTATATTGATCTTCCTCCATCCGGCCACTTCCCATAAAGCAAAGATGTTCGCCTCCAGCATTGGAGTTCGCTTCAATTGCTTGACGCTGTGCATTTAGTAAACCTTGTACAGCGGTAGAAAAAGCGACGGGTTCTTGCAGCATTAAATTACAATCTAGATGAAATGCCGTTGAAAGGTGACCGGCATTGTATTGATCAGCAGGACGACAATCCACCAAAAAGAAACGTACAGCATCTGGTGCTGTTAATTCGAGAGATGAGTTCTCCACTAATTCATATACAGATACTGGAAGACACAATGCCTATAAATGAATATAAAACAAAGATTGAAACAATCAAAAGGTTATAATGTGCAAGTGGGGAATTTTTAAGAATGTAAAACGTGGGTACTTGCCTGTGATACGCTACACGGTTCATTATTTGGTCCCTTATCACTTTGAGAGCCGTAAAGCGCTTTTAAAAAATCAGTTTTGAAAGAGCTCGGCGTTTTAAGCGCGTAGTATTGAGCTAGAGAACAAAAATCAACTACGTCATCTGATTCCAAAGCACAAGGCATGTTTGCAAGAAATTTTATTATATCTTCTTTTGTTGCATCTTTCATTGCTAATATTTGGTCCCGTCCGTTCACAAGGATAATTAGGGCTAAAAAGAAAACCATGAAAGGGTCTGCATGTTGAAAGTATAAGTCCCACATTGAAAGAATAACGGTAAGGCTGCAGCTCGAAGCGAATAAGCACTGGAACCATTGCATAGAATACATGTCTGGAGTAATTTTTTTCGTGTCCAACATTGTACACAATTCCGGATCATGATATAATATGAGTAAACGAAAAACATGAAACACGTTGCCTTTAGGTTTACAACCTTTGGGGACGTATGTGTCTCGTATGGCCTCGAATAAGTTGTAAGTGTCCGACCTATTTAACTTTAGTGCCAGCAATGGTAGCAGCAATTCAATCCAACCATTGTCGCTCTCATAAAGGAGATTACGATTTTTACAATAAAATGTAAGGATCGATTCCAAATCAGAAATTACAGATACTTTGTCTTCATCATCATTTCCAATGCGATCTACTACAATTTGACAGTCCTCACGTAATGTATTTTGAAAAGGTAAATCGAAAATTTCGTTGAAAAGAGACATTTGGTCGCTTTTGTGACGCACATCTAAGCACACTTGCCATACATCAGGACGCAGTGACTCTGGTATGGCTTTGCCACGGCAAATCGCGTATATATCATTAACATTGCAATCATCCAAAAGTGCTGACTCGAGTTCGATAAGCCTGAAATACAAAATATATTTTCAATTAATTGTGCATTTAGGTGTTGAAATTAGTTGAGGTGATCATAAAATATAGTTGATTTTTTTTTTTTTTTGTATACAAAATTATCAAACAAGTAACTCGACAATATTTCATATTACGTTGACTTTTTGAGATGAGATTAATGGAGTAGCCCTTGCTTATCCAATTTGCCTTCAACTTTATTCAGATAAATAATTTTTACTCCATTTAGGTGTCCTTCGGACAGATCAAACTTGCTTGGTATTTTTAAGCTATTTGGTATCCATCGTTAATTGAACGTTAAACAAAGTTAGTAGTCTCACAAATTTTGTGTAAAATGGTATGTGAATAACAGCCAACAAACTATGAAACTGAAATAACACTGCTTTAATGAATCAACATCAAGATAAGACGACACTTTCAGATAAGGATGAACATGTCTTCCTACAGTAAAAAATCACTTCTTTGGAGTATTATGGACATGAAATCTATTATAGGGAAAGTCAGGATTTGCAGAATTGCTACGTGGTTGCTGAAGTTGTTAGGGCTTACCATAAATTATCATCCATTTCGTTATTATTGTCACTGCGGTGTCAACGGAAAGTATTTTTTAATCGTTTTGTTAAATAGATTTTTGTAGTCCATTCAATTATTTCTTTTTACCATTTACATCGTAATAACAATTAAAATGCTTAACTGCAAAATTTCGGTTACGTATTTTATTTGACTTAATAATTTTTAATGCTTATGAATCTGAGCAATAATTATTTATTTTTTCTTAACTTTTTTCCAGCTCACTTTTTTCTGACGTTTGAAGCAGAGCAGAGAACGTCAAGTATAGCAGAGAATTAGAAACACAGTTGCTAAGTTATGAAGAATTATCATTTGAAATTTACGTTCGATTACAAACTGAGCGATTAATTTATAGACGATAACGAACTCATATACTGTCAAAAATTGAGACTCTGAGCATTAAATTTGCTTGTATGTTTTTGCCATCGGCAACAATTTTGGATTTGTGTTGTGTATTTCTCAAGTGTCGTGTCATCTTTTTGATTTATTAAATAGATTTATTTATAAAAAATATTTGGGTAATTACCAAAGCCTCGTGTTTGCAATTGCAACAACTGAGCAGGACATTGCTAATTGTTAGTGGCATACAAAAAGACTGTTGAATCTGAAATTGTATGTGTTAAGAAATAGTGAATTTTCTCAACTGTATACTAAACAAAAAACTGAATCACAAAGTTCGAAATTCAACAAAGCACTATTTAAAAAACTGAACATTAATTAAAGTAAGTATCTTATTAAATAAACCATTCCATGATTAAGCTAAGGTCCATGTCAAGGTCGTATCGATTTTTGAATCTTGCATTACATTTGTTTAATAAGATACATAAATACATATGTATGCATGTCAAGGATGTTGTATTCAATTTGGTCAAGCATCACCGTAACTTCAATCTCTTATTTCCTTGCATCAATTTTGTGTCCGATATCTGCTTTAAATTTATCCTATAAGGACGTGAAGCCATTTTTTTTACCAAAAATTTACCTACTTGCAATGAAGATGATATATAAGAATTCCTATTTTCAGATGAAAAATCTACCTGCGCCAAACGGAAATGTGGTGACAGAATGGGAAGATAATGTTCTTTTTGATGCTGACGACCCTGATTTTTGCGGTATATCTCCGAATGTGGAAAACGTTCTCAACTCTAGTACTTTAGCTATAATGACTCAACCACAAATTTTTGGGAACGCAGGCCATCCAAACAGCGGACTAAACGTGTTGAGCGTGAAAGGTAAGCAACAAACAGTTGTTAATTAGTAAATTGAATATTATAACAGCAGATTATGACTGTGTTGTCACATGAATCTCGGCACGGCTACCCACCTCTTTACATGCCCACATAACCCGACTCATCTAACACCCCTCTCCCTCTGGTTTGAACCCGTCGAAGCAGAACGGTTCCCGGGCCTGCCGTTAGATGACCTTGATGACTAAAACTGGACTTGTCTGACCCTAGACGGTGTTGGCGCAGCCGCTACAACAACAACAACAACAACAATGACTGTGTTGTCACGATAATCAGACAATTAGTGCTTAATAATATTGTCCAATCGGTCCGATACCGAGATTAAAAATGATTAATGAATAATCAAGGTTTGGGATTATTTAAAGTTGCCTTTTTACACATGTACTGGGAGCTCTCCTTTATATTGCTTTAAAAATATAACTGTGGGCCGGACCAACACCGGTTTCGCCTTGCACAGTATTTTCACACAAAACTTTTTATTTATATATATTATATTTTTTGTTTGCATTATTATTGTTATTTTACATAGTATTTTACGCAGTACGGTAATCTCGCTTTAGCCAAGCTTGCTCTTTGGCAATATACAGACAGACTAGCTGTATGTAAAAGTGTAACTTCAAATGTTAATAACTTTTAAACCATTGCAAAATTCTGCTTCCCGCCACTTTTAATGAAATAAACAGGCTCAAATACACCTATCTCGGAAAAAAAACCCCCACCATTTTGGGTCGTTTCAAACGTAAGCCACTGTTCTCCATAATTACCATAACTCTGTACGTAAATCTATCAATATGCAAAATTTAATAATAATTATATTAAATTTCGTTGTCAGCTTAATATTCTATGGAACGCTAAGTGGCAAGTGCATTGAAAACGGCTCATAAACAATCAGGAAAGCTTAACTTGCAAATTTGTTTAAATAGCACCGAAAGATATAAATCCATACTCAGTTGTAAGGCAAAGAAGGATATAGCCTGTAATATCTGTTGCCGCAGTTGCTACCTACCTACCTGCACCCTCTTTTCTTGTAAAATAACTTTTGAAATAGGAATATTTTTACATTTTGTTTTTTAATCGCTAGAATCAGGTAGCCTAAACAGTATTAAGTTGCTGAATTAAGTCAACTCTGGTGCGTAGAACTACATAACTGCCGTGATAATTATTGTCGCTTTCCAATCAACAGATATCAAAGCAACTAGCCTTGGCGCGACTATTTTCAATCCAGTAATTATTTATATTTTTACAATTTCGCTGAATTAACCTCGATGATTTGGCAAATCCTTCACATCCGATCCCTGGATTGTTAAATAAAAGTCGCCAACTATTTTTGCAGTTTCTTGATTATAAAGAATTTACTTAATGTCCTTTTATTACTCAATAACTAACAATTCACTTCACAAGTTACAATCACTTATAAGTATTTACAATTTTCACAATGTACTATTTTTATTTTACAGTATCACCAACGCGCTCATTTTACGACTGAACCCCTTTGCAGTTGAGTTTCGCCCTTATATACTCAATTCGATTTTTAGCCACTGCCGCCTGGAACAATCGAATCGTTCTCGATAACGAATGTTCTCGATTCACGCTCAAGAACATGGTTTCCTTTCTCATCTGACATATGCTTCGCATTTTTGCCACAATATTAATTTCACGAATGTCTGACTTTGTCCAATTTCATGTCCTAAATCAAATTAATAAATAAAGCTCATGTTGAATTAAAAAGCTAAGACACAAGGCGTAAGGCGAACGATGGGTGCGTACGTCTCGATATTTTTCCAACAAATGGAGGGACCTCAAGTTTTTTTTAAACCGAATGACTGATGTATTTTTATGAAAAACCTTTAGTTTCATGTCAGAAATGCCCACCGAAACGCTCAATTTTAGATTTTGGTCTAATCAGGAGTTGAACCAATGATCGTCCGTATGGTAGCAACACTGCTAACCACCCGGCCATTCGACAATTTTTCAATACAGAGTGCGATAAAGCTAATAGTTTTCGGAGCACCGAGTCAACACTGTATAAATTATTAATGTATTCCACATGCCGACCTTTACACATGGCCATTGAAATATATATTATTTACGCTAAGTTTAAATAAAAATAAAAAAAATGCTGGTGTGCGCCGCTTTTTTTGCAATGCACACTTTTGGTGTCAGATTATGCAAAGCTAATGATTTTCATTTAGCTGAGACCTGTAAGCACATTTAAATGTTACTGTATTTTATAATTCTTTCAGTTTTATGTTTAAAAAAATTCACGTTATTAGCACTTCTGTGTCGTAAAACATAACCTAAAATGTTCATAATAAATATAGAATTTTTCTAGAAGTTTTTGACTTTATCGTGTCCACACGTGCGTATAAAAAACTTCATACCTGATGTAAGTACAGCCGGCATTCTTAAGATGGGATGGCGTTGCTCTCTTATGACTGAATGTAAACAAAAACGAAAATAAATGTTTATTCAAAAAATTGTATTCTTCTGCTCTGATAATATACCGATTTCTACAAGAAAATTTAAAGATTTACAAAATTTAAACAGTTTTTATGATCAATTGAAAATTGAATTTAGTGTAGGCGGATCTTCCTAGTTATTTTCCAGATTGCACAGCTGTTAAATAGGGCAAATTTTGATAAATTTTAAACACATTTTAAAATCATTAAATATTTATTAAATGCTTTATAACATATTAAGTTAAAAGTCTTAAAAGGAAAAATAAATCTCTTTTTGAATATGCTTGAATTTTATCGAAGAAATTTATCTAAGCGCGAAGTTTCTAAGAAAACTCGTGGGTGTATTGACGGATCTTCTACCTCTGAGATGTCATCTGCTCAAGCTAGGTAAGGTGGAGTTGAATTTTTTAATACACATACATATGTATGCATTTAAGCATCTTGAATTGAATTTTTCTCTCGTCACATAAACGTCTGAATGTAAATATAGTTGGTTGCGGACTATGCACATTTATGAAAAAATATTTTGATTAATGCCAGTGTTATATATAAACATATATGTAACATACGTATATTTGTACAAATGTACTTATGTATCTGCATAAATGTATATAATTCTAGTGAGAAATTAAAAAACTTGTTATACAAATACGTGGGTGATTTGATAAGTCAGTAACTTTGCGAATAAAAAATATTTTTTTTTGGCAAATAAGCGTTTGATTTCTCAACATAGTCTCCTTTTTGCTCTTTATATTTAGTCCAGCGTTTTTTTTAGCAATTTTTGTTTCTTTCAAAATAATAGGGGGTTTCAAGGTCTTCAAAATAGGTGTTTGTTTCTATAAGGACATTTTATTTCATTCTGAATCTCTTAATCTGAATATTCGGCTTCACTTGTACTGGTACAACCACAGCGGAACTCAGTAAACCACTTCCTAACCATTGAAATTGGTGGTGCAGAGTCCCCATTGTATCAAGCCATTCCTTGGTTTCGGTAATGATTTTTACTCAAAAAATAATACTTAACCAGAACTATACAATCCAGCAGTATACAATCGGTAACAGTTGATGGGAGCAGTGTTGTATTTACAGTAACTGAGCGGCAAATTCAAAAGGTCACTGACTCAGTAATCTGCCCTAGTATTTTCAAATTTTAATCGGAAATTACCTATTGCTTCTTCTCTTAGTTACTAATGAAGTGTTCATGCCTAGCTGCACATTGGAACTAACAATGTTATTTATTAATTGTTATTGTTGTTGTTTATAATGTAAATTATATACAAAACTCTTCAAATACGAACCAAATATATGTATGTATATATAAAGAAAAAGTAATAAAAAATTATTGTAGTATATGTCGAACGCGCACAATTATTGCGATTTTTTTTTACCAAACGCAGTTTTCATTATCTTCTCCGCGAATCCTAATTCACTGTTACATATCGTTTTCAATACAGTTAAGTGTACGTATGTAAATGGAAAAATCAGAATTAATATTCGATAACAATTTTACTCTTAAACCTCCAGCGAAACACAATTACATATCTTACTTTTAATTAAAGCACAAAAGTAATGTTACCGGTGTATTTACAAATACCGGAAACAATATTGACGGCAAAAGACATCACCATGCTAAGTGTATGTACATATATCGGAATGAGGCAACGGTATTTTGTTATTCACAGAGGTTGTTAAAACCCCGTCACAATAAAAGGAAAAATGAATTAACAAGTTGTTTATCCTAATCAAATTTTAGGACAACCAGTCTTTGTGTTCGTTAACAAGGACAATAAGGACAATAAAAAAATGAACACATTTAAAAATATTTCTATATTACAAAGAATAAAATATTCGAAATTATTATCGGTGCTTGGAGATACATTTGAGTAAAATTAAATATAACTTTTTTATAGAGTATACTCCCAAACATACATACATACATATTAAAATTTCCACACATTAAATTCAGGTTTGTTGAGATCTTTACACCCTCTAATAACGGCATTTTTACATAAAATTCTGAATAATTTTGCTGAGTGTTGCATAATCCCAAATAAAAATGATATTACCGAACACTGCGGCATTTCAGTTGCTCGCATTTAGTTCAAGATATCCCACATAATTGAATGACGGAAAAACTGTAAAATATTACTTGTCAATAATTTGAAATGAATTTAAAAAGTTCATAACGTCCCATAATTTAATAAAAATGAATAATCAATTTTTAACACTTTTCTTGAGATTAGTGCAAAGCTGCAGACAATTAATTTGTTTTCAACTCATCGATCAACTACAATGATAAAATATACATATATACATATACATATATATGCAATTTTGCCTTTTCTTACATTTCTGCGAAAGCCTTTCATTAATTTTATGAATAATGCTCAGCTCCCAACTGGAAGTAGAAACGAGACATGCTATAAAGCCACGCATATTTGTTATTTAATTATTGTACATGTACTCTGGTAATCTTAGTTCGACTGTATTAAATTTTATATGCATATGCCTGTCTATGATAGCTTAAAGCTCACGCGATTTTATAAATTTTCGCGAGTAGAATGTAATCATGTGATCGCCTCGAAAACTTGAAAGAGCGCTTCAAATGTTATTTACGAGGCATATCCGGAGGCTAAGTGTACTGAATTTTTGTAAGTTTTAAAAATTTGTATCCAAAAAAAAAAAAGATTTCATGATACTTTAGTTCATAGTAAAAGCTATTTTTCGACATAGCCTCCATTCCTCTCTATGCAGGTGGTGAAGCAGGGTATATATTGTTTGATATCTCTCTCGGAGTAGTTTCCCGCCAATTCTATCTTACGGACAGCTATATCCGAGGGTTTATGTGTTTGTTTCGTGTAGTAGAGATCTGGGAATTTGCGGAAGCATTGCGGAAATTTCCTCCTGCAGTCAATCTGCGATCGTCAAGGGGCCCATTTATGATTATTTCAGACCTTCAGACATTTCGTCAGTCACAATGGAAGGTCTTTCGCTCCTCTGTTCATCATACAAAGACGCATGACCATTTTTTACACTTGGGACACCACTTGTAAACACTCGTACGATTCATATCTTTATCGCCATATGCAGTTTTCACCTCATTATAAATCTCAAACGGAGGAGTGACACATTCTACAAGATCTGAAAGTCGAAAGAGCAAAATTGTAAAGAACAAATAGCAAACCACTAGGGCCACTGTGAAATTACACACACGGCATTCGCTTATGCATTGTCCGTTGTATATCTATTCAAAAGCACTCGAGTTTCGTTGTTGTTGTTGAAGTAACCACTAAACTATTCAGAAAAATGGCTTTCGGAGAATATTGCGCGAGTGACAGTCCTCGGCCGGAAAAAAATCCGGATAGTTCCGGTATAAAGACCCGACTGTCGAGGGAACTATCGAATTTGAGTCGCCTCTTATGACAGACATGCCTTACTGCGGGTAAATTCTTTAACCTCTAACCAGAAGAGGTCACTCGAGTTTCGTCTTCACATTTGCTTGAAAAAGCATTCCTACTTGTACAAGAGTGTCTACTAAGTCTGCTAATGTTCATAAGCAATGTATGCGTTTATAGTATTTAAATTGCAGCCCAGTGGGTAGCAATACCTGCGCTATGAGGGTTGAAACCTCAAACAGACGTCCCCTTTCTAAGATATCCTCGTATCTATAAAACCGCATCTTTCCGCAAATCAGTATATTGTCCCGCATATTTTTCGATTAATATGTACTTTTTTAATTCAGTCGTAAGATAGCAACGTCATCTAAACGTTTTCGGCGGCTCTTACGGTAAAACGAGTTTTTTAAATACGAATGTGAATGTGTGAGAACAGGAAGCTATTCGAGGCACAATTTATGGATTTTTGCCAACGATTTCACTGTGTGACATTGTGCAATGTCTTGGTGAAATACAACTCCACGTTGGTTTTGGTCAAAAGTGAGTTCGCACGGCACCCACTTTGTACAGAGCTTTCTCATACCCAAATATTCGGGGCTCATTTCACCATACTTAGCATGCCAATACTTGATGGTTGGTTTTCCTGGGGCAGTGTCCGTTAAATCGTCATCAAGTCAAGTTTTTGCTTTAACTGTATTTTTCCCTTTTAAAAGCAATATATTATCAACACGCGAAATTCCTTTGAACTGGAAATTTCATTTAAAAAAAACTGTAGTTACGAGGTTATCCCGGACGATGTGCATGTACTTGAATCTTTGAACCATTTACTAAACACTCAATGGTCTACAAATTGTATTTAACTTTATTTTTACCAAATCGCCTTCGAAACGTTAAAGACGTCTGCCAATTTAATTTCTTGCGCACCCAGCATCCAATATGCAATTCGTAAATTAAGCGAATCCACCTTATATCAAGAAAAATTTCTATTCCCAAACAGATTTTGTCCGTCGATTTCCCAAGAATAAACCTTTTTGTTACTGCACGTGTTATGTTTATTCGATTTTCAATTTACCAAAGGCTAGACGAGGCTTGTACATTTTGTATTTTTATTATTATTTATTTATCTTTTTCTTTTCATTTTTAGTGCCAATATAAAATCAATAATTTTTAGTATATACGACTTGTAGAGATATTCTTTTCTAAAACTTTGTTGTTCAGAATAAACTATGAAGACTTATGTTTTCGAAGTAAACTCAATAGTTTTTGCTTAGCGTGAATGGCTACCTCTAATATACTATGTACAAAAAATAACATATCACATTTATGAGTTAAAAAGAACCTATTTACTGAGAAAATAATGTATAAATGTATATAAAGCGAGAATTTTTTGCTAAATTTTAAAAGGTGTCGGCGTGCATTCGAAAGATGAATCATGCATACCGTTTGCAATATAACGATTTTTTTTTTTCATTAAAATGATCATAGCTTTTAAACTGTTTTGGAGGAACAGCTTACATGCTCGATTTCTATAGAGCTTAAATATTCTTAAAAAAATAACTTACTAATGTTTTTTTTTGTTTAGTTAATTTATTTAATTCAATAACTATTATTTATATGGGAAACATATGGCTTGCAGGAATATGGTTTTATCAGTAAATAGGTAATTTTTAACCCATTAATTCGATAGGTTAACTTTTGGCTGACCCTAATGTATATGCATAATAAGTAATATATGTACATATATATATATATATATATATATATATATATATATATATATGTATACTCATACTTTCATGTTCTCGTGAGAGATCTATTTGAAAACATAAGCAGTATTTATTTTTATATTTTGTATTCTTAATACATCCATATAACAACTACATTAAAAAAAAATCATTCATAATTAACTTTCGAATGCAAATTCAAATTTTCTGAAATAAGTAGGGATGTTCGCACGTTTTCTCTATTTTACATACTTTTGTATAACTTTCCTGGGCCATCAATACCCAAAAATATCAATTCCTTTTTATCTCAAAGACCCTATCCTACCCACACTTGTAATGTTTACATTAACTCTAATTAATAATAAAAATCGAAAGTCATCTCAGAAATATTATATGTATGTATGTGGCAGAGCAGCTTTTGTACATACAATATATACAATATATTTAAAAATGAATGCAAATTTTGATGAACGCCTATAACCACCAGATCAATACGCACCAAATTTTTAGGAGTTATAAAGGGATATTAGGAGAAGGTTAATGTGAGATTGATGCAGCCGTTCCAGAGATATGACCATATTAGTGAACATTGGTCGCTACTCATACAAAATACATGCAACAACAACAAATACCTATAAATTTCCAAAATACGCGTACATTACGTTGTATGTGAAAGAGAGAGAGAAAGAGTGAAAAAAATTAAAAATTTAAAAAAATTCTGACTTAAGAATAACATTTTTTCGATTAAAACAAATATTTTGACATTTCTTCCTACAAAGCTAACAGTTACATTAGATTTTTTGATTCTTTTAAAGGCGCAGCAAAGCACGTCGAGATCCGCTAGTACAATATGTATTTCTTCTATTTTCATAAATTATAATTTCTTTTAAGGACCTAAGGACACTAAAGTGATCGACTGATGAAATAATCATATATTTAGTATAAATAACTGTCTTAGTGTAGACCCTTATGTCTAAAAATTTACTTGCCAGCTAATTTTAGAAATGTATCCAAATAAACTAAAAGCAAATAGAAATAGAGTGAAGCGAAACTAATACACATACATAAATAAATGTTTATGCAAGATGAGTAACTACAGGCATCATATACGTACATATGTATGTATGTATGTACATACTTATGTATATTTATGTACAAAGCCAATATTTTCGAAACAAAAGAATATCTAAAGTTTTTGTTAAGTATACGCTTTTTAGCTATTTTAAAGTACGTACAGAAAATTTAGTTGTAATTAGGTATGTATATGTATGTATGTATTGTATGTCGATGCAATAAATATCGTGCTATTTTCAGACTTAATTAATTACTAAGTATAAATAAATTAGGTAAATCTGTATCGATCCTACGTGTTGACTTTTATTCCATGATGATTTCTATGGAAATGTGAAAAGCTTATAAATTCTTTCTACGCTTGTCGCCCAATATCATCGCTGCATTATTGCGCCCACAGTAACTGAACCGGTAATAATGCAGCGTCCCACCATGGCTTTCGATACCAAAGATATTTATTGCTTTAAACATGATTTTCAATATAGTTTTATATGTATATACGTATGTATTAGTGTACCACTGAAATGATTTTCGGCCAACTCCTACTCTGGCCTTCCGAATGGTAGTACACAAGTCTTACTACTCGGCTATTACGGCCTCGTGGTTGTTTATAATTAGCGTTTTGTGACTTAGAGTACTTTACTATGTAATAATAATAAAATCTACGTTTTTATAAATTTCATGTACATAAAATGTTATATTAACATTGGTCCGAAGTATGTAAGTACCAGAAGGAAAGGAGATAAACTCACAACATTTTATACCGATTGAATACGAACGAGGAGCTAAGTTGATTTGGCCATGTCCATCTGTCTGTCCCTTTGTTTGAAAGCAGACTAGTCCCTCAGTTTTTTAGGTATTTACGATCATTTGTCGGAACTGGCCAGAACGGCCAACTATAACATTTATGCGACCGATTTTTCAGATTTGAAATTTTGGGTCATAAGTCCGTCAAATAATCATATAAACCTTTTTTTGACAGGTCACACGTGAGTCGTGTCAAGCTGTCATGATATTTTTGTTCAGTATTATTTGTCATTTCATCATGGAAAGACTTACGCCTGAACAACGTTTACGAATCATTAAACTTTATTACGAAAATTCACGTTCTGTAAAGCATGTTTTTCGCGCGCTTCGCTCAACTTATGGTCAACATAATCGGCCTACTGAGCGTACTATTCGCTACACCATCAGTCATCTTGAGAACCAGCATTCATTATTGGATAATATTCGACCGAACAGACCACTTCCAGCACGCAGTGAAGAAAATATAGCGGCCGTAGCTGAGAGTGTACATGAGGACCGTGGAGAGTTCGATTCAGCGCCGTTTGCAGCAACTCGGGCTGACATATGGAACGACTTGGCGCATTTTACATCGAAATCTTAAATTGAAAGTGTACAAAATATAGCTTATGCAAGAAGTGAAGCCTTTTCATCCAGAAAAAACAACGGTTTGGTGTGGTTTGTGGGTAGGTGGAATCATCGGTCCATATTTCTTCAAAAATGATGCCGGTGAGAACGTAACCGCCAATGGCGACATTTATCGTGCGATGATAACCGACTATTTGATGCCTGAAATTGAAGCTCGTGATCTCCGCGACATTTGGTTTCAATAAGACGGCGCCACTTTCCACACATTGCATCAATCAATGGAGCAACACAAAGAGCAGATAATTTCTCGTTTTGGGCCGGTCGATTAGCCACCAAGATCATGTGATATCACACCGTTAGACTTTTTCCTGTGGGGATATGTAAACCAGTCGAAATGCACGAGTCATCGAAAATTGGGCTCAATGGATGGACCATCTTAGGCGTAGCCAAGGCCAACATTTGAAAGAGATAAACTTCAAAAAACAAATGCCAAAGAATGTCCTTTCGAATAATAATAAACATTCCCCATTAAATTTGAATTTTCTGTGTTTTTTTTTTTTCTTTAAAAAAAAAGTAGGGACCTCGAAATGTATCACGCTTTATAATGAACTACACATTAGTATTGAAAATCACCAAAAATTTTGGTGATCGACTGGCCTATATTCTATTAAATTTTTACATCAGAAATCATAGAAATCAGTTAACTATATCATATAGCCCCGTACAACCGCATATAATAGTGTAAAGACTGTTAGTCCACCGATGTAAATTAAATTAAATGAAAATCATCGAAACTTAAATTTGTGTTTTCCAATAAATTTGATATATTCATAAAAGGTACTCGTATAAGGACTTTTGCATAGTCGAGGACAGCACTTCTTTCTTGTTTTTGTAATTTTTGAAAAAAAAATTATTGAGAATTTTAATCAAGTACATACATATTGGCCATTATTATCTTTGACCTTTCCCCATTTTCGAGTAGATTCCTAATTATATCAGCGTAGAACTTCTGATTGTGATCTTTTTTTTTTTTTTTTGCGTAAATAACCCATTTTTCATCGCTTGTGATGATCGCTTCAAAAATAGTGAAAACTTTCGTGTTTTAGAAGCGTTTTTTGCGTCAGCTCATCGAGCTTCTTTGAACAGCCAGAACAAAACTTACGTACCCATTTTTAAGTTTAATCGAGTTTACAAAAATTCTGCAGAAGCTGTGACAGTATTTGTGCAAGCATACTTTGATATTGAAATAAAATTTCCGCTTGAAATTCTATACTCACGGAAAATTACTCCAATTCCAGGGCACTGACACATTACTTAAATAATAAATAATTTATAGCTTCTTGCTATTTTTTTATTAATGAAATATATATTTTATACAATTACAGTTCAGTTTTACATTTTCACTCATATGGCATGCATACTTCTTGAATGCATATGACTTTATAACAACTCGGTTTGTTCATATACATACATACATACATACAGATGCATATGTGCGACGAGTATCCATATATAAATAAAATGTGTGCAAACAGTAAATTTTTTATCGCATGAGCAAACGAAAACACCTACGAAATATTTCGGAATTCCTTCTATGATTGATTTACATTCTGTCTTTATCGCCTTCCTTCAAACGATTATAAACAAAAGGTGCTTATCATTTCGTTTACTTGACAACAAGTTCTTTACGTGTAAATAGCCTGTTGCGAATTCTTCAACGTTAATAATTACATTCAGCGAATACATCTTATTTTAAATTTGCAAATAGTGAATACGGTACAGTCACCGTCGATTATCTACATATATGTGTGTATGTATGTGTAAATAAAATTCTCGCATCTCCGTGTTTGTAACAAAACTACACCGCGAAACAGCTTGACCGACTCTTACGGAATTTTGCATGTACATATGTACATATTATTCAGTAGATCTGAGAATAGAACCTAAAACATTTTTCACATCGAGAAGTAGACCAACTTATTCGAAAAAATCGTATTTATAGCTTTTTTTACTTGAAACTCTTTCTATTCAAGAAGTGGATCGATCATTTTGAAAAAATATTATAGTATAGTATAGTGTAATTTCGTAGGGCTGCTAGACAACAAAGTCAATCTGTCATACAACACGGCGGAAAATTCCTATCTGCCATCACACATACAATAATATCATAAATTTTGTATTGGGAGATGCCAAATTAAGGCCTTTTAGCATTCTTTGCTTTACCAATTAGAATAAAAATTGTACAAAATATAGAACGGCCACATCAACGTTTGCCGGTTCACCTGAAACATGACTAATGCTAACCACAAAACCTTGGTCAACGTCAAATTCGTGCAAGAATTGTGTGCTCCTGTCCGGGTGTTGGCATTTAAACTACTACGACAGCGCTCTCTTTTTATTTCGATTTCATTCAAAGAACCCACATTAAAGTTTGAGCCATATAGGTTTTAACATCACTCTAGAGCGAATCCAAAAGCGTGGAATTGAGGCGAGATGAAGTTCTCCAGGTCCGCTAGTTATGCTATATATTTTTTACATATTACATATGTATATGTTTTTATGAAGTTTTTTTTTTTTTGTTAATTTCCAAAAAATATTCAACAAGATATTCCTAGCGAATTTGGTTGCTGATATAAAATGGAATTAGTGGGCCTTTTTTTTTTTTTTTTGTTAATATGACGGATTGATTTTATTTTTGGCAAAATTACGCATAAAAAACAGATATATAAATGCTTTTAATATTAAAGGCAATCACGCGTATGCCAGGCAACTGATTTAGTTCATTCACAAGAAAAAAGTGCAACATACATACATACATAGACATTATACATATTAACGTAATAAAATTATATAAATGTCACCAAGTGTAGACAGTAAGACACTTAAATAGGTGATAGGAATACTCATGCCGGCGGTGCGGGTCTGCTTTGGAGTCATTTCGGAAGCGTGTGGCGTGGTTTAAAAACGTCCCTGCATCCCTCCCACTTGTTACCTATTAGCTTGCCTCTGTGGTCTTATCAGCAAGTATACATATGTACATATGCACTTACGAATAAATCGACCGTATCGGCTTTTGTATATTATTCCATTTATTTATTGGTATTTTTCCTTGCGTCTCATATTCGTAATAAAATGCCAAACAAATCAACAGTGCAAATGGATTTCACCGCTTAGCACAGACACAATAACAACATTAAAACCCCATAAAATAATAAAAGCGTTGAAAAAAATGATTGAAATTAGTGATTTTTGTCGTTATCATCATGCTGGAGACGCGTGCCCCTTGCTCGCCACACAGAATCAGTATGAACTGCATGTGAAAGTGCAAAATATTGAATATTTGTTATTGTTACTCTTTTGTACATATCACATTCGCATTTCGGATCTCTCTCTCTCTCTATTAACTCCTTCACAGTCTAATTTGTTTATCAACGATTCGAAAATCCGTAAAAGTATTGTCCTATGAGTTAATCGATCGGTCATACCACACACTTGGCGCCTGCTTTTCATACACAATCATAGTCACATCGATTTCCGCTGCAAAAGCAGAATGCACATTGAATATATGTACATATGTATATACATTCATGCACACATACTGTATACATATGTATGTATATGAATTCGTGAACGTAAAGCTTAATGCGATTGTGTGACGGTATCCATGCAAATATGCGTTTGGACATTTACTTGCATCGCATATGCATGTAAAACTCAACACTTCACAGCCACATAGTACATACATATCTATATACCAGCTGCGAAGCTAATAAAAGTCAATCGCACACAGCAATTTCTTTCAGTCTTTTGAGTTGGGTCGTGTTAGTCACTTCGTAGCAAAAGTCATACATTCGTTTGTCAGTCAGTCAGAGTACTTAGTAAAAACGCTGAATGCAAACAAACAAAGGCGAAAGAAGCAAATGAAATGAATGCGAGTATCAACTAAAGAAAAGCTGAAATATTAAAAAATAAAAAATAAAGTAAACTGAAAAAGTTGTGAAACTGTTCAGTAAAAGTAGCACAAGCTCTTAAAACTGTGAAAAATAAGGAAGCCTGAACGTTTTTAGTGCACAAATTGTGACGTTGATGAAGCAAAGCCAAAAAATAAGAGTTTAAAAAGTGATAAAACAATTAAAAAAAACAATTTAAAACAAAAGCCAAAGCAGTTTTTAATTTGTATTCCCAATAAAACAAAGAAGTAAGTAAGCTAAACTTCGTTAACGTTTCAAAACAAGCTTCGTTGTCGATTTGTGAACGGAAATCAGAGTATTTATTCATTATACATATGTACTTATAAAAAAATTTAACTAATTTTATGATGGAAACAAAGCTTTGCTGGAATTAAGTAACATTCTGAAACGCACACATGGACACATGTGCACACACATGCATACGTATGTGCGAGTATATGCATATTTACCAAGACCGCTTTTGCGGCCTGAACTGTTCCTATCCAGTTATAATCGGAAGTTAAATAAATAATTCAAATGCAACTTGTCAACAAATGCGCAACAGTTTTACGTAAGTTGCTGCATCGTATGTGTTTAAAGGCATGACCAATATATATATATATATATATATATATACATATATATATAAATGATTTTCGACCGAGCTCCTCCTCCATTTTGTGGTTTTGCGTATTGTTATTTTCACCAACAAATGGAGGAACCTACAGTTTATTCTAAGCCGCCTCCAAACGGCCAATGGATTTTTATGAGGAGCTTTTTATTTAATATTAGAAATGCGCTCTAGAGGAGCGACCGCAATTAGAAAAATGAATTTTCTATAATTTTGAATGTCGCTGGAACCTGGACCTCGAACCCAGGCCTTCCGAATTGTGGTACGCAATGCAAACCTATCGCTAATGCTATTGCGGCCGCTACTCTCAAGTTCATCGATCGCATTTAATTGCCCAAGCTCATTGTTGTAAAAAAAGGCTCTGGCCAGTGGAGCAGTCCACTAGAATAAATCCTAGTCACAATCCTCATAAAATGCAACAACAAAAATCCACCTGGCAATTTTTGTGAATTTTGTGCATTATTACATACATATGTACGTGTAGGTATCTTTGTATACATTTTTAACGGTTACTTGCTCATAACGAGAATCATATTTCAACAATCCGATCGTCATTGACGTCAAGGGAATATATATGTATATATATACATATATGTAATATGTGTACACATCAAATAAAAAATGTATGTGACGGCAGAAAACTGGAAATTTATCATCCAACTGAGTAAATGTTGCTTATGCACATACATATGTATCATCACAAACAAAGCTGTGCAAAGTCATAGAGGGGGGAAAAAAAATCTGAAGATCGAATGCTCCTGGCCTCCCTGGCTTCCTAACTGACATTAAATACTGTTTGACTAACAAACTTCAGTTCTGCTACTACTCAGATTATTTGCATATGCTCATACCTACACTTGGGTTATGTTACCAAGCGTATGTATGTATATGAAGATTTATACGAGTATATACAAATAGGTACGTGTGTACTTGTTTTCATACGTAGTCAGTCTGTGGCGAGTGAAACCTAGTTTTGCAATGTCGTTAACCACTTTTTACCAGTTTTCTGGCAAGTAATTAACAAGTCTGCTGCTGCTTGATCATAACATACTCGTATGAGAGTCCGTTTTTTTCGAAAGTCTATGCCTCGCCTTTGTCGTCTCATTAATATTGAGCACATTCTGCTTCTCCAAAGATCAATGATAAAATTCATGTGAACCATAATACATACAGACAGGATATAGAAAATATGATTAATTCACTTCCATTTTTTTTTATTCGTTACAATTCGCTTTGTAGTGCATATGTATGCATGCACATATGTATGTATATATGTGTGCATTTGAATTTGTTATTTGAAAAATGAACTCTCAGGGTCAGGCCGTTTACCGTGAGTGTGTCTACCATTCAAATATTTAACAACAACTCAATGCATTATAGGTATATGCGTACTACAAATAATTTTAAAATATAAATTGAAAAGGTCGTCAATTTCAGAGTTCAGTGTATTGTATTGGCGTAATATATATATATTTCAATATATGTACATACATACATATATACATAGAATACGAATGTATTGTTTGCACAACAGGGTATATTAATATTGCCCAGCTTATGCAACTTTGAGCTATGTATGTACATAAAATAAGTTAGAGGTATAATAGGTATATGGCCAGAGACGTTTGCTTAGTGATGTCCGTCTGTCCATTAGTTTTCTTTTTAATTGCGCAACGAATAATATGAGTAAAAACAGAGAGATCTGGATGAAACTTGTTACAAATGGCTCTTAAGGAAGGTTGCCATTGCGAATGGTTGAAATCGAACCATCTCTTCACATCACTTGATTCTATCAATACTTATATGCAAATATGAGAACTTATGAAAATTCTTAAAATCGGATGAAATCTTTACGACCCCTCTGCTCCATTAACTTTTTAAGTATGTATGATCCAACCTAGAATAATGCAAAAAAAAAAAAAAAAAAAAAAAACAATAATGTACGACGAGTATCTAGCAACACTGTTAGTGGTGGGACTACACTCATTCATTTAATATACGGTTCCACTTCAATTTAGCCCTTCCTTACGTTTATTTTTATTTTTATAAATAATTTTGAATCACAATGTCAATGGTGATTTCCAGCATTCATGGGGATGTACTTGTGTATAAACAATGTATGTACATACACATATGTGTATGTACATATACATATGTATGTATCTACGTGTGTTTGCGTTTTTCACAATTTATTTGTTGTTGCTTACAAACAAGTTGTGATATTTTTGTTAAATACAACAAGTTTTGCTCTTTCTGGGAAATTCATCTGACGCATCTGAGTACAAGTTTTTATCTACTGTCGTCAATACTTCCAATTACTCATTCCCATTCGAATTATATTATTAAATATAATTATTAATTCGTTTTCAAAGTTTTCGTAACATCCCATTCACTGAGAATATTTTTTCCTTATAATACAATCGAAATTAGAAATTACTGCTTTGAACATGTTTACATTATTGTGCATACATACACACATACATACATACATACATACATACTATTATGCAAATGCATATTTAAACTTATGTAGATACACTGACTCACTGAAAGCATTTTTTCTCAAGCAATTCAATCCGCAATTCAAACGAATATCTATGCACTTACTTATCTCTACATTTATGCATATATTTATACATATGTACATATGTATGTGTATTCATTTCTAACTAAAATACAGTTCCATCGCGAATTTCTGTTGCATATTATTTCCTGAGAGTTTCGTCTATAAATATTTAATTCCACACAAAAATATTTATGCCAGTACAAACATACATATCTACATATAACAGATGTATGGCTTTGTGTTGTAATCTCATTATTCTAGTCATGCGACCCGTGCAAAAATAACTGCAATGATGTCGCGCCAATTCAAAAACACTGCTTTGCAATTAAAAATATATTTGGTCTGAAAATAGCCCTGCGCTTAACTCGTCAACACATACATATGTACATATGTAAGTCTATGTACATATGCATATGTATGTATTCGCATGCATATGTACAATATATGTATAAATAAATGAATGCACGCAAATACATACATACATACATACATACATATATTATTATATGTTTTGTGAGCTAGCTTTCGTGGGGTTTGAACATTTTTATATACATATTAACCTACACATTTACACACATACATACATATGTATGCATGCAGTTTCGAGAGACTAAATATATCTATCAGATGAAAAAGAGGTTTAGTTGCACTTACTTAGGTCCTACATAATATTTGAACAATCAAATGTAATTTATAAATATTTTCATATTATTTTGCAGTTCCTACAACAATGTCTTTAGCAAGTGTTCACGGACCACAATTCACAGATATCTGCAGTCCTTTGGGGTAAGTTTGATAAATACATATATATAGTACATGTACATACATATGTAGCATGTATCAGTGGAATTATACTGAAAATTATCGCCCTTATAATTGTATAACAAATTTATAAAAAAAAGTTCACGTTTTCGTTGTTGCCCTGTAATGCAATAGAACATAACAAATTGTACAAAGCTACCTGTTGGAGGCTTTCGCAGAAGTGTTCAACCATTCGGAAATGCATTAGTATTTTAGAAAAAAAAAATCCCTAAAAAAAAAATAAACAAAACTTATGAAATATGAAAAATGGTTGATACTTTAATATTAATATTTGTTTTGGTGTAGCGAAACACACCTCTGGATAAAATATGAAAACTATATACTACGTATATGTATGTATGTAAACGATTGCACAATTTCGCTAGTTATTTCTGATCGATTTTTCCGATGACCAATGTCTGACACCTACGTACCAATGTGTGTGCGATTAAAAATATTCCATTCAAATTCATTACATATGTACATATGCAATGTGGTAGTATGTATGTATATACATACATATTAACAACGTAGAAATTTTGATAACCCTTGTTGTTTATAGGAGTATTCTGTTAAAAATTACTCTCATTTACATATACATACATACATTTGAATACTGGCGATTATTAAAATTTAAACAACTTTTATGTAATGACTGTTAATATCTGAATAAATATAACTAAAATAGTTGCAGGCGCAGCAGTATTAGTATCTCATCTTCATTGTCCGATCTGGTCGGCAGTCCTTTGGAAATTTCCGCAGACAATGTACTCACAATCGAGGAGTTGCGGCAGCATATGGGCTCTTGTTTTACATGTGGCGTATCCTGGACCGACGACCATGTTTCCCTCGACTGCAGTGAATGTGGAGGTTATAGTTTAGAGCGCCCCTGCCCATTGTGTGATGGCCAATGTGGCGTACAGTGGAAACGTGATTTTACTATGGTGAGTATATACAAAATATACAATCATTTGTCTTAATTATTTTATTGTAACCTTGTACCTTTCATCTATATACATATTCCAATACATAATTTAATATTAATTTCTTTATATTTTTTTCTTACAGTCGCATGCCTATAGCAAAGCTCGCTGGCATGGTGTATGTCCCAGTTATCAGGAGGCCGTGACACATTTAAATCCTCTTGATGTTGCTGCAACAGTCAATTCTTCTACTGCTCCATCTACTTGTGCTACCGCCGCAACACAAATGCGGTTGGCGCAAGAACTTTGTCTGCGTTTAGAAAAACTTTCGGCAAGTGCTCATACGTGATTCATTTGTCTCTCTGACAAATCCATCTACGAATAATAAGCATAATATGAGCCCAATAGCAGCCTGAAAGTTCCTCAAGTTTATCGCTTATTGAATTCTGCCAGAATCCAACAAATTTAAATTATATATATTTGTATCATTTGATAATATTTACATACATACATATGTACATCCTCTCCATATGTTTTCGGTTTACACTAAAGTGATGTAATTTTCAAATGTCTTATGTGTATCAAATATAGTCTGATAGGCATTTTAACTATTAAAAGTATTGGACATAAAGTTAAATAAATCAGTAAAAACTACTCATTATCAGATTGTGGAAAGATTTTGAGTTACCAATAAGATTCGTATTTAGGTTTATATCTTTTTTTTTTCTTTGTTGAGGCAAATGAATGCAAAACAATATAGAATTTGTGTAGTCTGTAATGTTTCTTCTAATGGTACTTTAGTATAATTAAGTGCGATAGAGTTATGGAAATTAGGAGAAAATATTTATAAATTTATAGCGGAATCAATCTTGAAAAAGAAAGAAGACTTAAAAATAAATTAATTAAGACTTGGATTGTACTGAATTATAAAACAAACTTTACAAATGAAGCAAGATATTTTCAAAATTTTATTATGTTCTGATATTACTTGATAATCACAACATGTGTTTAAAGAAGTATATAGTAAAACTGAATTTTAGTCTACAATTTTTGATTTCCTAGGTGGGCGATAAACTCTGCTTTATTTACATTTCGAATGCTCAATTGATATGCGCTGTGCCGTACTTATTTAAATAAATTTAAGTTTAAGAAAATGTATAATTCAAACATATATTTTCAGATTTTCTATGAAAATCTTTCTATTTTTACATTGTCATTGTATACCATATATATAACTAAGTTGATTATTCTGCTATATTAGTATATTATTTGTATATACTTATTGCATAGTTTCTAAAATCAATAAAAAAATTAAACATTTTGTTTTAAAAGAATCAAAACGACTTTTATTATTATTTACCAAGTCCATTTCATTAAATTTAATAAAGTACGCTTGGCATATGAGTAAGATTCATTGAGTAAATAACTTATCAAATATTTACTTTACATGGTACGTATGTACATACATATGTATGCATCAAAAATATTTAAAAAAAAATTATTTTTACTTCACAAAATATTTATTACACGTAACGAGTTATAAGAATTATGATAAAGAGATTTTATAGTTCTACGACAAACAATTATGATCAATCCATATAAGTGGTTACTTTTATATTTGATCGGATGGGACTGCTATTACCGAATCACAGCTTATAATTATTTTTGCGGTAGCGAAGATTGGTGTGCAAAAGGAAAGCATCTTATGTGTGATACGTCTGGAATTGTAAGTGCAATTACAAAAAAAAAAATTTAAATCGGTTATAATCGGTACGTCATTCGAAGGCAGTTCCTTATTGAAAATTGTTATTATAGTTAACATAGTTCCTTTTCTTTTTTTTTTTTTAATATCCAGAAAAGCAAAGGCACTTTCAAGCATCACGTGCCCTCGACTTTTAAAGCTCGTTGCCTTCTTTTGGAACAACACAATAATATTCGTAATTCCGTAGCTAAGGAGGGCAGCGCCACACGCATGCGAAATCTGATATGGGACCATGAGTTAGCTTACTTAGCTCGTGTACATACCGCATTATGTCCTGATAAGCCAAGCGAATGTCACAAAACAGCACGCTTCGAAAATGTAGGCCACAACACTGCATCAAAAGATGGAGAAACCCACATTCAATTAAGTTCACTAATTACTACTGCTTTCGCTGAATGGGGGTCAAAAGAATCGGCTTCTTTTAAAGTACTTGTCCACGACCAGGCGTCTCGCGTAGGATGTGCCATTGGTTATTGTGTTGATTGCACTGGTGATAAGAAGTAAGCTCCTTTTATATTCTTTCCTCTAGTTCTATATATGTATGTGTATATGTATGTAGGATGCGTACATCATCTATTTATTCTTTTAGGCACTGCTATTTTTTGTCTTGCTTTTATGATATGGATCATAAAGAGGGCGTAGAAATTCATATAAAGGGCACCGAAGCGGCTTCCAAGTGTAACGCATGGGATTCGGTAAAGGATGAAAAGTATACAAGTCTTTGTCACAATACGGGAAAAATATTTAATACCAAAACGTGAAGGGGGACCAATGAATTCATATAGAAATATGTTTGCCCAATATTTTATGCGAGTTAATAAATATAAGCCCTGTTCGGTTAGTAACGAAATAGAGAAAGCAAGATGTCTTAATCTTCCAAAGAGAATTTTTAACGAACAGAATTTAGTAAAAATTAGTCAGCAAGTTGTAAAACAGCTGCTTATTTTGACAGTTACATTTGATTTCATTCGAATAATTTATTTTTCCCGCTTTGAAGTATTTTCATAACTATTTTAATAAAATTACCAATTTTATGGCATTTTTAATTTATTAATTGTTTTCAAAAATTATTGTAATTCAACAATGATGAAATTATATATGTATGCTGCGTGGCCGTCAAACCATAAAGATACCAGTATATTCATATTTTTTCGGGTAATTTTCTGTAAGGACGAAGATTTCTATAATCTGCAATATATACTGAGCATTAAATGTTTCTTAAATTCTTAAAACTAAATCCTAGCATATTCAGAAGAGTTTTATTATTCCTTTAAATGCGATTAACAAATCATTTTTTTCATCGTCAACAAAACCAAAATTCATTAAAACAAAAATAATAATACTTTAATACGAATTATGTAACAAATGTAATTCTATTTAGCTTAATTCAGGTAATGAATTCGCCTTCGTTTAATTGAATTGAACCGTGTTCGGTGAAAACCATGGCGAATTTAACAAGGCGAAGTTACTATGACAAATTTTTTCATTCATTGAACCAGAGAACTTAGAATAACGAGAAGAACCAATTGCGGATAAGCGTGTGGATTGTCAAAAACGAAGTCGATTGCTGAAAGCGTATTTCACCATTGCCGCCAGAATTTAACAGAAATGCTCTTTTAGTTTAACATTTTGAGCATAGCAATGATAATTATGCTCAGAAATGTAATTTCATATACTCCAATAAAAAGTTCTGTAATTTATACAAATGTTAAGTTATATAAATTTGTGTGCTATGTGTATGAAAATTCTATGCAGTTTTGCCGACGGCATTTCGCATCATTTATTATTCAATTATTCGCGATTTTAAATGCAAAATTTTAAATATTATTCGATTTTTGGGAATATTTTCGTAAATATACGTACATTGTGAAAAACAGCTTTTCAATTATTCTTTTAGAAAATCTACCGACTGAAGTATATATTATTTTTTTCACACATATTTTTTTCCATTGCAATAATAATTTTTTTTTAAATATAAATATAAGATAAATATAAGATCATGTAGGCATGCATACATATGTATGAATGTTCTTAAATTACTTAACTTCTTCTCTCGTCCAAAAAAACTGAAATAATTATACAACAATAACATTTTGATTCATAAACGCATGCGCCCTACAACAAAACGAAGTGCGTTCATTCATAAATACAATCGAGCACATTAGCCGGTTTACCCGTCTCAACACTTGCTTATTGGCGACGGTCAGAAAATTGAAATTGTAAGGAAGACTAAATTTGGGTGAAACCGAACGTTAGATTCGCGGCTGATATTTATATTTCTTACTGTCATTGACATATTGCAGTTCTTACTCGAGATATCGTGTACACAAAGAGACGAATAGACAAAGACAAATCGATTTGTCTCGTCATTCCATGAAGTTTTATATACATATGTAGCTATAGGTATACACATACCGACTGTCTTATAACCGTTAGGTGAACAAACTTAATATACTCTCTAACGTATTGCAGCCGGGTATAAAACTAACAAAAAAATCAAACATCTTTGCGAAATGTGAAGTAACAACAACATACATTTGCATGCATTTGCGTCGGCAAGCATTGCTTCAAATTTTTGTGACAAATCAAAATTCTATGAACCTACTAAAATGAAGCAAATCTGCTGCTAAATTTGCTGATCGCCTATTAGTCAATATTGCCAAGCAAGCAATTTCCTTGCCTGGTCCACGATAATTGAATTGCTAAAATTCTAAAATTTAAGATTATTTGGTATTTTGCTTCATCAGCCAAATTATTATTTTTGCATTTTGATGTAGGAATTCAGGTACAGTAAACTGTGTATACCACAAATATTTACATCACAAATTAACTTTGAAGTATTAATTTATCTACATTACTTTCGTTCGCATTATCGGGAGTGCGTGTTACAGTTGCCGAGTGAAGACACAAAATTCTTCAACTTCTAATTTTTGGCACTTTATTTTGATGAAGAGACGCGCGAGGGGAGATGTGTGCCGTTAGTTTAGGCGACGATGCGAAAGCGTTCGCCATGAGAAGGACTTTTTTTGCAATTTTAAGAAGCGGTCATTAAAAAGTGTTGTCATGGCAATGGTATTTTTTGCTGGATGTGTACGCACTTACTTGTGTACATATATACATTAATACATACGTATGCAAATGATTCATGTGCGCATAAATTTGTATGAATTGTGCGTGCGAGCTTGTGCTTATATATATGTACGAGTGTGTATGTACGAGCTTGCATTTACGAGTATGTTTGTACGTACATATGTGCTCATATGGCAAAATATCAGAATGAATTTTGATTTGTATAATTATTTTGATAAAATTAACAAATTCTTAATAGCATTTAAATAAATATTAAGATTTATTGTACTTAATTTATCAGAATTATAATTCTTTTTGTCTTTAAAAATATAGTAATTAAAAAATAAGAAACAAGTGCATGAAAAATATATATGTATTTCTATAAATTCCAAAAATTTGTAAAGAATTTTACAAGTTATTAAAAGACAGTAAACAAATATTGATAGTTCAGAAATTTCTGATAATCGTTTATCTTACATATGTACATTTATCAATTTTACATTTAATTTGCATACATTTTCTCATTTTAAACATAAATATACTCATTTTCATATTTTGAGCACAATTTCTGTTAGCTCACTGTTAGGTGAAATACGCTTCAAAATAGCAATGGTGAAATACGCTTTCATAACACGCGCTGGTCCTTCTCGTTATTCTAAGTTCTCTGATTGAACACCGAGATTGTCAAATTTTTTTTTCAGTTTTTTCAGTAGTAAAATTATGGTAATGTGATTGTGTTAAGCGAAAAAAGATTGGAACAGAGAGTCAAATCAAAAACAAAATACATGGTAATAGTTGTTTTTCTTATCTTGCTCTCACCTTTATGAATTCGCCTTGAAGGGAATACGTCTATGGTCTTAGGTAACTGGGTTTTGATACACAACATAGAAAATTTAGATGTTTGTTAATTAAGTTTCGCCTCTTAAAAGTACGCAATCCTTTATCGTCCAAAGGGGCATTTCGTTCTGTGGAAACAGACCTATTTTTCATATTGAATTTAATGGAAATCTGTACTTATCTAGAAGGAGCTCATGCTTTGGCATATATTTCTGAAGCTTTGTTATAAGAGTTGTGTTTCCTTGTTAGTCTTTTGCTACGCTGCATAACTCTTCCTAATTGAAAAGTCGGGTGTTATTTGTTTGCATAGTACAATTTGGCTCATTACAGTTCCGAAGTTTAATGATACTACTCGATATTCTGAAAGAACCTCTTTTTGATAAAAAAAATTTTCAATTGTGTTTATGTTTAGCCTATTCTTTGCTTGAGGCAGTACAATTTGTATATAATATATTTAGAAAAATGATAAGTTGGAAGGCAATTTTAAATAACTAAGCCTCAAATTAGATCAAATTTAAAGACACGTAGATATAACATTAATCAGTTAAGCCTACCATAATAATAGATGGACATATCGATTGGGACCGCTTGAATAAGTTGATTTGTGTGGGTCAGCGCCAAGCAGTTAATGCAGTAGTCTTGCCCCCTGGCTACTGCCAGACGTTGAGTAGTTTATCCCTGAATTGGGTGGAAATATGTATTTTGTATTTGTTATGCTATCCTGTAAGCCAAGAATGCTCACTAGGTAAAAAGCACAGCTTGACAAGAGGGGGTGTAATAACCCCATTTTTGGTACGTTCATCCAAAAAATGGAATGTAGTTATTCGGCCCACGGTGAACATTTTTAATGCTCCCTACTCCCCACTCGGTGGGTGGTAGTGGGTCTTACTTGACTACTACCAAGTCGAGTGGCTGAGGATCTCTCGAATTTTACCATTTATATCTCTTTTGGAGATCTTTCAGATACTCCTCTTTCCAACGACGACTAAATTCATGGTGAAGTACTCTAATCTTCTCCCATCGTTTGGTCTGGTCAGTGAGAGGTCGCTCGTACTTGGCTCGGAAATGGCCATAAGCGGTGCGCCTCCAATAAAATGACCAGGAGTAAGCGCAGTGAGGTCATCGATGTCTTGTGACCTGCCCGAAAGAGGTCTCGAGTTGAAAACTGCCTCAATTTGCGTTAATAGTGTTACAAATTCCGTAAACTTATGGGATGCAACGATTTTTTTGAGATGGATCTTAAAGCTTTTCACTGATGATTCCCATAAGCCACCCATATGGGGTGCGCTGGGAGGAATGTAGTGCCAATTTATGCCTTGAGGGGCATTCGTTAAGGAATTCAACGAAGTCGCTTTGTATGGCGCGTGGAGCACCGATAAACGTTTTGCCGTTAACGCTCATAATTTGGAGGGATATCCTCGTCGGCCGATGAAACGTACAAACGGTGCTCGAAATGCCGAATATAGGTCAAGATGCATTGCTTTCGTTGCAAAGCAGACGAAGACTACAACATAACACAAAAAGGTGTTTGATATCAACACTGAAGCTTTGATTTGGAATGGCCCATAAAATTAACTTCCTTTGTGGAGAATGGCAGTGAGAATGTTGCAAGCTCAGGGGATAGGGTGGCCATTACGGAATTGTTTCCTAAGTAAAAAATTCAACTAATTTTTTATTACTGTCATATAATCATATAAAATTTGTCAATACATATGTAAATGAAATCAACAAAATATATATGTATTATTGAATATTGTATAGTTTTATTAAATAAAAATATTTTAATAAACAAGTTATATAACATACATATGCATACAGTACAATGTACTTAATTACAACTACGATTTATAGCAATTTGTACATGCGTTCCGTTAAGTACATTTTATTATATTTTAAAACTTATTACTTTAACGCAACACTACTGAGCTTACATAAAGGCGCGTTAATGATTTTCTTCGAAACATTTCAACAAACAAACGCAGAAAAAAAGTTTATAGTCTGTACAATCCCTTAAGTTCTCTGATGAAACGTCAATATAAAGTCTAAAAAAAAAGTCGTGAAAAAATAACACCGCTTTACTCAGAGAACGTATAACAACCATTATGTTTGCGTATTTTAAAAGAAGGTTGAATAAGTTCTCCGATCGAACATGGAGATTGACAAAATTATTTTTCAGTTTATATTTGGTTTGCTTGAATTTGATTTAATTTTATATTTCTAAATGAAAAAATCTTGAGAATGGTGATTTTGTGATTGATATTTGTGCGAAAAAAAAGAGTGAAACAGAGAGATTGTGCAGTTGTTGTAGCCAAAGAATTGTTCATGTTTTTGACAATTACAATTCAAACGCAAACACAAAATACACGGGAAATGTTGTATTTGTTCTCCCGCTCACAGCTTTATAAATTCGGCTTGGTTTAACAGTTTTACTTTAATAACGACTAAATTGATTACTTTCTTGATTTTCCTTCGTAATAAGTTAACATTTTATTTTATTTGTACTTAATGTGTATAAAATTGTTTCGAATTGCTACTTATAAAACCTTGTTATAGATAATAATAAATTTATTAACATTTAACGCCATGGATAATGATTGAATTATATTTGATAAGAACGGTGGATGGATAATGCGGCTAAAGTCAGAAAGTGCTTACTCGTCCGTATAAAATTAAAATCTTCATAATTTTATTGACAGGATTACATTGTTGCGATGGTTTTCTTCAAAATAGTACAAAAAATTAAGTGTACAGTTTTCGGATTTCAAGTGAGAAAAATAAATGCGACAAGAAACGCCAAATAGATTTTTATCGTGAAGTGGATTTGGATATTACCTAAGTTATTTTATTACACAAATTAACAATAAGCTTTAAAGATTATAAACTGGCAAGAACCCAAAACGTTTATTACAAGAAAAATGAAAGTGCACTTTCGTGAACAATATGGAACCAAAGGGGAGGAGGTCCTTTACATTACTCCTGCGGGTATTTTTTTTAATTCCAAATTATTAAAATCGTTGATCGAATTAAATTAAAATTTATAGATCAGAGCAACATTGTCCGTGTGCCATTGCGCAGCGATAAGTTGGTAATACAGGAGAAATTCTTTTTCATTCGTTTGCTGCAGAAAATCTTTCTTCCGAAAGGTTATCCAGATAGCGTTAGTGATGATTATGCCGCTTACCAAATTTGGGATACCATACAAGCCTTTTGTAGTACAATCTGTGGTAATTTCTTTAGTTAATTTTTTTACACTGCAACGCGTTTATATTTTATTCATTTACAGGTACGCTTTGTACACATGCTATACTGAAGGGCATAGGTGTAGGTAGCGATAATGTAACTGCTTATTCAGCTACAGTCACTTGGATTCTAAAAGAAGGCAGTGGTCATTTGGGTCGTATTTTATTCTCATGGTGGAAAGGCTCCCATCTTGACATAGATTCAAAAAAGTGGCGATTGAGAGCTGACTTTTTGAATGATTTGGCAATGGGTATAGAAATATATGTGCTTCCGAAATATCCCTTTTTTAGTACACAAATATTATGTGCGACGACCATAATTAAGGCTATTGTAGGAGTTGCCGGTAAGTGTTTGGTAAATGTAAGTTTTTATATATGAATATCAAATATTAATTCAAACCAAGATTTAAGAAATAACTTTTTTTTAATAAAGGTGGAGCAACACGTGCCGCGCTTACGCAGCATCACGCGATTCGTGGTAACTTGGCGGATGTGGCATCAAAGGACAGTTCCCAAGAAACTTTCGTTAATTTAATCGCTTCATTTATTGGTCTTTACATGTTAACACTCATTAAGAGCCAAAGGTTGGTCTTTTATATATCCCTATTTACATTATTATTAATTTTTACTGTTTTATAATGCAGCATTTTATACAGCGTGTTTGTATTCATTATTATCATACATTTGTATGCCAACTTAAAAGCAGTTAAGGCAGTGTGTTTACGCACGTTTAACGAATCCCGCTATTTGATTACTTTAGAAGAATATTTTCGTTCAGGGCGGATGCTATCACCCCAACAGGTTTACTGGTAGAATTAGCTTAGCTGTAATTAAGTAATATATGTATATTTGACAGGTAAACAAAATGGAACGTGTAACTATTGGTCAAACCGTCTCGGTTTCACTTAACATATGGATAGGGTTGTCGATAAAGGCCCTCATCGATGAGTATAGAACAGCTCACGCTATCGAAAACATAGTTTCATCATTTGATCCGCATGAGCGTTTTATTATAGCCGAAAGTAATAAAAACATTGGAGTTTACTTACATTTTGATACTCGACCACAAGATGTTTTGAAGGCATATTTTTTTGCCGTTTCCTATTTGCAAGATCGTAATCAGATTAAAGAAAAATACTGGGAAATTCAATCTAAATGGCAAGAGTTCGTAACATTGGCACAAAAAGAAGGTGAGCGCAAATGCGTAAATTTTACATTATTTTTCTTAATACAACTGGCTAAAAAAAATTTAAACAATTTAAACAATATTTTTAGGTTGGCTCACAGGTCAACATTTACTTATGGTTGACGAGTATAGATTGGACTGGAAAGCATAAGACCGGTTCTTTAATTATCAGTCAAATAATTTTATAATAGCTTTTTTATTACCATCGATGTAATAGCATGAAAAAATATTGCTTAGCAATTTTAAGTATTGTACTAGTCGAGCGTATTGGCATAAACGTTTTTACTGGCTTGTAAAATTTTAATTGAATTATTATTTTTAATGTTAAAATGTAAGATAGTAATAATCACATATCTCGAAACACTGAAACAAACATTATGATAAAAAAAAATTCATACAATTATTGTGACACAAATTAGTTTTATAGAATATTTTACTTAAAATACGAGGAACTACATTAGATTATTTAAAACCACAACCTTAAGATAATTTACTTTCATTAAATAAGATAGTGACAACATTATCTACCTCTTTTTAATCGAGTTGCTATTCTTTTTAATGTGTTGTCTCGTAAAAAGTGCTTGTGTATTATCAATAATCACACCAAGTTTATGAATATATTTGGATAAGTTAGAAAGGAAGAAATTATCACTACTCAAATTCTTTTTGTCAATTTTAGAGCTAGGACACAACTTTTCAAAAGAGTATATGCAATAAAAAATCACATCATAACAAATTATGTAGTGATAAAATTAAAATTGTCCTTTCAATAGGATCTACTAGTTTATGATAATTATTAATTCGTTTTTATAATTTTAAAAATCTGTTAGGCAACATAAAAGTTACAGCTTATGAGCAACGAAAATATAACTTTTACAACAACTCATCACTAACCAATCTATTTAAAATTTACATACTCGATTATGTTAAGTAATATTTTAGAAAAAAAAAGTTTTAATTCGAAATTTAAAAGAAAATTCTTCTGGCCATGGGTTGGAAGTTTTTAATGTACAGCTTTTAATTCTCTTGAGGGGGATTTCCAGGTGAAAATTTCAGATTTGTCAAAATACACCTTTCTAATTATTCACCTCACTTCGAACCATTTCCATAATAACTTGACGCAGTGGCAACCACTTGAAAGCGTACACAGCTGTTTCATAAAAATAGTTTGCTGTTTGCCTTCTAACTTCCCCAATAATGTTTCTTAGTAATTTAAATTGAACAAGTTATATTTTAAATAAAAGAAAAACGCTGAAAGTGGATATAAACTAAAATTATGACTGACCTGCTTGAACAACAATCAGATGAGCGAGAAGCACTACAATCTATTTACGAGGGTGATACCAACTTTAAGCAAGTTGACGGGATTACTTTTCAGTACAAGGTAAATTTTATGAAGACAGATGGTTGAAGTTTTAATTTGAATAAACCATAGTATGGAGAAGATGACCACTATAAATCGTTTTTGGTTGAAGTTCAGTGGACAGATAACTACCCTAATGAGATACCGAAAATCAATATGGATACTTTCTACAACCGTAACTTGTAAGCAAATTTCTCAAATAGGATATTAATTAAGATATTAATGAACTATCTTTCAGAATACCTGTCGTGAAAACAAAAATACAACAAGTACTTATGGAAGAAGCAGAACAATGGCTAGGTTGTGGAATGACCTATACACTGTTCGAGTATCTCAAAGATCGCCAAGATGACCTCACTGCTGAACAGCCTGAACATGTACCAACGCAATCAATTGATCTGGATAGTCTGGGTGTAGATGCACTAAAAATTTCTGACAATGGAGAAGCTAATAAAAGAAAAGAAACGAAAAAGGAGCAACTAACGAAAGCACAAAAAAGACGACAATGGGAGCGGACTGATCACAAGGGAGACAAGCCACGTGGGTGGGATTGGGTGGATATTGTAAAACACCTTTCACAAACGGGAAGTAAAGATAATGTCGAAGTAAACTCTTCAGGGAGCCCTAATTCTAATATGAATGCGGCGGGTGCACTTTTACAACCGCTTAATATATAGGACGTTTATTTGCGCAATAAATTTTATATAAAAAGAAATAGAAAATTTAAACTGTGTGTTGATTTTATTATGATCTTTTTTTAATTCAATCCAATTTTTGAATTATGTAATGATGGTGATAGTAAATAAACATTTTGGAATAAATTACTTCGAATAAATCTTTATGACTATTGCTAATTTTTTTTAACACAACTAAAGGGTGTTTTTTATAGAGGTATAGAACTTTAAGTTGCAATAAAACAACGATGGATTATTCGATTGACATGAATTTTAATTATCCGAAAGATAATCTTGTGGCATTACATTTTAAATATGATTTCTGGCATATGACCGCCACGGCTGGCGCGGATGTAGTCCAATCTGGATGTCCAATTTTCGATGACTTTTCCAACATTTGTGGCCGTATATCGGCAATAACACGGCGAATGTTGTCTTCCAAATGGTCAAGCGTTTGTGGCTTATCCGCATAGACCAATGACTTAACATAGCCCCACAGAAAGTAGTCTAGCGGTGTTAAATCACAAGATCTTGGAGGCCAATTCACAGGTCCAAAACGTGAAATTAGGCGGTAACCAAACGTATCTTTCAATAAATCTATTGTGACACGAGCTGTGTGACATGTTGCGCCGTCTTGTTGGAACCACATCTCCTGGACATCATGATTATTCAATTCAGGAATGAAAAAGTTAGTAATCATGGCTCTATACCGATCACCATTGACTGCAACGTTCTGGCCACCATCGTTTTTGAAAAAGTACGGACCAATGATTCCACCAACCCATAAAGCGCTCAAACAGTCAGTTTTTCTGGATGTAACGGTGTTTCAACATACATTTAAGGATTACCTTCACTCCAAATGCGGCAGTTTTGTTTGTTGATGTAGCCATTCAACCAGAAGTGCGCTTCGTCGCTAAACAAAATTCGCTTATGAAAATCGGGAACAACGGTAATCTCGTTTTGGGCCCATTCGACGAATCTACGCCTTACTTGATGATCGTTTGGCTTCAATCCTTGCACGAGTTGGATTTTGTAAGCACGCAAACCAAGATCCTTCCATAAAGTGGATGGACACAGATCCAATTCCTGTGCTCGATGGCGGATGGACTCATTCGGGTCTTCCTCAATGCTGCGCTCTACAGCAGCAATAGCTTCTTCTGTACGCACCGTACGGCATCTCTGGGGATGCGAGTTATCAATAAGAGTAAACGTGGTGCGAAAACGTTCCATGGTTAATCGAATTAGCTGCTCTGATGGACGATTTTTCCGATGATAAAATGGACGTAGTGCGCGATACGTTTCCATTGTACAGGTCTACAACATTTGTACAGGTCTACAAGTAACAAAACTCATAATTTTCACACACACATACTCAGTTTTTTACCTATACACGTTTGACAGAACGCTGTGTGCAGAAAAGAAATTGCAATAAGAATATAATGGAATGAAAAAGCGAATTTGAGGAATAGGCACCAACCGCAGGCACGAGCCGCGGGTTGCCTATCAACTATTTTGCTAAATTTCCCTGAATTTTGAGCAAAACCGCTAGTTTTTAGTCGAGTGTGTTGCCGTGCTAAACATATCTTCGATAAAAGTTTTAAATTTGTTTACAGAGTTTACACTAAGTTTAAGAAGATTAAAATAAACAAACGAATTTATTGATAGAAATGTAATGTATATATTCATTTTATTACTACGGCGGGTATAAATTAAATATTTGTGAACGTTTTAGATATTTATATATGTATGACTTAGTAGTTTGCGTAGAATGCATGTACCTGAATTATATGATATAATTCAAAATGGTTTGGTTTTTATTGAGTTTTTATACTTATTTAACTTTTTTGAGAAATGTTTTCGTTTTGTTATTTTTGAATCGTGCTATTTAGTTTAAGTTGTAAATTTATCATTCACTGCAGTCAAATTTATTACATCACTGAGTGAAAAAGTGGACTATTTCGTTCAGGTGATCTCAGCTGTTTTTTGACCGTATGATACTTTATCTACTTGTAGGGCTGTACGATGAACCAAACCAAAGATGACCAAACGGAGAATAAATCACTTGACAGCTGTTAAATAGGTCGCCATCTTGAAAAGTAATGCCAAGTTTAAGTTTTATACCTCTATAAAAAACACGCTTTATTTCAGAATTGCAAGTTTATTCGTTTGGAAACGATTATCAAGAAATCATTGTCCACAATAGGTAGGACTGGACGATGTAAGAAATTCAGGGTATAAGATGTAATATACTCAAAGAGGGTGAAAATAAGTTTTTCCCTAATAGGGGTTGGTATACATTTGTAAGATAGTTGCAGAATAGCTTCTTGATCTCGCTGCCATCTCATGAACACATTTACTTTCAAATATTACTAAAAATTTAAATAAACATGTAAATTTAATAAAAATAATAATATAAGGGCTTTAGTAACTTCGTTACTTTTTATGCATTTTTGGTTTTATTGCAGAGATTGTCAGTCAATACTTATCGAGTGTTCTTTCATCAAGGCCCCTCCAAGTAAAATTTCAAAACGAAAGCAATATGTGAACAATTTGTACAAGTAGCAGAATAGCGAACAAAAAAGTTCATTTGAAATGGCAACACTTATTTTAATACAATTTGCACTCAATTGTTTGGATTTATTGTAAACATTTACCTCACGTGTTGGTTAACATATTTTCTAATTTTAATATTGAAAGTACCAATATGACGGAAATTGTTTTGCCGGGTGACCGAATATTAGCTGCAGAGGAGCTAGCTAAACATAAGAAAGTAATTTTGGGACCAGGTTTGCGAAGAGAAAATGAACAAGTGATAGCTTGTAAAGCAGGAAGGCTTCATTACAAAGAGCCGAATTCCTACTGGATAGATAGCTATCAGCAACGATATGTACCAGTAAGGGGTGAAGCTGTAATAGGAGTAGTTACTGCAAAAGCTGGGGACATATTTCGAGTTGACATTGGTGCACATGAACAAGCTTCGTTGTCATACTTGGCTTTTGAGGCGGCTACAAAGAAAAATCGACCAGATATAAATCCTGGAGACGTACTCTATGGACGCCTAATTGTTGCTAGCCGTGACTTGGAACCAGAATTAGTTTGCGTCAATTCAACAGGAAAAAAAGGTAAACTCGGCGTCCTTATTGATGGCTTTGTGATGAACTGTAGCTTAAATTTATCACGGATGATTTTACGAGAAAACTGTCCTTTATTGCGTTCACTTACTAAAGAAATGCCGTTTGAAATTGCTGTCGGACTAAATGGTCGCATTTGGCTAAAAGCAAAAAGTTTGCGGGAAACAATAGCTCTTGGAAATGCAATATTAGCAGCAGAAAACGCTTCTTATGAAGAAATGCCAAAGATATGTGAAAATATTGGAAATATACTCTTTACATAACTTAAAAATTGTATTTTTTTTTTAAATAATTTTAGATATTTCTGGTATTTGCAATAGGTTTTATTTATTTAAATTGACATTCAAAAATCAAAAAAATTTTATCAAGGACTATTAAGCGCTGCCTTTACATGTGTGGGTATCTTGATTCGCTTTCGCTTTTTCTTCATGCTAATTTTACTATGAGTATTAAGATTTGATGCTTTGAACCCTTCAATATTGTGGTTATTTTTATCCTTTTGCTTTTTACTTTTTTTACATGAAAGTGGATTTGGATTCTTGGGTCTAGTTCTTTTATATACCTTATCTGATTTTTCGGTTTTTAAAGCTTCTATTTTTTTTAAATCATTGAAATGTTTTTCTACACCACAAGATAAACTTTTTAGAGATTTTTTTGTAACATATTTTTTTGACGCAGCAGACGGCTCTTCTAATACCGGTGTTGCCTTATGCAAATATAACAGGATTCTACCAGGTATTTTCCTAAGGCTCATTTGTAAGTTTCGATCTTGTGAAGCCACAATGTAACGTCCATCATGTGCCTGGAAATAGGGTATGGTTGAGAGACATCTTTGAGGTTTGTATTTTCAACTTTTCAATCATTATTACCATTGATTTAATGCACTGTGAAGCGGGTACAGGGGAGCCTTCGTGGCCACATTTGTGAACATGAAAATTCTTCACGATTATAGTGGCACCTGCGAGCGGAGCTCCTAGGGACTCAGCTTCTAATATTATACATTGCGTAGTAACTAATTTTATAGTTGACTGAAAATATTTTCTTAATTGTTCCTCAATTATAACTTTATTCTGCAAAAATGAAATAACATTTATAGAAGCCAATGTATTTGATAAAATTAGAAAATCGTGAAGAACATACTTTCAAAGCCATTTGACAAAACGTGGCATCTACCAGGATTTGATACGGTTCGCGGTATTCAAAATTTGTTGCAAAAAATGTTAATGTTTTGTGCGCTTTTTTAAAACGTGAAACCTTCATCTTTGTTTTTCTATTTAAATATTTCGTGTTCACTTAATTAGAAATGTCAATGGCTAAATGTTTATAAATATCAGTTGATTGTCAAAATTGATCACCTCTGACAGACTGGATTGCCAGCTGTTGCCAGCAGAGAATGCATTCTCTGCAGTTGGCTTCTGTCATAATAAACACAGAGAAATCGCCCTCATAATAACTTTAGAATTTTCTGAATATTTATTTATGAAAACATTATTTGAAAATTATATTCTTCATTTAAATATCGCGGTTATTATAGTTTTAAGATAAAAATAATTGTCATCAAATATGAAATTACATAACACTAAAACTCTCCACTAGTGCTTCGTTTTGCGTTATTTCTTCAATTTATACTTTCTCTATATTCTTCTGCTTATCAGTGATCTTTATTGTTCGCACAGGCTTTAAATTCAAGCACAACTTGCCGACATTGGTAACTACGAATTAAACACTAAACGTTTAAATATACGGAAAGGCGATGACTTTCATTGAGCTGCTGTTCATTCTTTTAGCTATTTACTATTTGATTTATATTACATTATGGTTATTTTTGGATTGCAATGTAAATCTTTGGTACAAGACATACTTCGGTGTGTCTATTTCTGCAATGCGTGGTCAAGTTGTTTGGATTACAGGTGCGTCAAGTGGAATTGGAAAAGCACTTGCCCTTGTATTGGCTAAACATGGAGTGCGGCTAGTGATTTCTTCTAGACGTGAACATTTGCTGGATTCGTTGAAAAGAGAATGTTTAGAGCAGGCGAAGGGATTGCTCTCTGAAAATGATGTTCTTGTATTACCAATGGATGTTTTAAAAATTGCCAATCACGAAGATTGCTTTGGTAAAGTTCTAAAACACTTTGGACGCTTGGATACTTTAGTTAATAATGCTGGTCGCTCTCAACGGGCCAGTTGGGAGGAGATTAAAATAGAAGTTGACCGAAACCTATTTGAATTAGACGTGTTTTCTGTGGTTAATCTTTCACGAATTGCAGTGCGCTACTTTCTAAACCAATCTGGTGGTCATGGACACGTTGTGGTTACATCTAGTATTGCTGGATTTTGTCCTGCACCTTTTTCAGCAACTTATTGTGCAGCAAAATTTGCCATAAATGCATATATGAATACGCTTCGACTAGAACAACGAAACATTGATGTCACTATTTTTTGCCCAGGTCCAATTGCTACGGATTTTCTTCAGGAGGCTTTCACTGCAGAACCTGAAAAAAAGTATGGACAAAGTACGAAAGATCAAAAACGAATGACAGCTGAGAGGTGCGCCAAATTATTTGCTGTATCAATTGCAAATAAAATAGATATTTCTTGGTGTGGGCTGTTCCCTGTTAATTTTCTCGCTTATGCAAGTCGTTATCCGGGACTAGCTAAAATAATTTTTAATTTAATGGGTAAAACCACAATGAACAAAATACGTGAGGGAAAATTGTAATTTAAGGAATAAAAATATAATTTGAAAGAGCAATTATTTGTTCACTTTGTATACAAGCTGGTTACACGATACATATGTACATACATACATACATATGTAGATATGTTTATACACACCCACGGTCAACCTTTGATACTTGAGTATCGTAGGATTGAGGCAACCAATCAAATATGGTGTCTGAAATTGTTTACTTCTTTAAATGATCAAAGCATTTTTTTATTGATTTTTTTTTTCAGTAAATAAAATTCTAATGATGAAATAAATAAATATGTAGTGTATTTGAAATATAACTGTTTAATTTAGTTTGTATTTGCATGTATTTATCTTCATCTTTCTTCAATTATTCAATAGTTACAGAACAGATTACAGACAGAAGGTTTTGTCAGACAGTTTTCGTCCAAACACTGCTCTATTGGTAATATTCCAATCTAAATTCTAATATTGTTCTTTTTCGCATTTATTTTTAACTGGTTGATGCTGAATCGAGATTAAAAATTATGCCACCAACCTGTAAAGTGTTTCATGACTTAGCGTTACTTCAACCCTAAAATCAAATTAAGAAAATATGTAAATCATTTGCAGAAGTTATGCATCAACTCGCCAGCCAGAAGAATTTTGTTTCTTTGTCTAATTTTTAGTAGTGCAGAAATTGAATTATAACCTTTAAACATACATCAAATTAAACATTAATGTAACTTGCGGAATGCAGTTTACCTTTTAGGCAATGCATGAAATCAATTGTCTTGCAAGGTTAAAAAGATTCTGGAATGCGAATGACGAAGAATATTTACCTTTGAGTGTAATTGTGAATACTATACATACAAACCTACATACAGATTTGCAGCATATGACCTATGCCAAAAAGCGAAGTTAGTAATCCGGCTCAGTGCCATCAGCGTCACTTGTACATTTCGCACGGTTTCACACGAGGCGGTCGGAATCAAAGCAGGTATCATCCCAATCGACATTATGGCCATGGAAGCCAAAAAAAGTATGCTAAAAATCTAATAGCATGGGTGTGCGACTATCGAATTAAGAGCGGAAGGACGAAAGGCAAATAAATCTCAATGTTCCAAATCAAGATAGAACGTTAGTTTTAGCAAAAGCCAGTCAGCCTATTATGTTGTAAGCCGTATCTCTATGGGCACAACCATTAACCCACAAAAAACATGCCAAAATGGACACGGTTGCTATAGAGTACTTCTACAAGTAAAGCCATGACAAGGGAGGGACGTGTTCCTCTTCATATTTTTCTTTATTGTCCGGTAGGAACTGGAACGGACCGTATTACAACAGCAAATCGAGGAGTCCGTATCGCCGTGTGTGGTCCCGACTGAGGTGCACTGAGCGTACACTATTACATGCTGTAATTAGTCCCAGTATCTTATAAAAGATTCCCCCTTCGATATAAAAAGGACACATACACATAACGAAAAATCACACAGGTGTCCCTAGAGGTCTTTACTGCGTCCTATATTATGGAACGCCATGGTCGATGAAATGCTACGGCTATCAGTCCCCAAGGAAGTAAATATTGTAGGATACGCTGATGATATAGCTATCGTCGAAGTTCCTAAAACACTAACAACTATAATTCATCCAGCTGAGCTAGTAACAGTAAATATTTAAAGCTGGTTAAATTAAGCATATACTTATGATAGAAGCCGCTTATTAGCAGCCGGAAAAGAGTGGAGAAAATCTAGATGAGAGCTGGTGATTGCATTGTTTTGTCGGAGCCCATCGTTAAATATTTAGGTGTTCTTATTGACCATCGTCTAAGCTTTCGTGACCACCTCAAGTACTCCTTAATTAGGCTAATAACAATAGTCAGCGGACCGCAGCAAAGTAGGCACCTTCTCGCTAGAATAGCGAAATCAATGGATTTCATGGCTCTACGATTTGGTACTCCGCGTTAAATTCACTCACCATCTGTGCGCCCTTCGTGTTTGCGCTGCTTAGCGCCCTTCAGTTAACGAAACTTAAACGACAAGAACGAAGAAGCAGTGTCAAAAGCGCCAAAAGGCATCCAGATGGTAAGTCCTCAGTGGTTATGGATGTTTAAAAAGCTACCTTCGCCGCTTTGGCCATGAAGAGGACCCATAATGTGACCGGTTAAGCGAAGCATAGGCTTCAGGGAACTGGAGTAGAGGCATCGCCCCCGATGGTATACCCGTTCTTGTCTATTTCGGCCCGCTCCTCTATATAAGATGCCCAGGTAAAACTGATTAATGGAGGCAACAAACGAAAAAAATACAACAATAATACCAGTACAAAATTACATTAGCAGATCGTTTCGGAAAACGCCGATATCGTTATCATATACCGTAAGGGACTAAGCCGTTCACAAAAACTAAAAATATTTAATAAATTAATTAGTAATTTTATAAGTCTCCGCAGCGATGTCTGTTGCACCAGAAACGATGACCGCTAGTCTTTTTGGGGGCATTGCTTTTTTGTTTTGTTAATGAATCCGAGAGATATTTTGTATTTTGCTGCAATTTGTCTAAAGGAAAGATCATTCTTTATTTCTTGGAAGGTTGGGACACAGTTCAAAGTAAAGGGTAAGGTAATAAAAGCAAGAGTTTGGCGAAAATGTTCAGATTTTACTGGAACAAAAGAAAGTAAAAGCAGCAAGAAGTACTGAAGGATGCAGAGAGGAGATAGGAAAAATACTAAAAGATCAGACGCAAATTGGAATACTAAAACAGGGAATACAGTGGAATTTCGGAACCTGGACGATATCGCTACGAAAAAAATTTGCATATCTTCTTTCGTGGTGATATTGTCCAGGTTCTGCGATTATTTCAGAAGTTCAGAGCTGGGCCGTTTGACAGAAAGCTTAACTAAAACTCTCAAAACGGTTTATGCAGGCACGCAAATATTACTGGAAAAACGGTGCAGCAATTCAGAAGACAGGACTCCGTATTGCTTTAAATGCGGAGCGAAAGGTCACCTTGCGAAAGCTTGTGGTAATAATATAAACATAAAGACTTTGACTAGTGGATCTCAAATACCACAAAAAAGGTTGGAAGGTAGGTGGAGATAAAATAATGCAAGATAACAAACTAACATTGGCAGAACGCAAAGAAGAAAGACAGGTCAGCACATAAAATGGTCAGGCCAGCACAGATTAATGAAAATGTGCAAGCATGGATGGAACGAAAACAAGACGAAGCAGACTTTTACATGTCGCAGTTCCTAAGAGAGCACGTTTTTTTCAGATAGTACCTGTGTAAGTACTGTCATGACGATAGAGTAGCATTTTCCATCATATAGAAATGATTTTCATAATTAATCTCCATGATTTTCCAAGTCCCTTAGACTGCACACGGTTATCCGCTTCTAAACACAGCTTACTGAAATGTTAACGCGAAATCCAAACATTACGTTAACGCTGTCTTAGGACGTGCTGATAACTCGTCTGCCTACGGTAGCTGTTGTCGCCCCTTTTATCTGTCCTTCCTTGGGATTTCTTTAACACTGCTCTTCACCTGAGTCGTCGACCTGTGGTAGTTGCTGCCACTCCTTTTATCTATCATTTTTACTTGGAATTTCCGTAACAAACATTTTTTACTGCCCAAAATTTACAAAAGAGCGGCTGAATCTGGAGAAGGGAGTGTCAGAAGAATAACACCAGATAATAAAGTGCCTATAGTGTCTTTCATGCTACAAGTATTGTATACTATGGAAAAGATAACAGAGTCTTCATACTGCAAGAACTGAGAAGAGCCGAACGACAAAGAAGCATTGAAGTTAGAGCCGAAATAGCGAGTGACTGACGTGAACCAACAGGCTAATCTGGTCCTGTGATGAAATGCTTAACAGCGGTTCCGCAGGGCCTTCACCCAAAGGTACAAGTGACGGAGTTCAGAGTTTAGTACGTAGACGCATTGTTCCGCATTTCCAGTGTGGTAAGATGATACTGACTGTAAGATCCCCCTTCTGCGACAAGAAAAAGATATTGGAACATAGGAATACTGCACGGTAGTAACGTTTGACGTTGAAATGCTTTTTATATCGAATACAAAAAGACACCGGCTACTTGCTAAGATTTATCTCCAAGCAACTGCTGAATACGCTGTTACTTTATGACACCGACGTGGAACCTAACGAGTACTGAGTGATGGGTGGAATACCACAGCGCTTGGTACTGGGCCCACTGCTTTGATACCAACTTTATGACAGAGGTTGTTCAAATTATTGGGTACCCTGACGATATTACAGAAGGAAACGTACCCAACAGGGAGCCTATGTAAAGACACTGCCTTAAAAATCAAAGACATCAACAAATTAGCAGGACAGAAACCGGAACAGTGCTAACTATAATGCTACGTTATAATATACACGCGGCTAAACTATATGATTGAAGGGTTCGAGTAACAGCGGCCCCTTTGAAAAAAATGATGGCCAACATAAGTTAGTCGTTGTTAATGTATGCAGCGCCCATATGGAGACCATCAATGTGGAATAAAAAATATGCTAAGAAAACTAGATTTGCGACTAGGTTAAGAGTAATCAGAGTTATTAAGGAATTTGGGACTTTGCCGCCCTAGACGTCTGGGGTCATAGCCGGACTCATGCCACCAGATATAATAACAATGGCACTCAAAAGACGGGCTGAAAGAAGAAAGACAAGTATGTAGGTGTGGCAGATGTGCTGGGGCATGGCGAAAAGAAGAGGGAAATGTACAGGCTAATCGGAAATGTGAAAGTCTGGGTGGAGAGATGAATTACTACCTGAATGAATTGTTTCAGAGAATATCGCAATAAATACGGTCACGATATAGGGACAGATTGTTGCGTACAGCTCATTTCCTTTTCCTGCCCGAAACAGGAAGTAGAGAGAACAGACAAACATAGATACTGTTATAAATGAATGGCAGCAGTGTTTTTCGATGGTTTTTTCCATCTGGCAACGAAAATACACACACATATATATACACATATGTACATAGCTCCTCCAATTTATGGTGTGCGGCTTAGACCTATGTTTGTACCATGCCGCCCGAACGGCTTATGGATTTTTATGAAGAGCCTTTATTTATGTCAGAAATACACTCGGTGGGGTTGACCTTATATAAAAATAATTTTACGTTTTCGTTTTGTTACCTTATAACTCGAGAACGGCTTCACCAAGTTTAGCAAAATTTTAATCGAGTATTCCGGCTATTACACAGATGTTTTATGTTTTCTCGACGTGGGAAAAGGGAACGTGGCAATGTATATATATATATATATATATATATATATATATATATATATATATATATATATATATATAAAGGGTGATCTATTTCGAGGTTCCCTACTTTTTTAAAGAAGAGAACACAGAAAATGCAAATTTAATTGGGAATGTTTATTATCATTCGAAAGAACATTCTTTGGCATTTATTTTTTTGAAGATTATCTCTTTCATCGGTTGAGTTCAATTATCGATGACTCGTACGAGCATTTCGACTGGTAACTGGCGAATAACAAGCGTGATGTTTTGCTCCAAGGCCTGAATGGAAGCGGGATTGTCCGCATAGACTTTAGACTTTACATATCCCCACAGGAAAAACTCTACAAACTACCGTGCTTGACTTTAGGCACTGGAGGGGAATAAATGAATCATGCCACGCTCTTGGGTATTTAACATCACCGCCGAAACCTTGAGATTAGAATCTCAAATCTATGTACAATATATAAGTACACAGTTCCATATGCCTTACTTAACTATTGAAAAAATTCTACTCCTACCATTTGCACATTGATGGAATGGTATCCATGGTGGTTGACATAGACTTCATCATATCTTTTCATGATTTCTGGGGCTCATGATTGATATATCAGTGCAATAAATAGCCCCAATAGTGCCTCCAACAAATGGTGAATTTGATGAAGCGAAAATCTCCTTTCCAGCTTACCGCTTTATTTTTGTCATGGGAAATCTAACCTTGACGAAAAGCATTGATCGATTGATTGCGTCAATTACTCTGTATATATAACGACTGGTCATGATTATCTTTCACTGCTCTCCAACAGGACGTTGATAGCATCCAGTTGCGAAGAATCGCAAGGCGGGTAGGACCTTCAAGTAATTTAAAGTAAAAAAATTTTAACACACTCGAAAGCTGCATTATTTAACTGTTTTTCTGTAGATATCACTGTTCTGTTGGGTAATCGATATAACTTTCGAAATTGTGTTTCACTCAAGTTGAAAGGATCTTCCACTTCTCGCCACAAACTTCTCTCCACCGACGAAGGGTGCGTTATTTCCTCAGCTTGGGATAAAACGTATGTCAAGTACTCAAAAGATATTTTGTATTTTTTTTTCTTCTGCTTTTATTAGGTAATTTTCCGATTTGTATTTTATTTTAACTTTTATACTATTAATTTTAACTTAAATAATATATGAAATCTTTTGTCGATGGCGCTAACTCGAAAATTTTTGTCGTTTAATTAACAACTTGACGTGTAGTTAACAACAGCTATTAAATAAAGACTAATTAACATAGAATCAGGAAATCTTCGATACACAGTTTTTCAATTGCTCATGCAGCATGTTGTCACATCCAACGCACTCGTTCAATAAATATTCTCTAGATTTCTAATAGCCGACTTTACATACATATATTCAGTATGAGTATGTAGATATGTATGTAAGTACATAGTCTAGGAAAACACCTAGGCGCTGAGCCTTTATTAAGAACATTCATTGCATTGCAATCATTTTATGCAGGATTTATGTAGCTCTCAACATATTACTTTCGTAGGACATTTGTTGTATTTGGAGTAATGTATAAACGGAATATCGCTGACATACTTTCTGCACTACTATACATTATAGTATATATATATAGAAGTATATAAGTACCAGAAGGAGAGGATATAGACGCAGCAAAATTACTACCGATCGGATAGGAAGGGCGAGCTGAGTTGATTTAGTCATGTCAGTCTGCCTGTCTGTTTGAAAGCAAACTAGCTCTTCTGGTTTTGGGATATGTAACTTTATATTAATATTTATATATCATTTGTCGAAACTATAACATATATACGATCGATTTTTCAGATTTGAGATTTCGAATCAAAACTTTAGCATCTCAGAGTGTGAAATTTCGTTTTCTACAGACGTGAATTCAAGCTAATATTGAGGCATAAATTATCGAAATCGGAAGAGTACATCGTATTGTCACTATACAACCAATTTTCCAGATATGAGAAATAATATTTAATCCTAAAATGCAATACAGAATGTTCATGAAAGGTATAAAGTCTTTGGCATGGCAGAAGACAGCACTTTCTTTTTTACCTGAAAATATTGCTTAAATTTGAATAATTCCATTTTCAAAGATCTTTTCTTGGCGGAATACTTTTGTTTAAGAAACTCTTCTAAGTGGATGATCATTTTCATTAAAGAAAAATCAGATAATCACTATTTACAGGTACTCAAAAAATTTGTTTTGTAACTTCAATATGAAGCTTGAAGGTTCAACTAATTATTTTAAATTGAGTAACCCATTTCCGAAAACGGTTCAACACCTTGCCTCGTTGCGTCCAAAGCGAATTCAACTTGGACTTTTTATATTGCATTTTTTCATTATGTTTAGACTGCTTGAATTTGATTTGATTTTCTATTAATAAATGTGAAAATGTGAATGTGTTGAGCGAAGAAGGAGTGGAACAGATAGTTTGTGCAGTTTTAAAAACAAATAATTTTCCATGATTTCCACAAACACTACTTAAAAGCAAAAACAAAATACATGAGAATAATTGTGTATGTTTCTTCTTCTCTCACCTGTATGAATTCGCCTCGGTTGTGTTTTATTTGAAAATTGCCAAAGCAGTTTCTGTTTTCAATTTCGATACTTGTTTATCTATTCAAAATTAACTTAACCAATTTTTATTATTTCTTAACACATTACCTACCAATGGGTGCAAGAGAGTGCATTTTACCAATTCTATTTCAAAATAAAATTTTCATACTGGGAATAAAATCTCTGAGTACTCTGCTCTCAAATTGAGTTTGAGACCGGCATATATTGTCCTCAAAAATTAATCAACATACACATTTGTCTACAATGTTATTTATTCATATTTCTCATTTAGGCTATGAACGATTTTATTTCGTTAAAAAAAAATTTTTTTTTTGGTGAGAGGAATGTAAATGAAGTTTAAAATGCATATGTATGTATGTATATTAGAATATTTCCTTATTTGTAATGATTGTTGTGTTTTTAAGTAATTATAAAAGACCCTAGATTTTAAACCCTTTATTTTTCTTTTGAAATGCATAGTTTTTGAAAATTGGATGTATGCATTACTGCTATGTATGCATGTATGTATGTAAAAGCCACAGTCTGTAATTTTAGGATTATATGTACATACACTTGCAATCGATTTCTTACTGCATTTTATATATATACATACATATATGTAGGTATGTACGTATGTATACTTATATTGTGCTTAAATGTATAAATTTAACCATTTCATTGCTCAGAGATAGAGTGGACAGAGCATAAAACTGAATGAGTCAATAAAAAATGAGTTAAAGAAAGACCAAGTGTCTACTACATCCATACATACATACATACATATCTACAAAAAATGCAAGTCGTATAAAACAGAGAAATCAAAATGTGAGAGTACGAAATGTTATTGACCGGAGGAGGTATTGTTTCACGAGCAAACCGACGTTGGGAAAAATAAGTATACAAACAAGCCTATACATATATATACACCTTTATGTAGCTACATACATACATATGTATTCCGAATGTCTATAAGGGAGCTAGTTGGATTGTTCTGCAGTCTGTCAAAAGCATACGGAGTGTAAACATGTACAAAATGTTAGCTGGCATAGGCAAGTGTTGATTTGTGTAAAAAAAAAAATTTATATATGTACATATATTGAAGGTATTCGACGAAGGAAATTGAATCAAGTCACAAAAGGCTACATACACAAATTTCGAATACAAAATTAAAACCAACTAATTGAGTTCAAGGAAAATAGTGTGAATTAGTAATTGTGAGAAAAATTGTCATGCTTGAGAAAATCAAGAAACAATTAAGTGAACAAAACCAAAAAGTAATTATATTGTAGTTTTAGTGCCTAAAACATTGCTTTTGCATTTCTTCATTTAAAAAGACTTGGAAAAGAAATTCACAGATAGAAAACAAATGCGCAAATCCTTTTAAATAGAGGCATTAAAAATTCAAAACATTGCTTATTGCCAATATTCAACTGTGAAAGTATACATACGTATGTATGTAAAGAAATAAATTGCATCAAACGACGGCTGCAACAATTATAAGAAAACCGAGTGGAAAATACGAAAGACTTGGATTAATTTAAGAGAAAGCAAAGAAGGAACGAAAAACAGGTTCGTTATCTTTTGTTGACCGTAACTTTGGTCTATCTACATACACCCAACAGATTTATTCAGTTATTACATACAAATACATATGCATACGTATCCATTTTCTTCAGTGGTTAATAATAGTAAAAGTAAAAGTAAAAGCTATGAAATTGTATATGTATTTGGATGACTGTTGTTAATATTTACAATAATTTTTACTATTCTACTATAGTGTGGCAGGACTCACCACTTATCAAGCCTAAAAATGCTTCAGCTATTTTCTGAAAGTTTTAAATAATAACAATTGCTTTCATAAAGGCAATGGAAGCAATATATTGCAAAGTTTTTTTTTTTTTTTATGAAACTCAACTGAGTTTCAAATGATTTATCGTAATTAGTTTGTTTTCATGCAAAATCAGTCAGATGAACAGAAGCGCAATAAAATTTGTTTTCCCCATACACATACATATGTACATATGTAAGTACCAACTATGTATGCATGTGTGAATACAATTATAATATACATACATAAATTATGTTAATGTGAGCGTTTAAAATTTTTTAATTATTGTTTTTAATATTTCCATTATAATTTTATAAAGCCCCGGGGCATACTAGTCTAGCAAAAAAAAAAAAAAAAAACAATCAGATTGAAGGTACAATAATGCGCACTCAGTTGGTAAGATAGTTGAAAACACTATCATAAAAAATAAATTTGAAAAGTCGTCATTGATCCGACACCTGAAAATAAGATTATACGTGGTCAAAGGCCATACAAATGGGTTTTCGTGATTTTCAGTAAAACAGCAAGTTTTATAATAAAAATTGTAGACCAGTTGATTATCTACAAAAAAATGTATTAATACTTTTTATCCTTTCTAATATAACGATTAACAAATTTGAAGAGTTTTATTTTACTCTTTATGTATGAAATTATTTGTTATGAATGACTGAGGGATTAACGCACAGGTTAAATCGCTGATCATGTAGACCTGAAGTATTGGCAGGTGTGTTGTTTGTATGACATAGGCATCCGATTGAAAATAATTTTCAAAAATTCTACACCGAATCGGGTGAAAATGGGTGTAAATTTACATGTAAATTATAATGTAGCGATGATTGGGCGATGACCTCCGAAATAAGTAACCGACTTTGATCAAATTTCGTATTGGTCAGTGATTTCATCCAACATAAACGAAATTATACTATTTTGCGGGAATTGGACCAGGATGAACTAATCGCGCACAATCATCGCCACATTACGTTGTCCCATACAAACTTTGGCCCCCACTGTATGTATATATATATATATATATATATGTATGTAAACAACATTTAAAGCATGAAATATTAATATTTGGAAATATGTACATATTCCATGATTTTTAGGTAGGATCAAGATTTTTATAAATTTATGAATTCCAGAAAAATAAAACCACAATAACTACAATACTACCAAAATCAATTTGAATGTACACATATGAGTGCAATTATATGTACATACATATGTACATATATGCAAACACACAATTATTCAATTATATATATCATGTACGAGACTATATGTTAATAAGATGTTTAATTTTTTTTAATAATACCCGTATGATTCAATGTATGCACATATGTTTGTATGCGATTGCTAAATAAAAAATTCAAATATGACAACTTATGAGTTATCAACATCCACAAATACACTAACTTGAACAATTTTATACTGCAAATTTGGATACGAAAGCAGATATGTCCATGAGCACGTTTTTGTTTTTAATTTCAACATTTTAACAATTCGTAATAAGTTCAGTTTTAATTACAGTTGCGAACGTAAAATGTCAGATTTTGCGATAATAGCACAGCGAAAATTTCATATAAAAATAAATAATTGACGCTTTATTTAAAACCGCTTCAACGATTTACGAACGAGATTCTTCTCTGTCCTATTTTGTAATATGTGGCCTCTGCCTAGGGCGGCCACATATTTCAAATAGAATCGGAAACATTTATTCTTGTCTACCAATTGCCTGTTCTATTGTATAGAGCAAGAAATTAATAGCTTAACATAAGTGGAATATTGTTTGTTTGAATTGTGTATTAACTCAACTTCTGAGCACAATTTTTCAAATTCAATTAAAGTAATTGTTCGATTTATAAATTATGATTAAAATACAGCACGTGTTGCCATAATAAATTATGAGGTAAAAAACCTGCTTCTAATTTAGAATGAAAAAAAAAAAAAAAGAAATTGAGTACAGGTTACGTCGTTAGTCGAAGAATATTATGTGAAAACGAAAGTTCGTTTTCTTTCGTAAAATAAAACTAATTATTTATTTAAATGATCCACTGTTTCAAATGAATGTTAGTAAATTCATATTTGATATTTATATTTTGAATTCATAATGCGACGCTATGGACCATGGATATATCAAATATTGAATTCCTATCTGTAATCATAATATATTAGTTTGTGATTTCTAGCAGTTATTTAACTTTTCTTCTGCTACAATATTATCAAGAATTATATCAATTTCCAATCACTTCACGTCTAACTTGAGTGAAAATTCTTCCGTATTATCTTCAATGAAACTGTATTAGCCATTTAGTGCAAAGCGAGTCTGCTCTACATAGTTCATTCGTTAAGAAATTAGTTGCATCACCCTACACTTTCCTTATAGTGTTTATATATGTACATATATTTGTATATGTATATACACACATACATATGTATGCACCTACTATTTTTTACGAATTATCATCAGACACTAAATGACCTATTTTACTGATCTGGATGTAGTTCTGTTTTGTCAGTTGAGTATATGTATGTATGGTAATATATATAAATACAACCGAAAATTATTAATAAAAATGTATTCTACTGATAAGATACTAAATATGTGGAAAATTGTATAAGGTTAACATTTTTGAAGGCTGTTATTATAGAATTCGGTTCTATGAAGTATTATTAACACTAATTTCATTTGTACTATTTATATTTCAAAACAATTTCATTTGGCTTCCGATTCCGATTCTTTTAATTACTCTAAGCAAATATAATTATGTGCTTTTGCCAACTAAGTAACTGCATTAACAAAATGGCAAGTGTGAATGCAGCAATTAAGTTTAGTGTTGATTACTTGAATCATTGCTGATAGACATTTGTTTCGTTTTGAAACAACTAATAATCGCAATTAATATCTTTCTACAATTTAACACCTTATACGAGTCATTAGATAATTTGACGTAATTAGTACTTAATACTGTTAGTTTCATTACTTTGACTTTTGACAGCTATCAATAAGTATGATACGAATTTCTAGTTAGAAATGTAAATACATATGTACATAAGTATTTTTATATTTTTATGTTTATATGTCTTGTTGTTATGTTATTTGTAGTGCTTATCAGCGTTGTGGCATTGTCATTTTAATAATCCGGTTCACTACGAAATTAACATTTAAAAAACATACAGTTGATATACTCGAAACTACATAAGTTCAGTGAAAAAAAGTACGAATCACAAGTAATATGTATGTACGTTTGTATTTAGATTTACGAGAGTAGGCACTTTTAAGGGTGACGTCTGCATTTAATATTCGCTGATTTGCACAAGAGCTCCTACAAATGAGGGCAATACTCTTATTACGAGCATATGTGTAGGCGCATTCGTACTCATTCGTGTTCTTGCTTACAGAATTACCAAATAGGTAACTTTTGAGTAGCGAAACCAAAAAATATGTACATACATATATATGTAGATATCTTACAGAAGTAAGGTACACATAGGTAGGTAGTTATATCTTAAAGCGAACATGGGAAAGCCGGCTATTTTGTTGTGCGAAAAAAGAGATGAGTGTGGGGACCCACGTAAAACAGTGTTGCTGGGTACTAATCTCACAATAAAGTTTGTTCGCGTTAATACAAACGCTTCCGAAATAGTATGTTCTTCATTAAGGAGTTGGGGTAAATTTTGGACTTTTGTTTGCAAGTTTTGGTAGATAAACATGTTTTAGGAATGTTATCCACCACGTTTGATTGAATCTGTTTATAAGTAAGAAGTCATTCTATAGCAGATTGTCGTTTATTTTTTTGGTATTTTTGTGGGGCATAAAAATAATTTCTTTTTGTGCCACAAATTGTTTCTTTAATATAATTATATGAAAACTTTCTAACAGCTTATTTTTATATTTTCCCTATTTTTCGATTGACAGGAATTTTCTCCGCAATATTTATGATAACGATTCTAAAATGACTGTGATACAAGATATGAAACCAACGGATGGTTGTGTAGCGGGCATAAATTGTTGTTCCAGTGTTGCTAGCTCTGAAACCTCTATTGATGAATCTTTCGCTTGTGTGAAACAGAGTTGCACAAGTGATGTAGTTTACAAGCCAAATAATCATGAAAACTGGGAAGTGAATTTCGATCACTGCAAGCAGATCAATATCGAATTCGAAAATGTTAAATACACAGTTCGGAAGTTTAATTTCCAAGAACGTAAATTTGGTAAGTAAACAATAATTAATTTTTAGTTAGTAAATGTGTTCAATTATGGACTTTTCTATTAAATTATGTTTCGAAAAAATGTTTTTTTTTATTCGTGTAACCATAACTGTTTTGTGATTGTCTCATTTTAGTGACAAAGGAGATTTTACATGGCATTAACGGTGCATTTCGTGCTGGAGAACTCACCGCTATAATGGGTCCATCAGGCTCCGGAAAGAGTACACTTCTTAATGTAATGACGGGGTTTAGGTGAGTTTAACAAAAACTTGACATTACATTATTATTGTTTTTTTAAACAAATTTAATCTTCCATTCGTTCCTGCGTACGGTACACATTATATAAGTATATGTACCTGTGAAGGTCAAACCAGAATGTTTAATTTTTAATCGAGAATAAACTGTTTAATTACGATCTGATTTGCTTGAAGGCCTTGCCAATATTTCTCAGTGCACAAAGAAAAAAAAATCAGCTTTAATGATTAATTAGACGCTCTTTTCGCACTGAAAAACATTAGCAAAGCGGCAAACGAATGTGTAAATGATAATTTACACTTTTGACATTTGTAGTAATAAAAATAATAATTGATTAATAGATAATTTTGTAATTAAATAGTTTTTTCTCTTCATTTCATAATAATGAATAATATTAAAATGGTCATAAGAATATTGAAGTAAATAAAATTTATTACTGTTTTTTTTCTAACTCAAACATGTTGTATAAGAATAAAAAAAAAAAATCGCAAATCACTAGTGAATGCAAATTTTTTCTAATTAACGCAAGTTGAGTTTTTCCCTCTTGCTATACAATCCCAAATTTTCAATGTGCTCCTTAATGTGCCAAGCATTGTAGAAATATAGAATTTTCTCAGCTGCTATGCAAATGGTATAACTCAGGAATATGGATATTAGTAAGCTGTGATTGAAATGCTATTATTTATTTGAAAATTATTACCGCTATAATTAACGACATGTGCACAATATATAAGAAAGAAATATGAAGTTTTAAATTTTAATTTATTTATTATCCAGGAATTGAAAGAAATATAAAACATTTATGTATTTTCGTATTCTACATTATTCACGATATTAAACAAACCTAACCTAACCTAACAAAGGTACATTATTCCTGACGCTGAACCACAGTCGGAAGTAAAAAGAACTTAACCTTGAAAGTGAAAAATTAATGGTTCTGACAGATAAGAAGTTACATCCATTGATAGCTACATATATGTTGATTTAAGTATATGCATTATATAAATATTATAGATTTTCCATAAAGTTTATTGAACTGCAACCGATTGTGATTGTTTTTATTATTAAAGAAGACAGATAATACAATAAAAAAGTCATTGCAAAATAAAAGTTAAATACACTCTTCAAAATGCCTTTTTGATGTTGTGCAAAAAATGTAAACAATTTAAAAATCAAGGAAACGAATTTACATATATAAATAGATTGCAAGTCCGTACTCAACAATATACTGGAAAAGATTCAGCGCTATGGAAACGTAGAAAACTTTTCAACACAATTTTTAGATATTTTTTTTTTCATTCTGTTAAAATTTTATGTTTGCCAAATATTAACGCACTATCAACAATGAAAGTAAACTACGATATAAAATCAATTTATTTGAGAAAAATGTAGCCAGAGATTTGATTGATAAGAGGGATAGATATTTACAAGATAGGACATGAGGAAATGCATTTTGTGCGAGCTTGCATAATAATAAGTTTAATTTTGAATAGAAAATATATTACTTCCAAATTAAAATTTAATTCTAAATTAATTATCAAAAATACGTTATCACCTAAATAATTGCACAGATAAATTAGTTAGTACTGAATCCTCATAATATAATAACATTTTTATTAACTTATACAATGGTTATACATATACTTCAAATGTAGATGTATTTGCTTTATAACCGTTAACGCGTTGTTTCACCAAATTTCCCTTCCAAATTTCTTATATGTATGTACATATATACATATATTTTAAAATACTACGATTTTAATTTATCTGCTCTGGTGGATTGTAATTACTTGTTTTGTTTTTATGTACGAGACATACCCAACTAAGGGGAGCAAAATTGTTATACACATACTAACAGACCCGGCCACACGTTGTTCTGCCTTTCAATATTTTTGTCCAATTTTTATTTTAATTGCTATTGCAAAGCCCTAATTATGAATTATCTAATACAAAATATTAAGAGTTTTCTTATTATATTATTGATCATGTTACGTATTTGTATGTGTGTGTCGTTTATTTGCTATTAAAAGTCTTTCACGTTAATGCCAATATGAATGGCTCGAAGTACATAAGTCAAGCTATATTGGCTAACACATAAAAACGCAGTGAACAAACCAACGAACGATAAATTCAATCAAATTCAAACCATATATAATATTTAAATAGATCGGTCCACTTCCTGAAAACTAAAAATAATTATGAATACGAATTTTTGGAAAAGAACAGTCCCTGTTTTACTTCTCGGTGTGAGAAAGAGTTCTCGCTTTATTCTCAGTCCTACTGAATACACGGTACATATAAAATTTTATAAGAATCGGTCAAACCGTTTCGGAGGAGTTTGGTTATAAACACCGTGACTCGAAAATTTTAGATATTAGATTTTTTGTGGGCATGATTTTGATCCTCTGACTCATAGCAGATGAGTTTGAATTAATTTTTGTGGGTTCTTGTTTACAGAGCAACCGGTGTCAGCGGCCAAATACGCGTCAATGGTGAATCCATTTCAACAAACTCATCGAGCTTTCGTGAGCTTTCTTGCTACATACATCAAGATGATCTGCTTAGACCATTAATGAGCGTTGGCGAAACAATGATGCTGGCTGCACATTTGAAGCTGGGATTCAATACCTCCAAGGAATATAAACAAAATTTGGTAAGATTCATTTATAGACGAGTACATACATACATATTATCAAAATCTTTCAGTTTTGCGTAAAAACTACTCGTATTTAGCTACAAATGATAAGTTATTCCAAAATGTCAAGATTTATTTACTGAATCTGCCTTTTACTTGTGCCCCTAAAAGTGTGAAAATCATAAATTTGCAAAAGAATTTGAACTATATAACGGGTTTCCTCCAATTCTCTCGTGGGGCTACGCTGCTCTCGCTGAAAGTCGGTAAGATCGCTTATCTGTGTTCTTTTTGTATGCTTACGTTATGAAGGTCTGTCACTGTACCGTAAGAAATTTGAAACGGAACCTCTGCGTTTCTCCATATTAGCGGTCATATTACCAAATAAAAAATTTTTCTGCTCGCTGGCTGCGTTTAATTTCATATGAAAGATTTTAGCGTTATATAGGTTATGTCTCCCATGTGAGCATTGCAACTTAGCTTGAGAGTTTTTTTTTTTGAAAATTTCCTAGAATATTAACACTAATTGACTTTTATATGTATTTCAATTTGCTATTAATTTTTCGATTACGAGTAAATGGTCTCATAGTGTTTTGAGGCTTTAGTATGACATTTATCAGAAACAGCTTATACTAGGCGACTACCGAACGGCCTGGAATTTGGTGCCTTTATTTCATACCAGAAATACATTCGGAGTGCTCGACATTTCCTACCTAGTTAGAGAAATGAATTTTCTATAATTTTTGATGTTGGTCAGAACAGGACTCGAAATCTAGTCTTCCGAATGGTAGTGCACAATGCCACCACTCAGCTATTGCGGTCTCTTTGTTTAATAAGTTAAATTAAATATAAATTTTCCTAGCAATTAATACTAATAAACACATTACAAATCCAGGTTTATACATAACACACTTCATATGTATGTATGTATGTATGTATGTATGTATGTATATATGTAAATACTGTTTATTAATTAGTGGATTAAAAACCTTCTTGCATACATCTATTCTTATTATCTACTTATATTTATTATTGGTTGCAGATCAAGCATATTTTAGCTTTGCTTGGATTGGAGCATCGCTACAATGTTTTTGCGGCAAAACTGTCCGGCGGTCAGAAAAAGCGGTTGGCCATAGCGCTTGAACTGATAAGCAACCCGCCTGTTTTGTTTTTGGACGAACCAACAACGTGAGTATTCCTTCATTTTATTCCGCACTTATGTATATTTATGTACATTCATAACGTACATACCATCCATACATACATAGGTATGTACTCGTATGTATGCAGGTATAAGCAAAATCATACATATGAGTGATCATTGAACCTTAAATTGTTCGAAATAGACAATATTATTGTATTATTTATTGTAAATTGCGTAATTGAACATTGTTTTTATTGGACATTTGTTTATATTTAATATTTATTACACAAAGCTACATATGTACATATATGAACACATATATATATATGTAAGTATATATGTATGCATGTATCTGTATTTCATGCACGAATCTAGAAACCTTTCTTATGGAAATAATTTTATATCAAATCTTAAATTAATATGATTCTTTTAAATAGTTGGACGGGTCCACAATACCCTTATTCACCCGCTTTCATTAACTTTGCCTGTAGGCATGTATGCTTGTAATCGCCTCTTTTGGACTTGATTTCATCCCACGTTAAACGGACTGATAAATTGATCAATTATCTTTATCAGGATCACCAGGAATAACGAATTTCTTTGCAGCTTTTTCTGGCTTCTTTCTGAATGATTCCAAAACAAATTCCTGAATTCGATATTTCTGAAAAGAAATATGTTTTTTTTTTTTAAAGACGTAAAGCTCTTGCATATGTAAATCAAATGTGGATGCTTTTGGTATTTTGATGATATTTCATATTATTTTAATCGAAATATCTTATTTGCTAACAAAATAGTTTGTTTGCTGGATGAAATTGGATTATGTGCATACACAATCGTACAATTACAAATATTATGAAATTAAAGATTCGATTGAAGGTTTATTTCATAATCTCGTAACTGTTTAGTCACAACTTTTGCCAATAATAACGGAAGTTGCACGCCAATGTCATCCTTAATCAGTAAATTGACTTTAAGGTGTATGTAAAAATTTCTAATCACCAATGTACATACATATGTATGTATGTGTGTAAATATTTATAAATATAATATATGAAATAGTAAATATGTATATAAGGACATATATACGTACATATATACTGTCATATATTTGTATATCAATTTAATACAGTTAAGTTTGCGCTAAGCTAATCGTTGAAGTAATAATGAGCTAACCCTTACAGCTGACCTTATAAATAAATTAGCAATTTCCTATACCTAATCTAAAATATTTTGCTTATCGAATTGTATATATGAAAACGGCAATAGCAATAAAAAATAAATAAAATAAATTCACAGCGTCAAAACTCAATTTTGTTTATCAAATTTTCATCTACAGTTGGTTATAACTGTCGTTTTAATCTCGGAAAAGTACTGTCAAGAGTTTAGACAGAAACAGTGCACTGGTGGACTTCACTAGATGTACTCATACTTTGAGAACTGTGCAAATTTACCTTAAATGTGTGGTAGGAGACCAAATAGCATATTTGGCCGAAACCCCTTGAAGTACTAAGAAGGCCAGATTAGTCAAAACTAAAATTTGAATGCTGGTTCTATTACATTGATTTCCTGCCGTTTCTGTTCCTGCAGGGAACATCTATCTGTTCATTGTTTAGTTTCTTTGATCATTTGCTACGATCAGGGAATTTAATAGCTCGTAATTATTGTTTCATTTACATATAAAAATAAAGGGTGTTTTTTATAGAGGTATAGAACTTTAAGTTGGCATTACTTTTCAAGATGGCGACCGATTTAACAGCTGTCAAGTGATTTATTCTCAGTTTGGTTTGGCAATTCATCATGAATAGACTCACGTCTGAACAACGCTTGCAGAGTGCAATTTTATTTCGAAAATAATGGTTCTGTGCGGAAAACGTATCGCGCACTACGTCCAATGATACGGACCAATGATTCCACCAGCCCATAAAGCGCACCAAACAGTCAGTTTATCTGGTTGTAACGGTGTTTCAACATACACTTGAGGATTACCTTCACTCCAAATGCGGCAGGTTTGTTGGTTGACGTAGCCATTCAACCAGAAGTTCGCTTCATCGCTAAACATCGCTAAAATGGACGTAGTGCGCGATACGTTTTACGCAAAGAACCATTATTTTCGAAATGAAATTGCACTATTTGCAAGCGTTGTTCAGGCGTCAGCGAATAGCCAAACCAAACTGAAAATAAATCACTTACCAGCTGTTAAATCGATCGCCATCTTGAAAAGTAATGCCAACTTAAAGTTCTATACCTCTATAAAAAGCACCCTATATAATATACTTCAACACAACTTTGAGAATTATACTTAGTGCCTTAAACGGTTGCTGCTTCATGAGGATATGACTTAGTTTGTATTGATTTATTGAATTGAAAGTCAAGGCAAGTTCAAAGTAAATATTACAATACGATAAATAGTTATGAGAAGACGAAGTTCTTGTGAAGGGCCTAAATACATATATATACATATATGTATGTACATATATATGTATGTATATAGTGTGCGCTTTTTATTATTCATCGTCCGTTAAAATATGCATATATTGTAAAAATATTAAAAGCTTTATCACGTTTTGCCAGAGAAAATGCCTTATCAATAGCGAATTCCATTTAGGGGGCGGCCTTTCAATGCGTCATACATATGTATGTACATATGTGTATTCATGCATATGTACTACATACGTATGTCTGAACGATTCAAAACCCATTCGATTCAAAAAGAGAGATGTACTAATTATTCAATGATTGAAATTGTTTATAGAACGAATTGATTATTGGAAATTAATGATTTATTCATAGTTGCTTCTTTCTCTTTATGATATCATGTTATGCAAATGCTTACAGCACAGCAGATGCCAAAGTTCAGTTCGGAAATGTGAGTCGAATTAATTTATGCTAATTTCGTACAAAAATCTCGGTTACTGAATGGAGAATATGTACTTGTATATATTTACATATAATTTTTTAAGTCTATTGGATTAATCCACTGTAGTGCAGATTGGACCAACATACGTGTAGCCATCAGCTTGTTGTTGGCCGATCATTGCTCGTATTTTAACGATCGCAATACACGAAGTTGCAATTGAGCAATAAGTTTTATATTCGTAAACTGAAAATGTATGAAACTGAAATTGAGTCAGTTTCGTTTTATTGGTGAGCTCTGCTGGGCTTCTGTACCTTCCAGTTAATTTGTATGATGTACAATGCACAATGAAAATAGAACGATGAAATTAATAATAAATTTTTATTATTAATATAAATTAGCATTATAAATAATATGCTTTACTGACTTTTCACCAAAGCAGATTGTATTCGAAACTAAATGTATGTATGTTCGTATGTGATTTTACGTCGCAAATACTCCATAATCTAATGCCCTGTAGGTACTCCATGTAGTACTCGGATGTTATGCAGAAGTGGAGTACATGGTCCAGCCCTAGGCCATCATCACAATGCTAATGTGCAATATTTATTGTATGGATTGTGGTTAGTTATGGATTACTCTATTGTCCACGTGGAGTATGTAATTGACGCGCGCATGAAGCATTCGCGTTGTTTGCAGGGAAATGCCTATATACATATATGTATGTATGTATGTGTATTGTATATCCGTGACACTTCTACGAAGTTTCAACGGGCGAGAATTATTGTTTCAAAGCTGCAAAGTAGGCAAGTACATACGAAAATATATTTTACATATGTATTTATGCATGTATGTATGCATGCATGTATGTATGTATGTATGCATACCTATTATTGACGCATTACAATGTCTATTTGCTCGATTGCATTTTTATTAACTTTTAATGAATTAAAAAAAAAACATCCATATGCAAGTACTGTATTTTTACCATTGCGCATTTAATGGGTTCACTTAGTCCATGCAAAAATCAGACGATTTTATTTATTTATATGCATTTTACAATATTAAACGTAAATATGTATGAAATGCAAAAATATGTATTATAAATGTGTTGATCATAAATATGAATCACTTGAGAAACGGCACAAGTGGAAATGTTAGAAACCCATTAAGTAAGTAGTTGTTTTTCAAATCGTTCAATCGTCGACTTAAGCACAGGCGCCACTTGTTGCTTGATCGGTGTGAAAATTTGCGTCATTTCAAAGACCAATTACTGCGAAATGATTTTAAAGTAGATACACACATGCGTACATATGTACCTATGTACATTAGGGTGTCCGCAATTTACCAAGTTAATTCTTTTCATGGGCAGCGCCCAAAATTTTTAAGTTTATCACTAAAAATAATGAAAAAGTTTAAACTCAGCCTTTTTTATTCACATTAAACCTTGCCTTTAAGATAATATATTTATTTATTTACCTCGGCAACAACTGAACGAGAACTCTTGTGGAAAATGAAACATCCTCAAAGAAATGTGTTAATATACATGTGTATTTTATGCAAAATTCGCTCTTTCAAAAGTTATGATATACCAAAGATTTGTTGCTGAAATTTTTTATACTATTTCAATCTCATGCTGTTTCCGAAATATAAATAAATAACTGTAAAAAGTGACAAAATCCCTTGTTGTTTATCTGGGTATTTCCAAAGGCTGTCAACAGTAGCCAAAATCAATGTCTATGAAAGCATGTTGTTTCAACAAATGTATATTTATAGGCGATCTACAAAATTAGCTAATATGAACCAATTTTATATTTATTCATAACAAATTTTCAAATATTCTAATGACAAGTCGAACAAGTGAAACTTTTTTTGTTAACATTTCTATTACTGTTTTGCCTTAATAAAAGGCATTATGCATTGACATTTGCTCTTTTAAATATCGGTTTATATGTAAAGAATATAAGGAAAATGTAAAAGGAACGATACGAGTGCCGATTACCGTAAAATATTCCAATGAGTTACAGTATATTTCGATGTCGCGTACGGCATAAGAACATTTCTCACTGATTCGAAGGTATTTGTAGAACGCTCCTCATATTTTATTAATAAAATAGTATTTTTAAAGTAAATTAAATTTAGGAAAATAGTTTCAAAATAATTTCCGCTTCATATTCTTTGCTTATATAAAGTTTGTAGTGTGCGATATCGCAAATGTAAAATGCATCAAAAAGATGCACCTGTGTAGGGTGGTTAGCTGGTGCTTCGCAGTCGTTTGCGGTTATAAGTGATAAACTAAAGCACAATAAACACGTGGTATTTATTTTTCATTCAGACCCTTTAATCGAAAAATCTCAAAGATTATAATATTTTTTGATGCACTCAATTTTAATGTAAAAAAATGTTTTGATAAACTTAAATGTCATTATTAAAGAAATTCATTGTATATAAGTAAAGAAAAAAATTTTTTGTGGCATATAACAGACACCCTAATATATATATATATAAATGTATAAATAAATATATAAATATGATAGGTAAAGCATTTTAAAATATAAAAACTGGTAAATATGTTTATTTTAACGGAGACACATGCGTCTATCGGTCAATCGGACCACTAAATGGTTATAATTACTTGCAAGTGAAATATTTACATTCCCACGTGTATTTCGCTTTAATTAAGAATACCAACCGCATTGTCCCCATGCAATTGCACAAGGCGTTGATTTCTTATTTTCATTTATATATGCATATACATATATATACATATATATTGGATATGTTTTTTTTGTATGTATGTGCATATTCATATATTTTACTAAAGTATACATACATATATATGTATGTATGTATCTTATAGTAATAAAGTATATTAGAATTACTAAATCTTTACTTCAGATATAAACAAATAATTAACATATTTGTACACTTATACATACATACATATATGTACTTGTACTGTCATTAAGCTTAAGTTATAATTTTCATTTTCTTCAGCGGCTTAGATAGTTCATCGTGCAGTCAATGTGTTTCACTGCTTAAGAAGTTGGCCTCGCTGGGGCACACCATTGTTTGTACCATCCATCAGCCGAGCGCATTGCTATTTGAAATGTTCGATAAACTCTACACTGTAGTCGATGGCAATTGCATTTACCAGGGACCAGTGCGAGAACTGATACCTTTCTTGGAGGGACAGGATTTGGTCTGCCCGAGTTATCATAATCCGGCTGATTTCTGTAAGTGATTAACGATTCCAAATTCTTTTACTTAATACATATTTATCCACCCTAATGTGCATACATGATTAGTAAAGCGCATTGAATTTTTAGTTGACAAATAAATATTTTAAAAATCACTTCTCGCTTCTCATCAGTGCTGGAGGTTGCAGTTGGCGAACACGATCGCGATTTAGTGAAACTTGTAAATGCCGCAAATAAGAAGTTCCACGAAGATACTGACAACCAACAAATAAATGTACAATGTCTTTTATCCAAAATTAAAGGTAAGACATTTTTTTTTTGGTTGGTATATCTACTATATTATCCTCATATGTGCGTATGTACATATTGCCGTTCACATAACGAAGTCTAAAGTTCCATTTTATACCTGTATAAATATAAAATTCTACAAATATACTTGTGCACACAGATAATGAGGCATGCAGTAAAATCGCCAGCAATTTGAAACGTTTCCCCACCGCCATATCGAAACTCACAGCCTTCGACTATGTTAAACCTGCCGCGGACGATGTGTCTTTGGAGGAAATGAAAACGCTCAATGCCAGAGCAGCTACAAATGCCAATATGAATGATAGTGAAGACGAGGCTGGCTCAGCAGCGCGTACGAAAAGCAATGACCGACGTTATACGGCCTATAAGGCCGCCGTGCGCACAGAGCAGGCCTCTTTTATAATGCAATATTTTCTGCTACTCAATCGTATTTTTCTATGTGCAAGGCGTAATTACGTAAGTTTTTTTTTGTTTTGATTTTTTTTAGTCCCAATTATTTTCAATAGTTATAAGTGTGCATATGTATGTGTATTTATTTACTTATATATGAGAAAACTAAAATTGTAACATGAAAGTTGACGTTGTACAATAGCAAGAAAATATGGCTAATTCAAATCTTCACATACATATATATATATGTATACAGTATGTATGTAAATTCTGTATAAGACATTGTAAAAAATATTTCAGTTAATTACAAGACATTACTGTTATTTTATACCCAATTAACACTTCTTAATAATTGACCCTGGCTTTTCCCCCATATATGTACATATGTATGTTTGTACCCATACAAAATATTTACATATCTGAGAAGTTGTATGCGCGTTTTGTTTAAATTTGGCTGTTTTTGATAATAATATGTACATATGTACAGCACAGAGTATAAAACGAAAATTACTTGTAGTAATGGTGCATTCGTAATATCCAGCCATTCACTTTATATTTTCGAAAAAGTTTTCTTAATTATATTCAATTCAATACAACATAAACCGGGTCCTCCATCCATCATCCTGCAACATATAGTATATGTATGTATGTTGAACTTACCTCAGGTTGGCTTAAAAAAATGGAAAAAAGGAAACATTGCATGGGTAGTTGAATTTTTTTTGGAAAACAGGTTTTACACCATTCACTTTTTGAAAAAAAAGCAATTATTATATTATGCATACAAAAATTAAAAATTAACAATCCGATATCATTAAGACTATTTATGTATATCGCCATCTTTCCAATGATGGTAAGTTTACCCTTGATATTATTCATTGATTCCCGCCAATATTCGGTATTTTACTAGAACTCCCAAAAACCAATTTCAAAAATATTTCTACGGTTAAAGCAACAATAAAAACAACAAAAACAGCTTTAAAAAAATTCGGGTTTTAATGTTCGACTCCACCCGAATTTAGCTCTTCCTTACCTTTTGTTGTCGCTTTTGTTGTTTGGTTGTACTCGTATTGTATAGTATGTGAGTAGATGCGTGCAAATCTTGTTACCCACAAATCCGGCTAAGTTAGTTGCATGCAACTTCATTGCAATAACCTTAACACACTTTTGCATGAGTGGCTAGTGGTTAGCGCTGCCAATTTTTAGTCATTTCGTGTTTGACCATTTTCATTTAGCAATATTTTTAGATTGTTATTGCCATTGTGTGCATGCGTCTCTTTCATTTTTTGCAAACAACTTTATAATAGACCTCATCCACCAACAAGTATGATATCAACTGCAGCGGAGCGTAACGGAATGCTAACCGAATTTTATTTTTTTTTCTTAATTTTCTTTACAGTTTCTGTTGTTAGCGCGTCTAATGTCACACATTGTAATTGGTTTCATATTTGGCTACTTATATATGAATGTCGGCGATAAAGCCACTACTGTGCTCGGCAACTATGTCTATTTGTATGGTTCAATTTTGTTGTTGGTCTACACAGGGAAAATGGCCGTGGTATTAACATGTAAGTATATGTATATGTATATGCGTATGTTTGTATTTTTCGAGTTTATTTAAGTTTTCAAGCAAGTAGCAGTTGTACTTGCATATAAATATGTGTGTGGCTGAACAAAGCTACTTAAAATGGTCAATGTAAAATTTCAAATATGCAGTAAAGTACGAGTATAATTGTATGTAAAGTACAAATGTATGTACGAGTATGTATGTACACACAACAGGTATTTTATGATTCTCACGTACTTTTTTGGCATTTATGAAGGGACCTATACTTTTGAGGTTGAACCCAGAACCTCTCGGCCATAACAGCGTCTAGTTATTGTTAGCAGGGTGTCTCTGTGTGTGTGTGTGTGTAATTGCAACTGGTGGGCTTTTTATGTCATGTGTTTGGACACCACACGCAGTTGTGTTCAACAAGTGCAATAAACTTTTTCAAAACGAAATCTGCAAGGGCGTCTTGTATTTGCTTTGAATTATTGCGGGCAACCAGTTTCAAAATTTGGTGTTTACAACTTGGCTACAGATCTTGACCGAAAAGCTGCTTAAAAGTCTTCAAACATAAATATAAGTAAATTCTTAGGACTCCAGTGAACCGGATGGACAGTCAGACACACATGGCAAATAGATTTTACGTTCTTATACTTATATAACATAAAAAAAAAAACAATTTTACAATTCATCAGTAAATGGCAAATTGCATGAATTTAAACATGTGAATGATTTTATCTTGTCTTTATAGTGAAAATAAATTATATGTAATTAGAAATATGTATAAATCATTCTGTTTAGATATTTTATATTCGTATCGGTGGTTTACATCAGTAATTAAATGATATTCGTGGAAAAACATTCATAAAAACGTATGACTATTTGAAAAGAATTATATTATGCTCATCGGTCTGTGACATACTGAGTTTTTCATTTACATAAATGCATGCATGTATGTATGTACCGCATGTGAGAGTTTAAAGCCCACCTGAGGAGATGACTGTCTTCAAACAAACAAAAAGTGTATTCGAGTCTTGGCTCCCACGCCACTGTTGACATTTATCTATCTGGGAACTATCATCAACACCAACCATGCCAGCCTTGAAATGCAATGCAGAATCACTCTTGCTAACAGGTGGTTTTTTGGACTGAGGAGGCAATTGAAAAGTAAAATCCTTTTTCGACGAACCAAAACCAAACTTTACAAGTCGCTCATCATTCCCGACCTGACATATGGTACAGAAACCTGGACGATATCGAAATCCGATCAAATGACACTAGGAGTCTTTTAGAAACAGGTTTTGCGGAAAGTTTATAGTGCTTTGCAAGGCGAATACCGGCGAGACAGCGGCTACGCTGGATAAGTCATGTCGTCCGAATAGATGAAAGCACTCCAGCTTTGAAAATGTGCAGTAATCGCTGGTGGAGGTAGAGGAAAATGAAGACCTCCACTCCGTTGGAAAGATCAGGTGGAGAGCAACCTGGTTTCGCTTGGTATTTCGAATTGGCCTCAAACTGTGAAAAGAAGAAACGAATGTTGCACAATTTTTGATTCGACTTTATCCGTGTAAGCGGTGCGTAAGCCAATGTAGTAGTAGTTGTAGCAGTATGCATATGCATGTAGTTGTACATACATATTGGACAGTTATCTAATCGCAGGCATTTTAAGGCATATGTACGTAGAAGTGTTCAGGAGAAACCGCGTAACTTAGAAATCTTAAGTTCTTTCATGTTCTATTTTTCGCACATCAAATGGAAAACTAAAAATTCTAAAGCATAAATTAATTTGATGAATAATTCATTTATTTGCATACTTTTTTTCATTACATAATATATTTTTCTTGTGTTTTATTTTTCTTATAGTTCCTTTGGAAATTGGTATGCTGACCAGAGAGCATTTCAATCGGTGGTACGGCCTAACTCCATACTTTTTGTCCTTGTTGTCTTTCGAAATACCATTTCAGGTGAGAAATTTTTATACATACATACATAAATATGTATGTACATGTAATTTTATTTGTAAGTAATAATGTTTTCGTTTCTCAATGAAAATTTCACACATAACACAAATACATTTCCAAATAAACTGTAGCTCAGACAAGATTTCGTTTAAATAATACAATGTTAGAAACAGATTTTCAAATAATTCTTCATAAAAAAATTCACTTTGCAAATCTCAGCCGCTGGGCAATTTTCCTAAGCAGCCCTGGAAGAATGCTGAGAACAAAACAACAAAATTTGTCAGTCCAGTCCAGCAGGTAGCAATAAGTGCGCAATAATTTAGTGAAACGAAAAGACTATAAATGATTTATACCAGCCAAATCAATTATTGATCATATAGCAACAGCTTTTGTTGTTGTTGTTTTTTTACTACTACTATTTTTTATGCTTAATTTCTCCCAGATGGATACGTACATACATACATTGCATTTCTTCCCTTTCTTTTTGTTTGTTGTGATGCTCAACTTTCATGTCAACAAACTCTATCCATTGATCTACATATGTATGATGTATGTAGCATTTAAATACGTATATAAGTATATATGAACATAGGTCATGAGTACCGTCAGCATCTTTTGTGCTGTTAAATATTTTGAATACATCACACACATGCATTTGCATATGTATATAAAAGCGCAATAACTTTGTGTGTGTACTTTTACAAAGCACATATGTACATACATATATGTTTTTTTATTATCAATTTTACTCAAAAATGTGTAATGAATGGCTCTTTGCCGTCTAATGCTTTACGTAAATATTATTTAACTCGTAAAAATATTATTAGTAATTGCATTGTACAAAGATTACTTCATTTTGTCAGCTGAAATCGTTATTTGAACTTATTATTTTTATTGCCATATTTTTTAATAATGAAAAAGTAACGGCTGTAATGCCATTTTGAATTTATTGACTCTGCCAATCAAATGTAATGCATATATTTGTGAGTAACTATGTATGTGTGTTCGTTGTGTAATATTATAATTAGTGGTTGCCAATTTGTGTTAAGTGTTTTAGCCACATGCTTGCGGATAAGCATCTATACTAAGAATCATTACATATGTACATACATATGTATGTATGTATACTCAGCTGTACTGCATACACAGAATGGCAAAAAATATTTGAGTTAGATATGAACATACAAATTTACATACATATGTATGAATCGGTTTCACTATTTACATGTATACACACATATGTATGTACGTCTACTCGACAACTTAAGCAAAAATTGAGAAACCGAAATACATATAATTTGGTACTCACATTCCTTGAGATACAAATGACGATGCTATTGGGGCATCTGCACCAAGATCATGCCCATATCCCTTATACATACATAAATATATTACCATTTCGAAGGCCAGGTTTGGGGTCCTGCTTCGACCAATATCCAAAATTATAGAAAATTAACTTTTCTAACTGCGGTTGTCTCTCGGTTATAAAGCTCCAAATGTATATTTGTATATATATTATATATTATATATGCATACATATATATACTGATGACGCTCGAACTAATAAAAATTACCTAACGAACACCCGACGAACAGAATTCTAAAATAAATAACCATCTAAACTCAATTCTCCGTTACTTGTAGGTTATTTGTATTTAAGTAATTAACTAATTAACATACATATAAACATACAATATTCATTTAATATTTGCAGAGTATTTGTGCAGTACTTTACACGGTGATAAGCGTTTACCTAACCGGCAACAATGCCGACGAAAGCTTTCGCATTTACTACTTCATCATATTGGCGGTTTTAGCTACATTGAGCGCTCAAGCATGGGGCTTCTTCGTTGGTGCCACGCTACCCATTAAGGTATGATTTGAGTTGTGTTTGGTTTGCATTACAAAAATTAGTAATACTTCATCTTTCGTACTTACAGTTGGCTGTGTTTGTGGGTCCAATTTTGGCAGTTCTGTTCTCGATCTTTGGATTCTGTACACGATACATAGATATAACACCGATCTTCCGCTGGATGTGGCACATAAGCTATTTCCGAGCCGGTTTCCATGGTGCACTTAACGCCATTTATGGTCTAGAACGTCCCTTCCTATCATGTCCCAATAATACAATGTATTGCCATTTTCGGAGTCCGAAAGTGTTTCTCAACTATATGATGATATCGGATGTAAATATGGCTGATTGTGTTACGCTGATGATTGGCGTGATGGCCGTTATGTATGCACTAACACTAATTACGCTCTGGCACAAATTGAACAAACGCTAATTAAAACCAAATATACGCAAAAAGTACATGAATAATAGCTTAAGTATACGAACCAAAAAAGTTATAACAATTTTTTTTTTTTGTAATATGTAATATATACTTATGTGTGCGTGGTATATGTGTGTACAATATTTATATGTTTTAAGAGGGATTATGGCTTTTAATTATTTGACCTCATGACTTTGTAATCATTTTAATCATTATTTTTACTTTTCTCATAACAAACTCATGTGGAAAAAGCCAAATGAAAAGGAAACTTTGTAACGATTTTGTACATTCGTTTGTAAAACTAGTTGATAAGAATTTATACAAGTACATACTTATATACATAGTTGCTGTAGATAGTTTATAAATAACAAGGAAAATAGTATTAAATATTTACCAAAATGTACCAAATTTGTCCATAGAAGAAATAGATAGATATAAAATTCTTTAGTTCTTGCCAATTTTGTCAATAATAAGTTACGAAGAATCTCGAATAAGATCACGTACTAACTATATGGATATTTTCTTTTAAAGAATGCTAAAAATATATTCATTTAAATTTTTTATCTCACATAATACACAAATTGTGCAAAAAAAAAAACATTCCTAAACTACAAAAATAAAAATAAAATAAAATTAGAGAAACTTTATGTGATCATTAAATAAATTCTACTTATGTATTTATTTTATCCTTCATATGTTCTGCATATTTTAATTTGAAAATTTCAAAACCAAGATTGGTGGATACCGTATCCACCTAGCTCAATTCTAAAGGGCACAGAAAATATGATTATGGAAATATTCACCTAAAGTGGGAATAGGGTAATTAGAAGAATGCCGTGAAAACAGTTACAGCACATCTATAAGTCCTGTGAAGGAAAAGCAACCCTGTGCCTGTGTGGTTTTTATTGTTTCACTTGAATATGAAATTTTGCAACGGGGGTGCTCTCGCTCTGTAGCACAATTCCATAGGAAATATTTGCATAGTATGCATTTCCTAGACAAAGAGAATACCCCTATATTGTATTATTTTCGAAAAACTTTGTAAAACCGAAAATGTTGACACGATTTATATTTAGTTTGTTGGTGCCTATCAATTACGATGTTATGCTATAGCTTTTTATCCAATAACTTACAATGTTGCAATAAATGAATTTTTTATATTATAATTCGGAGTTCAATTCTCACAAATTTGGTTGCCTTGTATTTCTATGATATATTATTTTGAGGTAGACGAGTCCTACTTACATTTAGAAATTATATAAATTGTCGTGTCCCATGTATTATGGTCCCGCGCAGCAGATGGCCCCACAGAAAGCAGACATCACACAATGTATTGTCTTAACGGCCGATGTAGACAATCGATATAGTATGTATGCACAGAAATACATGCAGAGAATAATAAATTTGGTAGCATATTTTTAGGCATAACAACTGGTAATTCAAAGGGAATTGCGATCTTTCCATACAAATATGTTAAAACAAAAGAAATTTCAAACTTAAAAACTCACTTAAATGAGAGCTCGAAACTTTGTAAAAGGTTTAGGTGAAGTCCCAAGATACATACTATGTATGTACATATATTTATAAATATTTGTCATCTTTATGTGGCAGATGTTTTCAAGGTTTACATACATATACAATTACAAACATACATATGTATGTATATATGTACATATTTATGGAAATTTTGTTTGAGATTCACTTTCAATTCGTCAATTACCACACGATGAGGTTTTGTAAACGCTTGAACAAGCAAGATAAAAGAAACTGATAAGATAAGTCTGCATGAGCTATAAAATCCATTCAAACATTTTGTAAAAGGTAACCATATTTTGCTATTCTCTTTTCTTACTTTATTTAGTTATCCACAGAAGCAAACATTTCTAGTACAAAGGCCCAGTAAAGAAATACGCAGCTTCATTACGAATGGATATAAACAATGAAGTTATTTAAAGAAATACAATCATCAACATCAATTTATTTAGAAGCTGTAAAATGTAAGTCTATATATGTATGTATCTTCATTCATATCCATTCTCAAATAACTACATAGTATGTACATATGTATATATGCGCATCTAATAGTTACAGAATTTCAGTTCTTTTTATATTTGGACAGATTTAGAGAATTTCAATAAATTATTAAATAAAAAAGAGTGCATGTGATATGTTTTTAAATCCAAGAGAGCACGCGGCAAACTGCGCAAAGAAAAAGTTTGAACTCTTATAGCCCAACCAGTCATTTTACATACCTCCCAGCCGTACCATACGAATTGAATAGGAATATGAACGCCAATCAAAAATACATGATGAAAATGAATAATTAATTACGATTTCTGTTTTCATATGCATTTTCTTAGTTAATCTAAAATTTATTTATAAAAGTTAATACTGGAAATATTGCATATCAGTGAGCAATGTTGCTATGGGATAAACGTCAGTAATGGCAGCGCCAAGCAGTGATAACTCTTCATTTATACTGCGCTTTCATAGGTCGCTATTAAGCTTCGACTATTAGACTAGATTTACAGTGTAATAAGCTCAGAGGAATCGGAGCCACTTTGATAGAAAAATAACTTTTTGAATTTTTTTTAGGAATTTTGGGTATTTTATTACGAATAAGAAGTACAACAATCAACATTAATACCAATTTTCAATTTACTGCTGAAATCATTTTTTTTTTTAATTCAAACAGTGGACTTCTTTATTTACATAGTGGCACTGGTGCCTTTTGTTGAATGTACCCCGTTCTGACTCAGCTGCCAACATTACAATGTAAGATGGCGAAACGCTCTCAGTGGGAATAATAGCGAATTTGAGTACGTTTTGTATCCTTGTCGGTGATTAACAGAACCAGTTTACAAATTCATGCAGCCTCTGCTGCGATTTTTAAAATAATGCTGCCGCTGTGAGTCAAATTGCCCTTCTGGGTCGGTTAGATTGGTCAGTAGGGAATATTTTGTTTGTTAATGTTTTTATGATTATTGACTATGTTCATTACTTACTTCAAAATGAACTTATTACTTATTAAATTTTTTTAAATAAAAATCAAAGAAACATGATGATTTTCAGGAAAGACTAAGGGTATCAATTTTAAAATCTTTATCCGAATACGTGATGTACATATCTATGCATACGTGCATACTTATATCAATAAAAGCACTCTTTGAAAATCAACTGGATTCATTACCATTAAGGAGTTAGGCCACTTTAGACACACAAAAATAGACACACAAATTTGGAGATTTTTTTTTTCGGGAAAATTATTAAATAAATCTGACTTTTGACAGACGGCATTTATTTTACATATAATTAACTGCTTATAACTATTTTTTAAGAATAATTAATTTAAAAATGGCCGCTTTACTACGTTCTCCATAGGATGTCTACATTTTTTCAGGAACCACGGCCGTACAAACAGCTCCTGTAATTTTTTTATTTCAATAAGTTGTTGAACGGTTTCCGCTTGTAAATAGCAATAGCTACAGAAGTACGTAGGATTTTTTCAATATCTGCGTTATTGACAAAATGGCGGGTCTCTAAAGAAAAAAATAACAATTTGGCCTGAAGAATTGTTCGAAATTTATTAATAAAAAGAAATTCTACGTACTTCTGTAGATAATGTATTTCTGAAGATTTTGTAAAAATTTCAAGTGAATCGGTTGTAAATCATTTGAGTTATGTTACCGGCCAACTTGAAAAAAGCAGTTTAGAGATAAACGCGCTTAAAGTTTTGAGTATGCCCTACTGACTGAAGCAGACGCTTCAACTAGAGAACGAAAATGGGGCATTTAGAAATGTTTATCTATCATAATCTTTCGGGATAACAGTTTTTGAGACCATAATGTATCATTTGAAAGAAAAGAAATCCATTTTCCGAAAATTCTAGAGTGGCCTAACTTCTTAACTTCTAGCATAGGAGATTATCACTGAAATTTTCTATTTCAAACTCTGTAATAAGTGGCAAGACTAGTTTCGAGTGTTCAAAATTCGTATATTTTGGGAGTATACATTCATATATTCATAGAGCATGCACACAATGAAAGGTATACATACATACATATGTGTGTATATACGAGTATATATGTATATACAATAGAAATGTAGGCATGAACCGTGATACAATAAAGAGAGGTAATGATTGTAACATACGTAATGACAACCCGTTTTGTCGGCTGCCTTAGCTCACAGTTGTAGTTTGGAAAGAAAAGAAAAAAGGGAATAAATTACGCCCGTTTTGGGGAAAAATTACTAAAGTTCATAATTTTCGTATTTTTAGTAGTAATATAATTTATTCAAATATATGCAAGGACAAGCTATGTGAAACAATGGCCCTCACTTTAAATTTCGTAATATAATTTTTTAATTTTAATTAAAAATATACCCAAAATTTTTTGAAAGAATTTACATTGTTTTTCTAAGACAGTCAATATGGCGACATTTGAGAGAGAAGCTGCCTGTGAACATCACCTTTCCTTATTGTAACATGGGTATGTACGAATTGTACTTGTATGTATGCGCATGACTATTCTTATCTATGAGAGCATTCATAAAGCTGTCCCGACTGCAATCAAGGGTAGTTGACTAGACTTCATCGTTTGTTCAAATCAGTCAGAGAAATTTCGTTATTTCATTCAGCGGTGTTGGGCAAAGCGGTCGCGTAAAGCCCCGCATTGAGGAGGTTAACAATAACCGATTCTCAAAGGTACATATCTACAATTTACTTCACCAAAAAGCAAAACGAGGTGACGAAGTAAACTGAAGAAATATTACGGATTAATAGTATTTACAAGAAATAAAAGAGCAAAGCAGAGTGCAAAGTTTAGTTTATTTAAACAATTCTTATCAAAATCGGCCTCAAATATACATATGTACGCGCGAAATCTGTGCAACTTCTAAGTGCATGTAAAAAAAAAACACACACACATACATACAAATGTATATATGTATGTACATAAATAAAAATTCATATAGAGGAATATAATATAATATAACTCAAGTACAATGAAAATATGTGGTTAGCAAAGGAAAATATAAATAATCATTTGTAAACATGTAAAAAATTTTGAAATGATTATTTCTGAAATAGTGTTGGCAGTGAGATTATGATGTGAAAAAGAGACTTATTATATATTTATTCATGTATATTGTAAATGTAAGCTTTGCATGTACATGAATAGGCATATAGTACGTGTTTACATACATACATATATACTATGTATAAATATATACAAGTATGTTTGGCTGTGTAGGTACGCATCTGAACATTTGGAAGTAGTAATGAATATGTAACAAATTTGCCATTTAAAATAAAAACGAAATAATTTCAGCGGTGCACAGTCTTACATTTCATTTTATACATATGTATGTATGTACATACACATACACATTTAGATAACAGGCGTCTAATGCATAGAAAAGGATTTGAAGATAATCATAAGGACATACAACATATATAAATAAAACACTTTGAGCCACAGCAGACACAGTTTCAAATTAAAAATTTAATAAGTATTTTCGAAAAGTGTATGTAATACCAAACAACGTTATGTGTTTTTCTCTACATACATACATACATATGTTTGCACTAAATAATTTTTTTTAAAGCAGACAGTGTCTTTATATACTAAATTAGATATTTTATTTATAAGGTCTTCGTATGTGTTTATTACTCAAACAGCAAAAGAATCTAATCAGAAGAGCCTAATAGGCCACACAAGTCTTCTGAGTTCAGGGAATGCAGGAATCTAATTAGAAGTTTAAGTTCTCGCCATTCTTGTGCCTATTCTGTGGGCAGCTGACATACCTAAAATATCTACATATAATACCACTTTCATAGGCATATATGTATGTACCTACACATCCATGTGGATGTACATATGTATGCACCTAGCTTTGTACAAATGTACCAGTTTTTTTTCATTTGTTGCCTTTGGAGCAGCTCAGAACGAGAGAGTCCGCCTAATACAGATATTAATTCACATACATACATATGTACCTACTTGTATATGCACATGGTATGGATGGATGTTGAATTGGGTATAAGTAAAAAAGCGTGAATTAAATTGAGGCAGCAACACATGTAAATAAAGAAAGAAAAGAAAGAAGTTTTCAATTCAATTGTTTGCATATCAAAATTAAAAAAAAAAAATACCCTCTGAAAAAGTAATGCCAAGTACATACATACCTACATGCATATGTATGTAGTGTTAATCTTATCAATTATGTACAATGTATGAATCTACGTACAGTGAAATTTACCATAATCAGACGCAGATGGGCCATTTGTTCTCTCATATACTTTAGTTTTTAATTAAATTTTGGGCTCAAATACTTCTCTACCACTTAAAGCGTGGTTTAGTTGTCATTCACTTGTTTGTTGTAGTAGGTTATCATGCGTACATACAAATGTACGAAATAAAACTAAAATATTAGATTATGCATGGCTAGTGTCGGGTAGGATAAAATATTTATTTAAGCTCATCCACACTTATGGTAATAAATGCAAATAAAAAGTCTTGAGCGTGAGAATCACAATCAAATAAACATTTTTAAATGAGATGCAAAATTGAATTCCCAGCGACAGGCGGCTGGGTATATTGGACCACACCAAAGCTCCACTTGCTCAGCAGGCTATTTAGCAATTAAAATTTTCGCAATTGAATGACGAAAGAGAAGAAAATACGAAAATACTTGGTTTTTGGCTATACACGTAGATATGTTTTTTCGACATGCCGATCTCCGTACAATCGAGATATTTATGTAGGTAAAAAATTATATAATACATATAATATAGTCTATGGCCTGGTCAAAGTATTACACAAATTCCTCCGAGCTAGCATCGTATTTTGGCCTTTTCGGAAGTGAAACATATAAATTTTGTTATCTTTTTCAGTTTAAATTTGGATCCACTTCGTTCTTACTAATGATGCTTAGGTTTTCAATAGATGACCCTCGACCGTAATTACTGAACAATTTTTTTGGGAAAAACTTTTTACTCCCAGTAAATTTAACTCGAAATACTTAAACTAATAACAAATCAAATTCAATTAGACTTCCCAAAGGATGAACATCTCACAAAACTGTTTGACATAATTCAAAATAATGGACTACCTATCTATTTCCGATGGAAATTCAATATATGAACCCAACTAGTTCGGCCAAATTCAGCATAGCAGCATTTGCAATCACCCGATCTTAGCTCTTTATACATATACATATGTATGTACATATGTACATATGATATATATAAATTTTATAAATGTAGGTTTATCAACGAAATCATGTAAATATAAGTATGCTCACATCCGAGTATTCGCCGTTTTTGTTTTCGATTAGCTTACCACAAAAAAAATAGTACAGTTATTATACAGATTACAGATTTATAAAAATCATTTTTTTTATATAAAACATCATTTTCGAACTTGCCATCCATCAATCTTCTAATAGCTTCGCGATTATCAAATCGAATTGTTTGGCATGTGTTCGACCCGAGAGAAGCGCACTTTACTTTATACATCATATTTATACATACATATGTACATAGTTAATTTAGATCGCGGTCTCAGACAATACCCGCCAGTGAACAGTCAAGAGTCACCCTCTCAGGGCTCAGCTGTTTAATGGGTTCTACAAGCGTAAGTGCAACGAAAAAAACTAAAAAAGTAAATCAACTAAATAAATAAGCAAAAGAGAGAGAGAGAGAGAGAGGGAGAGAGAGAGAGAGAGGAAAACAAATGCTAAAGTGCGACGTTCATATAATCAAAACAAAGACAATAAATGCATCTTAAACGAATGTAGAAATGAAAATGAAATGCATAAAAATATAAACAAATGGGGATTAAAACCTGACACCACATAGGAACTACATAAATAAATATTGTTGTTTGTGTGTGTGAGGACTGTTTGTATGAAATTGGATTCTTTTTAATATTAAGTTTCATGAATTTTACAATCTTACTTTAATCAAAATTCGTCCATAGTTGTGATCAAGTGCATTTGTTTTCATGTACACACACACCCATTTACACATACATACATATATATGTATTTACTCGTATTTATAAAAATAAATAGTCATGTTTAATTTACGGATGCAATATTCTACTCACGGCTTAGTCAATTCAGATTTTCAAGTCTGGTTAACAACACTGTACGAAAAATCCCGATTTCCTCTTGGTTGAGCGTAGCGTGTATTTGATATCTCCATAGTGCAAATGCCTGGTTATATGCATATGTATTTGAAGTTAAGTAATTTAAATATGCATATGTACGTACATACATATGTACATCTACATACATACACATCCTCACATACGCTAATGCATTAAAATTTTAAAGTGTTTTTCACTACTGTGGAGTTCATTAAAAAAATTTAAAAAAAAGAAGCAATTAATTTAATTAATTAAAAAAAAATCAATTGCAAATCCTGAGATCGGATACATACTTCGCAAAAACAGTTGAGAAATAAGACTGAGACCGAACTTACTTTTGTATAACGACATAATTAAAATTTAAATAGCTAAAATTAATGGCCGGTTAATTAAACATAAAGTTAAAATTGTCATTCCAAAAGTCTAGAACAAAACACGCACACACATCCATACATCACTGAAATGTCAGCACCGAATATAAACTTTGGCCTCCTTTCCGCCATCGAAATTTCATATAGTACAAACAGTGCCGAAAATCCAAACAGAATTAACCACAACGACAATATGAGTGCGTCAACTAGCAATAGTATAAGTGAAACAATGAACAGTGCATGTCTAACGACGAGTAGCCGAACAATGGAACAACTCCAAACGAGAGATTGTGAAGCAGAGCCGCTTGAATCAACACCAATGCGTAAAATTTCCGCAAAAATAACGGAAACGCAAAACCCCAACATCGCACAGGTACCGGAGCAGAAACACGAAAGCCATGAACTGAATTATTCTAGCAGTAAATCACCAATTAGTAAACGAATTTCGAGGACTTCATCAGTTGAATATGAGTTTGCCGAAACTAGGAATGCAGCACTTTCGAGTGTAGAAATCGTTGATTCGGGTACAATCACTCAACAGCCTACGGCGACAACATCCACAACTAAGTTACCTTATGAGAGTGAGAAACAAATCAAATCACTGAACATAAGTTTCGAGAATATTTGCTATGGCGTGAAAATGGGAATCTTCAAAAGAGGTTAGTAATATAGGAAATTAAAAATTATAAACTAAAATAAGTGTGTATAAGCATAAGAGTATCAGAGTATAATAGTTAGAAGCTGGAGTTTTCGAAAATTATGAAAGGCCTTTAAGGTCATACCGTCATTTACCGTGATTCTTAAAAAAATCAGATTTCTGATGTGTGAGTTTGCACAATCATAACATTATTTCCTGCACACCTACATACATGCATTTACAGATACGCCTTCTAGTATTATACTTTAGAAAATTTATTACCAACTGTTCGGGAGAAAACTCCTAGCGGAGTGAAAGAATCTATGTATGTGAACAGAATAAAGACGCTGCAATTTCACATAATTTTTTATTTCGTTCATGCATTTTGATGTAAAAAAATTTCAAACCTGTCGTCTGATCACCCTGAAACTATTTTCTTATGAAAATAAATTGCAGAAATTAAAATTGCGGTGTGTGGCTGCACTCATTTATCTTATTATATTTTTTATTATCAACTGCTAGTGCGGCACTGACAATTTTATTTCTTTTGAAAGTTCTTTCAAAGGATTTGAGCATTGTCAGAAATATTTAATTACAATTTAGATTAATTTCCAAATAGAAATTCAATTTCCATGCATTTTTTTTGCTACATGTCATATATTATAAAATTATTACTTTAAGATTTAGAATTCCATGAAGCAAGTTAATTCATTTCTTGAAATACCCAATAAAGTTAAAAATAAAATATTTTCTCGCTTGGGCTAATGATCCAAAGGATTTTGGAAATCATGCATGTGTACATATCAATTTAAAAATTATTTAAAAATAGACTCCACGAAGAATTTTTTTTTAAATAACACTGGTAAACGCGGTTTTTGTTACAGAAACTTTTTTTATGATTTTTGTTTACGTCCCTGACACCCTAATTAAAAGTTAAAATTTTTTTGTTTGAACTTTCTTTTTCATTCCTGTCGTCTTTTCGCTGTTTGGCGCCAATTGGAAATATCAAGTATAACCAGGTCTTTCGTCACCTGATCTTTCCAACGGAGTGTTGATTTTCCTCTTCCTATACTTCCATCGGCGGGTACTACATCGAAAACTTTCAAAGCTGGAGTTCTCATCCATACGGATTACATGACCTAGCCAGCGTAGCCGCTGTCTCTTGATTCGCTGAACTATGTAAATGTCGTGGTATACCTCTTAAGCTCATCGTTCCATCGGCTGCGGTATTCGCCGTTGCCAACATGTAAAGGGCCATAAATCTCCCGCAAAACCTTCCTTTCGAAAACTCCTAACGTCGACTTATTAGATGTTGTCATCGTCCGGGATGAAGAGTGAGTTGTAGAGTTTGGCCTTTGTTCGTCGAGAGAACTTTACTTTTAAATTGCCTACTCAGTCCCAAGTAGCAGTTGTTGGACTTTCAGGCTGATATTGTTCCAAGATAGACTACTACGACTTCAAAGTTATTGATCCGCAACAGTGACGATTAACCCGAGTCGTGAATGCAATGACTGTTTGCTTGATGTCAGGAGATAGTTCGTCTTGTCCTCGTTCACTACCAGACCTATACGCTTCGCTTCCTTATCCAGTCATCGACATACGCCATCAGCTGTACACTCTGTTAGAAGATTGTATCTTCTCTATTAAGCTCTGCAGCTCAAATTATTTTCGCTAAAAAATATTTTAAAGTAGTCTGAAGTCGAAGCCTGCAGGCGAGCTAAAGTGAGAAGGTGAATCCCCGCGGTTATACGTAGGGTTTGGGACCCACCACATAAGACTATACTCCAATTAAAAATCAATCAATCAATCGAATGAGAGACCCCCCTTTTGATGACGGCCCCTTGCAAACGTTTAAAACATTCCGCTTTGAGGGCATGCACCTGGAATGTCCGGTCCCTTAATTGGGAAGGTGCCGCTGCCAAGCTGGTTTATGTCCCCGTATGACAAAAGGCTGACATCACCGCCGTCTAAGAAATGCGATGGACGGGACAAGGATGGAAGAAGGTGGGTTCCTGTGAAATCTACCACAACGGCCATTTAAAGGAGCGCAAATTTTTTTGTTGGGTTTGTGGTGGGAGAAAGACTCCGTCGCCGAGTCCTGAGATTCATCCTGGTGGATGAACGTCTAGATGCAATTCGCATCAAAGCGAAGTTCTTCGAGATATCGTTGATTTGCGCCCACGCCCCGACAGAAGAGAAGGATGATGTTACCAAATAAGCTTTCTCTCAGAGCCTAAAACGCACTTATGAGCGCTGCCCCCGCCACGATGTCAAAATTGTGTTAGGCAATTTCAACACCGAATGGGTAAAGAAAGTATATTTGGCGCAAAAATCGGAAAATTCAGCCTTCACGACGACACATCTCCAAACGGGCTGAAGCTGATTGACTTCGTCGGGGCCCGAAATATGGTCGTCTGTGGTACCAGATTCCAGCACACGAAAATCCATCAAGCTACATGGCTGTCGCCAGATCAATCATGTTGTGATAGACAGAAGATATTTATCCAGTGTTCTAAACGTGCCTACGTTGTGAGGGCCAAATGTTGACTCGGATCATTATCTTGTAGCAGCAAAGATACGGACCCGCCTGTGTGCTGCAAGGAACAACAAACACAAGGAAGGTTCAATATCCAGAGCATACTTAGTGTATGGAGGGAACATTTCTCCAACCTGCTCAATGCCGATGGCTTACCGGTGGAGCATTTCAAATACGGCGGCTTTTCCTTACGTTGATGAATTTGTTATCATTACATTTGTGACTATATTTTTAATTTGCGTTTCATACCCGCTGGTTAATGGTTTTCCAACATTTGTTCCCTCAGTTCATACTAATCCGCCTCCGAACGGTGGATGTAATTTTACGAGGATCCTTTATTTCATGTCGGACATACACTAGGTGGACTTGGCATAACCTCCCCGATGCGCAACCACAATTAGAAAAATTAACTTTATTTGTTATTTTAATAAATTTTCATTTTTTTGGATGTTGGACAGACCACGACTCGAAATCTGTTGTTGCTTTTTTCTTTTTTCATTATTTTATTATTTCGTAGATTCTTGATTGTAAAAACCAAACGAATTTAGCAAGGTGAAGTTAATAGGTCAGCGGATTTCAATTTTTTCATTAGACTGAGTTTATACACGAACACTTTTGTTGCTTTTCATCGGCAATTTCTCTTTTGGTGTTGCCCTTCACGTTCGCACGCAAAAATTTTGTTCATGGCAATTTTCTGCCATTCCATTTCATTTCATTTTTCGCAATTTACTACACACCCCACCCATTTACAAGTTATCACATATTTTTGAATATAAATTGTTATCATATCTATTCAAGTATATACATATATACTTATATATACTAACATTATTACACTTATATATACAAATTTAAATTTTAAATTCCATAAATTCTCTAACATTCATTTTAAATTCATCATAACAGCAACCATTCCGAGAATGCAAATATAAATGTGAAAAAGAAATGACAAATTTTACAGCGACGAATAAGACAACAAAGCGGGTTGATCGAGCACAACACAATCGGCGTCGCCCTCTCCTCTACAAACTAAGAGTTTCGGCAAAAAGAACTGTCCCGTGCAAAATCAGTCTTTACTGTGGCGTTCCGCTCAGTTTATACTAAGCCGCCCCCGAACGGTGGAATACATATGTATTACTTACATACATTCATACAATTTTTTATTTTTCCCTAAATTCTCGACAAGTTTAAATTTTAAGCCATAAATGAGTAATTTAAGAGCAAAGTATGTAACCTGAATTGGACGAATAGTTGGAACTCATACGAGTATGTGACATTGAGCTCATTTCTTGCAAGTAAAAATAAATTTTTGATTTACTATTGAGATATTTGAAGTTGGATTTGAATTCAATGTGCGACAAATACATTACTTTGCCATTTACCGTTGTTTTATAACATACTTTAATTAGCGCAAATATTTTTTGTTTAAATGAGCCCTGGTTGGAGAATTTTCCCAATTGTGGTTATGCGTCGAAATGTCCAAACAGCGAATTCACATTTAAGAAATACTTTCGAGTAATTACCGCTCGTATTAAGGAACGTTTTAACTGAACTATTATTATAACAACTAAATTGTTTGAAGTGATCTCAAAAATTTCATAAATCACAACTAATGACTTCAAAATGACTTCAAAATCACAGTCAGACTACAACTATTTAAAGTGCGTGATTTAATGCCACTTCTCTCTCTTTTTTTATAAGACAATTTTGAATTTTATTAATTTAAAAAAATTAAAGTTTTTAATTGCGTCCGCCGCACGGCAGGCTGTCCGAGTGTTTTTGTGACATCAGCTGTTTCGAGACGAGGCTTAGAATAAACCGTGGACCCTCCATTTACTGATAAACATCAAGACGACCAGCCCACCACAAATTGGAAGAACAGTCAGGCGCTTCAGCGCTTATAAAGCGCAAATTATAAGTATATAGACTGTATATTCTGAAACCATATTTATCTGTCCATCGATAATCCGCGTGGAATACGTTAAATTTTATTACTGAAACTAACTGTTAGAAACAAATTACAATATGAAAACGGGGAGATTTGTATATAAAAGTTTTGATAAGACAAGTAATCAGTAGCCTTTGTACTTTTTTTCGACAAATCGGTTGTAAGACTAATAATTATGATTAATGACCATGAACTGCCTTGAATAGAAAGCATAACAGATTAAAAATGAAAACGCAGGTGTGAAATGATAATCATATTTGTATAATACAATTTGTGGCCTTCTACATTTTGTTCAATTTCCATTTTAATTGGTATTGCAAAGCATGATAAAAATCCCTAATTAAGAATTATCTCATACAAAGTATTAAGTTTTTTTCATAATATTATTGCATTAGCTACTTACTTGTATATGAATGTGTGAGTGGCTTGTTCGCTACTCAAAGTCTTTCACAGCATTTTTTAATATGAATGTCGCGAAATAAGCCAAACACACCATTCGGATCTAAATCTTTATGTTTATTCACAATAAAGTTAAACGTAAAAGAATATCTTGTAACCCGCAGCCGCAGAATAATAACATTTCGCAGCGAACATACCTACGCGGGGTCTATGCTTTCATACTAACTTTTGTCAATCTTTTTTAACACCTTTCCCTTTCTCTAGTCCCTTTCAGGGATACAAAAGTATTCCATTTATGCACAGCACCTAAAAATTCAATCAAATCGAAAAGTAAATATGTTTTTAAATAGATCGGCCAATTTTCTGGAAAAAAAGTTTCAAGTAAGTCGAGCTTATCGCTATCGAGGATTTTTTTCGTATAATTCGGTCCCTGGTACACTTCCCAGATGTTTCTAACTTTCCTTGAGCTTCCACATGTATTTCAAGTTCCAAATTAGACAAATCAGTGCAGACATTCTCGAGTTATGCGCCTACATACACACATTTCGATTATTTATTTATATTTATATACATACATATTATTTGGGCACATATGTATGTATGTGTTGGTGCGCTATTTGTACACATTCCTAAAATGCTTTGGTTGTCAGAGATTTCTTGTAACTTTTGCACAGTGTTGGAAAACAATTCATAGCTTTTTATTATGTACATACATGTGTACATATGTATGTAAAAATATAGAAAGGGAAGTGATGGAAGGTCTTTAATAATGATCTTTTTGTAAATATGAGCAAAATCAAATTGAAGCTTATTATTTAATTTTAAATTTTTTTTTTAAATTTAATTTGCATACCAAGTTGTTGTTGGCGTCGTAAATACAAGCGGTTACAATTATGTTCATGTGAATGTAGCAGTTTTGACTTCAGCATATTATTTTTTCCTTATGATTTATTCATCTCAATTTAAAATTTCTCTTCGTTCATCTTTCAGATCATAAGCAAGTGCTTAACGGCTTGACAGGAGAATTTTGTGCGGGTGAACTCAGTGCCGTTGTAGGACCGTCTGGGGCCGGAAAGAGTACGCTGTTAAATATACTATCTTCATATACGTAATATATAAATGAATTTCAATCATTAATAGTTCAATTCAGGTGTTGAATATTCCTCTTTTACACTTTCACAGACTTTACGGTTTCTCTGGTGATATAAGAATTAATGGAAACTTGCGAGATGTAAAAACTTTCAAACCAAATGTCGCCTTCATTACTCAAGATACCACATTGCAACCTTTTCTAACTGTTAAGGAATCAATACATTTTGCGGCAAATCTGAAAATTGGTTCACTGATGAATACGGCGCAGAAACGGGAACGGGTAAACGATATACATAGTTATTATTTTTTCCATCATTCTACATATTATCTACATTTTAAAAAATTATTAGGTGTTAAAAATTCTGGAATCAATGGGCTTGTCTGATTGCCTCAGTACTAGAACCAGTGATCTGTCAGGTGGTCAAAAGAAACGTTTAGCAATTTCTCTAGAATTAGTGAACAATCCACCAGTTTTAATTCTAGATGAGCCAACAAGGTACATATATACTTAATTAGAAGAACGTCTAAAAATGTAAAATAAAATTATTTGTTATATTTTAATACAAATTTATTTGTACTACTTTCAAAAATTTTATAGTGGATTGGATAGTTCTACATCTAATCAGTGTATTTCTCTATTGAAAACGCTTGCAACGGAAGGACGAACTATCATTTGCACAATACATCAGCCCAGCGGTATTGCATTCCGAATGTTCGATCACCTATTCGCCATCGCCGAAGGTTCCTGTATATATGCTGGCAGAACGGATAACCTGGTGCCGTTTTTAGCGGAAGCTGGCCTACACTGTCCACAATCTTACAACCCATGCGATTTTCGTAAGTCTGCTTAAATACATAGAGGTTTTACATATATATATATATATATATGTATATATATAATCTTTAATTATTCTTTCTTAGTAATGGAAATAGGGACAAACGATTACGGTTCAAATAATAAGCGGTTAATTGAAAAAATGCAAAACGGTCGTAACACAGAATATCGAAAATCAGTTCGAAAGTTTTCAACGAAAACAAATAAGGATAAAACAAAGATTACTGTGCCGCTAATTCTCAATCAAGGAAAGTCTTCCCATGTGTGCGATAGCTCTGGCTACCTCATCGAAACTAAATCAAATACCAAAGAACAAATGCATCAACTAAGTGGTGATAACAAAATGTCAAAACCTAAAAAACCAAAAATGTCAATAGATGCCGGACATCTTTGTAAACGTGATAATGTATATGCTACTCCATTTTACCTCCAATTGCTCATTCTGTTGAGGCGCACTTTTTTGATACTGTGGCGTGACAGTTCACTCACAACACTGCGTTTCAGCATTCACTTCGGTGTGGCGCTGCTCATTGGATTCCTCTACTATGACATTGGCAATGACGCAGGGAATGCAATGAATATCTTTCGTTATGCATTTTACACAATAATGTTCATTATGTTTTGCGCTTTCTCATCGATTCTCACGAAATGTAAGAATCACACTTTCTTTGATTAACTATAAAATAATGACTTTTATTATTTATTTACAGTTCCCTTAGAATTTCCCATAGTATCACGAGAGCACTTTAATCGTTGGTATTCGTTGCGCGCATATTATATTGCAATTACTCTGGCCGATATACCAATTCAGATTATCTGTACAAGTCTTTTTATATTTCCTACATACTATATGACTGGTCAACCAATGGAACTTATGCGCTTTGTTTTGTATTTTTCAATCGTTTTTCTTACGGCACTTGTGGGACAAAGCATTGGACTTAGCGTAGGCTCTGCCCTGAACGTTCATGTAAGATTTATGTCTTTTGTTCCTTTTGTTATTTACTTAATTAATTGGTGTCTTTCCATTAATTTCAGTATGGCGCTATATTTGGACCAATCTTAATTTGCCCTTTCCTCGCATTTTCTGGATTTTTTCTGCAGCAAAAAGACTCACCTATTTATCTAAAATGGTTGTTCGATGTATCCTTCCTCAAATACGCTTTAGATGGTTCAATGTTATCACTTTTCGGTTATGGTCGTGGAAAATTGGAATGCAAGGATATGTATTGTCATCACTCCCATCCAGCGTTCTTCCTGCGGAACATGGATTTGGCCAATGCAAATTATAAAATGGCTGCCATATTTTTGTTATGCTTATTTATAATATTAAGAATTCTTGCATTTTATATCATGTCCTTTAGATTGAGATTATTTAGATGAAATATCAGGTAATTTTCATTTTAAGGCGAATTTTTTTATTTATTATTTATAAATAATTAGCCAACAAATGTGTTTAGATCAAAACAAGCGCCTAAAAGTAGATAACAATCAACATACCAGAAGAGCAATTCATAACAGTGTGATGTGATTTAAGCAAAGAAGTAGGAATAAGATTAAATTTAAGAATCACCAAGCAGAAACCGATTTACAGTTTCATTGTTAATTCAAGAGAGAATGAAAAATTTATATTCCACATATGTAAATACATGTGCGTGTATTTTTACAATATACTTGTACATATATATTAGAATGTGTGGAAGGTCCTTCTTCTACAACGCTTTTAGTAGTAAGCTAGCATTTTCAAATTATCAAATTTTTCTCTATCGTAGAAATGAATGTATTTGTAAATATGAATGGATACCCTAATACAGAGTAGTATGGTCTTCAACAGCAATTATTTAAGAAATATAATGCATACTCGCAACGAAATGTATAAGTAGCAATGGGAATTGCGTTTTAGTGCCATATTCCTGCTATTTTTAGTCGTTGAATCTTGCGTTTATTATATTTTTTTTTTTTTAAAGATAAATAATAAAATAGCGGAAGTTAAAAGGTTGTAGAATATTTGTGCTTCTAACGGCTTAGAGTTGTAAATCACATTTACATTTGGGGTGCGTTCAAGTGCTTATTGTTTTTGGCTAAGGCAGACACTTGTTTCAAAACTAAAAAGAAGTGAATATGCACATGAATATTTTAATAGTTCCCGCTCAAATTCTACACATTATAGCTCATTCTTACTTAGCAAGAGGAATCCATGCTCTGTTTGAGAGGCAAGTTTTACTGCGTCCTTTCCTGGCTTCGCCATTCAGCCGGTTGATCGGGAGGTCGGGAGGTGGGTAAATCAGGGTTTTAGCGAAAAAGAAATATACATACCTTCATACATATAAACAAACACTTTTTAAAATGTTAATAACAAACAGACTAATACTAATTTTTTATACATATTTTATGTAAAAGTGAAAATAAAACAAGCAAATATCGTTAAAATAGTTGAAGTCATTTAAGATGCTTTATATCGATTCATAAAATTTACTAAATAGTCACCAATAATCAACCCTATTATGGTTGGCTTCGTCGACACAAAGTGACGACGACGTGATAAAATTGCTATTGCCGTAGGTTTTATCGATAACTAATGACAGCTATTGACACATATTAGCTATTGCCGTTTGCATCGTCGTTGTCGTCGTTGTCGTCGTCGACGGTAAACGACGCAAAATCTATCGACACCGAATTTGCTGACGACTAAAATTTTTCAAGTATTTTTTTTTTTTTGAAAATCCCTATGAAATTTTTTGGTAGATATACTGATATTTCTAGAACGTTTGCAAGACAGTTTTACTTTTTTTTTACGTAAGTATACATACATGCATATGCGCGTACACACGTTGTTCGCACTACACTTTTCAAATGTGGTTCAATTTTTTCAGAACATATTTGAGTCCAGCTTGGTTTTGTCGAATATAACATAGTCTTCCAATCTGAAATGCAAGGAAGCTTAGCAACTTACAAAAAGATTCTTCGAAATTGCAAATCCGCGAATTTAATTCACAACAGTTAGTTGTCATCTGCCAGTCTATCTATATGTATCACAATTCTGCGTTATAATTTTTATTTTTGCCCTAAATTCGTTTTTTCTCTATCATCGTTTGTGCTTGATGTATCAGTAAAAAAAAGAACATTTTAAAATAAAAAATTTTGCATATAAATTGTGAGCGAAACGAAACAACTGACGCACAAATGACAAATGACATTTATTTTATCGATAAATTGTCGCAATAGCTATTTTGTGTCGACGTGACATCGACGACGACACGAGGTAATGTCGACTCAAACACGACGCCAACCATAATAGGGGCGAGAATAATTAAATAACTTGTTAATTGCAGAATGGGGGTTATTTATCTAACTGTCATAAATTCTTTGGCAGACACTGTGCCAACGCATTAAATATAAACTGAATTTCATGTATAAAAGTATTCCTGAAATTCACTAATTTCGTAGTGGTATCCTTTTATTGTTTAAAGCATTCCGGATTCTACAAATTGTTTCCCACCAATTAAATAATAATAATATTATTTATAGTTGATTAAATAAAATCTTTAAAGAAATGAATTTTAAATGTTTATTGCCTGTTAAATTAATATATATTAAATAAGATCATTCGTTTATCTTGAATCGAAATTCAAAATTATTTAATAAAATTATAACTATATAAAACTATTTACATTAATTTGTTGAATATTATTGATAATATTTATTACCTATTTATAGATATACTTGTATAGTGAATTTATAAACAAATCCTACTTTTTATACTTCCTTAAACTGTTCTAAAGCTTAAGGTTTAAAATTGGTGTGATATATACAAAATGGAATGTATAGTGACGATATTTGTAAATATTTTAAGTAAACCATAATATAGTCATATAGCAACACTGTTAATTTTACTAATTAATATTATAGATATGTATTTTTTGAGACAATAAAAGTCGAGTTCTGCACCTCATGTGTTTTTAATGTACTATTTCACGATTTCTCTGCTATTTTCACTAATTAAGAACAAATAAATTTAAATGAAGAATTTGTTTTCGAATGAAACTTGGCAAAAGCAAAGTCATATGTTACCCAATCGAAAGGATTGTTTTCATTACTTTTTGCCTAAGGAGTAAATATGTTTTGTTTTTTGTACCATAAATATATTCACAATTTCTAAATATGGTCACTTCCTCCCAAAGCTCAATGAAAATTGTGCAATAATTTCCTTCCTCAAGTGATTAAAGCAAGAACAACATCATCTAAATAACATTGTACTCGTATCACTCAATTTCAGAATGATCATTTTTCACTCAAAGTTCCAAAGTTCTCACTCTTTGAACTTTCACGTTATCAATAAATTGGCGGAGTTATATATATATATATATATAAATGTGTGTGTGTGTATATGAGCAGCTGAGCTTTTCCCCTGGAGCAATTGGTCATGGAGCTCCAAGCTAACAATGCGTTTAGAAAGCAATCAGTATAAGCGCATGAGGTTAATTTATAAAACTACTTTTGCTATACGGACGAATGCACCGGATCAATATGCGTTTCTACTTATTATGTATTAGATAAGTGCAGTAATGAAATAACAAAATATTTTATATAAATAATTTTGTATAATACATAAAGTGGCGGAGATTAAGTGGTCAAGTTCATACAAGTAATTGACAATGTGCAATGAATACTAATTGATTAAATATCTTAACGAATTTGAATGCTCCATACAGTTCGTACAGTGTTGCAGTGAATTTGAGTGTAATCAATTTATACATACATATGTGCATACGTACAAAAAACAAAGGAAGAGGAGGAGTATGTCAGTTTGTGTAATTATTAAAAATCGACGAAAGTAAAAGAGCGTTGACATGAGAATAATTTGCATATAAATATTATTTAATAAATATGAAATTATATTTATTATTATTGATTTATGTATGATTTTCTTTTTTCTTTAATGCTTTATTGTAATATATTGCACAAATTTGGGTCTTTGCTATTTTTTTTCCAAATCACAGATAAAAACTAATCAAACCAAAAGGAGTGTGCGTTTCTATGAAACTGACTTTAAACAAATCGACCCAACAGTATTTGGTTTAAGATTCTGTGATATTTTATATTTTTGAATAAATCTTTTTTTTTTCTTATTTAAGTTTAAATAAAATTTTAGGTTATTTGAGGCTGGAAAAAAGTATTTTTGTTTATATTTAAGCGCTGCCGTTATAATCTCGGTTTCGGCTTATCATCAAATCAGTTCAAACAAAATATAAATGGTCCAATAATCAAGACAACTTGATCCATTGAGGCGCACCTACATTGATGAGTACATATATGTACATGAATATTAGGGCTAATCAATTTTCTTTTTTCATTACGATTTTTAGTAATTTGGGATTCTTCGAACTTTGTTTTCAATGCTTGTGCAATATACTTGTAATTAAGAAATTACTACTTTTGATTGATATGAATTTGAAAGAATTTTCATATAAAATTTTTTGGAGGTTAAAGTTGACTTTGAAGCTGTACTCAATTTACATTTAAATAAATATTTTTGTTTATAAATTACATATGTATGTATGTATACACATATGTAGGTATTATATGAATAAGATTCGCACACACTCACACACACAAATGGGTTCAAGTCCAATAATTTAATTATATATTTGTATATTACCGACTATTGGACATTTAAGTTTATGCCTATTAGATTGTTTAATTCAAGTGATAAGTCTACGCCAGCTAATCTGTAGATACATACATAAATACACACATATGGTATGTACTTGTATGTATGTACATATGTCATGTTGTCAATGCTGGTGTGTACGCAGCTATTACAGTTGATACGAATACCGTGCAAGTCTAATCGGTCCAATAATGTACAATAATGGGGCCACAGTAGCCAAGTGGTTGGCAGTACGTACTATCATGCGGAAGGTTATGGATTCGAATCGTAGATGGATAAACATTCAAAAATATGGAAATTAATTTAAAAAAAGAGAAAAGGAATGTCAATCCTTCCAACTGTATATCTGACATGAAATAAAAATCCATCAGGCGTTCGGATGTGACTCAGTATAAACTGAAGGTAACTCCATTCGTACACCACAAATTTTAAAGCAATAATTATATATATAGATATATATATACATTCGTATATAACACTGTAATGCAGCAGTGGTATAATTCATGTTTCAATTACCCAAGTTTTAACGATCGCAATCATTTCATAAATCAGTCAGTGCGCAATTGCTTTCTTATGTACAGATATATATATATATATATATATATATATATATATATATAAGAAAGTATATCATAAAGTAGTGCTTTGAAAATGTTTCGAAAGTAATGCTTTGAGAATAGTTTCGCGCTATGCAGAATTCGATTCGAGTTCATGATATCGTCCCGAGGTTGATTAAATAGCAATTGATTACTTTATATATCCTATATTCAGTTATCAATAACGAATACATACATTTTTCTTTGACACAATTTACAACAAATAAGGCAGAGTTAAAATCTGAGACCTGATAGAAATTTTGTCTTGAAAATATGAGCCTCATAATTGAGCCTTTGGCTGACGCTTTTGTAACTGAGCCTAGACGAGTTGGTCAATAGATGCCTTGAATTTTCGATGTCAATTCAAGCAAGGATTTTGAAGTAAAGTCGAAAAAAATATAGATTACGGGCGAATAAATTAGATGAGATGGTCTTCGTGAGGCTTTTTTGTTAGCCATTAATTTATATCCACTCAATATGCTGACGATAGCAAGTAATGTTTTTATTACACTTTTTCATCCTTTTGTTGCAGAATAAAGTATTTTAGGATCTTTGAAACATTCGTTAGGAAAACATCAGTACGATGCCTAATTACACGGTACAGCGAGTTATAAAAATAACTCTCTCTTCCACAGTTTGGTGCACTGACCCATCAAAGACCAGTTTATAAGTAATTTTCTCTTCTCTTTCGTTTTTAAAGTGTTTCTTGCAATTGCAATCTTTTTTTCTCATAAAACAAAATGTAAAGTAAGTGTTTACTTGTACATATATATATACATATATACATATATATTTGTGTACGTACACTTTAATATTTGACGCTGATCAAACTGTGGTTTAACCGCTCACATCAGTCAGGTTTGAGCTTTTCTAGTGTAAACAGTAATTTTTGAATATATCTGTAAATCTACGTAAATATGTATATTCATTCATATGTACGTATACGACTGGAGATAGATTGAGTCGAAAACTAACTTATTCACTCATTCATAAAAAAAAAATATAGTTTCAAAACTTATTTCAATCTTTTCATTTAATTAATGACGTTATTAAACATATGCATACATGCCTTAAATAAAGCGAAGTAAAATGTTTATAACTTGAGCAAAAGTTGTGTGCATACATACATACATTCGAGTACATATGTATGTGTATGTGTATATTGTAGGTGATCATATTTACAGGAGAAAAAGTTATTTTGCGCTGAACATTTTGTTGTTTGGGAATCCCTGCCCACTTTAGAATGTTGTTGTGTTCAAAAACAAGTTCAAAAGTAAAATTAATTTCTTTATTTAATGTTATAAAACTCAACCAAAGAAATAATTATTTATCAAGTAGGTTGACAAATCTAAAATGCTCAGTTGTTATTTCAATCTTCAGGTTAATTGTTAAATTGTTCTTTAGTTTGTTGGCCACATCAAATCAATAAAGATTAATTAGGTGGATTATTTCAATAAACGTATACAGACGAGAAATTATTAGAAATGCCAGATAAGGATAGTAAAGACACAATCGACGTTACGGCTGAAGGAATTGATACCGATGCTTGCAGCAGTTCACCTCGTGGGAATCCTCTCTGCCAACCGAAGTTCAAACTTCACTTCAGCAATGTTTTTTATGTTGCCAAGCAAAGTAAGTAATAAAAAAAAATGTAATTAAAAATTCATAAAATAATTTGTTGAGTTTTTATAGATAGATATACAGTTATTGCATTTATTAATAAATACGTTGTTGTAGTAATTGCATCAGTTAACCTATGGTTAAAGTATAAGTGAAATCAGTCCGATGGGGAAATGTGATTAGCCAGTTCCTCGGCTTTTAAAACTTTTTAAAATTAAAATAAAAAAGAATCAGAAAAAGGACAGTTCTTTTTTTAATTTTATATTATTTTTTTCAAACTAAATTTTGTGATATTTGAATTCAATTTTCCACTTAAAACATCTTACTAAATCAAGTGATTTTCTCTTACAACTAGAGGTTAATTTATGAATATTGAAAATTAAGCTTTTTTAGTTAACTTTCGAATGTGAGTTAACTCGTCAGCGCATAAATGACACTTGGATATTAAATAATAATATTATAAACCTTAATTATATATAAAGGGTGTTTTTTTTATAGAGGTATAGAACTTTAAGTTGCAATAAAACAACGATGGATTACTCGATTGACATGAATTTTATTTATCCGAAAGATAATCTTGTGGCATTACATTTTAAATATGATTTCTGGCATATGACCGCCACGGCTGGCGCGGATGTAGTCCAATCTGGATGTCCAATTTTCGATGACTTTTCCAACATTTGTGGCCGTATATCGGCAATAACACGGCGAATGTTGTCTTCCAAATGGTCAAGCGTTTGTGGCTTATCCGCATAGACCAATGACTTTACATAGCCCCACAGAAAGTAGTCTAGCGGTGTTAAATCACAAGATCTTGGAGGCCAATTCACAGGTCCAAAACGTGAAATTAGGCGGTCACCAAACGTGTCTTTCAATAAATCTATTGTAGCACGAGCTGTGTGACATGTTGCGCCGTCTTGTTGAAACCACATCTCCTGGACATCATGGTTATTCAATTCAGGAATGGAAAAGTTAGTAATCATGACTCTATACCGATCACCATTGACTGTAACGTTCTGGCCACCATCGTTTTTGAAAAAGTACGGACCAATGATTCCACCAGCCCATAAAGCGCACCAAACAGTCAGTTTTTCTCCACTCCAAATGCGGCGAAAACATTCCATGGTTAATCGAATTAACTGCTCTGATGGACGATTTTGTCGACGATGAAACGGACGTAGTGCGCGATACGTTTTCCGCACAGAACCATTATTTTCGAAATAAAATTGCACTATTTGCAAGCGTTGTTCAGGCGTGTGTCTATTCATGATGAATTGCCAAACCAAACTGAGAATAAATCACTTGACTGTTAAATCGGTCACCATCTTGAAAAGTAATGCCAACTTAAAGTTCTATACCTCTATAAAAAGCACCCTTTATATGTATATATGTACATATATCATTCTAACTTTCCCCTATTTCACATACCCGCAAATAAATAGACAAAAAATTGGTTACAATACTAAACGATATTTGTGGAGAATTCAAATCCGGTCGCCTAACTGCTATATTAGGACCATCTGGTGCTGGTAAAACCTCGATTCTCAATGTGCTATCTGGGTTCAAGTATGATTACAAATATTTTTTAAATTAATTTATAGACTTCTTACTGAGTTGATATACTTTCAGAGCCACAGGCGTCAACGGTAAGTTTATCTTCAATGGAAAAGAGCGGAATCTTTTGGCTTTTCGCAAAATGTCTTGTTACATTCCACAAGATTTTGCATTACTCGACTTATTAACGGTACAGGAGACCATGTGTGATTCGGCCGATCTTAAATTGCCATCAGAAACGAGAACTGAAGAGAAACTAAAACTTGTGAGTGCAAAGGACTATTAGTGTACATACTTGTATGAATGAATGAATGAGTGTGTTTAACATTTGAATACCGCTTATTTTCATTTAGATCGATGATATTATTCAGATACTTAACATGGAAAAGTGTCGCCACAGATTGGTGCGTAATCTTTCCGGTGGTGAGCGAAAACGTTTATCTATGGCTATTGAACTAGTCACTAATCCGCCGGTAATGTTTTTTGATGAGCCCACTAGTGGCTTGGATAGTGTTACCAGTTTGCAAATTATCAATTACTTAAAACGCCTGGCGCTTGACGGCCGGATTATCGTGTGCGTGATTCATCAGCCAAGCTCGAGACTCATCCAACTGTTCGATGATGTTGTAGTTATGTCACGTGGCAAGGTTGTGTATGCCGGTCCAAAAGTAGATATGGTACCCACCTTCGAATCAGCTGGCTTTGCCTTTCCCGATTTTTACAATCCTGCCGATTTCGGTGAGAGCCAGAGTTACTGGGTAATACTTAAATATAAAAATGCATATTTTTTTTTTTGCTCTACAGCTGTAGAGGTCAGTAGTGAGGAGCATAAAGAGCATATACAAAATTTGATCGAATGGAATAAGAAACGATATTGTAGAGAATCTAATCTACCGGCAGCGGATTTGGAGAGCTTCGTAAATGAAAGAAGTAAGACATCATTTCGAATTATGAATAATTCGGTACTATATTCGGTGTTTTTTGTGTTATGTTTTCTCAAGTTCAGAAATACCAGTATTTCATTCGAGCATATTCAAGGGCCGAGACGAGTATACTCGTCCTACTTTAAATATATTAAAACATGCAGGCTTTTGAATTAGCAAATTTTTCTTTGCCACAAACATAATATAAATATGTAAAAAACTTGAAAAATACTACAAATAAATTTTTTTACAAAAATAATACTTTATTTCTTATAGAGAATGATCTTTCACGCAAAAATCAACTTCATCGTGTATTTATAACAAAATTTTATAGCAACTAAATCACTTATGATACCTTATCTTCATGATAGGATTTGTAACAAAGTCCAATACATAATAATCGACAATAGTGAATTTCTAGGTGTTGCCAATTTTCGCATATGTCTCGTTTCATTCCATTTTTTTTTCTTTTATCCATCTGCATGTTTTATTATTTGTTTCTCTACTAAAACGTACGCAAATACGAAAAAGGATATCGAGTCCTTCTGCCTTCCTATTGCCAACGACGTGTATACTCGTCTTTAGTTTTCTGCTTGTAAATGATTATATATGATAATATATATGCACTTACCAAGAAATAACATGGTTTTGGTAAACAATAACACTCAAAATATAAATGGCAATGGGAATGACTTCATATAATTTAGGCTTTGCAGCGAATTGGTTAAATAGTGGCAGTGTCGCCAACAACATAAATTATTTGTTTACGTACTCGTGCATCTTCTAATCAAAAGAATTCTTGGATCCTCAAGCTACTAAAATTTTGCTCAAAACATAGAGATTATCTGAAATTCCGAAATAATGCGATTTGTTACAGTGTTCAATTTATATATTTTTATAATGACTTTTGTATTGTTTATAATTTTTTTCTGCTTGTAGCAAAAATGCTGAATCCCTCAACGAACCACACAACTATAGAAATGCTCAATAATCCTAAAAGTCTGCGACTACCACATGAACGATGCAAATTTAACGTCGCACGACCCAAAGCTCAAGTCGGCGTTTACAGGCAACTGTTCATACTCACACGGAGATCATTACGTACAATGACCAGAAACTTGGTAAATATTTACTTTAATTACATTGTAAAACATATATGTATATATATAAATATGTATATATCTTAATATCAGATAGCAGTACAGCTGCGCATTGTTGTACATGTTATTGTTGCAGTTCTTGTTGGGGCTGTATTTTGGGATATTGGAAATGATGGTGCGCGAACTCTAACAAATATTTCATGTATATTTTTCATTATAATGTTCATTTTTTTTGGAAATGCAATGCCATCTATATTGTTATGTGAGTAAATGGGTGTGTATGTAAAAAAAAAGAATAAACCTTATATTTTATGTTTGTCAGGTCCAGAAGATACGGCGGTTTTTATACGCGAGTACTTAAACGGTTGGTATTCGCTTAGCGCATATTATGCTTCGAAACTTACCTCAGATCTCCCAATGCTCTTAATCTGTCCAACACTATTTACAACTATCATATATATTATGACTAGTCAGCCGAATGATTTTACCCGATTCGCAATGTGCTGGGGAATTAGTTTGATTCTAGCTGTCGTTGGACACTTTATGGGTTTAGCATTTGGTTCAACATTTGATTTACAGGTATTCTAAGCAATAAAATTGAAAAAAAAGAGAAATGATTAATTAAGTAAATTTAAATTTAAACTTTCCAGATGGCAATTCTATTGGTACCTGGAATATCAATTCCTTTTATGATATTCTCTGGATTTTTCATACGTATTCATGAACTCTCCATTATTTTCCGGCCATTATGTGATATATCCTTTTACCGTTACACCATGGAGGCTTTAATGCAAGCTATATATGGCTATGGTCGTCCTGATTTGGAGTGCCATGTCGAATTTTGTTACTTCAAATCACCTTCTAAACTATTGAAGGAGCTAGACATGCTGGGCGATTTGTATGGACATGATATAATCGTGCTTCTCATTTGGATTTTATTATTTAAGCTATTATTTTTCCTGAGTCTGGTCTTACGTATTAAACGTGCGCAATAGAGTTGTTAAATTTATATTAAAAGTAAATGTGTAAATTAAATTAAAATTTATATATATGCGTTCAATCCTTTAGCAATTCTGATTATTTGAAGTTATTTATGCAAATATATTGTAAATACAACTATATTTGTATTCTATTTATTTAGTTTTAGTCACCGTCATGCCATTAACAAAAATGATCTTAGGAAAATCGTTATGAATCACAAATCATATATGCATATACATATATATTAACTTTATAGAATATCTTTACAATTACCCTTTAAACTAAACCTTTAAATAGATTATAATAAGACATATTTTGCTTGACAGCGTTTACCAAGATGTAATAGAGAAAAGTAAGAGGAAAGGTAGACTTCACTACGTTAAAAAATGTGCACATTCGTATTCAAATATTTCTAATCTATAGAAATTGAAGATATTTCCATCGAATGCGGTTCGTCCTCATTGCTCTCTAAATCTCTCGGTTCTGTGGATCTTTCATTTTGTCGCAAAATTGAACTGCCTGTTGTCGCCGCTGCCGCTGCACTAGTACTTGGACCAATCTCATTCGTACTATCAGACGCAACCATTTCGCTTTCGTTTAAGCTCATTTCAGCCGTAGTTGATGTCAAATGTAAATTGCTTGCGCTCTCTGCACGGGTGGTTGCTGTTTTTGGTGGTTCCTTCGCAATTGATTGGCCGGGTAACACATAATCGTTGCACAAGTACTCACTCAACTCCATCTCCATCTCATCATCTGATGAAGTATCCGCTGCTATGACATTAGCATTGGAAGAGTTATTCACCTCACTGTCATTTGTGGCTGCTCGTCCACTACGTTTATTTTCAATGGTTTTTAGCAAGGCTTTGGCCTCTGATTTTTTCTACAAATAAAAAAATTTCTTTTAAATATTCTGAAATTACTGTGACAATCTTATAGAGATCATATAACCACCTCATCGGACTCAAGACATTTGTAAGCATAATGTGAAGCTTTATCAAACTGTCCTCTTTCCTCGTAGTAGGTTGCCAAGACCATAAGACCATGATAGAGACTTTGTTTGTCAGTTGCTGCACGTTCGTCATCACAATACATAATGTAACATTGAACTGCATCATCCTTTTCACCTCTTCTTTCATGTAGGCCACCTAGTTTACACATAGCAACTCCTTCAATATCGCCCACATCGCAGGCCTTCCAATAACACTTAATGGCATTATCAAATTTTTCCAATTTTTCGTATGTTTCTCCTAAAGCCACAAGCATTCGACTATCGTATGGTCGTAATTGATGTGCAATTTTAAAATAATATAAGCTATAATAGTGCATTTTGAGTATTTCATATGATTGACCAAGCCCATACCACGCGCGATAATCTCGTTTATTAACCTCTAAATGGGAATAAATAAATAAGCTTAAATATGTATATATATGTATATATTTTTGTTTTCCACTTACCAACCGCCTTTCGATAACTTTGAATAGCAGCATTTGTATTTTTAAGTTCCATGAACTCGTGCCCCATTAAAGTCCATGCAGACAAATATTTGGGATTTAGTTTAAGAGCCCTTTGGAAATACACAATAGCCATTTGATGATCTGAACGTATGCTATAATAATTTCCTAAAATGTATGTAATAGTATAATTCATAAAACTTACAATTTTAAATTTACCAACTACACAGCAAGTTTCTGGACAATATTTGTTAATGCTGACAGCTTTGTGTGCTAGTTGTGCCATTTCAGTCTTTAGTTCTTTTACAAAAAGTAAATTAGAATATGTATCCATGTTATCCAAGCGATAGGGATCTACTTCCTGTAGCGTTTGAAAAATTTCTATTGCTCGATCAACATCTGTTTGTAAATAAAATATTAACGCATAATCTTTTCAAATTTAAAAAAAAAAAAATTAATTTATTCAACCTCTTTTGTTGTGATAAGCGAGCGCCATTTGAGAAGTAACGTAGACGCTTTTTCGAAACCCTACGTGTTGAAGATCTTCATATGCTTTCAGTCCTTCATCATTTAAGTACATTTCAATGTAGCTATGTGCCACGAAAAAATGTCTCATCCAATGTCCACCAAAATTCAATGATAACATTTTTTCTTTTTCCACTATGAGTGGAGCCAATTCGACATAAGCAGCCCATAACATTGGCGATAATCGAATCGCATGGATAAACATTTGTATTGCTACTTTATTCAAATTTAAAGACTTTAACACCACTCCATAAAGGTATATGCCGTAACCATCAAGCCGGCCGTGTGAATATTCAGAACGTAGTGTTGACAATAATTCTGTCATATCTCGTACGTGACCAGCGTCGTTCAAATTTGAACGATCCGTTGTGGAATCCAAGCGTTTCTTTTCTTTCGCCAAGTAAGTGGAATAAATATGAAGGAAACGAGGTACTGAGGATTCGCAATTACGGACAAAGTATGCGGCTCGGTCATACTCGCGGACATCAAAGTAACTTTTAGCGAGAAAATAATTATCATATTCAGCAACTGCTATTCCTTCCAAGAACAAACAAGCTTCCCCGCTATCATTTGACATATGTTGATTGCAACTATTGGTACCAGCAGCTTCGCTATCTATGTCACTTAATCCATGGCTCATTTCAGCGAGCCATTTAGCACTTTGAATTAAACCACGTTTCTGACACTCTATGAAGCCGCGGCGAAGTTCTCGTTTTACTTCTGGCAGCGGTATATTAAATAAATCCTCCTCCATTTCCAATCAGAGTTTATTCTAACGCTATGAAACTAAAATTATTTGGGAAAATATGTTGACGAATTTTTAGTAAACTTTCTTAGTTGCCGCTCATAATAAAGACAAAAGTCAAATTTGATTTTGTAGACCTTGCCATCACGAGACAATAATTTATTTCTGTTTATAGTGGCAACCTTATATTAATCTCAAAAAGAGCAAAAAAAGATCACATCTGCATCCAGATGGGACTGATGAGAGCCGGATGTCAGAGGAGTCAGTAAGTAATCAGTCGTAAAGTAAACGTGTTGGTGATTACACTAAAGATAATATTACACAACAATGAAGTAATAAGAATAGTACTTCTAATAATAATAATGGTGCAAGTTGTAATAAATGTGATTGTATATAGTAAAGTATATTGTAATTGATTTCTGAATTACTGAGTAATAAAATAACATTAAATAAATTCTTTATAAATAAATAATCTGCAAATAAAGTTGGTGACTTTTATATAGCAATCCAGTGGTCGTACCTGAAGGATTTTTGAAATCATCGAGGTTGATTCAGCAAGATCGTAACATTATTATAAGTTCTCTATTAAAATTTCGAATGTGACAGTTAACACGGAGCTGCGGAACGTCCGTTTATGTTCGTGAATGTTTCTACTAGAACAAAAGGAAAAGTGTTGCCAAGTAAGAAAATGTTGTTTATAAACATTTCGACTCAAACCAGTTTGACGTCATTTGATTTATTCTAGTGTTCAAATATATTATTAAAACGTTTAATAATAATAATGTGATGGTATTTACCCTAAAACGTTGGAAAATAAACGCTGTAAAAAAGTGGTTGATAGTGAAGAAGTCCAGAACTTTAAATATTTCCAGACCATTGCAAGTGCAATTGCAGGCTTCTAAATAATTTTTGTCTGATTGATAAGAGAACAAAGCAAATATACACATAAGTCGCTCTCTGGGTTGATAACATTAATATATGCTTACATACATATTTTATAAAATTTGTGTATTTCGAATTAAGCCTGCGATAAACCATGAAACAATTTATCTTTTGTTGCCTGGCTATTCTTTTTGTAAATGGACAGATTCACGCAGGGTCATTTTTTAAACGACGGAAATTATTATCTCCTGTAATATTTGGTAATTTGTGTTGTTTTCTTAATAAATCCATTCGTTTAACAATAAATATAACATTCATATATATGTATGTATTCCTATAATAGTACCAGGTGATGGTGGAAGCCAACTTGAAGCTAAACTGAACAAACCCGATGCCCCTGTGTATTGCTATAAAAAATCGGACTGGTTTAGCCTGTGGTTGAACCTAGAGTTGCTTGTGGTACCTCCAGTTTATTGTTGGGTCGACAATGTTAAATTATATTATGACAATATAACACGAACAACACATAATTCACCCGGAGTAGAAATACGTGTTCCTGGTTGGGGTGACCCCGAGGTGGTTGAATGGATAGACCCAACACATAATAAAGCTGGTGCCTATTTCAAAGATATTGCTAATGAACTTATTAAAATGGGTTTGGGTTATGAACGTAAGAAGAACATTCACGGAGCACCGTATGACTTTCGAAAAGGTCCAAGTAAGTTTCTGTAACATATTTGAAGATATTTTTTAATATTATTATATATCATACATTCACGTACATTCGCATAGGTGAACTTGGTCAGTTTTTTATTGATTTAAAGAAGCTCGTCGAAGACACTTATGAACGAAATACAAAAACCCCAGTGACTTTTATTACACACAGCATGGGCAGCCCAATGACCTTAGTGTTCCTCCATCAACAAACCACAGAGTGGCGGAACAAATATGTAATGAGGCAAATAAGTCTAGCTGGAGCTTGGGCTGGCAGCATGAAAGCAGTCAAAGTGTTTGCAATGGGTGAGTCTGAAGCAGTATGCCATTTGAATTTGTTTGGACCACCATACCATTGCAGTTAATGTTTCTAATAATCCATGTATAATTTACTAAGGTGACGATTTGGACTCATTTTTCCTTAGTGGGAAAATTTTAAAACAGGAACAAATAACTAACCCGTCTACCGCTTGGTTACTACCATCTCCACTCTTTTGGGCGCCTTCCGAGATCTTGGTCGAAACTCCGTCTCGGGCTTATACAATGTCACAATTAAAGCAATTTTTTGATGACATTGATTATTCTATTGGTTGGAATATGCGGCAAGACAATATGAAATTCACTTTAAACTTTAGTCCACCAGAAATTGAACTACATTGCCTATATGGAGATAATTTGGATACTGTGGAGCGGTATGTTTAGTCTTTGACATATGCTTGTATGTTATTGACATTAATAATATAATTATTTCTTATCACAGCTTACACTATAAAAAGGATACACTTGTTGATGAAACTCCAAAACTGATAATGGGGAAGGGCGATGGTACGGTAAACCAAAGGTCACTGCGCGCTTGTCATGCATGGATTGGCCGACAAAATGCCAACATTACAAACGTTGCACTAAACGGTGTGGATCATATGGGTATACTCGCACACCAAGACGTTTTGAACTACATTAAAAATGTAATGCAGACATAAAAGTTACCGAGTAGTTTTAACAATTGACAATTTAGTAAATATAGTTGTATGTTATGTTTATACTTTTTTTTATTTTTTTGTTAAAAAATGTATGTCATACACTTTTAAATAACATAAATGTACGAAAGTTTTTAATTCTTTCTCTCTACTCTTCCGTGTTTAGTATGAAATCTTTTGCAGTTGTTAAAGCTATGCAACACGCAATAAAGACTAAAGTCAAATTTCTAATTTTCTCTGTAATATTTACAGTTATTCCTCAAAGATCTCTCAAATTTTCATTACTTTAGTTGCCAAGTTGGTATAACTTAACAGTATTTCACGTTACTTTGAAGCAGCACCATCTTTCCAATTCGAGTTTTTTCATCAGAAGGACTTGGCCAAATTTATTCATAAACACGTATAGCAAAATAGAGGAATAGAGTGGGTATATTCACATAAGCGAATTTCAATCCTATTAGTAGTGAGGCAGTTTACTCCAGAAGCACTACACGTCATCAGTCAACAATTTTCAACCGCTTAAGGTTAGGGCATATCAAGATAACCCATCAACACTTACTTACCGGTTCCTGCGCAGCCTCCTTTGTGTTTTGCTCGAGTAGGGCCTCAGTAGAACATTTCCTTACTTAATGTCCAATTTTAGAGAGATTTGCCCTCACTTGAAGTTTATATCTTTCACAAGCATTTTAATGCGTCATCTATAAGATATTTAATTATCTTGTAAGAAAATACTTACCCAGCAGATTGTACCACGTGCAGAATTTGTACACGTGTGCGCATTTAACTTCACTTTGAATGTAACCACTAAATTGAATATATTCAGTGCATACATGCATATGTAGGTTGTGAACAAAAGAATCGCCCCTCCCAAATCATCTAATCAGAAAATTTGAACATACCGATATAGGATATATTGTTGAATTCGCTTCAGGGGACCAACCATTAACTCCCCTGTTATCCACATGTTTAAGATTGTGTTCATATAATCAAATGAATTTCCAAACACATGTATGTATATATATATATATATATATATATATATATATATATATATATATATATATATATGTGCATACATATGCATGTATGTATGTTATTTCATTTTTCTGCTGTGATTATTTTTAACTTCGGATGGCTGTTTATAACAGGTGCTCTACATAACATACATATGTATGTATACCAAACAAATTACACAGACTCAGATGTACATACATACATATGTATTTCTTATCTTCAGTGCAGTATCTGAAAAAAGCATACAACAATTTTAAATGCCGTATAATCAATAAGGAATCATTTTCATTGCGTGGCAATGGAATTGTTTATATAATTACAATTTAAACGAATTTGGAAAAAGTTGTATGCCGAGTTGTGCGTGAAATAAAAATGAAAACTTGCTTGGAATTTCAGTTATAAAAAATTTCTTCTTTGGAAATTTATTAAACTCAGTTTTACATATTTTTCAATACAGTGGAATTGGTTTATATTACTGTCTAAGCCTCAATAGAGAATTGTGCATTAATGTATTAGTTCAAATCTTCTTGCTTCTTTTTTTATAATTTAATTCAAGTAGTAATACAAAAACATAATTTTCATGAAAAAAAAAACGAAAGTAAATTAAAGTATAAATGCAATAAAAAAGAATTTATTTACTTATTTTCCTTTAGAATGTTGAATTTTATGCGATGGAAACCAGTAAATCTTCGCTCGGATTTAAGTTTTTAAATCCAAGTTACTGCAAAGCATTCTTCATTGATTTTAACAAAATTTCAAATAAACTGATTTATTTATGTATCTGTGCGAAACATAATCGGAATATGACTATTTCGTGGCAATTGAATTTCAAGCAAATGTCGCTAATAGTCATAGTCGTTTTGTAAAGTTTTCGAACATTAATACTTTTTAAGAACAAAAAAGTGAAATTTCAAAGACTTACATTGAATTTTGCATTTACATTTTATAAACATAAATTAATTTATAAAAGAAAAACAAACAGAAATTAAAAATAATAACAATTTTGAGCAAGAAAATTATTACATTTTTTGTTAGTTCGTTTTGGTTTGTAACCTATTGTTACTTATCTCAAATATCTAAGTGTTGAATATTTTGCATTAAGCGATTTGTTGATAAATTCGTTCCATAAAGACTGATCTTAAGAAATTAATGTACTTTTACATGTACATATATGTCATATGTATCTTACATAAATATAAAACTAAATATTTACGATAAAAAAATCTTCTCTCTAAATACATATCACAGTTCTTTTACAGGCGCATTTTTTAAAAAACAAAAAATACATAACATAATTTCAATTTTTGAAGTTCAACATAATTTTGCTTTCAAATGAAATTTCGAACTGTCTTAGTTTTAATATGTGCAATATCTTAATAACTTTTGTTAACATATATACATACATATGCATTTATGGGTTAATCGCTCTATGGACTAAAATGTATATATTTTAACATTTATTATGGTTATTTTCTTTAGCTGCCACAGCATTTCTCTTTCTCTTGCTTTCATTTTGTTTTTTTAACTTTTTATGCTTTGTATCAATGTGCATACATATGTGCATATGTAATTGTAAAACTAATGTAACGTAGTATCAGAAATTTCATTTCAATACAAAAATATTGAATTTATTGTACATTCGCTATGAAACTTGCCACAAATATTTATCCTGTGTTTTTATATGTACATACGTATGTTAATACATACATTTTATACATAAATTCCCAAATAGTTAGTTCTCATTCTTACAAATTGTAGATTAAGGCAACTTAACTCAGCAGCTTGATTCATCTTACCTTAAAAAAATGGGATTTCTCTTATTCTACTTCACATGCTATGCTCTATGATTATTCATAAATGTAGAATTATATTTTTTTAAATTTAAATCATTCCCACCCTTTAAATATTCCCCTTTACCAATCAGTTTCCGCTGATGGTCACAAGCTGGACGTGGCCATAAAGCCTTGTCGACGCTTTAAAACACGTGTCTTGTGCAATTCACCCTTGTGGCAGGGTATCACGGTGCCTTGATTAATGGCCAAATTTCGATTGCTGCCATATCCGCTGCTACCGATCAGTGTTCCCAGCATTTTGCTAACAGAAAATTTACGAATTTGCTTTTGTGGACGCGCTCGAGAATTTATAATTAATTTTTCAAAGGCCTTGGCCAGTATAGGCGTATACTCGGCCACGGATACCTCGCAGAATCCAATTGTATGCGCAGCTGCCAAGGCAGCGCCCTCCTTTTCTGGTATCTGAAATTATTAGTAAAAAAAAAAAGAATGGCAGAAATTATTAGGAAGAAATTTAACATTGTTATACGTATTTTGATACGTAAATGTAAACATATGTACAAACACATTTGTAGTCGAACGGGTATGTAAGTATGTGTTTATGCATGTGAACTTTTTTAAAAATGCCACTGGGGTAGATGCCATTTATTTTCGGCCATCTTGGTTCATTGGTCTGACACACTTCATAAGTACCTTCACATATGCATATAAATACATACTTTTGTATTTTATATATATATATTTTTTTTTTGCATATGAATGATCATCAATATTGACATTCATATGTCAAAGACACACTTGTAGGAATGTACGTACATACATACGTATGTGCTTATATATATGTACTTGAATCAATGCAAATCTAGTGTTTCCTATACACATGCACATACTTGTTTATATAAATATTTCTAACTGACCAAGACACAAATAGAGAAAGAAATGTATGTCAAAAATAAAGAAGCTGACTAAAAAATTAAAATATTTCTTTGAGTGGCAAAACTACAAATGAAACAACTAAAACCAAAAGCCAAAAAAAAGTAAAAAATAAAATTAAATTAAATATTATGAAAAAATAAATAAAACAAAATAAAACCATATAAAATAGTCAAAAAAAAATACAAAATTAAATAAATTAAAATAAAATAGAGTAGAATTGAATAGAACAAAATAAAATTAAATAAACTCACCTCCCGTAAATGATCCAAATCGGCTTTGTTGCCAATCAAGTAGGCCGACGGACCGTTCTGTAACGCCTTTATTTCACCCAAACATTTTGTCGCATAATCCAAACTTTTACGTTCCGTTATATTGTAGACGACCATACAGGCATCGGCCCAAAGAACCTGAAAATCATTGAATAATAATTTATTAAATGTATTTTATTTCTTTAATTGTAGATGTGTATAAAAATTCCCCTCATAAACTAATCAAAAAAACAAAGATCTTCATATGAAACTGTGTACAGCGGAAAACCATAGTTACACATAAGAGATAACGTGTCTGCCTGCATATGTGTTTACAAAATTTAAAAAGATTAAAAAAAAACACAAATTAAATTGAAAAATATTTGCTTTGAATTTTTCAATTTTATAATAAAGCAAATGCAATACTAGGCATTAGTAAAGAGTCTCTGTAAATTAAAAATTCGTTTAAAAAATTTACTTTTAAAAGGTTCTGTCCTTACTAGATTCTCCACAAGAAACCATAGGATTTCAGTGTGTTTGTAAATACGCCTTTCATTTTTTTTATAGTATTTTGCAGTAATTTGCTCCATATTCAAGAGTATTGACAAGCCTACATATGTCTTCTACTTAAATCTGCTGTTGTTGTTGTTGAAAAGAAAAAAATCATTTACTCACTTGTTCCATTGGAAAATCATTTTCATTTCCGGCGTATACGTCAACAATTTCTACTTCCGTCAGGCCTGCATCCAAGGAGATGGTTTTATTATATAATAAATCCGTATTTGAGCGATATTCGCCAATGAATCGACCTGTCAGGTAACGAACTGTCAGCGCTGCAAAGATAAAATAAACATAAACATCGCAATTAATATTCACCGAAAGCAATTTCAGGTGTTTAAAAAAAAAAAAATTTGTCACATTCATTACTTATGAGAACTTAATTTTCAATTCAAATGCGATCACCATTTGTCATTCACAAGTACCAATTGGTATTTTTGTTGAAATGAATCATTTTAAAAATGAAAATATTTTCATTAGACAGCCTAGGTGCCTCGCCAAGATTTTCGTTTATGGAATGAGCTTTAATTATGTGTTAATATAGTACAAGTATATGTATCCAAATGTCAGTGTAATAAATAATTTCTATAGTTCTTTATTATTCTTTCTACTTGCTTTTCATTTTGGTTTATTTTTATTATATGTATGTACATACATACGAGTATGTATGTATATAAGAAATGCAAAAGGCAAAACTAAAAGAATTTCCAATTTAAAACTTTTTCTCTAACTTAGTTATTTACGATATTTTTCAATATATAACCAACCAAACCACTCTTTCCTGGCATCCTTACAATTTGAAAACTTCGCTTTATATGAAAATCTTATGAATTCAAATATTTGAAAGTGTTTATAACATTTATATCATAGTTTTCTAACTTCCATTCCATTTGCAGTACCACATAAGATATGTAGGTATATGTATATATTCAATATAGGATAACATTTAATAGGTCGATCTGTGGAGCCTACGTATCCGTAAGAGTATGAAAATGCCTACACATCCAAACATACAGATTTACCTTCATACATACATATGTATATATACAAGTATATATAAGGACATATAGTATATGTATGTCTCTTTGAAAATAATGGTTTATACAATGGCGTTGACATTGATTCCAGGCATTGTAAGTGATTCCATTGACAAGGCAATCATGCAATAAATGTTACCACCACATTTTTTCAGACATTCATACAGACAAATATGCGATTACGATTACGATTACAAGCAACAAGGTTAGTACATTCATTACATACATACATACAAGTATATATTCATGTAACATTCGAATTATATGTTTTTTTATTTATGAATTACCAAGAAACCTTTGCTGTATGTATCGTATGTATTTATAATCAGCTTAGACGGAAATTATAATAATAAATGCCATAACTAAAATTAAATGTAATATCTAAGAATTTTTTCAGTTGAAACAAAGGAAAGTATAAACTTGTATAAGAAAATTGTTGATATCTATGCATATATATGTAAGGGGGTTAAAACTAAAACTACACATAAATAAATCATTGCTGAAATGAAATTGTTAGTGAGCATACGAGTGCATATGTATGTAGTTCGGTGGTTCGATGAGTCAAGAATTTGTTTAGTCATAACTGAGAGTGTTTTCAAATAAGTTTTCGATATTTACAAATTTTAATACATTTACGATGGGCACGTTTGTGGTGAGGATCCTGACTTTTATCCTAGAAATAGAAGAATTTAGTTTAAGTCCGAACGGTACAGCACTTCCCGCTGCGTGGGATCGCATTTAGAAAAAGCTAAAATTTTTGAATTTCGTTTTGCCTAGGCACGTACCCATGATCCCTAAGTAGAGTCATACTCTGCTATTCAATTAGCTTGTGAAAATACTCACATAAATGTATATATATATGTATATGTATGTAAATATTGTATGTTGTGTGAGCATATTGCGACTAAACTCTAAAGAAAAGAACAATTTTTTGCTTCAATCGTTTGTGTACTTATAAGTATATAAATGAGGGTGATGCCTGGACCGATTTCGATGATTCGTAACAATTCGTATTGGTCTCTGGCCAAACAAGAAAAATGCGAAAAAAATTACTTCCGAAAAGTGGACCTAGGATCTATGTGTTCTAAAAACTTTATTTATTGTTTGATTTACTTGAAATTTGTTACATAGGTAGCTGGAGCGATTTGGCTAGTTTTGATCTTGAAATATTTTTGAAAGTTCAGGAAAGGTATAAGCGGTTGGAAACATCCTGGAGGCATATGAGCGGCTCTATTCCAAAAAAAAAAAATCGTTTTTATGGTTGGAATTACTTGAAATTTTGTACTATGTACAGGTATGTAGGTAGCTTTTTTGCTTGGATTAACTTGAATACCACTTACTCTTCCGGGAAGTGAAAATTAAATCGACTTGTTCGCTTGCTTTACAATACCAATTGTAAAATCAAAATTTAACAAAATACAGAATGACACACAAACATGTGGCCGCGAATTGTAGTTTAGCATACAAAAATTCTTTCGCATTTTTTATTAGCAGTTCGTTGACTCGAAAGGCATACACAGTTTCAAATTGAAAAGCAGTGGTAAACGTGTCTAAGAGAAATATTGTTTGCAAATATATATGCGTATGTATGTAAATGTTTCATCAAAATATGTGCACATATGTACGGGCAGAACAATTAATTTTGACTATAAAAGTATTTTAATACTTATAAGTACTATTTATGTTGTTGCTGTTTTTGTTGTAGCTTGCTCAACCCCACCTGGGAGTAGGCAAAGTTAATCTATGTCGTCGAGTTGCATCCTAGCAGATATTACTCACTCAGCATAACATTAGCCTCCTTAACGTATTTACTTGTATGTATTTATTTGATACTTTATAACCGCTTAAGCGTTTTCAATTCTATGAAGTGTCTTCTTAATGATTGGCGTACAAATAGAGGATCCTACAGAATTAAGTCGAATCGGATAACATAAGGAATTCATTTATTTCATTCACTCATTGAGTTTTGCAGTAATAATCTTCTTTGTTTGGTTTTCCGTTTAATTTTTTAAATTTCTAATTTGTAAATTTTTTTGTAAGAACTATAAACAACTTTTCTAAATAAAATAAAATTTTATAAAACTACTAATACACATACAAATGAACAACGTCTCTCTGTTCGGGTTTCTCTTCATCTGAGGAACTACTTACATATATAATAAAAGAAAAAAATAATACCCTATTTTGAATACACATAAATACTTCCACACACATGTACACATAGGTGTGTACGAATATGAGTTAGGTAATTGTTAAAAAATGTTCAGGAAACTAGGGCAACTAGTTTGCAATTAAAAAAAGTTTATATCAAAAGTGTTACACTCTCGCTTCAGAGCATACAGCCGCGGAATTTTTTCAACAAATTTGGCACGAATGTGCATCTGTATGCCTTTATTACATACAGAGTTAAGATAAATAGATTTGAGCAAGTGTTTATATGATTTTCGAAATAGCCGCACTATTTATTGTGCTTGTTAGAAGAGAAACGTACGAAATTTGTACGTTTATATTTGTAGTATTTGCATGCGTAAATAAGGACATATGTACATATGTATGTAGGTATGTATGTTCATGTCAATTATTAATTCAGTATTTTTTAGTCCTCAAAAATAAGTAAGAATTAACCGCATTAACTTAACTGACGTATGTGCGTTTAAGTTGACGCACAAAGAGTTCATTCTGAATTATTTATGATTTGTTAGCTCAGGGTTTAACCGGCAGCGGTGACGAATTTTTACACTGACTACCAAGTTCAAGACTTTAAGACTTTCGCTGTAAATATGTATGTAAATATGTAAATCAAAGCAACCTACCTGATTTTCCCACATCGGCATTTCCAATAACAGCTATACGCACTCGCGGTACATCTTCTGCTCTCATATTGAATTTTTAAACTGTAAAGACAAAAGAAAATATTTTCTATTGTTTAAATTTATTTAAATGTTTAATAATACGAGTACATATGTATAGTGCATATGGGGTTGTGTGTGCACAAATATATGTATATATTGTATATGATCTATGTTTGTTTGGAGTTGAAGAAAATAACTGTGCACATTCCTACACATGCATTTACATTTCTCTTGACATATGTGAGTATTCAGATTACTCTATAATATTTAAAACTACCCAGCTGACTGATAAGTGAACTCAAAAATGTACATATTTTTCAATTTAAAGAATCTGTGCAAAATCCTCTGTTGTCAGCACTTTGAAATGCTTATCAAGTTTATATGAAAAATACAGTTACAAAGGGGGGGAAAAAATGTTGACTTTGTTCTGAATCTAGCAAATATCAGGTATTATCTGAATACAGCTGCTTATGACAACAATACGAAATTTGTTAGGAATTTTTATAGCTCTGTTGATCTTCATTCGTTATATATGTACATATATATGTAGGAGCCTTTAAATGTATAAACATTTAGAGAAAATGCGCTAAGTTGATGACAAGATAACTGTTTAAATTTTTTTATTAAAACTATAAGTACATATATACATTTTCAGAACATTGAATTTAAATCTAGAAAGTCATCATTTGTAAAAACAACCACGACCGATCTTTGCAAATTTCGATTATAAGTTTTATGAATATTGGCTTTCTTTTGAGTGTATTAGTGAAGATATTTTTTTATTTAAGAGATATTTCGCACATATTTCCTCTTCTTTACTGGCGTAGACACCGCTTATGCGATTACAGCCGAGTTAACAACAACGCGCCATTCCTGCCTTCTTTTCGCTGTTTGGCGTCAACTGGAAATACCAAGTGCAGCCAGGTCTTTATTCACGTGCACTTTCCAACTTAGTGGTTTTCCTTTTCCTATGCTTCCACCGGTGGGTACTACATCGAAATTCATACGGACTTTCGCATTCATACGGACTACATGACCCAGCCATCGTAGTCGCTGTTTCTTAATTAGCTGAGCAATGTCAATGTCGTCGTATATCTCGTACAGCTCATCATTACATCGGCTGCGGTATTCGCCATTGTCAATTAGCAAAGGACCATAAATTTTCTACATAATCTTTCTGTCGAACACTCCATATAAGAGGGCGGTAATAATGAGCGACTTGTAGACTTTGGTCTTTGTTCGTCAGGAAAGGACTTTAGTTTTCAATTGCCTACTCAGTCCAAACTAGCACCTGCTGTTGATCGTACTATTTTCTTCAGCAGTAGTTTAAGGAAGTCACACGGTAAGGAGCCACTTTGTCTGAAACCTCGCTTGGTATCGAACGGCTCGAAGAAATCTTTCCCGATTCTGATAGAGCTTTTAGTGTTGCTTGACGTCAGTTTACACAGCTATATAAGTTTTGCGGGGATATCAAATTCAGACATAGCCGCGTACTGGTAGTTCCATTCGTGCTGTCAAAGGCTGCTTTAAAATTAACAAAGAGGTGATGTGTGTCGATCCTCTTTTCAATAGACTTTTCCAAGATGTGACATAAACACCTGGACAATTGTAGATTTCCCCGGTTCAAAGCCACACAATAGGCTCGAGAGGATCTTATATACGATATTGAGAAGGTTTGCCACACGATATTTGGCACAAACTGTGGGTCACCCTTTATATGGATTCGGCAGAGCACACATCGCAGAGCAGGCATTCGTCCGACACTTCTTCTTCGCTGCCGTTTTTGAATAGTGCGACTTCGGCCCTTTTCGTTTTTTTAGGCGGGCAATTGCTACTCGAACTTCCTCCTATGGTTATGGTTGGATATTTTTAATACTAAATACTGTGACACTCATCGTAATTCTACAATTATCAAAACTCACGATTGACATCTGAAATAAATTTACACATATCAGCAACTTAATATTACGTTGCTCCCTCCCGAGAAAATTCTCAAGTTGACAAATGCGTAAAATTTCAACAACTGAAAAAATCATTGCTGCCAGCTTTTGCGTATGTTTATGCTCCTCCAGCTGATGTGTTTGCCGCGAAGAAAACGGCGCCGAGTTGGCCGCTAATTTTTTAAAAATAGCAAAGGAATGTCGGAATTTCGGAATACTACATATTCGAACTGGCGTTGAGACAAAAAGTATATTTATTTATTGTTACGAACCAGTATAAATTTTGCTTGTATTCATATGTATGCTTGTATGTATGTAGATACATTGAATATCAGGCGTTGATCGAATTTATATTAACAAAGGGAAAATATAAAATCACACTTTTTGTTGTATTAAGCGGCACATGCATATGTGTTGTTCGAGTATGTGTGTGTGTACATCGGAGGATTTATGGATTCGAATTAACCATAGCAATACAACTATAAATATTTCTGATATTTGGGGCAAATGAAACGTCAAATTATTTAAAAAAAAAAAGATCCAGAAGATACATATCTTCAACCGATAAACTAATTCGTATTAAGTTGACCATGCCGATTGGTATTGAGATTTTTAAGTTCAGAAATAAAGTGTGTAAGTACTACAGCTGAGTACTTTGATTGCCAAAAAACTGTTATTCAAAATCTTATCCTTTTGTGCTTGCCCTTTTGTCCATTCAACATTTCATTGACTATTTGTTTGCCTTTTTTTTTAAACACAATTGGGGAAAACAACAACAGCGAAACCACTTTTCATATAACTTTAACGGTAATCTAGTTATCTATCTGCTGTGCGCACGTGCGCCATTATAACAGCACACTGAGGCGCATTCCGAATAGTCGTATGTTGGTAGCAAAGTAAATTTGTTATCTATTTGTACATACATATCTATGCTTGTATGTACATATGTGTGTAATTGACTGTTTTAATTCTGCACACAACGCTCAGCGTGCAGCATACAGTAAGTGGCATGTGGATGGCATGCGGCAGAGTGCGTTTGACGACACAGCTTAATGGAGGCGCACACGATTTTGGAACAAAATATTTTGATTTCTTTTTGCCACTGGGCATCTGATTTCATAATTAAAAATCATAAATAGAAATCAAACAAAACCGTAATGTTTTGTTGTGAATAGTTGTAGAATGGATTTAAAATCAAATATAAATCAAATAAATTTGAATAAATTATGCAATTTTACAATATTATGCTGAAGATTACTTAAATAAGTGTACAAGTACATAAAATATGTATGTACAGGTACGTAAATGGTTGGATATTGGACGCTGGTAACCGTTGAACAGCATGGCGTATGAGTTACAGGAAATTAAATAAATTAAATTCGTAAGGTGCAGCACAATATCTATGTATGTATAAGTATATACAACAATTTAATGCCAAATTACATTTATAATGTCATAATTTGTGACATCTGCATTTTGTTTCTTAAAAATATAAAATCTGTATATGCACATCTCTTACCTTTGTGTTCTCAGACGAAATTGAAGCAAGTTAATACAATTTGTATATGTAAATATTTCACGATGTAGCTTTTACTCCAAAAAAAAAATCAGACAAATATTAAAAATCTCTTTTTTCTTACTCCTTGTTAAATGTCAGACACTAACTTAATGTTATTTAATATATTGATTTGTTTTTCCTTTTTTTTGCATTTGCATTATCACTTAGAACAGTTCATTCATACAATTTTTTTTTAGTCTTAAACATTTACCCAAATAATTTAAAAGTTTTTTAAAATATCCGCAGTTTTGAATATCTCACTTAGTCAGTAAATTTTGATTCGACTCTTTGTGCTAAACACTTTTCTGGTAACCACTTTCACTTTTCACTTGAAAGTTCCCAAAAAAAACACATTATAATAAATTTGATTTATCTTTTATGCAAAATATCAATCGAACGGCTATCGCGAGGATAGTCTGAATAAGTTTTCTCTATTTTGTGTCTGAGACTTTTATGAGAAATTAAAGAATTGCGTTGTTTATCTCACATCCATAGGTATTTGGTTATCTTGTTGATTTTATTTTATTTTATTTTTTTCTAAATATTTACTTAAGTGATGATAATCTCAGTTTCTTCCGTTTCTTTGCTTAGCAAAGTACCTATTCCGACGATATCTCATATAAAACTGACTGCCAACCGGCATGTGTTGCGCTAAATATACAAATGAACGGAAATTTTTTATTTTGGGAAATTTTTATTAACAATTTTCTCTTTGAGAACTGGGCGCTTTTGTTTCGGAAACATACATTTGTGGTACTTTCATTGAGCTACATCGATGTAATTTATCCATCCAGCAAAAGTATCAAAGTAAAAAACACAAAAACGAAATCAGAAGAGTCTTGCAGAGCAGGACATTGAACAATTTGAATTAAATATATTCCAGCAAAAGCCATTTATTTAGCCGTTATTACGCTTGAGCCAATTTATGTTTAGCACTACCTCACCTGTTTATCCTGTTTCAAAACCATCTGTAGGGTATATTACAAATCAACATTTCTTTCAAAATGACAATTTTCATTACCTTTGTTTATGATACCCTGTATGATAAGAGAGTATTTTTGCGCAGACGCATTCCTTACCGAAATTAGATAAATTTTCCAAAAATCCCAATTCACATTTCTTATTGTTGAACAGTGGGAAAAGCCGGCAGTTATTTAACATAAAAATGCACATTTCTAATAATCGTACATAATGAAAAGAAACGATCGCTACCGCTGAATCCCGGTATATCTTTTCTTTAAATCGGGTGACAATTTATAAAAAAAAAATTAATTTTTGAAACATTTTAGTAAACTTTATTTTAGCAACTAAGAAACCATTAAATGCATAAATGATAATGCATAATAGTTGTGCAAGAATACATTTTTTTGTTTTGTTTCCGAAGGGGGAATCTTCCAAAGATACTGCCACTGACAGCATACACGATTCATACTGTCCGCTAAAGGCACATCTCATTCGGGACCACGCCCAGACAGCATTTTCTAGCTATGCCGGACATGCGAAACAGTACGCCTACGTATTAAACCCTTAACTCCGTCTGCTATAGCTTATATTTGGACCTATGGTGCCGCCGCTAAGCATTACTTCGCAGATCCAAGCAAGGCCAGAATGTCTCTTTACATACACACGACAGTGGTTTTCATCCGGTCTTATGCCTCTCCGCTGCCGTTCCTTTAACCTCAGCTCTTTGAGCGCTATAGCAGCCCACTCCTTCATTTTATCCCATACCAACCTCGATTGCAACATGTGGCTCACAATGTTGTCGGGCGTCACCTTCTCCTTTATTAACTGTTCTATGGTAGCTCTCTCCATTGCATACCTCGACCAAGAGAAGAATATATGCTCTACATTTTCTTGGGCATTACCGTAGATATGATACCGGCTGCTTCATGTGACACCGTTCTAAAAGTGCAGGCTACTCTAATAGCGCTTAGCTTGGAACTACCTTTGCCTTATTGGTAAGTGTTTTTTGTTGCAAGGCTGCCCCCCTTATCGGAGCCGCATACATCAGTACCGACTGACTAACTTTAGTTAGTAGCCCTATCCGACTGTGGCTAGGGCCACCAGTGTTCGGCATAATTCTCGCTAGTGCCGCTGTCACTTTGGCTGCCTTTCTACAGGCTTTTTCAATATGCACCTTGAAATTGAGCCTAGCATCGCCAAGGTACCTCAGCGAATTTTGCGTTTTAACGTCGTACCCATCAATATTCAGGGTGACCTCTTTTAGTTTTTTTCTACTGGTATGAGCACCGCTTCTGTTTTTTCTCCGACAAACTGCAGGTTGTTTGCAGTGAGCCAATCCTTCATATTCAATATGGTTTCGTTACAGATACACTGAGGTGGCGAGGATCTCGCTATCGCACGCTTTCCCACTGTAAGCACCTTCTGTGGTGATCGAACCAGTCTTGGTGCTCGTCTAAAGGGGTCAGCTGCGATGCTAACTCCGCAGCTGGTCGACGTCCTCCTAGACATTTTCGATTCTGGCATCTTTTTACCACTACCAGGGTTTTGAGTGCCGCTGCTCATGATAACGCCGTATGTATTATTGCTTCTGTTTATACTCTTTTGTTTTTCCATTCTTTGTTTTCTTCCAGCGCATCGTGTGTAGACGGGCGGGCCGAAATAAACAGGAACGGGTATACCCTCGGAGACAATGCTCCTACCCCAGTTCCTTGAGGCCCGTCCTTTGTCTTATCAGTCCCAGAAAGCATGGACGGACCAGCGCTCATCCGGGGTAACACTGGCTACTACTCCTGCGTCCAACACACACCCCCTGACCAAGGACCGAAAGGTTTACTGATACACCTCGCGGCTGACACCTCAGCAGAGCAAGCTCACATCACCCTTTCCATCTCACCAGCGGAGACGTCGCTATGAAGACTTCCAGGGACTCCCAATGCACTGCGTTGTGCACGCCGAGCAGGAAGCCGCCCATTATGGGACCGTCGCGCCTGGATTTTTTGTTTTAATCGAAATGTTCATGCATATTGAAAGGGACGCCTATTTCTAAGAGGCGACGTCTATTCGCCACTGTCACAGAAGCATCATCGGATTTACTGTCTTTTACACCGCTCTTCCGCTCCTGCAGCTCATTGTCGAGGATTGCTTATTCGTTTAAACTTATTTCTTAACTAACCTGTTACTACAGGCTATCCGCGACCTGAAAACTTTAGTATTTTTTCCTGTGTTATTAACAATTTAATGACAAAGTAGGCAAAAAATATATGCTACGATAGGAGAAATATCCAACACCTATGTATATTTATTTCCCACAGATTGCAAGAAGAGAAAAGCAACCCTGTGCCGGGTGCCGGCGTTGCTCTCGTTCTCTAGCACAATTTCATCGGAAATATTTGCATATCATGCATTTCCTAGACACAGAGAATACCCCTCGTCATGTATACGAATGCACATATGATCACTGAATGTTTAGAAGCCACTGTGGGTGATAGGTTCTTGTCATGGCTAAAAGAAAGCTCACTGCATAATTAGCAAAAGCCACTAGCTAGAGCAGCTAGTAATCGCTGACATTTTCTAATTTTCTACATTTAGTTACAATGTTATAGAATATTGACACTCTGCATGGAACATATACCACTGTAACGATAGATCAAGTCAAAATGGTAATTTTGTAAAGGCAATGTTTGGAAATAAAACGAATTTGAACTCATTTCGACATGATTGAAGGCACTGTTTTTTGCCAGTTTTAATTTGAATCTCCCCTACGTCAAAATACACCCCTTAATACAAACTTACAGTTTCTCATTATCACTAATGTTTGAATTTTTATAGCCGAGGATGCGTATGTAAATACAAGTACACCTACAGTGGATGAATCGTAATCCAACTCAGGAAGTAAAGCATGTATGTGACTAGAATCGCTAATAATAATGTTGCCTCGTCGATCTGTCGGCGTGAGGTGACGCGATAGTGATTATCGTTTATGTTAATTGATCAACAATGTAGACGAACGCGTTTCTTATCTTTTTTGGCAAGAAGATCGGCTGGGGAATTTTCCGTTTCTGTTTATGTTGCTTGTGAGTTTCTATATATGTATGTTACTATGTACGTAGTAGATATGTACATATATACGAATATAATAGGCGTATATTTGTCAAGTGCGAGCGAGGCGCAATGACTGATAGATAAAGAAAGCTCCAGGCAACTAATGAACTTATCATGGAAATTTCAACGGGGTGAATTTATGTAGAAAATCAAACATGAATTCTTTTGCTGAAACAAAGCAATAATAATTGATATTTCAAAATCAAAGGCTTTTGCAATACTTGTACATACAAAAACTCATTCATAAATGTTAATCAACATGAAAACAACCAAAAGCGTGTTTGAAATATTTGTTTGAAATATTAAAAGGGATCGAAAGCGGTTTACTGAACTCTAACCTCGAGCTTGTACTATGAGCAAGCGCGTTCGTTCATTTGTAAATTGTAATTATTTATGTGTGTATGTATGTACATAGGCTCGTATAATAATTAAAAAACATTGGGCGAAGCAACACTATTCCATGTTCATTCGTTTATATACATATCCATAACATCATCAGTTAGTAGATATGTTCATATGTACTACATATGGCCATAGGATAAGTGGATATCACTTATGTGAACTTCATACTTTACATTAAGTGAGTATACATATGTATGTCTGTAAATATGTTTTATTAAAAACTCTATGTAAATTTAAGATAAAACTTATGTACAGATATACGTAGATATATACAAGTAAATAATTATCATTTGTTTGCCTGTAACATACACACTCGTAAATGCGACGGTTTGGAAAAAATATTGATAAATAAAGAAATGAAATGCTGGTTGTTAGGTTCCCATCTCTGATAGTGCGCCTAGTATATCAAATATTCCGAGTAATTTAGGCATAAGTGTATTCCATAGTAAGTTTAGCTGAATGGTATCCATTAATATTCAAAATATTAGGTGCTAAGCGCTTATAGCGAGCCGCCAAGAGAAAGAGTCCGTGAATATAAACGAGATGCAAGCATATATGTACGTTTTTTATCCTATTACGAATAAATTTGGTCAAGTGGTTTATAAAACAGTTTTTGAATACAAATATCATTGATAATACATACGACCCAATAGTAACGAAACAAATGAAAAACATTGCAGAAACAAATTAATTACTTATTATACCAAGTTATTGTTGGGACATATGGGGTCCAGTGAAAGTTACTGCTGGGATACATTGATATGTATGTATAACAAAACAAAAAACTGATGGGACCAAATATATACTAGCTGTGCGAAATGAAAACAGTCAATGGGACCCGTTTGTATTTCTTTAGTTAAGCGTTTTTTGAGGAAAATAGAATTAATCTACAGTGCAATTTAAAAATAAAAGCCTGGCTACAACATGTACATATGTAAGTACATACATACGAGGTATGTTCAAAGGAAAAGGTGAAGGTTTGGCTCGCTTTTTTCTTTGATTATAATGGTGTGGTGCATCATGAGTTCCTGCCAAAAGGTCTTACAGTTAATAAGGAATACTACAAGGAAGTTATTCAATGTTTGCCTGAAGCAATATGGCTCAAACGATCGGATTTTTGGAAAAACAAATCGTGGATCCTGCATCACAATAATGTACCAGCTTACACATCAATGGTTATTGGTGATTTTTTGACCAAAAACAAAACCATAATCATGAGTTAACCACCGTATTCACCAGATTTGGCTCAATGCGACGTTTCCCTATCCCTAAACCAACAGAAACCAATGAAAAGAAAGCGTTTTGCCACAATTGATGAGATCAAGTCAGAATCGAAGAAGATTCTGATAGAATACCGAAAAGCTCATTTCAGAAATGCTTCGAAGATTGGAAAAAGCGTTGGCACAAGTGTATGATATCCGTGGGGAATTACTTTGAAGGGGGCAAAATACATATTGATGAATAAATCAGTGCATTCCAAACAAATTCAAAATTCATCTTTTCCTTTGACACACTTCGTATGTGTGAGAGTAAACATTATAGCTTTCGTCTGATAAAAGCTCTGGGAAAACAGCTGAGAGTGCCACTGTACCCATTCAAAACTGTTAACAATACACATTTTTTTTTGCCATGCGCTTTGGAAATAGTCGTATTGCACTTTCACACACTTACATATTTACATATAAACGCACATACACTGAAACAGGTAAAAATAATCAATTTTACGAGAGTTCAAAAAGAGAGATACATACAGATACGAGTATAATCACGGAGAGCCACAATCTACGAGTGTGTATCGATGAGAGAGTGCAAATGTATAAAGAGTGAGGGAGTGAGCTAAACATTCACCACCGGTGGAATACCATCTTGGCCTGAAAAGTGAATCCGTTAGCAATGCGGTCGCTAAGACATTTTTTGGACTTTGTAACCAAAACAAAAACAGATGTGCGATATCGAAAGAAAACATTCATATGTATGTATGAAAGCCAACAGCAACAGTGCAAACAATGCACTGCTTTTGTATATTTATGTATGTATATAGATATGCACATACATATGTACACATATACATTTTTATACGAACTTATGAACGTGCATATATTAATAATCGCGGTAAAAATATGTAAATGGTCAGACGATAGCAGAAGATAAATGGGTGGAAGTGCCCCACAAGCTGGAGGATCATGGCATTTAATCCAGACCAGATCAAAATGATATAACTGGATCTTCGAGTCCAGCGACGGCCTGAAACTGTTGGCTCTCCCTCTATTTGTACCTATATTGGAAAAACATATATGTACCTAAACGCTCACCGCAAATTTATAGAAAAAGGGCCAAAATTTACTTTGACAGTAGAAAAGCGCAAATTATATACATATTGGTATGTACATACATATGTACATACATATAATGATAATAATATCACTCCCTGTTCCTATTCACGAGTGTATTTGTAAGGGTGATGTACTTATATGTATGTATATATGAAAACTATACGGTGATATTGATCGTAAATTATTTTTTATCAGCTGAGTTGTGTCAGCAATGCGACGTTGTTTTCTAGGAGTCTCTCAATCGCAGAATTATTATCAACAAACGTGCTTTTTTCTATAACATTTGTCTTGAATTATTAGGGTGTGAAAAATATACCGATATTTATTGTTGTTGGCGGAGTTTGATGTTTCCTTATATGATATACATATAGGAATGTACATACATACATATTTGATCTCACATAATTCTGTTTTTTTTTTTTTTTGAGAGAAGAACAGTTGAAAATTTTCAAACAAGCGATCGTTGGTTTTAATGGATAAATTCCGTCATAAACTTATGCATACACGAAAAATATATAATAATATATAATATATAATTTTATTTGTATATTTAAAGAACTGAAATAGCTTAAAACTAGGTAATTATGATTTTAGATCAAATTTTGCTGTACATAATTATTAAAACATTTTACATAAACAATCATTTATTCAATCTATAAAATGTGCATGTTCGTTTTTAGAGCTCTGATGAAAATGGTAAAAAAAAAGAGTCTGCATGTGAATAAATTTCATGCCAATTTTCAATCAACCATGAGATGAGCAAAAAACTCTGTTTTCTCCACCCTAATGTAAATAAGCATTTACAGACATAAATATGTTTGACTTTTTTGTTTACTGGGGATTTTTTCCAGCATTTGTTTGGGGTTTGTCGACTTTCAGTACATCAATACAACATAGCCGTACCGATTCCATCCTTTGAGTTGACTCTTCCCCGATTCAAAGAATTATGTATGTTCATAAATGCATATGTATATTCCATTGTATCAGCAAGCTAAAGCGTGTATTAACTACAAACATTTGCACATTATAGAGATAAGCATACACATCCTTATATATATATACATACGTATATACATACATACATACATACATACATACATACATACAAACAAACATACATACATACATACATACATACATACATGTCCATTCTACCAATGTAGTGAAAAGGTAGACTAGCATGCAAAAAATTCTAGTTAAATACTAGTATGAAATAGGATGAAATCATACCAGTTCGTTATTTTTATAGCTGTTCATCAGTAACGCGAATAATAATAATTTTCCTCAACATACCATTCGTATGTTGCTGTTGAAGTGTGCATTATGTCGTTGATTTTTACATCGTCGCGGTAGCCGAATGGTTAGAGCCTATCGGACAGATTTAGTTCTTTTTTTATTTTCAATTTTTTATTTTATTTTTTTGGTAAATTACAAAATGAACACATACTTACTTATGACAGTAGGAAAGAGAAAAAAATACCAGCTGCTTATATAGGAAATAGATGGAAGATGAACTAGTTAGTGCAAAAATGCAAACTAGTTAAATTCTATTTAACAACTAGTATTTTTCCCTGCATGGACATATAACGAATGTAAATCCATATGTCTATATGTACATATGTACATATTTAGTATTCCTGTACGGCGTACGTTGACGCCCGTGCAGATACTCGTATTCATGCAGAGTATTCGCAAGGCGAGAGTTTTCCGCGCGCTCACCATTTTGACGAAACTCGCCTACGTATCCAAGTTGGCCAATGATTCTCCCCATACATATACGAATCTCACTAATACACACTCAATGGTGTGACAGACGCCAAACGCGTCGAGGTCGAGTTCTGAAAATGTGATAAAGAAATCGCATATGGCTGAGACCTGAAAAGTGAGTGTCTCGCTCTGTTCGCAGTCAGACATTGTTCAAGCCTCAAAGAAAACGGGTGTTTTGGAACTAAACAGCTGCGCCATTAATATATACATATTTAATATTTCTTTTTGTATTCACAAAACACCACAAATAAAATTGTGTAGTGTGGAAAATCAAAATTGTAATTGAGAAGTGGCGAAACGAAATTCATAAGAAATTTCCAAGTGTTTTATAAGCAACAAAAGTACAAAAGAAAGGAAAAGACCAAGCAAATAAATGCATACAAAGTGTTTAAAGTGTTACGCACAAACATACCATTTTCGGACATTTTCCAAGTTCATTATAGCTCATTTGAGTAGTTCAAAGTAATTTGAGTGCCACCTTGTGCACCTTCCGCTGCCGCTATATCCTTTAACGCCCTTCAACGTCCTTCAACTGCACGACGCTACTTGCAAAATAAAACAACAAAATTTATTTAAATTTTTTAATATTTTCGTTATAAAACTAAAAAGCAAAGAATCGTAATTATGGCTTTACGTTGTGCCGGTTTATTCATCAGCAAGGAGCTTTCTGCGTCCTCCCAGCTGGCAACGCAATTTCGTAACCTTAATCTGACCTCCATGCGTCAGGCACATTTCCTAAAAAATTCGCCTAATGCGGCATTGAACAAGACGTTGTTAGACCGTTATCGCCACCTGGAAACTCCAAAAGACCGTGTTCAGGCAACTTACCTATGGATCGATGGTACTGGCGAGAATATCCGTTTGAAGGATCGTGTCTTGAATAAAGTGCCATCTGGTGTTGAAGATCTACCCCATTGGCAATATGATGGCAGCTCTACTTATCAGGCTTCAGGTGAAAATTCAGATACTACCCTCATACCGCGTGCCATATATCGGGATCCCTTCAAGCCCAGTAAGAATGATATTCTCGTTATGTGCGACACTTACACAGCCGATGGTAAACCCACACCATCTAACAAGCGTGCTGCTTGCCAAGCGGCCATGGAAAAGGTCATTGATCAAGAGCCATGGTTCGGTATTGAACAAGAGTATACTTTACTTGATGTTGAAGGACGTCCATACGGTTGGCCCGAAGGTGGCTTTCCCGCCCCACAAGGACCTTATTATTGCGGTGTAGGTGCCGACCGTGTTTACGCTCGTGATTTAGTGGAAGCACACACCATCGCATGTTTATATGCTGGAATCGACTTCGCCGGTACCAATGCCGAAGTCATGCCTGCACAATGGGAATATCAAGTAGGTCCAAGCACCGGACTTAAAGCTAGTGACGATCTGTGGGTATCGCGTTATATTTTACAACGCATTGCTGAAGAATACGGTATTGTCGTTACATTCGATCCCAAGCCAATGGATGGTCCTTGGAATGGAGCTGGTGCTCATCATAACTTCTCTACCAAAGCAATGCGTGCCGATGGCGGAATGAAAGTTATTGAGGATGCTATTAAGAAGTTGAGTAAGCACCAAGAACGTCACATCCGCGCCTACGATCCAAAGGAAGGCAAAGACAATGAACGACGTTTGGTTGGACGTCTTGAAACATCAAGCATTGACAAATTCTCTTGGGGCATAGCGAATCGCGGCACCAGTGTACGTATTCCACGTGGTGTGGCCAACGCCGGAAAGGGCTATTTCGAAGATCGTCGCCCAAGCTCCAACTGTGATCCATATGCCGTTTGTGATGCATTAGTTAGAACCTGCCTGCTTGATGAATAAACTGAGTACACAATCCGATATCAATGAGAACATCAAGCCCAAATGCTTCACAAAAAAAAAAAAAACATAAAATAATAATAATATTATTTCAAAAGAGAGTGCATCGTATGAGCGAAAGAACATACTCGTATGGCAACATATAATGCTACTACTACATGCAATGGCAATGGGCGCTTAGCAGTGAACAAGAAAATTATTTTAGATATGCAAACTTTCAGGGGAAAATGAAATAGTTAAAATTTTGTAAATAAATTTAGTATGTTATAAAGGAAGTTAAACGCAATTATGAAAATGATGTTAATTTGCTTAGTGTTTCCGAAATATCTAATGTCAAAGGTGTGTTGTTTGTTAAAATTCCTTCGATATCCTAATTCATAAAAGTTAATACCCTAGAGTGGGGGTCAAAAACCTAAATATATTATTAAAAATTATTGTATAAGCAGTAATTGAGAAAGAAAATTTCAAATTTATTTATAAGTGAAGAATGCAATTGCTTTATTTTAGATACGTTTACAAATATACATACCTATGTATTCCATTATATATATATATATATATATAGCGATATATATATAAACGATTTCTATTTTTTACTGATGGTTTTGTAATAATTATTATTTTAAATTTATTTGAATGAATAAATAAGCACAAATCTAATACGTATCAATGACAAATGTGTAAAAAAATCCATATGTATGCCTAGTTTGATCCTTATACACATATGTATGTATGTATATCAGATAATAGTGGATATTACTGCACTTTTTTACATGAATGACACAGATGTGGAATTATTCCAAATATTAAATACTGTACTTATCTTGTAAAGCACAACAGATAAAGTGGGAAAAAGCTCAAAAGAAAATCCACTGATAAATACTTGAATTGCCAAATATATGCATACATATGTACATATGCACGTACATGCATATGTATTACGAAAATAGGAAACAAAAAAAAATTGTAAAATTAAGGCACATTTTATTAAAATGAATGAATGTATGTAATTGTTATTATGATGAATAGTTTAAGTTAACCACAATGATAAAAAACCGAAGAATAGATGAATAAAGGAAAATGTAATAAATGAAAAAAATTAAATAACAGTGTGTATTTCATTAAAATAATATGGAACTTACCAGGGCCCCTCACTATTTATAATACATATGTATATTATTAAAACGTCGTCGCCCACATGATATTTCATAGATATTATACATACATATGTATATGCAAATTTAAGTGTGTCTATATACAATACAAACAAACGATATACGAGTATATGAAATATAGGGAACAATTAAAATTAATGAAAAATGCAATGTGATGTTTTGTATGAATATACATACATACATACATATGTACACATATACAAGCATAATTGGCGCATTGTAACCGCTGAAGCGATTCGGCTGAGCTCCTTCTCCAATTTGAATGCGTGCGTCTTTAATGATGTTCCAACAAAGTCTCGGGACCTTTTGTCAGAAGTACATTCAGAAAGGCCGACGACCTTCCCTGCCGAAGGGCGACCGCAACGAACATCGTTTTGGAACAAACAATTAAATTTAGGAGTGTTTTTATTATAAGATTAAGAGATTTGGTTTACTTAAAACATGTCTGCTACTTTGAATTGAATAATACAATAATATTGGACCCGTATCCACGTATGTATGTACATACGTAAGTATGGGGCCGATAATTTGTTATTTCATTTTGTTAGTTTGTTTGGTTTGTTGCCAAAAGCTTTTACGGCGCGTGCAGAACATAGAGCAGTCCGATTATTTCCACAAATATATGTATATATATACATGTATGTATATATGTATGTATAGCAACTAATATATTTTTAGATTTGTAAATAAAGTATTATTTCACGCTTATTTATGTCGCCATATGTATGACAGTCCGTATGTATGTATGTATGGTATGTATGTATGTACGTATAACTGATGATATTTTGAATTTGACATTTTGAAATTATTATAAAAACTTGTATCAACAACTTATTTACCAAATGCTTTCGAGGAAGTATTTTGAATGGTAACTATGTTAGAGTAAGTTCGGGTATTGTGGCCATTATCTGTATCTTTCATTCTAACAATAATGCATCATTACGCATTATTCATACGTGTGGTTTTATAAGTATATTCACATAACAGTTGCAAAATGCCATTCTTATTTTGAATTTTTTGTTCTGTTTAATTGAGTAATGGGAAAATTTCAGATATGGGAAATATGAACTGGTATATTTCATTGGAAAACGGTTATTTATAAAACCCGAAAATTTGGATAGTAATCAAAAACAATTTTAAATAATACGAAATGGGATAATAGATATTTTTAATAAATGTTTTAAATATTTTTTCTATTCAACCATAGAGTGGGTAATGTAGTCTACGTGAGGAATAGTTTCCTGAACTAATAGCCTTCAATACTCCCACATAATTTTGCTCGTATTGGTTGAAGAAACTGAAAATATATAGTCAAATATGCATTACAAACGAAATACACGCATATGTACATATGTATTTCAATTCTCTTCATTTTTCTTTAATCCACATTACCGACCAGCTTTTCATTCACCAACTGTGGGAGACACCTCACTTTTTCTATTCTGTCATATGAAAATCATAAGCAAGAGGATTTTTGTGGAAAAAATCTACAAGATAACTGAATATGTGTTATGAATAAAGTCATATTTCGCTTCCGCAGCTTTTAGATTGGCATAAAATAAGGCCGAATTAAAAAAGTACCCTCAATATCCGAACTTACTCTATTAGGCGTGAGAAAGGTGAATGAAAATGGTCAATTTTGTCATTTCTACTTTTCAACAACGACATATATGTACATATATACATACATACATATGTATATACAACGAAATAAATATGTATATGTACATATGTATATATTGTTTTGAACTTGTCTGTACGAAATTGGAAATAGTGGGAAGTTTTCAAAAGTTGCGTTATAGTAAATTTTCACGATTTTCAAGACCACATTGACAAACAAACACACATTGACGTACAAAAAACGTTAAGAGGCGGCTTCCTTTAAAACTAACGGGGCTAACAACAGCTTAAACAAGTTCCAGCTTGATTGCACGAAATCCTAAATTCTTTAAAACTACTGCAAGTGGCTTTTGATGTTGGCATGCATACGGACATACTTATGTACATACATACATATACATATGTACGTGCACGTGTACATACATATTTATTACTCATTCATTTTTACCTATACTTGTATTTAGTTTCGAGGATGTTAGATGTATGCAAGTGTGTTTTCTTGCGAAGTAAATACAAAGCGAACTAAAACGTAAACAGTTGCAAATGTACATATGTATGTACATATATATATAAGTATATGTTAATATGTTCAGTGATTAAAACAGCTGTGTACTACTACTCACATTGTTTTTCGCTTTGCTATTTATGTGCAAATACATACATACGTATGCATGCATGTATATAGATGTATGTATGTTATTTGTTGAGTAGCGCTCGTTTGTGAATTAACAAATAGTGGAATTTTTTTAGAAAGAATTTATTGAAGACTTTTGTGTTTTCGGATTTTAATTTTTGTTTATCATCCTATTTTGTAGCATTTTCCTTTTAACATACATACATACACACATATGTACATTAGTATATTTCTATAAGATATTTTTATTTTTGAAAAGACGACAGGGCTAGTGAAGGGTAAGTAAAGGTTATCAATCTCTCAAAAACTCTTATTATTCTAGTATTCATTGGCAGAATTAGATAAAATTCGTAAGGAAAACCAAGTTTCGAGATTCTTGAAAGTACATACATACATAAACTTATGTACATACATATATACAATATATTTCGTTGAATGTGACCGCTTAAAAATATTGCGGTCATGCACATGCATATGTATATTAATTCCAATGTGATTACTTCCACTGCACAGTCCCACACATGTAATTGCAAATACAAATATTTGAGCTTTGGAAAAAATCTTACTTTGAAGTACTTTAATAATTCTTCTTATCTTCGAAAGTCAGTATCGAGTGGATCTTTAATATGTACTCGAAATACCTTGCGTCCAAGGTAAATCCATAATGCGAATTAAGTGCTTTGTAACAGTAAGAGCCACCAACCTTGAGTGTTTTTCAATATAAAGTCCGAAGGGAATGAGAAATTTGAGAAATAAGTTTTTAATTTAGCAGCCACCCTTCGACAAGCAATGCTAATCCTCCGAGTGGAAATCTGAAACTAGTTTTCATAAAAATACCTTGAATTAAACAAAATGAAAAGAAAAAATTGATTGCCAAACTAACAAATTAACATTACTTAGCTTTCTGTCTCTAAAACTGTGCATCTCAAGTCAGTTTCATCTTGCAGGACTGAAAAACATTTACTTTTTTGTGTAACATACACACATTAAAGCATAGGGTTTGAAACTATACTGATGTAGGCGGCCGCTTTAGACGAGTGTAAAAGTGTGTGTTACCTATGGTGTAGGGTCAACATTCAAGCGGACGATTTTCTAAATTCGTGTGTTTCGGACAAGAATCGTTCCATTTATAAGAAACCCATTTAGTTGCACACCGCGAATTGGAACAGAGGCTGGACCGTAAACCGTCTAAAAGGCTATAAAGCACCAATCAAGTATTTTATATGTATATACATACCATTTTTATGAAAACTATTCAAAATAAATTCTTATATGCTCATGAAAGGTATAAAGACTTTGGCTTGGCTGAAGCAGCAGCTCTTTTTTGTTAAAGCTTGTTTTTGATGCAAAAAAAAAAACACTAAATGGCACCTGTAGAACCCTCACTATGTCGCGATCCGCTGATAAGAATTTTATTCAATCAAAATTCAGAAACTGCACCGACAGCCTAACTTGATTTTTTTCGTTTTGTATATAAGTATTGTGCGCATGTGCACATTGTTTAAGCACAAACTACAGATGAATAAATGTGCTAATTTATGTGTATAAATTTCAATTTTAAGCTATCTCTTTTTGCTATTTTGTCGCGACAAGTCCATTTTAGAATCTTCATTTGTATTTGCATTCGAATACTCGTATCACAGCAATCATTTGGTTACTTTTAAATTTTTTAGATTTCATATTCATATATATTTTTATATTTTAAATATTTCAGGTATACATAAAGGTATATATACATGGTATATACGAGGAGTGTTCAAAGGAAAAAGTGAATTTAAATTTTTTTGTTTGAAAAGTACTTATTTCTTCATCAATATCTATTTTGTCCCTTTCAAAGTAATCCCCCACGGATATAATACACTTGTGCCAGCGCTTTTCCAATCCTCGAAGCATTTCTGAAATGCGATTTTCGGTATGGCCATCAGCTCTTTCTTCGATTCTGACTTGATCTCATTAATTGTGGCAAAACGCTTTCTTTTCATTGGTTTCTGTTCTGTAACTCATGATTATGGTTTTGTTTTGGCCAAAAAATTATCAATAAGCATTGATGTGTAAGCTGGTGCATTATTGTGATGCAGAATCCACCATTTGTTTTTCCACAATTCGGATCGTTTGAGTCGTATTGCTTCACGCAAACATTGCATAACTTCCTTGTAATATTCGTTATTAACTGTACGACCTTTTGGCAGGAACTCATGATATACCACATCATTATAATCATAATATTATAAAAAGTGAGCAAAACCTTCACATTTGATCGAACTTGGCTCATCTGGAATGTTCCAATGGGATGATTGGGCCTTGGTTTCGACGTTATAACCATATACCCACGTTTCGTCACGAGTTATGACCCGTTTGAGCAAACCCGGCCCGTTGTTGACGTCATTCAACAACTCTTGAGCGTTATTAATGCAACATTGCTTCTGCTCAAAATTTAGCAATTTCGGAATAAAGTTCGCTGCCACACGTTGCATGCCCAAAATATTCGAGAAAATTTAATGGTATAAGCCGATTAATATGCCAACATTCTCTGCAGCTTCCTTAATAGTGATTTGACGATTTTCGAGAACAATTTTTTTTCACTGTTTCGATGTTTTGTTCGTTTGTTGACGTGGTCGCACCTCCAGGACGTTCATCGTCATCAATACCTTCTCGGCTTTCGGTAAAGCGCTTGTACCACTACATATCAAGTGCCTTGAAGCAGTTTATCCATTATTCAACACCATATTTAATACATATTCTTTGATCTATTTCTTTCAAAAGTCAAAAATCGAAGAGCACATAAAAACGTGACTAACCTTTTCTGTTGTCAAAAAACCAACTACTAATCGAAATTGGCTCCTAATGCAAGCACATGATAAACATACATATGTGTCCGATTATAACAAAAACACAATATCGAAAATCGAATGTACAGGGCCCGCGAAAAATCAAAATTCACATTTTCCTTTGAACATACCTCGTATATATTTAAATATGTATGTGCATATGACCATTTGTAGGCCGCCAAAAAAAAAAAAGAGAACAGGTTGTGGGTTGTGGATCACTTCGTGTTCGGCGCGTGTCCAGAAAAAATATATAGATATGTATTATGTGTATGTATGTATCAATGACTGCCCATTTTCTTTAGCTGTTGTTACCAACTCATTACGTATCTTCGTTAAGAATTTAAACTGTAAAAAAAAATATTTATATTTATATGTATGAACCTATATAAGTATATGTCTGTAGGTGTATTTTCATTTTTTTATTTATTATGTGGAACCAAATCGCCTGTTTTTTTATTATTTTAATTTGTATTTTTTATCACATGTCATGATAGTTTTCGGCTTTATAACCAACTTTATTATCAATGATAAGATGTGTATAATGCATAATAAAGGCACATTTCTGTCTGCGCAACACACAGTCCATCATAATTAAAAAAATCGAAGTATATATATATATATATATATATATATATATATATAATGAAGGCTATCAATCTTTTATTATCCTCTTATATAAGTATGTACATACATACATATATGGGTTACAATAAAAACTAAATCTGCAACCTCATGAACTTAAATTTTCCCGACTGAGGTTGGCTTCCATTTGAAGGAATAATTAAAAATTTTAAAATGCTGCTTAAGTAAAAATACATATTATCGCTCCATCCATATATTTTATTTACATTTTATCTTGTCTAAAGTATAACCGAAGAATTGACGGAAGAAAGTACATTAATAAGCGTTTATCTCCTCACGCTACTGGTGCATGTTCCTTTGCGCTTATTTTGCTCACTACTTATGGGAAATTTCAAGATAACAAAATTCATTTTAATGCAATTAAATTTACTCAGTGCAAATGTTCATTTATAACTACATATGTTTGTATGTAACTATAACATTTGTTACCCCATCGAGTGAGGGCTTTAAAGTTTAGCCTTGAACATGGTGTGGTTAGCTCGAATTTCGAAATAATTATAAAGAAACTTTTAGTGATTTTTGTATAGAAACAGAAAATCTAGTTAAGTTGAAGAGTTACTCTAAAAACTCTAATGCTTTTATTGTTGTAATGAACTATGGATTTCATACTTATGATTATGATTTTAATTGATACTTATAATATTACTTATAATATTACGAAATTTCATCGAAATCAGTTATGAGAGTCTTGTGCGATGGCACGCTAATTAAAAAAATATTTCCAAATTCAAATTTGTACCCAGAGTATTACTATCGTTATGAAACTCGATTGTCTGGCGTAAATAATATAAAATAAATTTTGAATATTTTCCGAAACACTTCCAGGTGCCAAATACTATAATTAATTTTATTTGTTATGTTAAAAAAGTAATGTCTTTTCGATTGAATTTATTGATGAATTCCGAAGCTCGATGAAATGTTAATATTTATCTCTATTGAGTATTTTATGATAATGCGAATTGTCGCTATGTGAGTAGCGCTACAAATAAACAATCGCTAAATAAGTTCAATTTTATAGCGTACGCGAGTATACTTGTATACTCTCATTTCTCCATTGTATTTAAGATCATAAATATTTATATTTATATATATATGTATGTGTGTGTGAATTATTAATAAAGTCTAATAATTTCTTATAATTGACAATTTGTTTGACTTGAGCTTACTCATCTCACTCGATTATGATATTCTGTATGTAAATTGTATCCTTTGCTTAATGAACACATGTATGTATGTATGTATGTATATAAAGATATATAGTCTCGTTAATTTGCTTAAGTAGATAGTATGAAAATAAATGTATATACAATTTATGCATGACATACATATGTACATATATATATTTTGTACATGTTTGCAGTTGCGAATGATAGCGATTCAGTAGCGTAGGGGAAACATGTGAATTGTGCATGTCAGATCAGAGTCGAATGAGCCTCTTGCTGACGTCAAAATAATGAAATTTCCTGAGTAGAATATTTAAAATAATAAACAGCAGAAAAAGAATAACGTTTCTTAACTGGTGATCTAAACTTGTACGAGTATCTGAATTTATGCGTAGCACATAGTTATATACATATGTATATACATATGTGCGACATATATATGTATATATTTGGTGCTTGTAACCGCTGAAGCGATTTTTGGCCGAGCTCCTCAGTTTATTCAGTTTATTCGAAGCCGCCTTCGAACGGCTGATGAATTTTTATGAGTAGCTTTTTGTTTCATGTCAGAAATACACTCGGAGGGCTTGGCATTCCCTGCCGAGGGAATTTTAATTTTGGTTGCTGCTCGAACCTGGACTCGAACCCAAGCCTTCCGCATTGTAGAACGCACTGCTAACCACTTGGCTATCGCGGCCGCCAATAGATCCACACATGTAAATATTTTAAATGAATATGAATGTTAATGAACTGAAAAAATTCTAAAGGCGTTGATTATCTTATCGCCTTTTAACAATTATGTATGCTTAAGTTTGCATGTATGTATGTATTTAGATGCGAGTATGCTGGAATTGTTACTAGTAGCAGACAAGTGAAAACAATCTAATCAACAGCAAACATCATCACGAGTTATGATTACCGATCAAATCGTTATTAAAAAATCAAACGAGTAACTGTGACTGGTTAAATTCGAATCGCCAATTAGCCGAGTTGGGGGGTACGTCTGAATTTCTCGACTTGTTTATTGCTAATGGACTGATTAGGCTCACATCCAACAAATTATTAATTTGCAATTGAAAATATGGTCATTGAAGTTAAATACATTTATAATGGGGGCAATTAATAGTTTTTCGTTCAATTAAATGGCATTTTTATCAATTTATTGGTGATAACCCTTATGTATGCGTAAGTGGTCATGTTCATGTCAGTAATTGCCAATCAACGGCTATAGTAACAGCTCAGAGCAACAAATCTTAAAAATACTAGTTGTTAACTAGAATTCAACTAACTACTTCGTCTTCCATCTTTTTCCCATATAAGCAACTGATATTTTTAACATGGCGATGTCCTACGCAATGGCAATTTTTAAACCAATTACGTATTAACTAGTTCATTTGAGTATGTTCAATTTCTACTTCATGAAAAATAAAAATAAAAATAAAAATAAAAATAAATTTGCCTGCAGCGAGATTCGAACCGTGACGTGCATGAAATTAACATAACTTAGCCGTAGCCTGGTGGAGGAAATTATAATTATTTCCGGAACGGGCAAAGTGCTACATATTTGCAAACGAATAACGAAATGGCCTGATTTTATCTTTAAAATCTAGTATTTAATTAGAACTTTTGCATACTAGTTTCCCACCAAAGGCGAAATGCGCGGCGTCATCCGTTATTTTGTTCGAAAATGAAAACGTCCGTTTCAGATTTATAATGAGAGAAAACTGAGGAGCGAAAGACCTTCAATTGTGCCTGGAAAAATCATAATCAACACGAAACAGTCACATAAAATATCGGATATCGTAAACTGTTTATCATTCTTTGAAATACGAATTAGAATAAAGATTGGGCAAAATATAGAAAGCTACCACAACGTGTAACGATTACCCTAAGTTCGGTATGCATTCTATATTGGGTTTTAGACGTGGTTTTCCTCACAACCAATTTCATGTTTTTAATTTCGTGCAGTCCATTTAAATATACTACTTTGAACGGATGAGGTCTTTCAAATATCGGTTATCGTCATTTCAATCGCTTCGACGTATTAATTTTCTCTCTTTTTATTGACAAATGCATTTACCTAACAGATGAAGTCACCCAGTGCTAAGACAGGTCAGATAAGAAAGGATTGATTTAAAAAATGTAATTTCTCAAGAAAAAATCCATATACTTGGCTCCGGTGTTAGCATTCGTAAAATGTCTTTAGAGTCGGCAGTGATTTTACTCTGATTTGACTTCCTTTCGATACTGGAAGACAACCTATGTAAGCTGGCCCAAAATAAACCATCATCAACTACATGCAGTCAAGGCTGACCTTATAAAAATATGCTTGCGCGTCCAGACACGGGTTGTACCAGGAGAATATGCGACTTTGAGCAATCTCGTCTTGTGTGGAATTGGCTTATGATATACATATATGGATATATACACATACATATGTATGTATATGTAAAGTAATACATTCATATATGTATATTTGAAATATAACAAATTTAGGCAGAATATCACAACAATGGCTATACCTACCTACATACATATGTAGCATACATACATATATGTATATTAATTCGAATACCATTTGGCCTATACCAAGGCTTCTTGTTGTCAAAGTATCTAACTTACATGACGTACATACATACATACAAGGTATTTATAAGTATTCCCTTTAATGAGCCGTGCGTGCGCTTGTGTGCGAAATAAATTAAAAAGTTTATATTTTTAGCATAGATTTCCTCAGACAACGGATGGCGGCGATTGCAGAGTAAAGTCTACTTTCGCACCAAAAATACAAATACAAATATTTAATAAAGACTAAAGACTAAAGTGTAGACAAAAAATTCACAGTTTTGATTAATAGAAAAAAAAGTTATCACGACGTGTTATCATATTGTCAACTCGTGTCGGCTATGTTTAGGCAGTAGATGGCAACATCGAAGAGCAATTGGAGATGAAGCGGAATAGAATAAATACCAAATGGCTGCTTAGGGGCAGGTGCATTCATCATACTAGAATTATCAGTTTGATAATGAATTGCGTTAAACGGAACCAAATGAGTTTGCTCTAGGAAATATTGATAACATAACACATAACATATGTACATTTACTTGTATAACAACTGTCTCTTTCATTATATAATTCTTATATATATGTATACAAGTACATACATATTTATGAATAAATTAATTTACATACATATATATATTTATTTATGTACATAGTTTTAGTTTTACATACATACATATACTCATGTGCACATACATATGTACGTACTCGTAATGCCTATGCGTTACAATATATTATATAATTTTTTTAATTTAAGTCCATTTAAATATTATTTCTACAAGTATATATATGTACATACATATGTATGTGCAAATTCAGGCATTATATTTTTTTAACTCATTATCAGTTTTAAATAAAATGGAAAACGATAGAATTGCTAATGTTTAGAAGGAGTGCTAACAGCAAGTAATTTTAGTTGTAAAGTTGTATGTAAATAAGAAAAACAGCTGATCGAATTCCGACAGTGCTTTTTTTTATCGAATATGACGTGAAAAATAAAGAGAAATGAAATGAAATGGAGAAAATAAATAATTTAGTCAAACGAATGCAGAATTTTTTTTTATTTTCGCTTTTATAGCGGCTTAGTTACAATATAAAGGGTGTTTTTTTATAGAGGTATATAACTTTAAGTTGGCATTACTTTTCAAGATGGCGATCGATTTAACAGCTGTTAAGTGATTTATTCTCAGTTTGGTTTGGCAATTCATCATGAATAGACTCACGATCATCAAGTAAGGCGTTGATTCGTCGAATGGGCCCAAAACGAGATTAACGTTGTTCCCGATTTTCATAAGCGATTTTTTTTTTAGCGATGAAGCGCACTTCTGGTTGAATGGCTACGTCAACAAACAAAACTGCCGCATTTGGAGTGAAGGTAATCCTCAAGTGTATGTTGAAGCACCGTTACATCCAGAAAAACTGACTGTTTGGCGCGCTTTATGGGCTGGTGGAATCATTGGTCCGTACTTTTTCAAAAACGATGGTGGCCAGAACGTTACAGTCAATGGTGATCGGTATAGAGTCATGATTACTAACTTTTCCATTCCTGAATTGAATAACCATGATGTCCAGGAGATGTGGTTTCAACAAGACGGCGCAACATGTCACACAGCTCGTGCTACAATAGATTTATTGAAAGACACGTTTGGTGACCGCCTAATTTCACGTTTTGGACCTGTGAATTGGCCTCCAAGATCTTGTGATTTAACACCGCTAGACTACTTTCTGTGGGGCTATGTAAAGTCATTGGTCTATGCGGATAAGCCACAAACGCTTGACCATTTGGAAGACAACATTCGCCGTGTTATTGCCGATATACGGCCACAAATGTTGGAAAAGTCATCGAAAATTGGACATCCAGATTGGACTACATCCGCGCCAGCTGTGGCGGTCATATGCCAGAAATCATATTTAAAATGTAATGCCACAAGATTATCTTTCGGATAAATAAAATTCATGTCAATCGAATAATCCATCGTTGTTTTATTGCAACTTAAAGTTCTATACCTCTATAAAAACACCTTTTACATACTGTGTACGTAATTATATATGTAGCTTCAAGGCTAAGAATAATCGTGCATTCATAAATAGTTGTCTCACCCAACTACATAAGTCATTCAGTTCAAATGCTTTATGTTATGTACAAACACTCGAGTATACAAGCATGGGTTTATAAATACGTTTGTTGCTTCGTTAGTATTGAAATATGTCAAAACTTGTTGAAAAACTTCGGGTTTGGGTTAAACCAATAACTCCTAATGATGAATTTTTTAAGGATCCTCTAATAGCAGATATTTTTCCAGTATATAAGGACTCTATGCAATCACATATTCCTCGATGGGAGTGGGTATTACGTTTAGAAAATGAGTTCAAACTAGTGAAAATTTTGTATTTATCTTTATTGAGAACATATTGTGGGAAAAGAATAAGAGCTTTGGACGTTATATACATATATATGTATTTTATTTTGAAATTTGAAATTGCCTGCAACATTTCACTAGCAACTCTTGTACACACATCTAATGCAATTAAATACATAAAAGTGCGAAAAACGTTAGTTTGTAAATTAATTTAAAACAAATAGATAAGGAATTTGCAAATATGTATGTACAATAATACATATTTACATATACATATATAAGAGTATACATATACATATTTATGTAATAAACTTGTAAGCCATATACATATGTACATATGTAGTTACTTACATATGTATTTACTTATGCGCTGATTAAAATGCATAAATTAAAAGTTGAAAGCTACAATAAACAACAAACAAGTGCGGCAATGCCAAGAGCGGCGCCAACAACAATAACAACAATTGATATAGAAAATAAGCAGGTATAAATTCAAGTAATGATGAATAATAAATAGTGGTCAGTATACGACGAGTCCGGGATTGGTCGCGAATTAGGATGCGACTAATGTCGCTCCACATTGTTTCCCTAAAGGCAATATTATTTTTCCAAAATTTTTAGATCCATACAGCAGTGAGCAAAAGACGACAATTCCAAAGAAAAAATATGCTTTTTTATTTCTGCATATATACATACATATATAGAAATAGACTTGATTCAAAAACACGCTCGAGAAAAAGGAAACAGTTCCGTTCATGCAAAAGTTTGCGAAGTGCCAGGGCCGTGCGAGTGCCATTCTCGAGAATTATAATTGTTGTTGTTATTCCTTGTTAAATTACGCTTGTCTGTTTTTTCCAAAATAATGTCACATTTCGATGAAGCGTCTTGTAAAGCTGTGTTTCAATCATATGCTTCAATTTTGCAAGAGATATCGATAAGTGAAGTTCAAATTTTGAGGAAACGAGCCGCAGCTACAGATTTCCAAAATCCGTTCTACACATTTGGCAAAAAGACGTCTTCCTAAATGTCCAACAAATTATTCGAACCATGGCGATTTTGCTCGTTACCACGGCAGCAAACCATAGGCCTTTTTCCACGCAGCGACGCTAAAAATCTTACTTAAGGTTTACCATGAAAGAAGATCATTTGAATGGATTTATTTCGCAACATAGATGTAGATGTGTCATGGTATTGAAAGAATTTTTCCTGTGCCGCAAAGAGTCGCATATTATCCGCACATTGATAAGCATTTTATTTGTATTTGCTTTTACTTGAATTTTGATACACAGATAGCTTTTAACCTAAATTAACAAAGAGCATATTAAAAAAAATTTAGCTTATGGTTCAATTCAATTGAAATATTTTTTTTTTTCAGGAAGTAGACCAGATATTAATCTTATTGAGACAAAAATTTTAATGGGTCGGTTTTGTTGAATTTTTGTATGGATGCATCACTTGTCTAGACAAACAAATGCCGGAAGCAGATCAAGAAGCAAGTTCGACTTGCTTCAAATGTAGTACGTTGGCATGTTTTCATCTAAATTAACAGATACAAATACTTCTTTCCGGGGTTAGAAAACAGACTGTATGTTTTGAGTTTTACGATTCGATAACATCCATATGATTGCGAACTATTTTTAGTCGTCCAATCTTATTGTACCCAAGCGTAGATTAAAGTACTGGCATTTGCCTTACTTTGAAGCATTCATAATTACATTTTCTTGGAAAACTTTGATTGGCGACAAATATCTGACTATCTCTGGATTAACTGCATTATTCTTTAAATTCAACAAAACAGGACATAGCCACAACCACGAATGCCTGGACATTACTAGTCACAATAAATTCAAAGGATATTAAATTAATAATAATCTTACGTGAACTTCTAGGACCTCACGCATTTTGCTCAAGCTAATATGTATGTATGTATATGCAAATGTCAGTGAGTTTTTTTTTGTTTTTTACATATAAACATCGTTAAACAGCCGCTACTGCGCAAAAAACTCGTTTTCACACTATTGTGGTGAGAGTTTTGACACTGCTTGTATACACATGTATATACATATGTACTTGGAAGTCATCTTGTAAATATTTGCAAACCATATGGTGCATTGGAGTACCCACAAATATACTCCTCTGGGTGTACTATTGGACCAAGTCATGGTTCTATACCAGCGTAGTGCGTTTCTACCACTCTTCGTTTTTCACCGATCGTAATCCCTACACGAAGTTACAATTGAGTAATAAGTTTTACGAGTATACTCGCATACAGAAAATGTGTGAAAATGAAAAATGACTCAGTTTCCTTTCATTGGTACGCTCTACTGGTAAATGAAACTTGTATTTTTCTTGTATATTTATTGCTATGAATATAAATTTATATAAAATATATTATGTTTTATTAACACGTTCCCTGCCAAGCTGTTTTTCACTAGGTGGCATTTCTACGCCGCGTGTACCGAAAACAGTACAGGTAAGCGCTTTAATAATTTTGTATAAATTCTTATTTTTTTTTTTTTTTTTGAGAGAATTTATATTATTTTCGAGATTATTAATATTAAAACAATTATGCATACATAGTAACATCAAAAAATAATATTTATTTCAGATTGAATAATTAAATAAAAATGAAGTACAGAAAAGAACTTAACACGTTGGCGTAGAAATGAAGCTAAGCGTGTACTGTTTTCGGTACACGCGGCAGGGAACGTGTTAACCTTTCACCAAAGTAGATTGTATTCGAAACTAAAAAGTATATTATGATCGAATATAATTTTTTATAGATACTCCTTAATGTAATCCCCTGTAGGTACTATATGGAAAAATTTTATGGAGTAGTTTCAAAACTAATTTCCTGTAGGTACTCCATGAAGTACTCGGATGTTATGCAGAGGTGGATTATATGGTTCAGCCCTAGCACATCACAATGTTAATGAGACAATATTTTCTGTATGGATTGTGGTTGGTTTTAGATTACTCTATTGTCCGCGTGGAGTAAGTATTTCACGGGTGCATGGTGTGCTCGCGTTGTTTGCAGGGATATACCTACATGTTTCAATGTACATACATAAATATAAACATATATATGTACATATACAAATTTTTAGTTATATTACGTTACCTACCTTAATCAAATAACCTGAATGAAAATTCAACAACTCAATTCAAAGTATATTTTTTAACTCAAACATGGGTGTGTTTGTACACATGCATATTCGAATTATTGCAAATACTGTGGTTATTAATAATGCATTTCCGTCTGCACTTATACACTTACACATACATATACATATGCACAATTAAATTGTTTTGCACTTCAGCTGGGAGTATCTATTGTTCTTAAAAAGCAAATTATTATTAAAAAAAAAAGCAAATTATTTTTAAAACTAAGTAAATAAAGTGCCAAACACTTTTTAAAAAGTCAGTGAGAGATTAAGGTTTGTAAATTAAAAATTAAAACATAACAAGAAAGAAGGGCCGTATTCGATAATGCCGAAGTTTTAATACCTTTCATGTACATTTCAAATTTATTGCAAATTATAAAATTCGATTTCGATGATTTTCAGTACCAATGCAATTCATTATTTGTGTGTATAATACCAAATTTCGCGATTCTAGATGCTTTATGACGGAGTTTTGATCAAAGCCTGATATCTCGACCGATTTCAATGATTTTCAGTACCAATATGCAGTACATTAAATATGTCTAGAATAGAAATTCACGCTCTCAGATGATATTATGGCACAAAGTTTCAAATCTGAAAGATCGCTCGTAAAGGGTGGTTTTTATAGAGGTATAGAACTTTAAGTTGGCATTACTTTTCAATTTGGTGACCGATTTAACAGGTGTCAAGTGATTTATTTTCAGTTTGGTTTGGCAATTCATCATGAATAGACTCACGTCTGAACAACGCTTGCAAAGAGTGCAATTTTATTTCGAAAATAATGGTTCTGTGCGGAAAACGTATCGCGCACTACGTCCAATGATACGGACCAATGATTCCAATGCCAACTTAAAGTTCTATACCTCTATAAAAAACACCCTATATATATGCTATAGTGGTCCGGTCTGCCCGGTTCTCAAAAATTGAAGGACTAGTTTGCGTTCAAACAGTCGGACAGGGCTATATCAATTCAGCTCGTCATTCTGATACGATCGGTATACATTTTGGTCTGTATATCTCTTAATATACCATTTCAAAAAAAGCACCTGTCGAAAAGTTTAGGTCTCAATACTATGATGAAGATGGAGCAAAGTTCAATGGATAGAATAACATCGGAAGAAGCTCTATTAGCACTAAATATAGAATTGAACTGGGCTAAACGAAATTAGTTCAGAGGACAAGGAGTATAATAATGTTCAAATTCAAATTAAATACTGTTTTATTTTATATAAACTGGATTATTATAAAAGTATAAGAAACTGGAGTTGAGTCTGTATTCTGAATAACAACGTAAGGTAAGTGGGTTTAGCACATGAGTCCATTGTTTTTGTATTTTTTTCCACCTGCTCATGATTACTTAGTTTTTATTTTTATTCAAATGAATGTATTTGAATTTTTAATAAGCAAATTTTATTCCAATCACATGCACATTCGTTTGTGTACTCGTACAAACAAATACATACATACATAACGAATTGAACTAATAATTAATGCAGTAATAATAACACTTTGATTATAGGCATTCCCTAGAATGTAAACAAATTGTTTATTCGCTTCAATGCAAAAATTTTTCAAAAATTTAAGGAAATCAAAAAGTAGACACAATTTCGATAACTGATACTACTTTTTCAAGTCCGTGCAATTGAAAAATCATTTATAAACATGAAAACATTTGTCAAACGAAAAAGTCTTCCTGGAAAGTCAAGCAACAGCCATAATGCCAACATCTGAAACCCATTTAACTAAATTTAAAAATATCAATATTTATGAACCTGTGTTTTATGACACCAAACATCATTAAATAAAAGCTCGCGGCGGAACATGAATACTTGTCGGGAAAGAAAAATCAAACATTACATAATGGAAGAGTATTGTAGACTTCATTATACCTCATTTTTGAGACGAGGTATGTTCAAAGGAAAAGATGAATTTTGAATTTTTTTGAAAAGTACTTATTTATTCATCAATATCTATTTTGTCACCTTCAAACTAATCCCCCTCGGATGAAATATACCTCCAATCTTCGAAGAGCATCTGAAATGAGCTTTTCGGTATGGCCATCAGCCTTTTCTTCTATTCTGACTTGATCTCATAAATTGTGGTAAAACGCTTTCCTTTCATTGGTTTCTTTAATTTTGGGAATAGGAAAAAGTCGCTGGGAGCCAAATCTGTTGAATACAGTAGTTGGGTATGGTTACGGTTTCGTTTTTGGCTAAAAAAATCACGAATAAGCATTGCATCATGCAAACGTTGCATAACTTCCTTGCAGTATTTCTTACTAACTGTACGACCTTTTGGCAGGACATCATTGTAATCGTTGTAATCAAAGAAAACAGTGAGCGAAATCTTCACCTTTTGCTTTGAATACACCTCGTATGTGCAGAAACCCGAATTTCATGTTCTTAAATGCTTTATTGAAGTATTTATGATTCAAATTCACATATCTTAGCAAATCGGTTGTATTGGAGCTGTATGATATAGTTGACCGATCCCGTCGGTTCCGACAAATATCTATACAAATATCTAAAAAGACGAGAGATTAGTTTACGTTCAAACAGACGGACAGACAGTTAGAAATCTAGGGAGAGGTCGCTATCAGCTGATCGGCTCTATTCGGTTTTCGCCACAAATTGTTCGTACATTGCGTTAGTGAATTGCAAAATCGTTTGGTATTTTAGTATGAAAATAATCTCCACAAAACTTCTGGCATAGTATAAATGTACATCTGTACATACATGATGGGCTTAGCGGTGGACCGTAACAGCCTTACAAATATTTGTGAACCACATTGGCCATGGGAATGCCTATTAGATTAATCATCTGTATAGTAGCGTTTGACCAACTTACTTATAGTCATGAGTTTGTTGTTTGTCGATCATTGCTGATGTTTTAAGCAATTACTACACGAACTTGCAATTGCGCAATAAATTTTATTATCATATAAAGGAATCATGTGAAACTGAAATTTAGTCACTTTCGTTTCGTTGGTGAGCTCTGCTGGTACTTACTACATGTGTATATGCAGCCTATAGACTCTGCAATGGCTGGTACACAGAAAGCGTGCAGATGTTTGGAGTAAATATTTTCCAACGCAAATAGAGTGATAAATGCATATCTATTGTTATCAATATAAATTTATACGAGTATAATAAATATTAAGTTTCAGTAATTTCGAAACAAGCAAGTACCTATGTTCGAATAAAATTTATCGTAGATGCTCTTATAGATACTCTCCATGGAGTAATTTTGTAGAGTAGTTTCAAAACTAATTTCCTTTAGGTAATCCATGGAGTACTCGGATATTTTGCAGAAGTGGAGTATAGGACATCACAATGTTGATTGGACCATTAGTATATTTCGTATTTATTGCGGCCAATTTTAGAGTACTCTTTTGTCTCCGTAGGGTATATATTATGTATGTATGTATCTCATGCGGACATGGAGTTCTCTTATTGTTCGCAGGGAAAAAGTACTCAACATTAATAGATTGGAAAAGCTAAGAACCTTTGTGATATGCTAAGGACAGACGTTTTTCTTACAACAAGAAGATGTATGCTTGTGGACATCAAACTACGGTTATCTTTGTACATATGTATGTACGTACGTGCATATACTAGTACATAAAAACATATCTACATTAAAAATTTATAGCAATTCTTTCGAAGCTTTACGCCATGCTGCATTATTTTTTTATCAACAATTTCTGCTTTGACAGTTGGTTCTACAACATGCAGGTATGCGAGTGTGTACATACATAGACATACATATGTTTACATTTTCACTTTCACAATGCCAATGAACCCATAGCAAAGCGAATATAATAATATTTCCGCCTCTTTGTTGTGATTTCGAATTCGTCTCTTGTTCTTTCCATTTCATTAAATGTGATTAACCATATAAGAGTAAGCAAATAAATATTTACATGCACACATATGTACATATGTTTGTCTGCACAAGCTTTCATATATGGTATATGTATTGATCAATTATTTTATTTAATTTTTTCTTTGTGAATACATTTAAGTATATTTAACTTTATATCTGCAGACAATGACACATACATATATACTTTATAAAAAGAGAATATGAGATATGTATGTCAACCCTGCAGAGATTTGCTTGGCTTAGCGGTAACGGTCTTTATATAATTTAATGTTATGGCTTTATTATAAAGATAAGCATTTGCCATTAAATGAAAAAAATGTTTTCGGGCAAGTGACCGCCGTGGCTGGTTCGGATGAATTTCAGACGAGAGGCCTAATTCTCGGCCACATTTTACAGTAATTGGCGCTGTGTTTTAGCACTGTCGCCCGGAATATATTTCAGTCTGTTTATTATGAAATGACAAATCAAACTGAGAATAAATCAAGTAATAGCTGTCAAAAAGAACGTCTAAAAAACACACACACACGAAAAACATATTCGGCCATTCCATATTAAACGTATGAGGCTTCTGCCGGATAGTCTTCAATTTGACCTAAATTCGGCATATGGTCTAAATTCATACCAAAACTGACCAAAGTTGATTTGTAATATGTTTAAATTTATTTTCCTACATTCAAAAATTTCATAAGAATATCTTGTAACCCACGGCCGCAGAATAATAACATTTCGCAGCGAACATACATATCTACTTACATAATCATATTAATTTTTTTAATTTTTGACAATTAGTCGGTGACGATATTTTTTCAAATAGGTCAGTCCCTGGTCCACTTCCTGGTGTGAAAAATAGTTTTCGTCCTATTCTCAGGCCTATTGAAGATAAGTGTACATACAAAATTGGATAAGAATCAGTCAAGACGTTTCGGAAGAGTCAGATTATAAACCAGATTCAAAATTCTATCGTCTAATTTTTGCCCCAATTCAAGTTACAGGTGAAACCAGGCGGAATATCTTTCAACCTTTAAAAGGCTGCAAGGAGCTTGACAGTGATTAATTGAGATTATTTTCCCTAAAATAGTGTACAAAATGCATAATTACTTAATGAGTATGGCTTGTTCCTTTCCTTGTAAAATTAGTTTTGATATATTTAATGCGTTTCACCTACTTTACTTCTTATTTATCTCCAGCAGGTGTCAATACACCCAAATATCAGCGGAATGTTAAAATTGTTTCATATTTTTGAGATTGAATCGCAATTTAATTTATTTATTGTATTTCGTTTACAAAAATGCTTAATTACTTACATGGATACATACACACAGTATAAGTATAAGTATGTATGTGCATATTTATGTATATATGAACCGAAATGAACCAGCGAATGGCAATCCAATTAAAATGTTACTCACCGGTTATATTGCTGGTGCCATAATGTAGACATATGTACTTGCACACCTGCACATATATTCGAGTAAATACATGCACGTATATATATGTATATATATTTGCTCTATATAGCTTTTACCCACCAAGCTATTCCTCCAATTGCGTGTTGCGCGTTTCGATGTTTTCCAATAAATGGAGGCACCTATGCCTCTTTCTAAGCCGCCTTCAAGATGATGATGGATTTTTGTGAGGAGCTTCTTATTTCATCTTTGAAGCACAATAGACGAAGTTGGCGTTACCTGCCAGAATTCGCACTCATACCTCTTCGCATGGTAGTACCATTATTAACCACTCACCTGTTGCCGCCGTAACGTTTACATATATACAATGAGTCTCTTACACACATATGTGTACTCGTATCACCTCTGCTATCAAATATTTTTGAAATTTTTTTTTAATTCGGGGTTGATTCTACCATTAGTGATAACAACTCTATATTCTTCGTTAATATGTATTTGGCGCCATGAGAAAAAACTTAGTATTTTAATAAAAAATTATCAAATAAAATATTTTGTAATGCACAACCAATGAGAATAAGTTCAAAAACCTTCGGCGTTTGGTTGTATTTATGTTTGTTTTTCTTTTGACGATAAATTTATAATTATTTTTATACCTTTCATGTACATGAAATGGTATATTAACTTTGGTCCGAAGTATGTAACTACCAGAAAAAGATGAGATAGACCCAGCAAAATTTTTTCCGATCATATCAGAATAATGAGCTGAGTTGATTTAGCCATGCCCATTTTTTTCGTTTCGGTCTGTTTGTGCTCAATTTGAACGAAACTTAGTGTGCTGGTGTTTTAGTGTATGGAATTGATCATGTGTCGGAATTCGACCGGATCGGCCGCCTATATCCCGTAGCGTCCATACAACCGATTTTTTTTCATTTTATGATTTTGGGGTATAAATACTTCAATAAATCGTCTAAGGACATGAAATTCGGTATTTTACCCGTATATATTGTATGAAAGTCATCGAAACCGGAAGACTATATCACGTAACCCCCATACAACCGTAAATTCAAATAAATATTGACACAGAAAATCATAGAAATCGAATTTTCAAATATTTTTTATAGTTTCATGGAAGGTATCAAGGCAAAGAAGACAACACTTATTTCTTGTCTGATTTGATTCATAGCGAAGCGTATCACGTTTAACATCTGATCGTTTTAGAGGGACAAATCTTCATTAAAATGTTAACTTTTACAATAGATAGACATAACATTAGTGCTTTAAATGAATTGAAAATATTTCAACAGACATATTGATCTTATAGGGTTTAATCTAATTAATCTGTATCACTTCTGAGTTTGAGTCATATACCTTAATTTTTTTTTAAAATAAATATACACAAATACATACAAACGAATATATAGCATATAAGGTCTCGAGTGAATTGTGTGAAAAATTAAAGCTCACCATCAACGAACAATGTGGCTTTAAACCTGGTAAACCCACCATTGACCAGATATTGACAATGCGCCAAATCTTGGAAAATACACGTGAGAACATAATGGATGCATGCTATCTTTTCATCGATTTTGAAGCTTCGGACCAAAGTTAATATATCATTTCATGTACATGAAAGGTATAAAAAGTGGTAATATGTGAATGGGACACTGAAAAATCCAAGAAAAATGCTTGCTGCCTCTAAACGAAACGAAAATCAGCTGCGAAACTTATACGGCTGGGTAAACTAACGCTGAGCAATATCAGAGGCACAGTCGGAATTGGGAAGGACCTCTCCGAGCCGTTCAGTAAAAAACGAGGTTTCGGTTAGCGTGACTCTCTATCGTGTGATTTCTTCAATTTGATGCTGAATAAAACAATAAAAAACTGTAGAGCCAAACGGGGAAGTTGCAATCTTTTACAAGACGATGGTGCGACGAGCTTTAAGAGCTACATATATGACGATACTGACATTCATTTCAGCGAATAAAAAGACAGCAGCTACGCCTGCTAGGTCATCTCTTTCCGAATGCATGAAAGCACTTCAGTTTTGAAAGGTGGCGAGCGACATGTTTTCACTTGATGAAGAAGAAATGATGTAAAGACGATTGTTGATTCATTTATAATAGAGTAAGCGGTGTCTACACTACTCCAGCAGTAGTAAGTAGCATACATACATACATAATGTAAGTACATATATGTATATATGCACTTGTTATGTACATATGTTAAAGCAAACGAAATGTCTGAAAATCGAAGAGGTAAAGAGGTCATTGGGGTTGGAAATGCACTCCTATGGTTTCCAATTAGTCTCTATTTTGTGCTATTACTCTTTACAAAAAATATCTAGATATACATACATACATATATCGATATGCATGAACATAATACACATATACATCTACAAGTAGAACTTTCTGTACATTCGTAAGGGAGTAAATGTCATTTGCATTTAAATTAATCAAATATTCATTAATAACGCTTCCATCTGTGAGTAGACTAATTAATTTTTAAGCGTATTAACCCTTTAAGATGAAAGTTAAAAAAAAAAATTATACAAAATATTCGTCAAAGCTGGCAAAACTAATAGTCGTGACGCTGGGTATTGATTTGTTATATATGTTAATAATAGGAGTTTCCTTTTGCATTCGACCTCTAAAAGAACGTTAGAAATCCTCATATCTGAATGAATCAGTTGTATGAATCATATAGATGTTATGGTATTCCAATTTCGAGAATTTTCAATACCAATGTTTAATTCGTTATATGCGTGTATAATACAAAATTTTATGTTCTTAGATCCTTCTTTGAAGTAATTATGACCCAAAATCACATATCTGAACGAATCGGTTGTTTGATATAGTTGACCAATCCGGCTTTTTCGGGTTGATTAATATATACAAAAAAGAAATGAGCACGCTTACTATGTTTCGTTGGAATATTTCAAAAACTGAGAGACTAGCTTGCTTTCAAATAGACGGACGGACATTCGGGCATTACTAAATCAACTCAGCTCGACATTGCGATACGATCGGAAAACATTTTGGTGGATCTACCTCATCTCCTTCTGGTACTTACATACTTCGGACCAAAGTTAATATATCATTTCATGTACATGAAAGGTATAAAATAATGTGAATAGGACACTGAAAAATCCAAGAAAAATGCTTGCTAAACGTCAAACAGTAAGTAAAATCGCTCGTCATAGTTTATTTAAAAAAAATTCCAAAACAATTTTAAATTGTATTGCTAAGAAAACAAGACCCTGCAATTTGGATTTTTTGATAATTGAAAGATATCGGTGAACATTCAAAGTTTGAAAAATATAACAGAAAAAAAATAAGTTTTCATTGAAATTATCGTTCCGTTTAATGTACTATTTTTAGTCTGGCGGAATTTTGTAGAGCATAAACATACAACTTGGTGACGATTTCATATATATTTTGAAATTTTGTAAAGTTAAAAAGAAAAAAATTGAATGCTTACGAACGTCTTTTAAAATTGAGCAAAAAATCCTAAATTGAATGGACATTGTTTTCCCAGTAAAAAGATTCATTTCGATCCATAAACGGGATTAGTTAGTTTTTGGCTCACCCTAGTATGCATTCATGCATTCATATATGTCCAACTAAAGCCTTGTTCTTTACTTATCACTTGAAAAGTTGAAATCAACATGAAATGCAACCGGTTAATATTCGCTACACAGTATATTCTCAGTTAACAATTAATTAATAACCCCGTCAAGTGAATCCCTGCGCAAATACACTCGCAATTTACTTAGTCAAACAAACATACTGTCTTATCAGCGAAATAAAATATCATTTTATATTGTTTTCATTTTCTAAATAAAGCCAATGTAGTATAAAGTAGAACATATTACTGGATCGCAGGTTTTTTAACTCTTCTATTATTTATAATTAGATATAATATTTTTGTTAAAAATAAAAATTTCGCAAGGAAAGAGGTCTTCTTCCGGAATGCGCCCTTGAAAATGGCACAAATTTAATACTTTGGTTGTTTTTATGAAAAAGAGTGACTCTTTTTCTCTACAATGCTCATTTTCGAATGTTTTTAATATTTTTAAATTTATTTTTTATACATTTTTAACAGTTTTTCATGGGAAATCTGAAAATCTAAAAAATTCACGAAATTCAGTTAACATCAGCGTCTTCTGTTCATTAACATTCGCTGTAAATTTCATTTTAATGTAACAGCGAATTTGCTCGACACCAAAGCATACTTTTAGGCAGAGGACAGACTAATGAACAATTCAATCAGGAACAATAACTATTATATATATATACATATATACATATATACTAGCGGACCCGGCAGATTTCGTTTCGCTCCAATTTAACGCCTCTTCATAAATTCAATATTTCAAAATGGTAGTAAAAGAATTTCAAGCTCAATTTTAATGTGATTTTTTAGAATGGAATACACAAATAGACAAAGCTGAACATGTGAAAAACAGGGAATTTCGAGATTAATCTCACAGACTTACTTTCGAGTTGCTGATTGTCAACGCATCCAAATCCTTTTGAAACTAATTTGCGCAGGTGATTGGGCAATTTCTTCTGTACGCAACTGTGTACGTCATCCAAGGTATGATCTTCCAAATACTTAACCTAAAAAAACGACATCTTATTCAAGAGAAAAATTCTACGATTTTTTCCATGGTAGGTGTGCGATGCGCTGACATTATCCCATGCCATTTAAAGGGTGATCCAAGTAGAGGTACTTTTTCAATAACCTTTTTTTGACAGATCACGCGAGAGTCGTGTCAAGCAATCATGTTATTTTTGTTCAGTATTGTTTGACATTTCATCATGGAAAGACATGCGCTTGAACAACGTTTGCAAATCATTCAACTTTATTAAGAAAATTCACGTTCTGTAAAGACTGTGTTTCGCGTTTGATGCCTGAAATTGAAGCTCGTGATATCCGCGACATTAGGTTTCAACAAGACGACGCCACTTCCCACACATCGCATCAATCAATGGATTTATTTATTTACGTTTTGGACCGGTCGATTGGCCACCAAGATCGTGTGACTTTTTCCTATGGAGATATGTAAAGTCTAAAGGCTATGCGGACAATCCCGCTTCGATTCAGGCCTTGGAGCAAAACATCACGCGTGTCAATCGCTCGTTACCAATTGAAATGCTCGAACGTGTCATCGAAAACGGATGAACCATCTGAGACGAAGCCGCAGCCAATATTTCAAAGAGATAATCTTCAAAAATAAATGCCAAAGAATGATCTTTCGAATGATAATAAACATTCCCCATTAATAGAATATATCTACTTTTCATTAAATAAAAATTCGAAGCTTAATAAACTTTTTAAGTTGAAATAATTTTTGCTCTCCCAACACTTTCATCATTACGGATCGCTTATCACAGTGTTAGATATCATATTACTGTACACAACCAGACCAGATATATATGTATCTGCTTTTAGTCGTCTGAGGATGGTATTGGAAAAAGCTAACTCCTCCCAAAATAACTTAGGCCAACTATTTCAAAGTTTTCTCGCAATTAATGAAATTTTCTATTTCAACAGATGTGCGTAAAACTTAGTTAATAACTTTAAATTAGGTTAAACTTTTTCGCCAAACGCAAAATATCGCTCATACGTTTGGTAATCGTCTTGATACCGCAATTTTTACTTAATACAGACAAATCCAAGTCTTTAAAATCTGTGGGAATCGTGCTGTTATCGGCCAAAATTACCTTCGTCATGGCAATCGCATGTGGAATTTCTATTGGGGCCACTCGTCGCACTTCGTTCATGAATCTGTTATAAAACGGATTTTTTAATTTTTTTTTAACTCTTTGCTTGAATTTAGCGACCCAAACTCACCCTTCATAGGAGTATTCTGCTGTTGGAATATGCACTTCTTTTAAGATTTGTATGAATGCATCATGGTAAATTTTCAACAGTTTTTCAAAATCATCCTCTAATACATTAGCTTCGACACTAGAAAACAAGAAGAAAATAATGTCGTGCACAAAGGACTCATATTGGGCTATTTGGAAATCTACAAATTTCAATGTTGTTGGTTGATCTTTATCATCTGTGGATTTAAGAATAAAAATTAAAAAACAAATTATTTAAGAGTCTAAATTTTCTTCTGGATTTTCTGGTCTGGATACGTATGTGTACCATATTTAAACATAATATTGTTAATCCACAAATCGCAATGGACCAAACTGGTGTATAAGCCATCAGCAGCTTCAGGCTGTTCCGACCATGCTTCACTCAGTTCGAACATTTTTAAAATATCATCAGGTGCATAACCACTGTTATTGGTAACTAATTGCATATCTTCAAGTAAACCCTTCGGTAAAAATCTTCAATTAGTTTAATAATTAATACAAAACTCATTATCATATTAAGCTTACTTTTTGCAACTCTTCTTTCGCTTGTTCATCCATTGTGGCACCTATATTGAAACGATTAAAATATGGTCGTATCTTTTTCGCAAAGACTTCTGTCTTCTTAATACGTAAAGCAATGGGTAAGGCGTGATATTGCGCCATATATTCCAACGCAAGCTTCGCATGAACGAAATCGAACATTTGATGTCGGTTGCCAGCTCTATAACCAGAAACCTGGAGATTCTCCTGTACAAGCACAGCATCTCGATCGACTTTAGTGGCATTAGGATCTAGTGATATCCGGCTGCCATAGTACTTTGGTAGGCCATCGAAGAGTTTATCCTTAGATATGCCAGCCTCGAGCTGTAGTCGATATATTTCTGGCACTACAATTTCATACATTTTATTCTCTGTAATGCAAGTGCGTTCTGGTTGAAATAATTGCCAGAACAAATCATTGGTCAAAGGTGGCAGTTTCGCAATCAAGGGCAATTCTTCAGTGAGTCCATTTGGTTGCTTGATTTTAACGGTAATCGCCAGCATACAGCTGCCATAATTGTCACCAGGCTTGGTAAGATAACGAGCATTGTATGATTGCAGTTCGCCGCCATTTAGATGTGGCTCCACTACACTCTTAAGATCTACAATTTCTGGCACAGACATAATCTATGAGGAAGAAAAACACATAGAAATACATATAATTTTAAGACCAAAACCGTAACAAGATAAACTATAAATTACTGGTAAGTGAGGAAACAATAATATAATTGCTGTGCTTCCGATTTACATAATAGTTATTTTTATATCTATATGTATACAAGCATTACATAAAAGGCTTTGTTCTGAAAGACTGAGGGATCAACCTACAGCCTAAATCTAGTACCATTGATACTTTGGATGGTATGTTATGTATGTATGTAACGTATGTGTATAACGTAGGCATCCCATAAGATATGATTGCCCGAGAAGCGGACCTGGGGCCGATCAAAAAAAAATTTAATATTGTATAAATAAAATATTATTGGAATCGTTTTTAAATTCCAAGCGGACAAAGTCACAAGCAAAACCTACCTTCTTTTTATTTATTTTAATAATTTCAGTAATGGAAAGTTAAGGAACCACTCGTCAAACAGACCTGATTTGCCACTCAATACCTTTTTCGTAACCTTCAAAGAAGTAAGCAATACATCTAATTAACGATTTTCGAAGGTAAGAGAAACCGTTCATGAATTCAAAATTAATCATTTCAAAAATAGCCCTGGTCAAACCAAGTTTTGTTTCTTTCATTTTTTTTTCTGTAATTGGGTATCCCTTAGACTTTAAAAAAACTATTGGGGGAAATGCAGAGTTCTATTATAATTTGAGAATCGATTTGTTGAACATTATAAAATAATTTTTTATGAGATGTTCTGGAATGAGAGAATTTAGGCACCTCCCGTTAAAAACTTCAGCAGTAGTCGGCCATATGTGAGGACAATTGCCTCTGGTAACGCCCTTCCATTGCCCAATTTCTCTTCACTAAAATCACTCAGATTTTGTGGAAATCAAAGCACTCAACAAGTACAACTTGGTTATCCGATTGTTTTTTTTAAATAAAATTAATGATTTCCAAGCTTTGGATTCTTCTTCTTAGTCATTAAATTGACAAAATTTGGATCTTCCACGAGTGGCCCAACAAAAATTGCGCCTTCAATTTTTCTATACATATAGTCTGAATAAGAGTCTTCACTTGGTGCATTTCATTCGAACTCGCAGGAATTAATCCAAATCTAAAGATTTAAATGTGCTGGGTTTGTGCCTCTCGTGATTTTAATTGAGGTCGTTGAGCAAAAGATATGTTAGGATATGATCGGTTATTTCGATTTACAGGGATAACACTCGTACCGTTTATTTTCAAGAGTAGAAGTAGCAGCCATCACTCTGGTTTCGAGGTTCGGACCATAAACGTAGACATACCACACATGTCTGGGCTACAATATGAGGAATCCCGAGATAAGTGCTGATAACACAATTTTACTTTGAAATATTGATTATACGCAGTTTTTGCAAAATCCGTTCGAGTTTTCGATATTTCGCAAATATATATTCACCAAAAATACAGCAAAACAAAATTGGAATCAATCACAAAATTTTCTTCACAAAGTCATATCGAAAACAATACAAAAAAAATTTTTTTCTTCTTGTTGGCCAGTGTAAATTGTGACATGATGAATTATGACCCATTCAGATTTACATGCATACATATATGTATAAGTATATTCTATTCGAAATAAGTAAATTAATAAAAATTCAATTCGTGACGCGAGTGGCCGAATATCAGTAATTCATATTAAATAATTGTATAAGTAAATATGTGAGTATACACATGGCTTTTATTGGTAAAATTTGACAGCGTATCAATTTCAAAGGTTTTTTTTTACACAATCTATTACTGAATCTGCTTAAACCTACTTAAGCCAAATATTAAGTGCTCTCCTTATAAGGCGGGAACATCTCTTCGCCGCAGTCGAAAATTTCTCGAGGAGTTGCACAAAGCGTTAGCCCAACGTATTGAGATGATTTTTCAGTTTTGTGAGGTACTTCGATCTTTCAACTTCAGTCTTAACAAGTAGGATACCTAGGTCTTTATGAATATTAACGCTATGAACATGCTACGGTGCGCTCGTTAGTACCCTTAGAATCTTGGACTGGAACCTCTGTGTTTTCCCAATATTAGTTACACAGGTCGTAACCCACGGTTGAATACCAAGCATCCAAATTCACTTTATAACTCCGTTGTAATGTAAAACAAAGAGACAAACTTCACATATGAGAAGTATGCATATACACATCAGAGAGCTTTTTAATATATTGCAAAGTATTCTATATAACAATCTATCCATCATCAGCTGCCAGAGAAGTTAATTCAATGTGGCAATGAATTTACACTTCCCCATAGTTAAAAACTTTCTGTCTCATTTCAAAATTAAATACATATGTATGTGGTTCAAGTACGTATACATAAATATGGGTGGACATGAATACGAAGATTTTATGAATATCACTCAGCTCTATCCATTCCAAACAGCTCCATTCCTTAAACAGCTCGACACATAGTTATATGGAGATAATTCATTTCGGGATATTCGGTGAAGAAATATATATGTATTGTGCGTTCAAGCATTGATTTACATTAAATTTGCAAAGTAATTAACTAAGTACATAAATTAAACAATTTCTTATGTTAAATCGAAACAATTTGAAAAGACATTCAATGTTCAATATTCGAAACTTCGTCACCTTCAAAGTATTTATATTAAAAATGAAGTGTACCAGCCTCTGGGATTTTTACAATTGTTCAAATATCTGAACAATTTTGCAATGGTGGCACGTACATACAAATGTCTGTGATAAGACAAATAGTAACTAAGTACATAATTAAGTAGTTTACAATTGGCAAAAAAAAAAACTGAAATAACAGCAACCCAACTGATAAGAATTCGCGTGAAGATATGTGTCCCATCGGCCCATTTCATTTTCTTTTACTGAACACACCATCTTACTACAAATGCTCCGGGAAGAATACATATTTATGAATGTACCATATTGCGCATTCATTATCGCACATGGCTAAATTAATTTGCCTAATCATTCTGGGCTATGAGTGAATCTTCACTGTTTTACGTTGCTTCAATTCCCCGAAGAAGATTAACGAAAGAAACTTGATATCCATACATGTATTCCTGTATACAGTGAAACTAGCAACAAAGCAATTTAAATTCATATTCATATACATATGTACGTATGTAAGTAGGTATGTATGCATGTGTGTGGCTAATAAACGAACGATAGCACATCACTGTAGTTTTAAATTGTGTCCATATGTATGGTCTATTGTTTTGATGACATATGCAAGCATAGCCTACATACATAGATTTAATCATTCACGAATACGCTTGTTTGGGCCAATCATTTTTTCAAAAAAAAAAAAAAAAGTAAAAAACAAATGTGACATGAAAGTAGACAACTCCAGTGATTAATTCCTCATTGATGTGTTCGAAACAAGATATGTATGTATGTATATACAAATTTAAAATTCAAAGTACCCTGTCGAAATTAATTATGTGCATACAATAAGAATACATCACATACATATATACATTAGTAATATGGAGAAGCAGCAAAGATTCATTACAATGTAAAATTGAACCGTTTATACGTATGTATATATCTATATTACAACCAAAAAAATCTCTAAAAAATTCCCTTCATTCCAAAATTTAAAATAAAATTATTTTCTCATATGTATGTATATGTGTGCATTTTTTTGCCGCTGCCTCTACCCTGCAAACAAGGCGAGTACTCCATACAGGCGTGAAATATATACTCCACGCGGACAATAGAGTAATCCAAAAAATGACACAATCCATACAAAAAATATGATCCAATTAACATTGTGATTGTCCTAGGGCTGGACCATATGATCCATCTCTGTATAACACCCGAGTACTCCATTGAGTACTTACAGGGTATTGATTGTATTTTGGAGTATATGCGAAAAATTACATTCGAACATACTCTTTAGTTTCGAATACAATCTGCTTTGGTGGAAACTATTAAAACATACTATTTTTGGTGTAAATTTATATTAATATTAATGTTTATTGCTAATAAATATATAATATATTTTAGTCTGTGCATTTGTTCTACGTGTTTTCGTTGAAATAATAACTCAGTTTCATTTCCACACATTTTCTGTATACGCGTAAGAAACTTATTGCGCATTTGTAAATTCGTGTAATGATTACGATCGGTATAACACGAAGAATCGTCGTCGTGCCGTACTAAATTCGTGTAAAAACATGAGTTGGTCCAATAGTTCCTACAGAGGAGTATATTTGTAGGTACTCCAATTGACCATATGGTCCACAAATATTTGCAGGGTACTTATGCATATCTGTCTGTATATATATATATATATATATGCATGAAAATTAATACCACAACATCTCTCTGAATTAGTGTGAATGTAACCCGCGAATTGCTAATAGAAATTTGCATAAATAACAACATAAACAACAAAGACAGTATAAAAACTGAAACAAAATTGTACTGAACTGTTTATGCATGCTCTTCTATTACTTTTGATTGGTTAAAGCATGCACGCTTTCCTACAAGCTCCGCATGTAAAAAACAAACAGAAACTCATTTATACATACATATATGCATGCAGAGCCGATTTTTCATGCGTCTTACATCCGAGTTGTATGCATAAAATTTCTACTGGGTATGGTTGATGGTTAGAAACTACTCAATTGGAATATCTGATAAGATAACAAATTAATTTCCAACGGAACCTAACTAAAAATAAAATTTTAATTAATATTTAATTATATTGAATATAAGTACTTTATGCCGAATCTAAACAAAATCATTCATTCATATTTATTTTATAACAACTAGAAAAATGCAATTCAATTTTAATTTCACCACTCTAATGAAATCATCAAGGTTGATAAAAGTAATTCTAATAATAATAATAATAATAATAATAATTAAATATGACTTTAATCTTGTCTTACCGAAGTATGGGTGTGCTTCCGCCGAAAGTTAATTTAAGAAAATCTTTCTGTGAATGTGTATTAGGCATCCACTAATCGGATGAAGATCTTTTTTTTGTGAAATATTCGGTGCAGATAGTTTGGTTGTATAATACTGTATTTTAGTAGAGTGTATATATGTAAGTATATGTATGTATGTGTATGGCACTATCACAATTGAATTCAATTGGTTGAATCTAAATGAACTACGCTTGTCGGCAGCGCTTAGATGACTGAAGTAGAAACTTATGAAAGCGTTCATAAATGCTTTATAAAGAAATTTGAAAATTTCTAAAGCACCCGCATACCCATATCACCTCAGCAGAATATTCATTATGACGCATATCCATACGTACATATGTATGTAGATACATCCATACATATGTAGTTCTTTTCGACTTCGGTAGCAAAAAATGAAAGTTTACGCCAAATACTCATGCAACTCAAAACCTGTTGACTAAATGAAAACGTCCCCAACAAAGCAAGTCATGCCTGTTGACTAAAATAGTTGAATGGTATTGTTACTATAGTTAAATGATAGTAAGTGATTTAGACAAGGATCCATGTCCATTTAAAGTAGAACAAAATAGATTCCAAATAATATACAAATTAAACAAATATTAGTAAGAACATACTTACATATATACTTATAAGTATATGATTAGAGCTAACATCATTCACACATCACGGACAAAAACTTATCTCTCTTCAAGCACCTAATATTTATTAACATATCTTCTGATTAAAAATTCTTAATAATCCTACAAGTTCAATTTCTAATCATAAATTCTTTATCTCGCCCGGCAAGGGGTCTGAAATAAAAAGTTTGACATAGTTAAGTATGGTCATGGTACTTCATACTCATACTAGTTCATACTTGATGTTGCTAATTCTATTCTTAATTTATTCCAATTTTTGTTTTTCTTGTGGTGTGTGTAGTACTAACACTGCAAACAACGCGAGTACTCCATGCATGAGTGAAATATATATTCCACACGGACAGTGTGGAGTAATCCAAAACTAACCACAATCCATCCAAAAATTTTCTTCCAATTAATATTGTGATGCCCTAGCGCTCGACCATATACTTCACCTCTACCTAACATCACTACACGAAGTTGCAACTGCGCAGTAAGTTTTATACTCGTATACAGAAAATGTGTGAAAGTGAAATTTAGTCTGTTTCGTTTCGCTGGTGAGCTCTGCTGGCACACAATAGACGTGCAGAATTTGTACAAATATATTTGAATAAAAATTCAATAAAATTAAAAATTACAAATATTGTGTTTTACTAACTTTTCGCCAAATTTTCGAAGGTAATTTTTCGCAGATACTCAATTATGTAATCCCCTGTAGGTAATCCATGCATTGTTATGCAATGGTGGATTATATGGTCCAATCGTGCATGGAGTAGTCGGGTTATTTGCAGGAATCATGCATAACGGTTGATCTGAGATTTCCGTTTCCATTTTTTTTCAACGGTAAAGAGAAATGAGCTAAAAAAAACCCTTGCTTGCTGCCAGCAGTGTGGGTAACGCAGTAAGCGGTTTGTGTCAATGATAGAAAATTACAAAATTTGTGTGGAACTTTGATATGGGTAAAAGCAAAGAGCATATATGGAATGTATATATGTAGGTGCTTTCGTTTGCACCCGATCTGCGAAGGAACTCTTTGCAAGCTTATTTTTAACTGACTTTTAATTCGCATTTACAACAGTGTTGTTGCTGTCATAAAACGTTTGTTTGTGAAATATTTAAGCGAAATGCAATACGCTTTTTTACAGATTTCATGTGATACATATTTTTAATATATGCGCGATTTTACTTACTGTTCCATTTTGAAGTGCTACTATGAAGTTTGACTGAAATTTCCCAACTGTTTGACGTTTAGTGAGAATTTCATTTGGGTTTTTTCATTGGTTCATTCACAAAGGACACTTTTTCAACTCAAACCAGTTAAATTAACTTAAATTGCTTATTTTGTATTGTTATTTTCCAAATTATTCGATAACCCATCTAACGTTTTATTGCAGGTCGGGTGAAAAAGAGAACGCCTTATGTAAGTCTGTAGGTTATTTTGAAATATAAACAATATATAAGTATGTTTTGTTCCAATATTTTCCAACCATTTTATTTTAAAACAAAATTTTTTCAATACATGTTTGAATTAATTCATTTATGAATATGCATGTAGGTTCTACGAAATATTATTTGAAACTATTTTTTTGGACAAAAAATCGGAAAAATTCCACAATCGTAGTTACGTATAGAAAAACATATGTGGTAAAAGTTTTTGGATTTTGTTATTGAATAACGAGGATACCTACCCTTTCACTTTTTACCCTCCCCTTAATAGAGTACTCATTTTTCCACGTGTTCAGTGCAAAATGGAATGCTCTTGAGCATATCTTATATATATGCGATATACAAGTATAACTTATTTATTTATATATATGTGTACATATGTATATACATAGCCGTTTACATACGAAAATTATAAGAAATGTTCATATGAAAATGAAAATTTTTGTATGTACATATGTATGGAAATGTACATTCATACAAACATAAATGCAAGACATAGATGTGCATTTGAATGTGGTTGTTTGTGGCTAATCATATATTTACAAATACACGCATACATATACACGTCCATACAAAAGTGTTATCCTTTGTGCATATGCAAGCACACACGCACATATGTACATACATACATATGTACAAATGCTTCAGTTAATCAAATATTCAGTAATAAAACAAAAATGAAATAATTTGTTTGGTACAATATTGACTGCGCTTTGAGTAAGCATTGAGCGTAATGTCCTGCCAACGTTCAGCTTTTCCATTTATTGCAGAGAGTAAGTAGTTCGATTTTATCCTTTCGTCGGTGCGGTCAGTTGTCAGGTGTTCAATGTTTAAATTTCAATTTAACTGATATATATGATATATATAATATAATCTGATCATAATGCAATACGCATATGAAAAGTCAGGAAAATACCGTAATATTTTCATATTTTTGAAAATAGTTTTGCTGGCAAGTTTTGTTACTGCACAAACAAATCAAAATATTAATGTGTGTAAGTAGAATATGTGAAAAATAATATATATTTATTTATATATTTGTATATTTTAGTTTATATATATATATCGATGTATATATATGTAATATATTTATATAATACATATATACATATAGAATATTATTAGACGAATAAAATTAGGCAGTAAGCATATATATGCATATATGTGCGTTAGTTATGTCCATTCCCACTTCTTATATACCCTACACATTGCCATTTAACACATGTATGTATTCATGTTTGTATACAATCCGCGATTTGACTATTAAATATTTACAATATGTTGAAGTGACAATCGTCGATTAAAAATAAAACTTACAAATTCATATGCGCGATTTACACTTAAAGACACGTGTATGTTATGTACGTATGTATAGTATTACAGTAAGTGTGCTAGCAAGTCAGAAATGACAAAATCATTATTGTACTTATAGTATGCATAAGCGCATATAGGAGGCGGCTATTATTACATAGTGTCATTAAATATAAGTAATTACCTTAATGCACAGGCATTCCGATAAATATATGTATACACATATTTGTGAATAAATATACATGTATAAAGTATGCCCAGGTATAGTCAAATAGTTTATTAAACTACTAAGTCATTAAATTCGTTCTAATCGATATTTCCCTATGTATGTATAGTGCATACATACATATGTAAATAGCATTTAAACTCCTAATTTATTCGAATTAAAAAGTACGAATCTAATTATTATAGAAGAATATTGCTACACTCTAATATTCTATACCAAAACGCAACGTGTTGCTCAGGGGAAATAATGTATGTCTGTTGTGGCGTATGAGTAACCTTTTTGCCAAACCGAAAAAAATTAATATAATTAATGCTCACTTTGTTTCAAACACCTAATAGAATAATTTACTTTATTACGACTTTTAATTTTCAATTAGATTACAGCTCTAACAGTTTCGTTTTGTCGCAGCAAATATATTAATTACATTATTTAACTTGATTATTATACCTCTCATGAACAATCAACTGTTGTATTAACTTAGTAAAATCATCGATTTCGAAATTAGCCTTTTGCAATAAATTTACGAAGAAAAGAAGGCATGTAATTTAATGTTATGGCCAAGAATTTAGCTTTATTACAAAGACAAGAGTTTTTTATTATGTTTTAAAAATTTGATTTCGGGCAAGTGCACTCCTGCCTCAAATGAATTCCTAAATTCCTACCGAGAGACCCAATATTCAAGTCAGTTTGTTCATTGTGAAATGATAAACCAAACCGAGTATAAATCAGGTAATAGCTGTCAAAAAGAACAACTCCGAAAAAAGTATTGGCTCATTGAAAACCACACGTCTAAAAAAAACAAAATTTCTTCATGGAAAATATAAAAATTTTGGCATGGCCGAATAAAGCACTACTATATTGTTTTTTTTTTTTGTAATAATTTCAATATGTTATTATCTTCCAGTTTTCATAAATGATGCTGATAATGACCCCGCAAGCAAAGCGATTACAGTAGTATCTACATATCTTAAGAAAAATCCTAGTTATGGTATCTCAATTCAAATTGACCAAGTCGAAGCAAATAAAACCGATGCTAAAACACTTTTGGAGTCAAGTAAGTATCGGTGAGGTCTTATGTAGCTAATCCGATTCTCAATAGAATATTCTATCAATTCCAATCCACAACTGTATCATTTTATGCTTAAAATAATATTTTCAACATTTTCTTTCAGTTTGTTCTAAATACGCGGAAAGCATTGATCGTAAACAACCGCCACATGTCGTATTCGATACTACAAAATCGGGAATAGCCTCGGAGACAGTCAAGTCTTTTACGCAGGCTCTCGGCCTACCAACTATCACTGCCTCATACGGACAGGAGGGTGATTTACGTCAGTGGCGCGATATGGATGAGAATAAGCAAAAATATTTGCTGCAAGTAATGCCGCCCGCGGATCTTATACCCGAAGTTGTACGAAGCATTGTGCGAAAAATGAATATAACAAATGCAGCCATTCTATATGATGACACATTCGTTATGGATCACAAGTATAAGTCGTTGCTACAAAATATTCAAACCCGGCATGTCATTACCGGTATTGCTAAGGAGGGGAAACGTGAACGTGAAGAGCAAATTGAGAAGTTGCGTAACTTGGATATAAATAATTTTTTCATATTGGGTAATCTTATGTCCATCCGTATGATGTTAGGTATGAACAGAACTTAATTTTTCCTTTTGTATAAAATTATCGAGTATTAAATTTCAATAAATCCATTAGAATCGGTGAAACCATCATATTTCGAACGTAATTTTGCTTGGCACGCCATAACTCAGAGCGAGGGTGAGGTGAGCAGTCAACGGGATAACGCCACCATAATGTTCTTGAAACCAATGTCATATGCACAAAATCGTGATCGCTTTGGTCGTCTTAAGACCACTTTTAACCTGAACGAGGAGCCTCAGATAATGTCAGCCTTCTATTTTGACTTAGCCCTTCGTACATTTTTGGCCATTAAGTAAGTGAATCGATTGCATATATTTACGTATATATATATTTTTCATTAAAATTTCAGAGATATGCTGCAATCGGGTGCATGGCCGAAAAACATGCAATACATTGGTTGTGATGACTTTCAAGGTGGTAATACGCCCGAGCGAAATATTGATCTCAAATCGGCTTTTACTATGGTAAGTTCTAATTATCAAATTTTATACAGAATTCACATCTTTTTATTCCACATTTAAACTTCATTCATACTGATTTGTATGTATGTATATGTACATGTAGGTTCAGGAGCCCACCTCTTACGGTATGTTCGAATTAGTTACACAACCAGGGAAACCATTTAACGGCTATAGTTATATGAAATTTGAAATGGACATCAATGTGCTTCAAATTCGTGGTGGCAACTCTGTGAACACGAAGTCTATAGGAACTTGGACCGCCGGATTGGACTCTCCGTTGGTTGTTAAAGATGAGGAAACAATGAAAAATTTTACCGCTGATACTGTATATCGTATTTTCACTGTTGTTGTAGGTTATCTATTTTTTAACAATGAATTGGCCACATCTACCTAAATGGGAGCAATTTTTTAACGTAATTCTCGTTTTCTTCCTATCTCTCTCTCTCTCTCTCTCTCTCTCTCTCTCTCTCTCTCTATCTATGTTTTGGAATTTGTTTGGGTATCTACTAGCAAGCACCATTTATCATCAAAGACGACAAAGCACCAAAGGGTTACAAAGGTTATTGCATAGATTTAATCAACGAGATAGCAGATATCGTGTATTTCGATTATACAATACACGAAGTCGAAGATGGTAAGTTCGGTAACATGGATGAGAAGGGCGAATGGAATGGAATTGTGAAAAAATTAATGGATAAACAGGCGGACATTGGTTTGGGTTCTATGCATGTCATGGCTGAGCGTGAAATAGTTATTGACTTTACCGTGCCTTACTATGATCTCGTCGGGATCACAATAATGATGCAACGTCCACAGGTTCCCAGTTCTTTGTTTAAATTTTTAACGGTACTCGAAACGAATGTATGGCTGTGCATTTTGGCTGCTTACTTCTTTACTAGTTTTTTGATGTGGATTTTTGATCGCTGGAGCCCCTATAGCTACCAGAATAATCGTGAAAAGTATAGGGATGACGATGAAAAGCGAGAGTTTAATCTAAAAGAGTGTCTTTGGTTTTGTATGACTTCTCTGACACCTCAGGGTGGCGGTGAAGCACCGAAAAATCTATCCGGCCGTTTGGTGGCAGCAACATGGTGGCTTTTCGGGTATAATTAAATGTGATATTTCGTACACCTTTAATGCGGTATTAAATTGTACTCCTTACCCCAAACAGATTCATCATAATTGCTTCATACACTGCCAATTTGGCTGCTTTTCTAACTGTATCTCGTCTTGACACACCTGTGGAATCATTAGATGACCTTGCTAAGCAATATAAAATTTTATATGCACCACTAAATGGCTCCTCAGCAATGACATATTTCCAAAGAATGGCTAATATTGAGCAACGATTTTATGAGATTTGGAAGGATTTATCTTTAAATGATTCACTAACACCTTTGGAACGGTCAAAACTAGCTGTTTGGGATTATCCGGTTAGTGATAAATATACGAAAATGTGGCAAGCGATGCAGGAAGCTCAGTTGCCAGCAACGCTCGAAGAGGCAGTGGAACGAGTTCGAAACTCAACATCAGCGACGGGATTTGCCTTTCTCGGTGATGCAACCGACATTCGTTACTTGGTTATGACAAACTGTGATTTACAGATTGTTGGTGAAGAGTTCTCACGCAAACCCTATGCTATTGCTGTTCAGCAGGGCTCGCACCTCAAGGATCAATTCAATAATGCGTAAGTTTCTTGTTAGAAATATCAAACACTTCCCGAAAACTAAAACCCTCCTTATTCATCATTCTAGAATTCTGACCCTTCTCAATAAAAGACAATTGGAGAAATTAAAGGAGAAATGGTGGAAAAATGACGAAACTCAAGCCAAATGTGATAAACCCGAAGATCAATCAGACGGCATATCCATACATAATATTGGCGGAGTTTTTATTGTTATATTTGTTGGAATCGGTATGGCATGCATTACATTGGTGTTTGAGTATTGGTGGTATAAGTATCGCAAGAATCCACGCATTGTTGATGTAATTGAAGCAAACTCTGGCGTAAAAGATGTCAAAGGGGATAGTATTATTCTGGGCCAGACGGGCAAGGAATATGACAAGAGTGGTAACACTGCGCTGAGGCCTCGTTTCCATCAATATCCCACAACATTTAAGCCTCGATTTTAAATCGTGTCCATTTAAACTGTTAATCAATTAAATATCTACGTACGTGCATATGTAGTAGTTGGTATTTATTTTGCTTTTGGTTCTAAAACTGCACGCACGTTTTTATATATCTCAATGGTGTTTTCAATGATGTTCACGAATAAAATTTCGAATAAAAACGTATTTTTTCAATGTAAATTAGTTGGGATCCCCAAATAATTGGAAAGAAAATTTCAAGGTAAGGATGATACTGTGTTGAACTTTCCTGCCTTCTCATTAAAGGTGTTGTAGCTGTTGTTGTTGTGACCGCAGAAGTATTCCCCAAATTGTTTAGATAAAATTCTGGGGCGTTCCGATGAAAGGACCTGGCTGTGGCAGGAACTCTTATATTTGAGCCGTCTCTTACGACGGGTAAATTCTTGAACCCCTCATCCGCAGGGGTCCGTGATATGTCCTCTTACACTGTTCTTGAAACATCTCTAGTCTAAATAAATTTAGTATAGTAAACGGTGGTAATTGGATTCCGAGAACACCATTCACTGGAAGAGAGTTCACAACTGAAAGCATAGGTGCTTCACTGTATAAGTGGGGTGCTGGCGCCATCAGGAGGTGTCCTGTCACGGCACGAAGGGTGGTGTTTTGATAAGCTTGTTATTTCATCAATTGCGTCTCGCTAGTCTCCGGTGCCCAAATCGGAGCAGCATAAGTTACGACCGGATACCATCGCTTCAGCGGGGAAGTTGAGTCGGATTTCCGCAATTCGGCCGGCCAGAATAAAGCGGGCGACAGCAAACACGACAATGTGGTGGAAGATTTTTTCGCCGTGATAGACGTTGGTAGGAGCGGGGAGAGCATTGAAAGCGTGAAGCTGGCCAAAAGGTCCGGTAATCCACGGAAGCAAAGTGGCTAAATGTGCTGAAGGCACTACCGTGAAGGCTTGAAGTGCGGCTGGACGCCGAAAGTATGGGACCACGCAAAGCGTGTTCCGCTCCCTGTGAGTCCTAAGGGCTGAACAGGTCTTAAGATGTAAGATGGCTCTAATCATTGCACTGATTGCATCTAACCGAAATGGAAGAATGGTGAAGTCGTCTTTTTCGCACGCCGCAGAAATAATCCGTCGGACCAGGGTTGGTTTCTACGCCAGGCCTGATAAGAAGAATTTGTAGCAACCCTGCTGCAGAGTGTTGCTCCGTTGATGAACAAATACTAAGGTTGCCGGGATCAGATAACCGAAGGGGTGACAGCCCTTGGCCGAATAAAATCCAAGTCAACTGCGTAGAACTGGCTGTCGCAAGGGTCGAAGAGCAGGGAATGTCAACCCCATCACATGCAAATAAAGGTTCCTCTTAAAAATACATCAGTCGCTCGGAGGAGAATATACTGTAGGTCCTCCATTTGTCAAAAAAAAAAAAAAAAATATCGAAACGCACACCATAAAGTGAAGGTACACGACCGAAAATCGCATCATCTGTTATAATGCGACAGTTATTTAACAATATTTCTACTACCACAAAGTTTATGCCCGAAATATAGTAGCAATTGCATTGTTAGCTATTCCACTTAGGGCGTCAAAAGTACAACCACGTAAGAACCAAAACGCTATTTTATTTTCTGATATTGCAGTTAACATTTATTGCAGCATCATGTAGCACGTAAAGTGTAGCAAATATCCATATTTATTATTATTAAGATTCAGATAAGACATTCTAATCGTATACGCATACATACTTTGTTGACTCACGCACGCGAATGATACACAAGTAAGTTATTAGTATCATAAATTTTCGCGGTAAGAATGTACATATGTACTTGAAAAGTAAATATTTGTTTGAATATTTGTTTGAATATTTGTTTGAACCTTTCTTTACATACATACATTAAAATAATACAGTTCAAGTATACATATACATGTACATTAAAATTTTGAGTTCTTGAACAAATTAACAGCCTAAAAATTAATCCAGATTTTTTGTAGAGCAGTTATTTTTCAGATAATTTCAATTTCAATTGATCTGCAACATACTGCCAATATTTACGACGAACAACATCATGATTTTTAGACATATCGCTACAAAGATTGTACACTTTTTTAGACAGTGCTTCAGTATCAGCTTCATTTTCTTTTTGCAAACATTGTTCTTGATATAAGTCGATTAGAAAAGCTAAGAGATACGGTGACCGAACTCCACTACCGTACAATTCTTCACAAAATGGTAAGACCTCAAGATTGCTGAGGTTTACTGTGCCATGATCTCCGTGTCTCAATATGCCTCCCAAATAATTCCAGGCACTTTCGTTGTTTTTTACAACACGAATGCGATTCATTGTATACTGAATCTCTCGCTGCACCACTTCAGGGGTTAATCCAAAATGCTTAAGTACAAAAAATCGTTGGTTCCAAGCAGAGTTATTTCGAATGTCTTCCGCAATTAGACGATCTACAAATGTTAGCTCATTTTCATATATACTGAAAATAAAAAAAACTTAAGAATAGAATATTTTAGTACTAGTAAATTGAAGTTTACGTACTCAAATGTTTTGATTGCCCACTGTCTATGTTGCCAAGCATGGTAATTTTTATTATCACGCTCTAACGCTCCTTCAGTTAATTCCAACTCTTTGGAAGGATCATTTAACATTTCTACAATAACACGACGGTGATGCCACACTTGATAATTCTTTGCATTGTCCCGGATAACTTCTTCCAAGTAATCTAACTCTTCGTATAGATCTGAATCCAACGCCCGTAGTATATCACGACGATATTGCCATACCGTATAATTTGCAGGGTTTAACCGCAGGGCATCTGCCGTAAGCTCCAACGCCCTTTGTGATTTTTCTTTATGAGCTAATATAGCGCGAAAATAATCGAAGACTTCGCGAACTGGAAAAAAGGTAATGAATTTTAAAAGCCTAATTTATATATTACCTACATCATAACATTTATATACACATAGAAAATGAACTCACATTTAGGACTGTAGGCAATAGCAACAATAGGCCGCTCGCCATCATCTTGTGCAATAGGCACTACGTCAGCCCACTCGTCACGTTGGCTGTATGGAATCCACTCTTCCGACCAGTCGTCACTATCACTATCACTCATTTTATCGCCACGTATTAGTCCAACTTGAAATGAAGTTCTACAGAAAACTAAATTGAACAAGCAAATAACAAATTTTGGGATCGTATAAACAGCTGACTCACAAACTATGTTCGATTTTCATTTGACAACCTGAATGGTAGAGCTGCCAACGCACGGTAGCCAGTATCAGAAATGTTATCCATTTAATAATCAGCTACATTTTTTGTGACGTCACAGTAACAAACTATTTTGGCAATTACTTATATGATGAAAACATAGTTATATTTAATAATTTATGTATTTTCTTTAATATTTGCCACTGTTTAATGAAATAAAATGTGGAAATGAGGTCAAAAAAGGCATATTAACGTTCGTTTTTTGATTACTACTCCTGTTATGTAAGCAAACTCAATTATTAAAACAACTTCACACAACTCAAAAGAGCAAAATGTTTACCAAAAAATTAATTTATATGGCAGAAATGCACATTTCAACTGCTAAGTTAAACTAATAAATAAGCCCAAATAAATATATATAATATCTCATTGAAAATAAATAAATATGTTTATGATTTCAGTTGACTAATTCAATTCAACAGAATATGAGTGTAATAACACTTCAAACAAATTGCTTAAATAACCTTTAGCTTCCGTTCGCGAACTGAGCACTGCGCTGATTCTAATTATCCAAATTTATTTTTACAATTTCAAGAAATAACTGATTTTTAAACTTTTCTCAATTTTGGAATTACAATTGTATATTTTTGAAAAGAAAATTCAAGATGTTTATTAAGTTGCAAGTGACTGAGTTAACAAAAGCAATTTTTACACCAAAGTATGTTGATTTCTAAATACTTACATACATGAAATTATTATCACCTAAACGAACGTTGCGATGAAAATCAATTATGTAACAACCACTGATTCCTCCTTTTTCATTAGGCATAGTAAATTATAATAAAATGTTTTGTTATCAAATTAAGTACATTCGCGCAGTTTTCGATTGCAAGTTAAAAATAAACCCATTATCTAATAGTGTATTTATATATGTATGAACTTTTCTTTCAAAAAAGTGAGTTCTAAAAAAATCTGCCTAAATGCGAAAAATTACTACACTGATCAGTTATCTTTACATCAAACAAAATATTCAAGATTTCAAAATTACTGCCGCATACACATCTGTTTATGTAAATTGAATTACTCTCTGAAAATGGTATCAGCTATTTATTTAAATGACTTCTACCATTTATGTCTTAACTAGATTTTACCCGCGATTTCGTTAAATTTTTATGCTGGAGTGTTTGAATACTTATAAAATATAATAATTTCTTAGAATGCAATTATCATGCAAATCAAACCCTTAATACCTTTTTTTTTCGAATGGATCGATTCCAGGATCACTTCCCAGAGAGAAAGCAATTTATATTTATATTAATGTAGAAGAAGAGCTATCTATGTTTCAAATAAGAGGCAAATCGTACCATAAAAACAACTTTTTCGAATAGATCGGTATATCCTTCTTATCGGATGCCTACATTATACACGGAATGCACTCCTTGTCTCAAGTTTCTACGAACAGAGGTTATCCACTTTTTAGAGAAAACATATAATAGAGTTTATGTAGTGCATAGATTCAAGAATAGTTCATTGCAACCATCGTGAGCATTAGACCCTTAATGTGCCTCAAACGCTATGATCTCAAGAATACCCATATGATACTAGAACACATCCACATGGTTAGGGCAAAGCGCAAAATTAATGGAGAAAATTTGGATAATAGCGAGACCAAAGATCTATAAACAAAAAAGGGACATGAAATATGTATGTCACGATAGCATTTGCTTCAAAGCCTTCAAGAGTGAAAAATTGTCTTTCTACACTCCACTTTCTCGCCTAATGTATTTGTTAATTGCTTTTATAAAAATATAATAACCTACAACAACATGGGCATGTGTATATATATGTACATATATTATTCTTAGAAGTAATAAAAATTAATTATTGTACTATTGTTGAGGATTTAAAGTAAGTTAAGTGGCAAATTTACAATCATTCAGAACAGTGTGCTATTATTACAAAATCATATATGTATGTATGTATGTAAATTGTATGTATGTATGAATTTACGGCGCATTCATAGCACTGATAAGATATCAGCAGCTTTACTTAGTCAAATCAGCTTCACATTATCGGACGCCTCAGAAACACTTCTCTTATAGTCAATGTATATACGGACCTTACAATTAGAAGTTTCCACGATGTCAAAGTGGGCGCACATAATCAGCTTTGGTACGCGTACTGGCATCTCATCGGAGGTGCTAAAATCGTTTGCAAGACACAGCACGGTTTATCAGAATAATGATGGCTTGATTAGTAAACGTTCGATGAGCATTCAATCCCATAGGAAGTGTAATGTTGTGGTTATTGGCGGAGGTGCTGTAGGCGCGTCCACAGCGTATTGGCTTAAAAAGCGTGCCGGCAAGGAGCTCAGCGTCATTGTCCTTGAACGAGATCCAACTGTAAGTAATTTCCTTAAAACCTTTTTAAATGAGTTTATAATCATTTAATAAGTTTGTATAATTCTAGTACAAAGAAGCTTCGACAGTGCTGTCAGTTGGTGGTGTGAGACAGCAGTTTTCCTTACCTGAAAATATTCAGATGTCCGTGTTTGGTGCCGAGTTCATACAAAACTCAACAAAATATTTAGGCGATGTGGATTTATGTTTTCGGCCGCACGGTTATTTAGTTCTCGCCTCAGAGCAATGTGCTGAGACTCTACGAGAAAATTCGAAATTACAAAACGAGTTGGGAGCGCGGAATGAACTATTATCACCCTCTCAACTAAAACAAAAATTTCAATGGATCAATATTGACGATGTAGCATTAGGTAAGGGTTCGAGGTAGTTTCTCTTACATACTTTCTATCGTTGCTTTTCAGGTTGTTATGGGTTTGAAAAGGAAGGCTGGTTTGATCCATGGGCACTTCTTGGAGGTTTCCGCAATCGAGCAAAAGAGCTTGGTGCCGATTTTCTTCATGGCGAAGTACTCGATTTCGATATATCAAAGGGTTCAGACACACTGAATTCCGTAAGAGTTCGAGCCAAAAACAATGATACATGCGTTGTTGATTTCGACATTTGTGTTTTGGCTGCGGGAGCTCGTTCTGGCCAAATCGCTCGACAGGCGAATATTGGCACCGGTACCGGCACGTTATCGACACCGCTCCCGGTTGAGCCACGGAAGCGCTTCGTTTATGTTTTTACTACACAAGGCGAGAATGCACCTGGTCCGGGCACGCCCCTGACTATTGATCTCGATGGCACATACTTCAGACGGGACGGCATGGGTAGCAATTTCATTACAGGCCGCAGCCCATGCCCCAATCAACATACCGAACCATCAGTTAATAATTTGGATGTGGATCATGAATTCTTTGAAACGGATATATGGCCCACATTGGCTAAACGCTGTAATGCATTTGAATCAATCAAAGTTTGTGGTAGTTGGGCGGGCTATTATGAGTACAACACTTTCGATGAGAATGGCATTGTAGGACCACATACATTCTACAAAAATCTTCTAATTGCTACAGGTTTTAGTGGGCATGGTATTCAACAATCGCCTGCCGTCGGGCGTGCCATTTCGGAGTTAATATTAGATGGTCGTTTTAAAAATATCGATCTAAGTAGACTTGGCTTCGATCGGATTGCATCCAATAGACGAATGTGCGAATCAAACATTTATTAAATTAAAATTTCTAACGCATACAGGAATAACTTTCGTCGGTATTTTCATTCAAACGTGATATTGGCTTATGAAATTTTCAACCTGAACTATTTTATCAATAACATACTATAGGCAAATGTGAACTTGTGGCACATTCGTTTTCAAACTTAAGATAAATCATATCTCTGCAAACCATCTTTGGAATTTTAAAACACATGAGTACATTTTCTATAAGTGTTTCGGTATGATGAAAATGTAAAAAATTGGAACTTGGAAACTGTAGCGGGAAATTGCCATTGCCGATTAAACTTAAAAGATTGACGTATTACAGACAGCCACGCTCTAAAAAAGATTCATATTTCCGATACATTGCTATCATGTACTAACCGAAACAATGGTGAATACTTATATCGCGTTATAATTATTTCAAGTTGCATAATCTGCTTCAAACCAAATGGAGAGTAAAACAATTTTAACTATTCCATCATAGAAAAATTTCAATGAAATTTTTAAATACAAAACGCTACAATGGTTAAATGAAAGATTTTTGGCTTCCTATTTTAAAGTAACAGAATGTCCTTTTTAATTACGCCACAGCCTAATAGACAGCAGTACATTACTCAAAGGAAGCATGTTAGGGCGATACTAATAATTTTCATCAAGAAAATACCAAAATAGAGTTTCTTTGGAATGTTCTGAAACTCAATAGAATAACTGTGTTATTTAATGAAGGATATGTAGTTCAAACTATCTTTCATTACGAAACTAAATAAAGCAATATTATTAAATTATCTCGATCACAAATGCAAACATTTTTCATTTTATAAGTGAAATTATTGGTCATCTTTAAAGCTGCACAATTTTGACTACTTTTTGCAAAATAAATAATAATAGTTCATTTAGACCTTCTTGGCGATAAGATGCAAATTTCTTTGGATCGCCCTACTCATTCTAGACAACTTGATAAAAATTCTATAGGCTCAACTTCTGGCTGATTCATCAGAACTGTTGTTCCCTCTCTCTCTACACCGAAATCCTTAAATTAATGCAATATTGTATCCAAATAACACATACATACATGTACGACAATGTCGGCTTATTGAATTAGTTAAAAACTTAGGTTTTTTTATGATGCATATATTTGCAAGTAAATGAAATTGAATTAAGATTGACAAAAAATTTGTATGCATAAATTTTTAGAGTTCTAAATTATGTTGTAGGTTTTTCTTTAAATATTTTGTATTGCAATACAATTTTACTTTTATAAAATATGTTATAAGTGTAAAATGAATTTTTAAATCGTTAATACTCTTGTGCTTGGAAATTGTCATGTGCTCATGGCGGTAAATTAGTTAAATTTCTTTGAGATAAAAAAAAAACTTTTTCAACATATTGCGTTTCATAAACCTTTAAATAGGCTTAAGCTACACACATATATAAGTACATATATGCATTTAATAGGGGTATAGGCCGCCAGACGATTATCTGCACCACTTTGTTAATTATAAGTATGTATACACACATAGTATGTTGGTTTTTTCTATTTAATTTTCGCTGCCTTTCAGATAGTATTAAGAAGATATAAAACTAAATAATAAATAAATGTATAAACACACGTTCATATGTATGTATGCACGTATGTATGTATGTATGATCCTAAATATATAAGGATGTGTTCTTAAAAGCATGGAAGTCCTTATCGCAAATTATTCGTATTTTTCTGTAGCCTTACGCGCATAGCATGCGTATTTATGTGCACACGCACAATTACGCAAATTTATTTCGCCTTCAGCTAGTCAATTTTTGTTTTCCTATATTTGTTTTACTTTTATTTTTTGTTCGTTTGTTGTTGTTGTTGTTTTTGTAAAAGCATTTTAGCAAAAACGTTTAAAATAATTATTTATCCATTCATACATTATTTGTATACATAGTGTATGTATAATTATAATATTATATATTTTAAGTATTTTTCATCATTAATTTGTTTGTGCGAGTGCACTAGCTCCTAATTACCAAATCCATGTGAACATATATATGTATAAATAAAAAGATTCATTAATATGCACACTATTCCTGCCGGTTTCCTTTTTTTTTTTTAATTTCTATTACTTAGTTTTTCCACAACTTATACCTATACAATGGACATACATAGTCATGCCAGTGTCTCCATATGCGCTCATTCCTTATCGTGTTGCTTTGCATTTATATATATATATATATATAAGTATTTAATGTTATGTTAATGGAGATTATTTGCATTTCAGCATTTACATAGAATAAATTTCTGTTAGGTTCATTTTTATATTTATACTCCACTAGCCATATCGCTTTTCAATCTGTATCCAATCAAATCAGAGTTCATCTCACGCTTTTAACCAATTACTTATCTTCTTCGATACCCTCGTCCATTGCAGCCTTTGCGTGGGCAGTACACATTTCCTCCTTTCCGATATCACATTTTTCAGCTAACATGTCCTCGATACCTTCATCCACTGGCTGGTTCTCCTTGTTAGCCTCTGTATCATCGTCTGCCTTCGTTGATGGCTCTTCACCTTTGGCGACACCATTAGTTTTGGCTTGATGATTTGACGGTTGTTCTTCCTCATGGTCATCTTCTTTTAGACCAGGAGTCATTTTGACTCGACATGTTTCATAGGCTTTTTTAAAGCCTAACTTGGTATAAAGATTTCTAGAAGCATCATTTTGTGGACGTATGACAACAAAAGGCGAATAGCCTCGTTCAATTACAAGCTGTGTGAGAGATCTGGCAAGACGTATTCCGTAGCTAATTTAGGAATGAGAAAAAAAATTTGAATTACGTCATTTTTATAATGGAATTTCAATAGTTAATTGAGCTTACCCTTTGCGACGATACTCTGGACGTGTTTGCATTGAAAACATTGCCCCATAATAGGAATGCACCATCCATGCGGCCAATTCATTGGTATCCTTGCGAAATATTCCTAGACCAGGTAGAACCTGTACCAATATCTCGAATACCTCTATGCGCTCAATCTCACTGGCCGGATACAAGTCGTGTATGCCCTTCACATCGTCAGCAGTAAGTGGACGCATTTCTGCATCATCGGACAACTCTTCCAACTCCAAATCCGTATTCAACTTATCACATACGTAAATGTCGCCTTCGAGCCGCTCCATTACACCGAAAGTCGAATAAAAATCATCCAGACGATTCATGATAGCAATATGAGTGAAATTCAGGTACAATGGCTTCTGCCAATCGATAAGGACATCCTCGGTGCGCATCAGATCCACACATTCGATTTGTGTTGAGGGACAAAAGATGCCAAAGCTTTGATATATATTGTTGTTGGGCTAATTTCATGAAAGATAAAGACGTACATATTTCAATATATAAGTATACTAAACCCAATGAGTACATGTATAGAGCAAGAACTGAAGGAATTTTCCAGCCCTTCATTATTCTTTTATATTGTTTTGTTTCGGGTTTTTTTGCTTATCTTTAAAATACGAGATGTTAAGAATTCTAAAAGCACGACCACTGATAAAACGGCTATAAGGCACCGAATTTTTTGAATGAATTGCTTTGAACATTTTATTTAGTCCCACTTACCGTAAGCGTGCATCCTGGAAAATGTAATATTATTGGTTTTTCGGGCCAATCTTTAGAAACATAAAAATAAAAGTCCCAAACACGATCATTCAGGTACGTTTTTATGGTTTGATGAAACTGCAAGAGTGGAAAGATTAAATAACTAGTCTCCTGCACGAAATTTACTCAAAATTTAAAATAATTTCGAACAAAATATATACATATGTTCATACATAGAAACACACCTTTAGCGATTCCGGTTTATATCTTTCCAAATACTCCAAAATTTCTGGAAGCTCAGATTCTTGCACCAAACGAAAATGTTTACCTTCAGGAATGATTTCCATTTCTAAAACAAATATTTTTGAAAGTATTATATTTTATTTTTCACTTTTCATGATGGTTATAATACAAGAGGATACAGCTAGGGAATTCGAATCTGAATATTTCAAATAATTTTAAATCTAAAAAATTTAACGTCTAACATTCTGTTATTTCGTTAAAAGGTCAACTAGCAATTTCTACATATAAACAGCACTTGAAGCACTTGTGTAGCTTCGTTTTGGTCGGTATGAGATAGTTGAAAGATATGTGATTGTGAGGAATAATAAAAATAATTAATAATTGTTTTTTTTTTTTTAATTTCGAGCTTTAACAAATATTACACTGAAAATAGTCATATTCAAAAAGATAAGAAAAAACGAAATATGTATTGTAAATGTCTACACACGGACATATGTAGACATATACATATGTATATACTCAAGTTTATCATTAAGTAATATTAAAATTACAATTCATAAAATTCTCTCGTTATCGTTCAATGGATTCATGAAATAATATATGTATTATTGCCATAAGAAATCAAAAGATTTCTAGGTCCAATGCTTCAATATCTTTTACATACTTTTTATGTGTGTGAAATTTTGCCATGAATTACATGACCGAATGATTTCCTCAATTTAAATAATAACCACTCATAAAGAGTTTTCCAATAGGGATGATATGATTTCTAAGTGTCGTTTTGGCTATTTTTAATTAGTCATGATCTGTCATTTTTTTCATTGTATTCAGTTATGTTTACAATTTCATCATGGCACGATATACGCAAGAACAACGTTTACAAATTGAAATTGATCATCGAATCATCTACTCCGATGAGGCTCACTTTCATCTGAGTGGTGCGGTAAATAAACAAAACTGTCGATTCTGGTGCGAAGAAAATCCACAAATTATTCTTGAACAACCATTACATTCACTTAAATTGACTGTTTGGTGTGGTTTTTGGTCCGTACTTCTTTCGAAATGAAGCTGGTAGCACCCTTACTATCAATGGAGAGCGGTATAGATCGATGATAACCAACTTTTTATGGCCACATTTGGAAGAAGTTGATCTTAACAACATCTGGTTCCAACAAGACGGGGCTACGTGTCACACAGCACGTGCAACAACCGAATTATTGCGGGAAAGGTTTGGAGATTCGATTATTTCAAGATATTGTGACATTGAATGGCCGCCAAGAAGTTGTGATTTAACACCATTAGACTACTTCTTGTGGAGTTATTTGAAGTCATTGGTCTTTAGCAATAAACCAGACCCTCTTCAAGCTTTAAAAGTCAATATTGAACGTGCTATTCACATGACATACGATGTTATTTAGTGGAAAAAGTGCTCAAAAATTGGGTTCATCGAATTCGTTCCTGCAAAAGAAGTCGTGGAGGCCATTTGAATGATGTCATATTCAGAACTTATTTGTATCGACGATTGTACTTCCCATCAAAATAAAAAAATATTTAAATATTCCTTAACAACTAGTGTATTTTCTTTTAAAGAAATCATATCACTCTTATTGGAAAACCCTATATATGAAATATACAAATAACGCAATTTAGACTAAACGTTATATACATATCTACATAATAGGGAAATGGGGAATCAAATAGGAAATTCAATATATTTTTCAATTAAAAAAATATCTAATTAGCCTTCATTCCAATTCATATTTCGTTACGCGGTTTAAAAATTCAATATTTAATTTTACACCGTCATATTTTTTATTGATATTAATTAAGATCGCATTAAATATACTAAATATCCGCATGAAATGGTTGTTGGACACGTGAATCGTGTTCAATTTTATTCAAAGCCTAGCATATGTACATATTACTTTAGTGCATAAATAGATATGTATGTATGTACTCTTGTATCGTGTACTCGTATGTACATATGTATGAATGTAACTTCAATGACTCAAAATCAATAATATATTATGCATTATTTTGGCCCCAAATGCATGTGTAAGCAAAAAAGCGCTTTAGTACGCCCTTTTTAAACACAATGCACACGCTCACATTTATAGTAGACATAGATGTGCATATGTATTTATAAGTAGACATACTAATTTGCATAAATACATAGTACATAAGGGCGATGAAATTTATTGTCTAAAAAATTTTGAGGTCTAAGGATGATACTTGAGATCAGGAATGCAGGCAATGGATGAAAGCACAAATTGGATTTCGGAATACAAATGCTCCTAATGAAATGAAAATCATGGTTATATATTCGTTTTATTAAAAAATATATCTCAAGCTAATCGACTAACTGATATGTATACATGTCAATCATTCGAAAAGAAGTTGATTTGCCGTGAAAAGCTACAATTTGCGTGTTAAAAACAATAACATACACATTCATACATTTCCAACTACTTATACATATTTACATACATATGTATGTCAGTTCTGAAACACTTCCGAACTAAAGCAATGATTCACTTCGGCAGTTTAAGTAGCTTGCTTTGCAGGCGTTTCAGACAACTCCCCGATTCAATCAATTACCAGCATCAATGTGTGTGCCAAAAAAAAATCTCTAATTGGCCATTTAACGCGTAGTATGAAGCCATAATTATAATTAAAACACTTTGATTTGTACAACATAGAGGTGGTTTAATATAGAAGCTGTCATATGTAGATAAATTCATATTCACATACATATGTATGTATGTATGTATGTACGTATAAACGTATAAAATATTCGACGAATTTCTAAATAAATTCAAAATCAGAAACAACAGACAGGAACAAAACAGGTGTATTGAAAAGGTGAACAGATGCAGATAAAAAAGCTCTAATTTGCATGAACGAGGAAATGATGCAGATGTAAAATCAGATTCATTCGGTCAAACATACAAATGTGTACACATACATACATATGTACATTTTTATTTATTTATATTTTTTTGTTTGTTATTAATGTTGACATTCTACATACTTACAAACAAATATAATCCAACGGGTTTTTGTAAAGATATACTTTCGATTATTTTCTTTTCCTCCTCACAGAATTTCCGTTTCTTCTCACGAATATTTAATTAATATGTATATATTTGTTTCCGAAATATATATATATATATATATATATATATATATATATTTATAATTATTAATTAATATTATTAAGACGCGTAAAAGGCGTTTAATGAAAATAATATTTATTATTTCCGTTTATTATTGTTTTTTTATTTCTTTTTGAAAGAAGTGAAATGTAAAATTAAGATAATCACAGATTTTAATTATTCTTCAGTAATATTTTTATTATTATTATTATTTATTTATTTTTTTTTTTTGTTAATTTACTAAAAGGTTATTATTTTGATTTGATTTATTTTTTGTTTAAAAGTTTTAAGTTTTTGTGTTGTCTTTTATGACTTGCAAATTTCTTCCTTTTTTTTTTTTGTTTTTGTTATATGGTATTTTATTTAAGAATTTATGAATTATTAAATTTTAATTAATTTTGTAGATTTCAATTGGGTTGGCCTTTTTTAATTGGAGATGACGGGAGGCGAATCTTGTGTTGCATTTGATGTATGATTTAATATTTATCTGAAGATTTCAATAATATTTAAAACGGAGTTAATGAGTTAATATTTATTTGTAATTTAAGTTAAGGCGCTGTTGATTTTTAAAATCGCAATAAAAAACTGAGTTTATTTTGAAGCATTCAAGCGGATATCACGCCTTCTGTTGCCCCCCGGAGCACCTCCACCGGCCGAACCCCGTTCAAACTGAAACGATTATTTCAGAGTTCCACACAATAAAATGTAACTATCGATACAAATACACGTCCACTGGCAGTCTTATGCTTTTTCCAATGTATTCTTCTTTATTATTTTTACTCTCCGATTAACATACATACATGTATAGGATTTGTTTGTATGTATGTATGTATGTATGAATACTTTTATACTCAGTCCGGCCAGACTCCTCGTGCCAATTGCCAATATTAATAGTCCTCTTATGATGTACAATTCTATCGGTTTCTTGCTGTAGTTTTCTTCGTATTCGTCGTGCTATTCGGATTGTGTTGCAGTTCTCGTAACAGCTGCTGTTGATGCGTTGTTGTCACCGTCGTTGTTTTTGTACCTCTTTTTCTTATTTTTTTTTTTTTTTAGTTTATATGTGATTTTTGCTGATATGCATTGGCGAGCAGCCGCCACACATATGGTAGGAAAGAAGGTAGGTATATAGTAGGTAGTCACTCGCCGTGGAATTTGCTCGCACGAGCCTCTGTTATTCGCGTTTTCCTTTACCGAATTGTTGTGTGGGTTTTATCGAATTTTCAACGCTGCGCATTGAATAGTTGGAAGAAATTTTCGCAGACTCCGTCAATCAATCGATTTCTAATTCACTTTCTGCGCTTTTTATTTCAGAAAAGTTTTAAGCCAATATTTTTACAACGGATTCTTCATAAAGAAATTTAATTTTCTCATAATACTTCCTTCTGCTAACTATACTTTTTCATGCATTTGATTGCCACAAGAACAAATTTAGTTTTAGTAGAGTTCTCAAAAGAAAGTGGTTATAATTATTCTCCAGCACTTTTTAATCTTTAAATGAAATCCTTCCGATTATGCAACTTGGGTAGTAGATTTTCGAAATTTTTTTTTAAATTTATTTATTAAAAATTCCAAAAAGTGTTTTTTATGAGTTTGGAAATACAGATATAATTGGTACTTCTGGCACTTCTTACGGTCGATTCAATTATAAACTCTTGTGGCGGCTGGTGACGGACTCGAACTGTTTGTTTGGCAAGGAGCAGATGTTGCATTTAGGCTCTTCAAGTCACATTGAACGATTTCGTTGCGCTGCCACATTCGTTGCGTTCGCTACATCGCTGTTGCGCTCTGCTCTCCTATCCACATTATGTACATTTTCTTGCTCATCATCGTCGTTCTTGACGTTTCCACTGTTAGTTTCAGCAGTTTATTGTTTTCATTTTATTTTGCAGACTTATGACTGGTGTATATATGTATGTACAAGTATATCGTATGTATGTTTGTACATTTGTATATTTGTACGAAAAGTTGTATGCAACTGTTTTACGCACATACATACATTTGTGCATACATATATAATTTTATAAGTGCATCACGGCAAAGCACATACATATGTACATATGTTGTGCAATAACCGCTGAAGTGATTTTGGCCGAGCTTCTGCTCCAATTTATGGTTATGAGTGGTCTTGATGTTTTTTTATCAAAAAATGGAGGGACCTACAATTTACTGGAAGCCACCTCCGAACGGCCGATGGAATTTTATGACGGAGCTTTTATTTTCATGTCCGCAATACTTCCCTGTCGAGGAGCGACCGAAATTAGAAAAATTAACCGGGTCTCGAACCCTGGCAGTAATCAATGCTATTCGGCTATTGCGATATAGCATATTCCATGTACAAATCATGCACATGCATATATATATATATATATATATGTGATTAATGGTAGACACTTGTGCACCATATCCTGGCGCATTTTAGACGTGGTTTGTTATGTGTGCTTTTTTTTTTTTTTATTCGTGCGTTTTTGGGAATGTTTATTCACAACTTCAGTGTTACATACGTCAAATGTCATTATCCACAGCAGTAAACTGGCTAAAATTGCTTGTACATTTCTTTCAGTGTGTGTATACTCGTATATGTGTGTATGCGCTGCTGTATAAAAGTTCTCTTAAGGCATCAGCGAAGTTCTTAAATGCACACATGCACACATGCATGTATGAATGTAAAAATGGTACTTAAAGTGTTTATCCCCACTATACAAGTATATTAGGGTGTGCGTTATTTGGCGCCTAAGTGATTTTTGTCCAATTTCTTCCAAATATTTGTGTGCGCGTTTGCGTTTTTTTTTCACGAATGCCCCGATCTTTTTTTCATTAAGACATGATTTTGTCTTTGTGTCAGGGACCAGGTTCGATTTGCCTGACTGTGTAATATAACTAGGTAAATTGAATATCAATATTATTTACGATACTTACAGAGGATTCAAAGATGAGAAAGTTCATATTTCAAAAATGGCGGTAGAGCTTAAACGACTTTAGCTTAATTTCGCTCTGGTTCGTATCTAGAAAATGCATGTTTTTCTCGTGAGTAATTATTAGTGATAAAAAGGGTGATCCAAGTAGAGGCAATTTTTTCAATAGCCTTTTTTTGACAGATCACGCCTGAGTCGTGTCAAACTGTCATGTTATTTTTATTCATGGAAAGACTTACGGCTGGACAACGTTTACGAATCATTCAACTTTATTACGAAAATTCCCATTCTGTAAAGAATGTGTTTCGAGCGCTTCGCTCAACTTATGGTCAACATAATCGGCCTACTGAACTTACTGTTCGCAACACCATCAGCCATCTTGAGACCCAGTATTCATTATTGGATAATATTCGACGCTGAGACCATAGAGAGTCGATCCATCGTCGTTCGCAGCAACTCGAACAGACGTATGGAACGACTTGGGGCATTTTACGTCGAGATCCTAAATTGAAATCGTATAAAATACGGCTTGTGCGAGAACTGAAGCCGCTCGACATTCTCAAGCGACATCGCTTCGCTCTATGGGCTCTTTTTCCGTTGGGGATATGTAAAGTCTAAAGTCTATGCGGACAACCACATTTCAATTCAGACCATGGAGCAAAACTCGAACGAGTCATCGAAAATTGGACTCAACGGATGGACCATCTGAGACGTAGCCGCGGCCAACATTTGAAAGAAATAATCTTCAAAAAATAAATACTAAATAATGTTCTTTCGGATGATAATAAACATTCCCCAATAAATTTGCATTTTCCGTGTTTTTTTTTCTTTAAAAAAGTAGAGAACCTCGAAATGGATCACCCTTTATATATATATATATTATATTTTACAAGAAATATAAATTTCATTTTATTTTAAAATCCTAAATCTGTTCATTCATTGACTGTTGGATGAAAAGTTGCCAAACCAGAAGGATTTCATTTGAAGATTGAAATCTTCCGGCCTGATAGTCAAATAATCTTGCTCTAAACTAGGAAATCTAATTAAGATGCATACATACATACATATGTAAAATGAATTAAGTTACTCATACGGAGTGGTGCACTATGCAACGTGAGTGGCGTGAAATCTTAAAAAAAACACATTATCGAAGAAAATTTTAGAAATAAAAATGTAGTAAAAAGCGATAAATAGCGAACACCTTAATGTGAATGCATGTAAATGTTTGTGAAATGTTTCGTTTCAATGTTGATATTGCTAATTTTACACTTTTATGAAATCCTTGCGTTTGCGCATTTCAAAAGGTTACTCTCAGCATTATCGCTCTCTTAAATTCGTGTTCTGTAGGCATGACTGTATAAGTTTTTTTTTTTTATAAACTCTGCCACAACCGACGTTACTCCCTAACTGAGTCCGCTCACTTTGGGGAGATACTTGCATTTGTAGCACAATGAATCAGCCGAATTTTGCACATGTTGGCTGTTGTTGACGTTGTTATGCGAATGTGTTTACATGTGCATACATATGTACATACATATGTATACGTACGAACATATGTATGTACATATGTATAATCATCTGCAGACACTGAGGTAAACAGAACAAAAGTGTATGGATATCTCATTTCAAAATAAATAATCGAATGCTTACATATGTACCTGTGTACAAGTATATGTATGTCACAGACATACATATGTATATATAAACAAACATATGTTTGTACCTCGTACTTTATGCCAATGATATGTACATATGTATGTGCACACATACTATTTCATACCTGGACTTGGAAGAATCATTCTGTTTACTATCATCCAATGCGTTCCAGCGACTTTTATTCAAATTTGTTAACTTTATTTCATTGTAACATGTATGTGATCGAGCAACCTTACTACTAACTACTATGTACATACATATGTAGGTACTTACTTGTAGATAAACAAACATGCAAATAAATATTTGCATCAAATTTAATAGCTTTATAAACATTAGAACCAGTTCTTAGTTTGGTATATTCTAAAAAATCAATCACGCATATTGCATCAGATACACCGATATCCGTCACTTCGTTAATCGTAATAAGTTTGACAACGAACAAAGCGTATCGCTCTTCGAACGGACTGGAATGCATTCGGCGTTGTCATAATTAAAACTATAGCGTAAAAGCTTAACTGTACCGGCATGTGTTCCCGGCAATGTCAATACGCACATACATATGTTTGTTTGTACGAGTGCATGCATCAAACAAATATAAAAAACTTACATGCATGTCACAAGCCATACATATGCATATCTACACACATAAATAAGTATGCATACATATGTACAAATAAACATTTGCATATATGTATATATATATGCCGAAAATCGCTTCAGCGGTTACAAAGCGCCAAATATATATAAATATATATATATATGCAGGTACAATACTTAGTAAATCACAAAAACTCTTCCATCTCTCTCCCAATCTGTAGAACCGTAATATTTTTACCAATAAAAATCGTACTTCGCAACCTCATTTCTCTTCAGCAATCTCTTATTTATGTAACGACTACCCATCTTTCATACGAGTATTTTTTTTATCAGAGAGAGAGCAAACTGTTGACCAGCTCTCTTTGTTAACGGAGATGAAATAACAGTATCTGGTAGCCCGTATAACATACATATGTATGTATCATGTGCTGCGGCCTCAATATGTATGCCTTTTCATTGGCGTAGCGCCGTTAACGCGCCAGTCCTTTCTTTTTCATTTTCTTTTTCTTGTTGTTTAGCGCCAATCGGAGGCACCAAAGGAAACCAGGACCTTCCCATATGATCTTTCCTCCTGCTGTCAAGTTACTCTGCGTTAGATTTGAAGATTGGCGTTGCTATTATTGTTAGTACTTGTTCCAAGATAGGCGAAATGCATGATTGAAGCAAAGACACGAATGCGCTGATTTTTTTGCTTAAAGACCGGAGATATTGCGTATTGTCTTAATTCGCCTTCGCAATCTATTTCGTCTTCAACCGGTTGTTTGTTTGCTATCTTTAGCCACAAGTATAAGCACTTAACTTATAGGTACCCAAAGTTCAAAAATCTTAGTATTTCAAGAAATTCGCTCCCTTTTCATCATCATAACTATGTATGATGTACATAGATAGTGAAATAAAATTGATACTCAAAAATTCAAATACTCATATCAACTGTTGACTTCCATCTGTCTGTTTTTTGGTCATTGAAGTTTATAATAATGATTCAGGAGATTTTAAACAAAAAAAGGAACAGAGCTAAGTAAGCGCAACAAAATATAAAATGAAATATTGGAAATCGTATAAATCGGTATTATTGAGCTTACAAGTTTGCAGTTTTTTCATAGATTTATCCGAAATCCTGACCCATTGACCAACCGTTCCGCTAAGTGATTCAAAAGAAATAAGTTGCTTTGAAGGCCTATTAGGCTTCATAACTATGTACATATATATTTATCTATGTATGTATGTATGCATTTATGAAGTGGGCACCAAAAGACACGCATACTTACACAGCGATCCTTTCGATTTCATACTACGCGAAATCGTATGAGCATCGAAAATGTTCTCGTATTTGTTGCATACTCATTTATATACACATGCATACATATACATATGCCAAGTGTGTTACCATTTAAACTGCTTTGACAATGAGTCATCTGATTTCGGCCGAAATGTCATAGACGTTGTCCTCGTTCTACACTCATTCGTATATGTAAACATTTGTATATATATATTTATAGGTATATATGTATGTACATATATTCGAGCTGCAGTCACAAGTGTTGACATATTCACATATTTACGAATAAATGCGCCAAATTTTTTTTTTTTTTTTTTTTGCTAACTTTGTCGCTGTACGAATCAGTGATGAAGATAACTTGCCACAATTGTACTCCAAAGAGCACTATAACACCATTGCCTGTTTTAAAAATTGGGTAAAATGTAAATTTTGTGTATTGAATAAGTACGAAGTTATGTCACTGCACGATCCTCATCATCCTCACGATCCTCATGATCCTCTCGACATTAGCTAGAAGGCCGAAGTGGTCGAAAACAAAAAACTCAAAGTTTAATTTTAAGACCTCACACTTGCAAGTCGCACCTGTTTATACCTGGTATGAATTATATAATAAACAAAGATACCAAGTTTTCCTTGATCTTATGTAAACACCTGAATAACCTCAACAACAACAAAAAGTAGAAGAACATAAATCTAAAAGGTATTAAAAGAAAGGCGGCCGAGATAGCCAAGTGGTTAGCATTGCGCACTGCCATTCGGAGGGCCTGGGTTCGAGCCCAGGTTCGAGCAACATCAAAAATTATAGAAAGTAAATTTTTCTAATTGCAGTCGCCCTCGGCAGGGAATGTCAAGCCCTCCGAGTGTATTTCTGGCATGAAATAAAGCTCCTCATAAAAATCCATCAGCCGTTCGGAGGCGGCATAGAATAAACTGTAGGTCCCTTCATTTGTTGGTAAAAACATCAAGACGCAAAACCACAAATTGGAGGAGGAGCTCGGCCGAAAATCGCTTCAGCGGTTACAAAGCGCCAAATATATATATATATATATATATATATATATATATATATTTTAAAAGAAAGTTATTGAGTCTACACAACTACATGTAAGCACCTACGCGGTTCTCGTTAGTTAGTGCACTAACCTATGGCTTTCATTAGGATAACTGTAGATTAAGATACCAGCTTTGCCAGCGAAACTCTCCTAAGAAGTTGAATTATCAGATGGACTCAAAAGTACAAGCGCTGGTAGGATGAAAAAACACGCAAACAACACGCCTTGTTAATTTCCAATTTCAATTATGATTTTCGAAGTTAATGTAGAATTGAAGGTATAAATTTCTACACATATTTTTATCATCCTAAATTTTCTACTGGGAGTGTTGCCTTCAAAATGTAAGCGCATTTATTCTGCCTTCCTTTGATATTATAAAATTTAATAGGTTGCAGCAACAGTTTTTAGCTCGCCAGTGAGAGTTATTTTTTGATGGTCGATTTTTTTTACGAAAATAAATATTCTACAATTGCACATGTACATATGAGCGAGTATGTACATACATACATACATACATATGTACATGCATACAAATAAAGTTCATGGTCAGTTAGGGCAGCTACTAACATCTGAATTATATTAAATGACTCATAGCTCTGCAAAACGAAGTATCCACGTGTTTATATGCATGTACATATGTACATAACAAAAATGTAAGGACGTTGCTGTATTTGTTTTATAGATTTTCACTATCCAAAAAGAAACACGCATATGTGGTTTAGAGCCACTGCTGCTGCTAATAAGACTTGTTAATGATTATAACGTTCGAGTGAAACCCATTGTTAAGATGTATTTATCTAATTCTCGCCTTGAGTGAATTTGCATTCCGATCCGCAAATACCTTAGAGTTGAACCTTTATAAAAAAAAAAAATCTCCGTTTTACACCTATGCATCTATGAATATTACGATTGGTAACCTTTTAATCTAATTTTAACTGCCCTAAAGTTATAACTACAGGTCTGTGCCTTTGGAAAGGGACTTTTATATTTCTGTTATGTCCTTTCGTAACTCTTCGCTACTTACTATAAGTTTTGAGCAAATTCTTCGAAGGAAAGCAAATTATACAATCAAAATACAGCATTAATATTGAAAATATTCGAAAGTTCAAGTTTTTAGTTCTGGTCGGATCGACATCCAAAATTATAGAAAATTAATTTAATTAATTAATAAGGTTAATTTTTCTAATTTCGATCGCCCATCGGTATGGATTGTCAACAACTCCGAGTGTATTTCAGATATGAAATAAAAAGCTCCTCATAAAAATCAATTTGCCGTTCGGTGGCAGCTTAGAATAAACTAAATTTTTGGAAAATCTTCAAGACGCACACCACAAATTGGGGAAAAAAGCGTTTCGGCGGCCAATTATATATTTATGTGATGCAAATGTGGAAAATATGATGAATTAATGAACCACTGAGGATGAATATAAGAATACATTTTCTCCTCAACTTTAGTTTTTGAGCTATTCAACAAAAAATAAATTTTTTGCATGGTTTCTGACAAGAAATAACAACATAAGGCAATATATACAAAGAAATAATTCTGAAAAATCGAGATTATTAAAAAATATTTTTTTGTGTTTTTCTAAATTAAAAATATAGACGAGAGTTTTGTTTCAAAACTTTACTTTTTATTCGTGACATCTTTTCGATTTTATTCAGAGAATTAAAATGTATATATAATGTCCATACGATATACATATGTACTTGTATATACGTGAAAACGTACGAGGTGAGTTTATTAAGCGAAAAAAGGCAAAAGAATGCCCGAAGAAAAGTTAAGTTTCTGACCAGAAAAGTGTGAGCCACTTCCATTAACAGCTAACAGTTTTCTCCTTCTTATTTGTATAAGTTCTTCGACGGCGCCATAAACGTGAACTTTCTCATTGGGTCACCGTAACTTCCTTATCGGCGTATTTTGTTATTAAGAATTCTTATTACTCTGACCTAACAGAACAGCAGCTGTAAAGTGCTAACAAATAATACACGTGTGAGCTCCCAGCTGATTTTATTGACGGTGGTACTACATTCAAAATATAAATATGGAAACATTCAACTCTCAACCTGGCTTTTGTCCCGTGTGTGGTTCCATTCTACCGCTTTTAAATACAGTTGGGAATGTTGTATGTTACAACTGCAAGAAGGAATTTCCTCCAAATGGTAAGTCAAAAGAAAAATTCCAAATCGAAATACTTGAATTTATTTTATTTAATTTTTAGTTTTTGGAGCGCAAGAAGTAGACTACACAATACATTTTAACAGTTATGATCCCGAGAAAATATTCTTAAAAAATAAGAATCATTCAGACGATGAAGCAGAAGGACCTGTTGTCGAACGAAAATGTTCAAAATGTGGTCACATGCAAATGTCGTATGCAACTTTACAGCTCCGTTCTGCGGATGAAGGACAAACAGTATTCTTCACGTGCCTTAAATGCAAGTAAGTATAAAATTCAAGTTCCTTTTAAAAACCGTGTGAATTCGCATTCTTTTATTTTACAGATTTAAAGAATCGGAAAATTCATAACTTCAAAGAAATTGTATTACTTCTGATATTTTTGTTGAAGTTATAGTTAATGCCAAAATATATTCAATAACAAAAAATTTTTTTTATTTTTTTCATTTAACTCGATTTTGTTTTCTCCAGTTCTTGGGACTTGTCGCTATCCGAGTCATCTTCCTCGGTGTCTTCCTCACTAACTTCGTAATCATCATCGTCATCGCTTTCAATATCCAGAGCATAACTTGAGCTAGCATCAGCACCATAAGCTCCAGTTTCATAATATGAACTTCCGCCATATTCGTCTCCCTGTTGTTGACGACCAAACTTATGAGATCTTGTTGACATACTCAAGTCCTTTGTCACTGAAGTTTCATAGTTACATTTTGGACACGGAATCGCTTTATTCTTCTCATATTTAAATCCTTTCCTGCGAACGTGATCCTCACAATAACATGTTTTGCAGCGCAAACAGGAATATTGTCCTAGACGATTGCAGCTCTGACATTTAAAATTCTCTGATTCAAGGACCTGACATGATGCCTGATGTTCAAACTGATCATCTTCGCATAAGAATCCATCACAAAATGAACATTTGAAAATACGACCACCATGCTCCCAAACCCCGCGCTCGCACTCAAGACAAATAGCATTCTGCAGTGGACAAGTGCAAGCATGTGACTGGAGGCACTTTCGTCCGTGGCAAACCCAAGCTTCACAAAAATCACAAACTGCTCCAACCATACCAAGACCAGTTGTGAATACACCAGGGTGTTTTACGACACAATCACCCGTTTTTAGCATGCACTTCACCTTTCCGCAATGAGCACATATTGGCAAGCGTTGAAGACTTTGACAGAAGTAGCAAAACGCTCTGCTCTTCTGCTTCTTCTCACATTTTTCACATTCCATTGGTGCATTACAAGGCATATCTGCAAGTGGTGTTTCGCGACTCCGGATCTCCTTCAGACGTAGTTTTTGCTTTTCAGCCTTTTTCCTTTGACCAGTTTTCTTTTTCGGCATCTTCAATTCTGTATCACTCCACTTACAAAAGTATATAAAAGCCCATATGCCCAAATGTCCAAATGTCCAAATGCCACCTGAGCAAGTTTACCTAACAATTTATTTGCCAGTGTTGAGAAAACCACTGCTAAGTAACCTTTATTATCGACAAATTTGACAATTGTTTTCTATTGTGATTTACCATCTATTGTATCAGAGAACGTAGAAGAACGTCGGATTGTATTTACATGTGTTAAATACAACTATTTTTTAAGCACATTAATAGTGCGAATCATTTTTCAGCATTTTTTTAAATTAAACTATTTACAAGATAGGTTTTCAAATCCCATTTAAAGTAACAGTTGGATTGCAAATTTAATACTAATTGGTTAATTTTATTCTATCGCTAAAAAAAAACAGAATGTCGGGTTCCGTTCATTGTCAATTGTGGATGGGTAGTGTAAGTAAAGGAAAAATATTTATACATACTTTGATATAAAGTTCAATATGAGATCATTAATTAATTACAGTTAGAGGCATATATGACTGAAAACTTTATAATAGCAGCATTTCGCAAAATGGGCGAAGAACCGACAACAGTACGTCTAATGAGGAATAAGTATACGGGTGAGCCGGCCGGCTATTGTTTTGTCAACTTTGCTACTGATGAGAGTGCCATGGATGCTATGCATAAATTGAATGGCAAGCCAATTCCTGGTACAAATCCAATAGTTCGATTTCGTTTGAACAGCGCAAGCAATTCTTATAAACTGCCAGGAAATGAGCGAGAATTTAGCGTATGGGTTGGTGATCTAAGTTCAGATGTTGATGATTATCAATTGTATAAGGTGTTTTCGACAAAATATACTTCTATCAAAACAGCAAAAGTAATTTTAGATAGTTCTGGATTTTCAAAAGGATACGGTTTCGTAAGATTTGGTATTGAGGATGAGCAAAAGTCTGCTTTGTATGATATGAATGGATATATTGGCTTAGGCACGAAGCCTATTAAAATTTGTAACGCTGTACCAAAACCAAAGAACGAATTAGGCATAGCACTGGGTACATCGAGTAACTATGGTTATGGTGGTGCCGGTCTAAGTACTGTCCCATCGACAACAACGACAACCACAGACTATTCGCAATATTACGATCCGACAAGCACATATTGGCAGAATTACAATTCTTGGCAAGGATATTATGATCAAAGTGGAGCAGGAGCTATGACAGATCCAAATAGTGCCTACTATCAGCAATCAATGGCCCAATCACATGCAAACCCCCAAACATTGGCACAACACGCAGAGGCATGGAGTGCACAGCGAACCGCTCAATATGAGCAACAAGCAGCAGCTGCTGCTGCAAATAATGCTCCGAATGGAGTTGAAGATGATGATTATGCTTTGGTGGAACACAAGCATACATTGGATATAGATAAGTTAAACCGGGATACATTGGATGCCGACCGTTTATTGTATGATGCCCTCGAGAGTTCTAAATGGTTACCACTTGAACAATTAGAAACTTTCTAATATTTAATTTAATTATGTACTTAGCTTGTACTAAATATATTAAAAATCAAATAAAGGTAATAAAAGCAGTAATTTTTATATAAAAAAAGTTGAAATTTTTGTCCAGTTGAATTTAATTTTTATCCCAGATGCTTAGTTTAGAAACAAATTTGCTATTCATAGCAATTCCATTTTCATTTATTGTGTTTTAATTTAGAAATATAAATTTATTCTTAATATGTACACTTAATTCAAACGAATTTTTATTTTCATGCATAACTCCTAAATATTTCTTTGCGCGTTAAGTTTCTATGGACAGTATTATTTAAGGTAAAAATAAACTAAACTTGCGAAATAAAGATTAAAAGTTGGAAGAATTTAAAACCTTCAACTAATAGTAAATCAATGTAAAATGTGCTAAGATTTAGTCTTTCGAATCGCTTTAAATGGGAGAGTGCCCAAACAAGATTTACAAAACATAAATAGCATACGAGTGTTGAGAAATAACCTTTGAACTCAATAAAAGCAATTTTCGTGAATTCAACACATGAAAGTTTGTCGACCTTAGAATTTACAGTTTGAATTTTATTTGGCTTTCTTTGATTCTTTCTTTTTATTTGTTCCACTGTTAATAGATGTATCTTTGCCCTCCTTCTTTTCAGGTTTCTCTTCAGGATGATCTTCGTAACTGCAATAAGTAACATAATTATTTATATTTTTCAATACATAAGCAACTATACTTACGCAAATAGTGATTTCAATTCACCTCGCACTAATGCTACTAACAATGGAGTTCCCATACAGGCTGGAACTAGGTAAAGCAATGCAGGTTGAGCATGTTTGAAAACATGCATTACAAATATAGTTGCCAACAGTCCAAGGAAGTATGCTACTAATGTAGAATAAAAGTAAATTCGGCTTTTGCGCTTGGAGCTATGATCAAAACGTAAAAGTAAAGCTATAAATATGCCAGGAATAACTATGTCCCCTAATCCCAGCATGGCGAAATTTGTTCCACTTAATCCATTTGTTGGCAAATCTTGTGGGAAAACTAATTTAATTGGTGCCTCAAAGCTTTTTGCTACTGTAACCATCACGTTTGTTCCAAATACCCAGAAAACGTCATAGAAAAATAAGCCAGTTAATAATATACATCCCGTGACAATGTTATTAAGGTGCAACAATTCTACTCCATTTACAGCAAATGCCAATCCGAACATATTATTAGCGATCCAGTGTTTTTTATATAAATACCATATTCCAATTCCAGACGAAATGGCCAAGCAAATGATGTCATGCGTCGAGAATTTATAATTTATAATATCCTCTTTGTGCTTGCCCTCACCCTTGGTGAAGTGCATATGGAAAGGTATTTTCGGCACAGCAGTAGGCATTAATGAATTAACAATTGGGCTAAGAAGATGGGCCAGAGCAATGACACCCAAGCAGAAAAAGTAGCCAGTTAGGAGAAGATTTATATGATCCTTTGAAAAAATTTTGAAAAACATATAAAGCCCAAAAAGCGCAGCTGAGGCGATGAATGGAAAAAACATCGCATCTTTTTTTGACATTGTTTCTGCCTTTTCGCCGCTTACCTGAAAGAAAAAAATGAGATAACTTTTTTCCTTAATATTCACTGATGGGAACATATATATGTATATACACATGTGCTTAGAACTCGCAGTTTTTTTGTTTACATATACATACATATGTATTCACACTTACCTTCTTAAGTTTGTGCAATTTTACGGAACGTATTGAACCGAATACAATTGGAAGCATGGCCATAACCACTAGACTACCATAGGCTACTATGATGCCTTCTGGCGTGGCAGGAATTTTCTCATTTGTTATAGTTTCACTGGTCGCATTCTCCACCGCATCTTTTACGCCTTCTGCAACAGTCTCCGCCACTTGTTCCGACATTTAAAGAATGTAAATAAATGCAAAGCTTTGAAGATTCGTTTCACTATTTATATTAATAAGTTGACCACGCATGCAATAGATAAAAATATAGAAAAGAAAGTGTTCTCCAATTGTTGCACCAACTCTTCTTCTTGACAATAAACTTAGTGATGTGTCAAAACAGGTTGGTAGTAATGTGAAAACGTGTCATTTACTGGGAGATACCATATTTCAAGTTTAATTGTTATTTAGGAGCTTCAAACCGATGACAGATAGAACTTTTCACTGCACGACATTTACACCCACAAACCGCGAAATACTCTGCCACTCTTTTCACCAGCTGGACGAAGGAGTACCGGCTTGAAGGTCGAGTAAAAATTCCGATCACGAACAACCCAAAGTTACTGGGAGCCACATTCGATAGCTTGCACTCCTTCACTCCGCATACGACTGCAATTGCCACCAAAGTACAAAGCCGCAACAAAATCCTCAAATCGCTAGCCGGTAGCACCTGGGGGAAGGACAAAGAAACACTGCTGGCAACGTACAAGACCCTTGGCCGGCCGGTCGTAAACTATGCTGCGTCGATTTGGACGCCGGGGACTAGCGTGACGCAGTTAAAGAAGCTACATACCTGCCAGAACACCGCCCTTCGGACCTTGACGGGAAACCTCCTGATGGCGCCAGAGCACCACTTACACAGTGAAACATCCATGCTCCCAGTTAAGGAGCATAACGTTATGCTGTGTAAGCAATACCTGCTGGGATGCGACCGTATGGATCATCCTAACAGGCACCTATTGGAAGCCGAACCACCACCTAGGCACATCAGGAAGGGAGTATTTGACTGCCGGGTCGACATACAGCAATACGGATAAGACCTGCTGTACACGAAGGCGTACAGACAGGCCATGAATACCATTCAGATCACCACCCATCGCAGAACAAGAGCTCGAGCTGCCTCGTGAGACCCGCGTAACCCTGGCACAATTAAGATCTGGATACTGTAGTAGGCTTAATTCCTACCTATCCAGACTCGACCCTGACGATATATATATGACGATACTAACCACCTCTTTGCATGCCCACTTAACCCGACTCATCTAACACCCCTCTCGCTTTGGTCCGAACCCGTCAAAACAGCACGTTTCCTGGGCCTCCCGTTAGATGAACTCGATGATTGAAACTAAACTTGCACCCTAACGGGGTTGGTGTATGCCGCAACAACAACAACAACAACAACAACCCCTCCAACTTGAATTTTCGACTCTCACGACAGCCGGTTCTACGTATCGGAATTGACCCGGATTTTATCCGGTCAAGGGCTGTTACCCTTTCGTCGACCTAACCCCTTTAGGTCATCAGGTAATCTTAGTTTTAAGTTATCAATGGAGCAACACCTTTCAGCAGATCTGCTCCAAATCCTTCTCAACAGCACAAGCCCTCACTGCACTGCCTTCAGCATAATTTCCCACTTTTGGTAACTCCCCCCAGGCTTCCACGGCCCAGCGGAGCTCCCGCAGCATGACTCCCAATCCTCTTTCCTTAATTTAACTGCAACGGACTCCAAGGAAAGGAAAGATCGACGGGGGAGTCGACTTCATGAGGCAGGAGCACCTGCCAATAGCTGCGATCCAAGAAACAAAACGGAGTGCTTCCTCAGATCTTCTGAGCCGGGCTAACTACAACTTTATGGGTTTTGGGTGACTTTAACGCGCATCACGATCTTTGGAATTCATGCCTGTCAAAGGGTCGTCGAGGAATGGAGCTGGCGGAAAAAATAAACGACTCGACATTCTGCACAATGAATGGAGAAGCCCCTACCAGGATTTTGGGTAACTTTCATAGCTCGCCTGAAATAAGAATAGTTAGCCGGGTTGGGTTGGATTTTAATCGCCTCTTAGGGTAGGCATACCATACCGCGGGTAAATTCTTGAACTCCTAACCCGCAAGGGGTTACATGTTCTGGTTCTTATTGGCTAATGATTTTAGTGAACACTGTAACTATTAGAACATCATTATCGACAACGATTTAGTAGCAGCCAACTTCACCTTATATGATGAATTGACTTGTCATTCCCGGCTATAAGAAATTTCTGTTTGGAAATTTTATACTTGTCGTCAAATAAAATTATATTAGATATAACTGTTTGCAATGGAGACAATTTTGGGAATACGTGGGGAAGATTTTGCCATTGTGGCTGCTGAGACAACGCAGGCTCGGTCCATAGTTGTAATGAAAGAAGGTAAATAAATGTGTTTTTTCTTCGGTGGAGAAGTTATAAGTTAGAAGTATTTTTAATCTGGTTATCCTGTTTTTTAGATGAAAACAAAATCCACAAGATTTCCAACAGTCTTGCGTTTGCAACAATTGGAGAATCTGGTGATACTGTGCAGTTTACGGAATTCATTTCCAAAAATATCGCCCTCTACAAAATGCGTAACAATTATGAACTGTCTCCACAGGAGGCCGCACACTTCACTCGGAAAAATCTTGCCGATTATCTTCGTAGTAGAACACCTTACCAAGTGAATATGATGATTGCTGGGTAAATACAATACTGTAATTGTTCGATAAAAAGTTTTTATAAAAAATACATTTTTAGCTACGATGAACAAACGCAGAAGGCAGCATTGTATTTTCTCGATTACTTGGCTAATTCTGTTGAAGTTAAATATAGTGGACAAGGCTACGGCGCAATGTTTTGCCAAAGTATTTTTGATAGAGAATACAAAAAAGGGTTAAGCAAAGAAGAAGCCTATAAAATTCTTGAGCATTGCGTTAAGGAAATACAAAAGCGTCTGGTAATAAATCAAAAGAATTTTAAAGTCGCCATTGTTAATAAGGACGGGTTTAATTGGATGCCTGATATAAGCGCCAAAAATATCTGTAATTAACGATAAATAAAGACGTTATCATAGAAAAAAAAAATAAACCAATAAAAACCCAGCGATGGGCTGATTTTTTTTACACAGTTTAATCTCATTTCGAATAAAGTGAAAAGCACTTAATTTAAACACATCATAGCTCCACACAAAATCTTAAATAAAAAGAGAGTTTTTGGGCTTTATAAAATATTAAAGACCTATTGTTAGCGCAATAACCTTGACTTTTATTTGTAAAACTCAAGAACAAAATTCTAACTATGTACACATACATATATTTTATGGAGAAATTGATGGCGGCCAATCTAAATCTATTTCCACGACATCAAGCGCTACGATATCAATAGGTTGCCCTATCAACGATGCTACTGATGGCATGGTTCGTCCGAATTCCCCATGCACTAGTTCTTTAATATAAGTACCCGCTTGAGTTACAATATCAAGTATTATTAAACATTTATTTTTTTGACAAACTGATGCCTTTAAACTATACACTGTTCGGGGACGTGTATGGAGTGGTCGGCGATGTAGTACTCGCACAGGTGTCTTTTGTTGAATTTCAAAACCTTGTGGTAAATCCAATTTTTTTAACATATCAATCGTTGCCTCAGTACCGATTTTACAGAGTGCTCTGTAGCATTTCCGTTTATGTTCTTCTCCCATTTTTATATGTGATAAGTCTTCCCGTTTCACCATCTGAATATCGCGAACAGATACCTTTTGGGATTTATCTATACTATTTTCAATTTGATGGACTTTTTCGGAATTCAGCGATGAATGAATAGCATTTGGTATTTCCAATACAAATGGTCGTCCAGCTCCAAGGCAGCGTACATCTACATCCTCTCTACCACTTGACATAAAATTTACTTTTTTGGGATCGTTACTGTGATAAAAAATCTTACACTATACAAAATATGTATGAATATTAAAAGTGAGATATAATTACCAAAAATAATTAGCGATATTACGAATAATAATCTCCTCTATACTGTCATCCATAACTCTCTCACCATTTAAAACCCATGGTGTGTGTGATAGTTTACGTGAAATCTTTCTGTATCTCCCAGCTACATAAACTGCAGGTCCACGTAGGGAAATAGAATCAAATTTAAGACCTTCACTTGGGATGAGAGGCGGCACGTCAAATATTTCTTTGAATAATTTCGAGCTTACTCTTGCAGGTGTATATTTTCTTTCAATCAATGATCTCGAAATGTGTTCATACTTTTGACCCTTTTTTCTGGGATTGATTATATTGTTTAATTTTTCTAATCTGATAATTCCTTCTTCTTCTTGTGAATGACTTAAATTTATTGTAACCATAATTCCATTGTTTATATCATAGGACTTCTTAAGTTTTTCGCAAATAGTTGGATTCAATATCAGTTTTATTGCTTCTTTTAATGAGACATCCGGAGCACGATCCAAGCTGACATTATCGCCAAACTTATCTATCAATGCGTACCACATGGATAACTGACGTAACTGGAGTGCTATTGGTATACTCATGGCAATAACAATACTTTCGCAATCATATTTGCCAATGTTGGTACTAGATATAGACGAAAGCAGTTGATCTCTGAAATCATCGGAAAACAGGTCAAGACAAGTTGGGCAGACATTACCACGTTTCTTTTTATTTACGGGATCTTCTGTAATCTGATCTGAATTCCCTTCGTACACAACGTTAACCTGCGGCATTTAAGTTAATAAGAGATAAAGAATTATTTCAGTCTATTTACCCTTTCAAAATATTCTTGCTTGTTTTGATATTCATTACCACGGGCTTTAAGATAGCGTAATTGACAAAACAGACAAACGCTGCACCTTTTCAAATAATCCACAAGATCCTGATTTTTCATTTTTACATTAAAGTTTTACTGAATCCGATGCCTTGGCCTGCCTTACCAATTAGTAATCAAATCAAACGTGGTTAAGCGCTGTATTGCCGACATTGCAGAAAACAGCTGTGCGATTTGACAATTCGGAAGCAACAAAAAATTTAGTTCATACAATTTTCATCTGCGGAAATTCGTATAAAATAGCAAAAGTGCTACATAAATAGGTAATTAATTAAAAGAGTGGCGATTATAATAACCATCGCGAAATAAAATAAGCCGATATGAATTAATTTTGTAATTTAATTAGCGAACCTTGAACTAAGAGAATGTTACGTCACTTCATCAAACAAAGAGATATGTAGTTTTTTTGTTTTAAGAACAACTGCTTTCTATGAACGATTTTTTAAGGTGTAAGGACTAATAAAAAAATTTCGGTATTGTTTTGCAGCATCCGAAATGTCTCTGGGACCATTCTTTCGCACTCCATTTACTGATTTAACTGGTTGTTTGATCAATCACCAGACTTACGAAAAATGTGGTAAGATGGAAATGGACATGATGGAATGCTTAGAAGCTTACGGAGTTGGAAGAGGAGAAAAGATGTGTGCGGATCTTATAGCTGATTTCCGTGAATGCCTATCATCGCGGAAACAACTTTTGAGGTTCCATGTAGGTTTATAAAGTGTATAAATTAGGATTTTATATTAAATTTAATGGAATATTTATATACCGTAATTTACAGGCAATGCGTAATGAGCGTTTAAAACAGTACTATTTTGGTGATCGCAAAAGGGAAGAATTATATGCAGATCCTCCTCGAGTTGACGCTTATTAATGAACTACAATTTTGAACTAATAAGATACTTTAATACCTTATCGTTTGCTATAGACTTAAACATAAATGAATAAAATTTGTGTTTTAAAGTAGATGGAAAAGTGTACAACATCTTGTATAGAGCTTTTTCGATCTTATTAAACCTATCCTTCCAATGGGTATATGTTTATATGAAGTAACCAAACCTAGTTGGTATTTAATAGCTTTTTATGTATTAAGAAAAATAGTTTCGGATATATTATTTCTCTTCACAATGACGGTGGAAGAGTTTCATATAAAATTTGCTCCAAATTTGCTAACAAATGAAACTTCGAATATAGAGAATATTTCCGGTAACATTTAAATACAGCTCATTGTGAGAGTTAGAAGTTAAATGAACCGGACTTTCTTGTTTTATCTTAAATTCGTTAAACAAAGGCATATAAATACATATCCATACATCACTTTGTTGAAACGAAATAAAGCATATGCTTTTGTTTACATTTGCTGCTGAAGGCAGTTTATTAGAGCAAAAATAACCGACATCAGTACTTATAGATACTGTTTTATCCTTCTTGACGCACTGCGCGTGCTTGAAAATCCTTAAGGGCCAAATCATACGACTCGTGCAAAATGTATGCTTTACAAAGCATGCTTTTTCTCATGGACCTACAGGCCTGTGATCCAGGGCATATATTTAACTATCATTTTCATATATAAAGGAGTTCATTTTTGTGACGAAAAAAAGTAGTAGTATTTGGATGTATTATTTGAAAGTAACATCTTGACAACAACGGTTTATTTGTAATATTTTGAACTTATATGTGCCGAACTTTACCTTTAGCGACATCTCACTCGCTAGAAGAAATAGAATGCAAGCAATAATTTCAAGCACATGAAAACGCCCCTTAAAGTATTTGCCAAATGACAAATACATATGACAGCAAATAAGTGACAACAACGTATTTACATATGTATCTACATATATACACCTGTGATTATGTATATATTTGTATATATATAGATACTTGACATTTGCTCTTATCAGAAATAACATTGTTCTACAGAGGAAAATATTTTACGGATTTGTGGCGGAATAAGTTGCAGAGTTTATACCATAAATAGGATATTTACAAAAATGTACGAAATGATAAAAGTTCAATTAAAAATATATATTAAACTTGTACTATGAATCTCTGACATTGGAATTATTGAAAAGTGTCAATTGACAATGGAACTAATACAAATTGCTTAATTATTTAATTTGAAATACGATAATACAAAAAATTGAGTGGCCATATAAAGCAAACAATTATGTATGTGCATAAAGAACAACTTCGTTGAAGTCCTACCAATGAGCAGCGAATAGGAGTATCTCCTTCCGACCTTCAGGCAACCTTCAGCTGCGTCTCACGTGTACATCATTTTTTATCGGTTTAACGCTCTTGTAGACACTTTGAGCAAAGCAATTGAAATGCTTATTTCATGTGTTTAACCACATCATTGCCGCTGCTAAGTAACACAAAATAAACAAAATTAGGGTTATAAATTTAAAAAGTCGTCATAGTCGAATTTAGTGTTAAGAGTGCAGTGAACGAACAATTATAAACAGGCCGACGGATAATCATTGAATTTTAAGTGAATAAAAAATATATATATACACATATCTCTATGTACAACAAACATATGTATACACTGATACTGTTACAAAGTTCCCTGCACACATATGGTTAAGGTTATTTATACTATATGCAACTCCAGCCAGACGCAGTGATAAGGCAATAAGGCAGTAAGCTACTCATAAGCCAGTAGTTTAAAGTGTCATTAATCAATCTGCTTAAAGTTTGTATATAAAGGTATATCTGCACACATATTTATGTATGTACATATACTTTTGCCTCTAACTGAAAAACAAAATTAACTTTATTAATACTGTGTCCAAGTACCTACTTTAATTGAGATACTCAGATATACATACATACATACATACATACATACATACATATTTATATACGATCCGTCTGTATATATATTTATTAAAATTACCAACTTATAATGTTAACAAGTTTATTTGTAGTGAGTCCTTTAATTGAGGACTCCTAACATATCATTAACACATTTCACTTTATGCAAATCTATGCAAATAGTTATTAATGTTATTGCTGTTTTAAATATCTAATGAGAGTTTTTGTCTTTATTTTATTAATTTTTAGATTCATTAGAAGCTCATCTTAACGAAATCAATTGAATTATAAATACGTAACCATTCGAAACGAATGCTACATAAGTTATTTGCAACAGTAACAAGGAAGAGATTACAATGAGCGAACGTGAGTTACAAAGTTGTAACTCTGGTGGACAATTCATGGATCGTGGACGCATGAATCAAAATGGGGTTGTACAACCTCTCCTTACAGGTGAGTTTTTACACACATGCCATATGTATGTATGTACCACTAACAGTAAATAATTTGCATTTAAAACAAAATCTTTGCGCAAATAATATAACCTGAGGAAGTGCAAATTGAAGAGTTTGCTTCTTTTTCGAGCTTTGGTGTAATTCAAGCAGCTTTACAAAAAATTTAACAACATTATTAGAATAGAATGTATTTTACAACAAATTATAGAATTTTCCTAAAACATTTCCCGATCATAATAATAAAATAATATAATTGTGGGTCTAGGAACGTCTGTATAAATTCCACACATTTGACTACAGATATGTATATACTTATCGATATATATTTTTGTTCAATAACTTAATTCTCACCTCTAAATCCGTTAAGAAAACTAAAAGGAATAATCAATAATAAAAAATCTGCATAATATGTACATATATTCAGAGAATATTAATAATGTAAAAATTTAAAATTTCAGATTTATACCAGATTACAATGGCATATGCTTATTGGAAGTCGGGAAAAACGGATGACCAATCAGTGTTTGATTTGTTCTTCCGAACGAATCCGTTTCATGGTGAATTCACTATATTCGCTGGACTGGAAGAATGCCTAAAGTTTTTGGACAGCTTTCATTATTCGGATAGCGGTGAGTGTTATATATACTTTTAAATTTATCCAATGAGAAGTTAGTAAATTCTTTTTATATTAGATATTGACTATCTGAGGCAAACATTACCCGAAGGTGTAGAAAATAATTTTTTCGATTACTTAGCCGGCTTAACGGCTAAAGATGTTACATTATACGCCATTGATGAGGGAACAGTGGCCTTTCCCAGGTAATCCTTTTATAATCCTCATTTTTATTGGAAGTATGTTTGAAAAACACATTTAAATACAAAAAATTTCACAGTCTTATAATTATCATATGATTACTTATTTGTGTAGTAATGCGAAGGATATTCTGCTAAGTAAACGCTTTTCTTAACAAACGATACGAAATGCAAATGACCATGCCGAAGTCTTTATACCTTTCATGAACCTATAAAATTGATTGCAAAATTGCAAAATTCGATTTCGATTAATTTCTGTCAATATTTATTTGAATTTTCGTGGGCAGCATACCTCACATTTGAACGAATCGGTTGTACGGGTGCTGATTGATATTATCGTTCGATTTTGATGATTTTCAGTAAAAAATATGCAGTTTGAAATTCGTGTCTAGAATACCAAATTTTATGTTATTGAATGCTTTATTGAAGTTGTCATGATACAGAATCACTGAACAATCTGAATAAATCGGTTGTATGGGAGCTACACTGTATAGTCGAGCTATCCGGCCCATTCCGCCAAATACAAAAATACACCCGTAAGCTAGGTTTAGTTGAAATATCTCAGTCAGAGCCTAGTTTGTGTTCAAACAGATATACGGACAGACAGACATGGTTAAATCAACTTAGCTCGTCATTCTGATACCACCGGTTTAAAATTTAGATACTCTCATTTTGGTACTTACAAACTTCGGAGCAAAGTTGTTAATATAACATTTCATGTACATGAAAGGTATAAATGTATGTCAAAGCACATATGAAAATTCCTTGATAAGTACATTAAGATAATCTTTTTTAATATAAATAAATTGCGTGTATTTGTATTTAATTTAATAGGGTTCCTATTATCAAAGTTGAAGGTCCTTTGATAATTGTCCAGCTGTTGGAAACAACATTACTGACATTGGTGAATTATGCGAGGTAATTGTGTTGTATTCATAATACAAATGTACTTTTGTACTTCATATATAGAAATTGAAAAATATAAATGCGTGTAAATTTGATGTATGATAATTTTAATATTTTGCCAATTACAGCTTAATGGCTACGAATGCGGCGCGTTATCGCATGGTGGCTGGTAAACATGTAAAATTATTAGAATTTGGTCTACGACGTGCACAGGGGCCGGATGGGGGACTCTCTGCTTCAAAATATTCATATACTGGTAAATTTCGTGTTATATATTTTTTCCCTATAAAAAAAATTGCTGGATATCTGTGTTGTGGTATGGAAGAGGGGATTACTTCCTTACCAGTTCATTCATATATTAAATATTGCATGCTTATTGCTTATAATCAATTAAAAATTTGCCGAGCTATGGATCCATCACCTATATAGGTGATTTATTGATTTAAATGCTTCAACTATAAGTCCAAAGCAAACGCTTTTTGAACATTTCTTTTATGATGTGTTTGCATGCAATCACTTTTATATACATATGTATGTACTTGTATGTACGAGTTGCAATGTGCCAAAGAATAAGTCAAGAACACAAGAAAAATTAACACTTTGTATATGTGTCCATGTATCCTACTAGATTTCGTTAGTATATTTTAATTTGAATCTATATATGTATATATGTACATATGTATGTATATGTAGTACCTGACAATGTTTGTGTAATTATTGTTATTGAGCAATATTCAAGGCAATAAACAACGGATAGTACCTTCATGTGCCTATGAAAATCCTTCAAAAATTTTACATGCAAAGGTGCTAACTTAAACACTTACACATGCAGATATATTGTACATTAAGTTTACTTTGCTCATTTTACGTACCAGTTGGTGTCGGGCTACTTTTTCCACGCCTGGCGTAGGTCCGTAAGTTAATTCGTGAAGAATTACCTAACGCACGGCAGACAACAAAAATTACCGCCAGCATACTACATGCTAGCTTTCATAAATATATATGTACATACATATATATACATAAAAAAAGAATAATATGGTAGTTACGTAAGCTATTTATTATAAATGGAGCTAAGTTTTTACAAAAATTATTAGTTTTGTGCGCAATAGTTTATATCTGATTAATGGATTTTATTCTACATATACGAATATATTTTTTAAGGCGGATTTGATGGTACATCCAATGTGCTCGCAGGAAAGCTTTTCAACATACCTGTCAAAGGCACTCATGCGCATGCGTACATTACTTCATTTTCTGGCATTGGCGAGTTAAAAACGCGTTTATTAAGACATAAGATAACTGGTATATTTATAAAAAAAAATATATATATAGTTTACTTTTAATTGTACATATATTCGAATGTTTAGGCATCACTGGGGATTTATTGGATCACGCTGTGCGACATCGTCAGGCATTGGCACTTGTACTTGATGTTTCACAAGAAGAGTCGAGTGAAGGCGAATTGGCAGCAATGGTTTCCTATGCAATTGCATTCCCAGATGGATTCATGGCGCTAGTCGATACGTATGATGTTAAGAGGTATTTCGCTTCTAGGCAGATTCTCTCGGAACTACATTTTTTTTTTATACATTTTGTTGAAAATAATATTTCTTAAATATCATCGCAAGCGCGGAAATTATCTAACACATAAATCCAACACAAACGTTAAACGTAGTTTACGTTCCTTATCTTTTTAGGATAAGAGCCTCACATAATTCATTTAATATTAAAACTACTTTAGAAATGTGTGTGTAATTGTGTCTCGTCCCGCTATTTGTGTACTTTAGTTTGCAAAATAAGTATAATAAAATGTTTTCAACAGCAAAATTCAATCTTCGAAATCAAACAAAGACAACTGTGTGACGAAAAATCACGAATTGCTAACGAACATTACACAATTGAATGGATACATTCACAAAGAGGAAGAGACCAACGGACATGCTAGCTTAAATAATCTTCAATCTATAAACGAAAATATTATTGATGGATATAAAAGACATCTGGATACAAATGAAGTTGAGTCAACTTCGCATTTGAGTGTAACCGGTCAATCTAACGTTATTATCACTAACCAGACTACATGTAATCAATCTTTACCATCAAATACTTCAAATTCGTATCTTCCAAAATATGTCGAGAAGTCATTCAGGTAAATCATTCAATAGACTCTTACACTCTCGGGGTCGTTTCCAAATAAATACATATATGTAACTAGTTTTGCCTACGAATTTTATGAAATCGATATACATACATACTCGAACATACATTTTCTAAAATGTGCTGTAAAAATTTTCATCAAAAGTATTATACTCAAGGCTAAAAAGCTACTTAAAGCTTTTATTTAATTACAATATCTCTTAATGCTGCAGCCAAATAAAGAACAAACTAATATTAATTTTCACATCTGACATACTTTGTACACAATCACGTCCATTAAGAAATTTATATTTATATATAATTTCTAATACCCCTCTGCATATTTTTTTTTATCATTAATAATCTAGATTGATTTTAAAAATAATATCTTTAAAATTGTTAAAAAAAAGTTTAATTTATTCCGTTTGGTTTTAAGTTACATACATATGTACATATACAATAGTAATTAATGATTCTCGTTTTGTATTTGTAATAACTCATTTCTCACTCATATGTATGTGTGCATATGTTTGTTCATTCATTTTAAAACTAAAATCTACATACATACATACATACATATATAATTAACGCATGCGTCGCTAATTTGTATCAGATGTGATCGTTACTTCCCTCCTTAACACACCGAAAACTACTTACTTATTACCTACATACATGCATATGTATGTATGTATTTTTGGAAAACTGAAAACTCAACATAAATGACTTCCCGGCATTATTTTGGCAGAGGTATGTAAAACAAAATCTACACGTTTCTCTTAAATCAAAAAAAAAAAAAAATTAAATCAAAAAATTAAAAGCAAATTTGCTCTCACTCATAATACTCGTACCATGGTGTGTGAGTACGGATCAAAAGGGTTCCCATTTATGCATTCACATATACCAGCATTATGTCTAATTAAATATAACAACTTCACTACGGTTATTATAACTATATAAAAGTATAAGTATATCACTTCATACACATATTTTTTTTTTTTTTTTTTTTTTGAATTCATGACATTTATCATAACAATTTTTGTATAGAGAAATCGTATATTGAAATAACAAAAACTACATATATGTATATGTACAGGGCAAAGGACGAAAGGTACATATGTATTTCCCATACACATATGTGTGTACGTGCGATAAACAGATAATTGCATTGGTATTGTGTTATTGAATTATAATTAGCCCTTCCCACTTCACAAAACCATTCACAAATAAAATTGTGTCCGAGAGAGCACACTGCATGGCTTGTGTGTTTATTGTGCATTTTTACCGTTACATCTTAGCTTTTTACGATCACAATTTTCTGTTTAATATTCACCACAAAGCCATTTTAACATCATTGGCTTTTAATTACACGATTCTTTCTGAAACAACAAAAAATTAACCTTTTCGAATATAAAATTTGGCATTTTTTCGAAAGTTTGCTAACACTAACTATGAGGGTCAGTAGCTAGTTAACTTTCCAGCAAAAGCAGCAATATATTCTTACTTCGAAAGCACATTCACGTTCTTTTTTAGAGCATCTCAAAACAATTTTCAAAAGCACAACAATTAGTTTCACATAATTCTCCGACCGTTTAGGCAATAAATGTAAGATAAAATTGAAAATGACGTCGTGCATTAGGAGTTTTTTTTTAAACTGATTGCACTCACAATTTGTCTAAAGAATTAATTTTTTATTAATCATAGTATTTTTTATACATTTAGAATGCAATTAAAAAAGCATCTCACCCGGCATTTGAAAAACTGGTTTTTGCTAAAAAAAAAAACGTCCTTTTCAACAATTTTTGATGATTTAAGTCTTATTAATTGAATCCGAGAAAATGAGTCACTGTCCAAAAGGGTTTTATTGATAACGTTGTCGCAAGTGGCTTAAAAAGCTCCGAAGGAAAGTTAAAATTGGTCGCAAAAGTAGACAATAAGAGTCTCATCAAGAAGAATCGCGGGTGGGAACCTTTATGATTTTAGATTAGATTTTGAATTTTATTTTTATAATTTTCTTAAAAATTTCATAAAATGCTGGGTGGGATATATGCATAAGCTTAAGGTAGAAAAAATTTTTGAAATAATTAAAAAATTAAATTTAATTTTTTGCGTCCAACAATTTTTTCTTCCAAATAGTATTTAGGCAATATTGTCACACCAAAAATACTCAACATTGATCAATCATAGATTTCCCAACGATTTTGATAAAAAAATTTCAATTTTAGCCAGTGTTCGTTTTGAAGAAATATAAAAATATGTTACGGATTTCAAAAAAAAAAAATTTAATTTGAGCACTTATTTCTTGATTAAAAATGTGTGTGCTTTATTCATATTTATTTAATCTCAAAACTATACACAGCATTTTTTTTTATTTGTTAATTTATTGCAATATTGCACAGATAGATATCTACTTCACTTCTTATAAACGAAATTTTCCACTTTCAATTTTGAATACCGTCCACAGGAGCGGACTTTTGAATTTTTGTGCTGTTGCATTAGCACTCAATGATTTGGGCTATTACGCGGTGGGAATTCGCATTGATTCTGGTGATTTAGCATACTTATCCTGCTTGGCACGGGAAACTTTCGAGAAGGTAGCTGATCGTTTTAAGGTGCCATGGTTCAATAAATTGACTATTGTCGCATCGAATGATATTAATGAAGACACCATTCTCAGTTTGAACGAACAAGGACATAAAATCGATTGCTTCGGCATTGGTACTCATTTAGGTGATTCAACAATAATTTGCATTAAATTACACCTCTCGAATATGTATGTATGTATCAACCATATTTTGTTTGCAGTAACTTGTCAAAGACAGCCTGCTTTGGGTTGCGTATACAAGCTGGTTGAAATAAATGGTCAGCCGCGCATTAAACTAAGTCAAGATGTAGGAAAAGTGACCATGCCGGGACACAAAAATGCTTTCAGGTACATATAAATATTTTAGATAATATAAAATATACACAATGGTACTACCTATCCTTTACCTTTTTTGTAGACTATACAGTGCTGATGGCCACGCATTGATTGATTTACTGCAAAAAGTGACGGAACCCCCACCAAGTGTTGGACAGAAGGTTTTGTGTCGTCACCCTTTTCAAGAATCTAAGCGGGCCTATGTAATACCCTCACATGTTGAGTTGCTGTACAAAGTTTATTGGAAGGATGGTCAAATAACACAACAATTACCTACCCTAGAGCAAGTACGCGAAAAGGTACAAATTTCGCTTAAAGCGCTAAGGAATGATCACAAACGTACACTCAATCCAACGCCCTACAAGGTAGGATTCAGTCAAAAGTAGTAGTTTATACAAACATAAAAGATAAATTTTTTCAATGTTTTACATTTTCATTTTGCAGGTGGCCGTCAGCGATAATTTGTACAACTTCATTCACGATTTGTGGCTGCAAAACGCTCCAATAGGTGAACTCTCATGATCTATATAAATTAGTGGAGGTATCATGGCGCAAATCGTATGAGTATAAAAATTGAAGGAACACAAGGAGTAAATGCTTATACACGCATACAAATTTAGTAATTTAGTTGAATACTTTGCTTAACAGAGTTGTTGCTAAATACTCAATGATTTTTACATAAAATAAGTTGAAAATTTATTTGCGAATTTTGATGGCGATGTGGCGAGATGGACGTGTATGAACAAGTGAAAATTGATTATTAATATTATTAATTTGTGCCTGCAAAAAGTGTACCAAATTGTTTAAAGAAATAATTTTGAAATACTTAAAATACAAATCATATACATTTGCGTGTATGTATGTATGTATATTATATTATGTCAAGTAATTAATTATTAAATAAAAATTTGCAGCACAACTTATCAGGAATGCATCTTGTGCCTTATGTACACAGGCCCCATTGTTAATATATACATACATATATATGCATATATGTATATAGCCGTACGTGTATGCACATATCCAAATGTATGTTTTATGAGAACAATTTATTGTTATTTATAGTCCAGTGTCCAAGAATGCATTATACTAGATATGTACATATGTATGTCTATATATATAGGCTCATTGATAATAGTTTCGTTTCAAATGAAAAAAAAAATATAGTTTAACAAAAAAAAACTGTGTGTTTGTAGTAACCCCGTGATTGTGAGAGTCAATTGATATCTTCACGTACATACATACATATAAGATATCGACACATTTTGACAACTATAAATATTTACCCTCTACCAAAAAAAAAAAATGGGGAAAAATGCACAACTACCATTATTTATTATAATGTATTGAATGCATAACTCTTGTATGTTCGCATTCCAAATTATGTAATCCACATTAAAGGCAATAATGTATTAGCAGACTTAGCTTCGATGATTTCCTAATGATTTATTTATGAAATTTCAGCGTCTTTGTTTGAACGCATAACGTAGTATACATTTCTAGTATGTATTTGTAGTAATTTTAAGTTATAATTTATAACATTAATTATTATCGGAAAAATATTTTGTACATTTATCAGAGATTGACGAAACCCCAAGTTTTACAAATTTTGTGACAGCAATAAAATTTAGTTTAAGATGAAATAACCATTTGTGTACTTATTCAAGGGAGACATTAACTTTAAAATAACCTCGAACACTGTGTTTATTTCACCAATCCTTCCTCGTAAATGCAGGGTTTTCAAAATTTCTATCTCAAAAAGCAGCAGTGCGATGAAGAAAGGCTCAACACATTTTACGTAACTATATTTTGTCATATTTTCTTTCCGAGGTTCTTATTCACTAAGCGTTTTGAGTAAACTCCTGTAGCACTGTAATTATATACTAAATATTCTAAATATATAAAAGAGTAAAAGACATTATAATTTTTTTTTTTTTAATTTCAATACTTTTCAATATTTATTGGTTGCTTTGCATTGTACATTTCAAAAATTCATAACCTTAAATTTTATTATTGAGTATATTGTTGTTATGTTTCATTTTTATTTTAAATCGTCGCACGGGGATTGTTTTGTAGACATACTCCATACATACATACGTATGTATGTACATATGTGTTTTGTATGTATATGAAATTACTTTTCATGCTATACATATGTATGTGTTTGGATATATAGTATATTATTCACTACGTAATATGAAACTGTTTTAACGTTGAAGATAAATAATTTCTTTATTTCTTTAATTTACTTGTCATTTATTGCCTATTCTATTTTGCTACATATGTATGTATGTATGTATTTATGTATGTATATTTCATTTTTCGTTATGATTTGGTTATTTTGCTTTGATTAATTTCTTGAGTATTTGTACATTTCTTCTTTTAATTAATTAGTGATTAAGGAGTAGTCACGCAATACGAATCTTAATGCAGACATATGTATGCGAGTATGTACATACGTATGCATGTATGCATGTACATATATATTTATGCATACTTACATATGTGCCTACTCGATATCGGTTATCTGCTTTTCATATTCACACATAAAAAAATCCTCATTTTAATTATTGGTTATCAACATTTCGCTTAACAGTACTCCAGTTCCTTGCTTGATTTGTTGTTGTTAAGAGGTCTTTGGCATTTTTTTTCCATATATTTTATTCATAGCACATACCTATACATACATATATGTACGTTAGTGTAGCGATTTATATTCTATAAATTTTTTCAATACTAACATTTTTTTGTATTTTTAATCATGGAAACTCGCTTTTGGGCATATAAAACACTTTGTTATTAAATTTCAATAAGCTTTATAAAAATTTCATTGAAGAAATGTGTGGGTTTGAGCGTGACTATCGAATGTACATACGTGTCCGAGTATGTATGTATGTGCTTGCGCATTTTTATTTAAGCGAATATATGTACATATTTCATGCATCTTCATTATTATTTTTACTTATATATTATTTAAACTAGTTGTAACCTGATGTTGAGTGGTGCACTATCTCCATTGAAAATTGCATAGGGACAGAGTCGAAAACAGTGTAAAAGTAATTTGAAATTAAAAATAAAATGAATTGCGACTATCACGAAAGAAAGCGTTGTCATACCACTTGTTGAACCTATAAGTGAAATTGAGGTCGGTCGTATTGTTTAAAAAAAAAAAAAAAAAACAACAACAAAATAACAGAGTTTTGAAAAATTAACGCATTTTATCCGTCCAATTCGATGTAGAAATTGCAATCCTAACAGTTCCATGTAAGCACTTACGAAAGCAAAAAATAGTAACGAAAATATTTGTAATGAAATAAAATAAAAACACAAAAATTATTACAAATAATTACAGGTTTTATTTTTAGAAAATTTCAAACTTCTCTGTAAGCTTACAATAACATAAATTCATAACTTTCATTCATATTATTTTCATATTGAGTTACTCAAATGTCACAAAGTTATTTTTACAACTTTTTTAATTTTTTCTCTTTATTTTCGAACCCTATAATATATTTTTATTTACTTATGCATAAGTGATACTCTATTAAATATTAAACTTAAATATTTAAGTTTGTTGTGCTATCTTCATCAACAACTTAATGGAACAAACGAGTTCTTCCATCGATAGCAATAAGATTTTTTTTGCACCTTTTTTGGTATTTAATAATTCATTCTTTCTCATGATTTTTCACAGTTCCTTCTGCTATAAAATATTTATTAACAAATTTCTTTGATTTTAGAAATCTTTACAATTTGTTTTTTTTTTTTAATTTAATTTTATTTGTATTTTTGTGTTTTTCTCAACAAAACAAAATCACACTTAAGTTTTTTTTTTTTTAATTTTATTGGAATTAAATATTCTACAACAATTTCTTCAAAATATCAAAAGATAACAATTTTTTGAGTAATATTAGATGGAAAGAATAAGAAATAAAACAACGATAAAGTGGAAGGAAGTAAAAAAGTAAAGAAGATATTAGAAGTAATAAATAAACATACATACATAGATAATAATTATTTACATTTAACAAATATTTACATTTTTTATAGAACTGACGCTATGCATATACGTATATGTATGTATGTATGTATGTATGGATGTTTGTCAGCGTTGTTATGCTAAAATAAATATTATTAATAAACGAGACTAAGCAATATATGTATGTATGAGTAAGTTTCGTACAATTATTATTTGCTTAATTTACAATTTGCTTTAAAGTAATTAAATTACCAACAACAACAACAAAAATATATACGAAAAATTATGTTTGTTGCGCATGCAAATTATCATCGTACAAGTTCAAATGCATAGATGCATGTATGTTTGTAAGTTGAGTTTGCACATGCATATATTTAGATATACATATATATACATATATATCAATATTATATATTCTTGTTTGTGTCCACCGTTACCGTTACCGTTACTCTACTCTATTTATTGAATAAAAAAATATAAATGTTTCCTTTGATTGATTGATTTATATTTTAACTGGTGGGTTTATCTGGCTTGTTACTGTTACAGGAAGCATAGACTTACATACATACAAGTATGTTTCTATACGAGCGCACGTACATACGTACTTTACGTACGTACACATGTGTTTATTTATTAAAGTAAGTAAAAAGTAAAAAATTCAACACAACTTGGTTTTTTTTATATATTGTATGTGTGTACATACGAGTACATACGTACATATTAAGTATTAAGTATTTATCAATATAAAAGATTAATTTTGCAAAATATTGATGCATACATACATACATACATACATATTTATTGTATATACATAGATGATTATTTTCCACCTTCTAAAATGTGTTAACTCCCATAGGCGAACACCGCTGTTTTTGTTTTTTAAGATTAAAATCTTTTCTTACAATTGAAAACACTTTTTAAATGATGATATTGTGCAGGAGTTGATATTAAATTGGTTACTAGTGAGTAATGCCAAAAACATATACTTGTACATATGTATATATGTATGTATGAGCTAATTAATCGAAATCATGTCGAGCTGCCGAAAATTTCAGAACCATATATGAAAAGCATGCGGATACATACATACACACGTGTCTGAATGTATATGGCAGAATGCAGACAAGAAGACAAATAAATGGCAGAATGCAATAAGCCAGAGCCTAAAGTTATGCAAGGAAACAAGAGAAGTAATGTTTGCAGTCAACAAAAGACAAAATTGTCCGCACATTAGAGCTTCCAGTCAAGTCAAAAAGGAGGTTTTCAATTGCGGGCAGCGTCTGTTTATGGGCAAGCATTTACAATTCACAATGCCAACATCTCAGTTAAACAAGTGTCAGTTGCAGAAAAAAGATTTCTTAATCTAAGCCTACTCAGCTTGCCATTAACTTTAATACATTGTATGACTTATGTATACATACATATATTATAATAATAATAATAATAATTAAAATAATAATTTATAATTAGAAAACTAAATGACCAAAAGCTACTCAAAAAATATTTATTCCATAGTAAATATCTTAATAAAAAATTTTAGTTTAATTCTTTTTAAAGCTTTGGTTTCTGTGAATAAATATAATATTTCATTTTTTTAATATATTTTTTTATATATTTTTTTATATATTTTTTTAAATCTTTTCATTTGCACTTTAAGATAAATCAATCGATAAATAATCGAAGAAATTAGAGGAAATTAAGAAATTTACTGGCACTTTTATCGGATATCGGATAAGTAATAAATTAATAAGATTAATGATATTTTGAAAATAAAAACCAATAAAAAGCTATTTAAAGAAAACACTTAGTGAAAAGATATTAAATTGTTTACAAAAAAAAAAAAAAAAAAAAAAAAAAAAAAAAATTTGGCATATATTTACAAACAAAAATTTTACTTTTAACAAATTTTTTTAAAAAACTCATTTACACTTTTTCATGTTGATACATATGTATGTATGTACATATCTATTCCAAGTTTATAATTGTCTGCATGTGCCTTCATACATTATATAATACGCATTCACTTTGTTGTCATTTATTCATTTATGATTAATTATTTTAAAATTGATTTTGTAATTTATTTATTAAGCTTAAAATCTAATTGATTGTATTTATGTATTTATGTATGCATGTATGCATGTGTCATATTTATTTGTAGTTAATATGATTTTCCAACAATCGTTAATGAGAAAAGAGCTGTTTTTGAAAAGCATACTTTCTGCATCAAGCATATATTATTATATGAACAAAAGCATGCTGCAAAACTTTGAAAAATATTTTTATGCAAAATTTTTTATACACTTTTGCCTTTGTCTTGTTTTAATTTTCCTTCTGATTTTGTTACGAGGAATTCATGAAAAGGACGAATATTATTTAATTTATTACTTATTGTACTAATACTATGTTCAAACAGGCTGCTTAGTGTATTTAATTTGGGTTAGAGACTTTGATGTACATATATGTATATGTATGTAAACTCGAAATTTAGTTTTTTGTTTTTGATATTTAAAAAAAGTGTATACATACATATATAATTTCGTTTTTGTTATGTTTGAAAATTGAAAACCATTATCATCATCATCATCATTGACGTAAACACCGCTTACGCGATTATGGCTGAAAACTGGGGTGAAAAAAAACAGTTAATTGAATAAAAAAAATTGTTTCAATTTACCAGTCACAAATTTTACTGATCATATCAATTTTAATCTTGCATCTAATAGATCTTATGTGACAGTAATTATCGTAAATTACGATACAATCAAGGCTTAGAGCTGTCAAAATTGCTGAAACTGTTCTAAATATCAATTAGATGCCTGTGTGAACATAATACATTTTTCAAAATATACATTTCTTATCAGCTCGCTTTAGCTTTTGTATAATTAATACATTTTCAACTATGCATTGTGTGTGTGTGTAGTGCATTTTCCTTTCACATGAAAATAAGGAAATAAGTAACTGTGTTCATCTTGTATTCTGAGAATACATATTTAGTATGTATGTACATTTCATTTTTGTGGTTATTGCAGTATCTTTTTTTTTAGTTTAAAATTATTGTTTAGCTTAAGTCAATAAAAATCTAATAAAATACTTAATATTAATGTGTCTGCTCTGCTCTGCAAGCTTTAAAAGCGTTGTGGCATGGATATAGCAGAAAGGTATATATACAAACATTGAGTTAATTCAAAAGAAACATACGAGCACACTCGCATGTACATACATATGAATATACGAAATAAATTCTTTTTCTTTTACAAATGCATTAATAATTTAAGGCATTTACATTTTACTGTTATTTACACATTACTTTGGTAGAATTTAATGCCAATGAGAATTTCAATGCTTTAATTAATAAAATAACAATTAATTGGAACACAAATGAATGAATGAAATTTTGAAAGAAAATGACTAAAGTTTTTTTTTAGAAATAAAATTTTTACATAACATACTCACTGAATTAATGCATTGAAACTTTCATCTGCATTTAATGCCAAAATAATTAATTACTTTACTTTATGCATTTTTCGCAACTATGAATATTTGAATATCGTATGTATGTATGTATGTATGTATGTATGTGCAATTGATAAACTGTAACATTCACTTGAGTAGAAGATGCATATGCATATATGTATGTTTGTCTGACATATCTAAAAAAAAAAAAAACATGTACACATATGCGTTTGTACGTTGGCATGATTAGAGGGACAGCTGCTGCTCATCTGGCGACTTTGCCGGTTTATGGCACGCCATGATCTACAAGATGCCGTTAGAATGACGAGTTCGACGTATGTTACTCTGGAGCGGTTAAATTATTTCCTTCTTAATTCGTACCTCAGTATTTGGTGTTGGCGTTTGCTTTTTGCTTGCCTTTGTTGGAAGAGGTGCGCGGGGTGTCACAGATTCCTTACGCAAATCATCGTTATTGTTCACTTTAACATTGGCATCGAATTTGTTTTCATTAAATTCGCTGGTTTGCTGAGTATCATGTGTTTTCGCTGATAACGAGCTTGATTTGGTAGGATATCGTCCGCTGCGCGAACTATATTGCTCTTTATTGATAATGAAACGACTTGCCTTCACATTACCAGCAACCCCACTTGTTTCCGGCTTCGTACTGATACTAACGCGATTCTGCTTTTCAACTTCGTTGAGCTGTGCCTTTTCTTTTGTTCTCCATAAGTCTTTGTCTTCATCTGCTTCATCTGCATCACCCGCTTCTTCGGTATCATCATCGTCATCATCAGCGGTTTCTGTGATTTCACTGATTTTCGCGAGTGCATTGGATGCTGACATTTGCGCTTTTTTCATTGACGACTCATCACTGCTATTGCTGCTGTCGAACAACTGTCCAGCAGTTGCCGCAGAATGTGGTGACAGTGGTGTAGTCGCCGTGGGTATGGTGCTCAATGAGCTGCTATGTGGTGCTTGTACGTCTGTCTCCGTCACTAGAGGGTGTGTTAAAGGCCGGCCACTGTCATTGTCCTCATCTTCGGATGCATTCGTGTTACTATCACTACCATTTGCAGTGGAAAATCGAGTCGCCTCTTCTTCTTCTTCTTCGTCGTCGTCACCATGGTCATTGGTATTCGTTAGTTTTGTGCAACCATTATTTTTCGAGTACTCAGTAAACTCTGATATTGCATTGACCGTTACCGCTTCATCTTCTTCCGAATCGTAAGAGTTTTCGTTATCTTGCTTAGTCGGGTGTGAAGTCTGCTCGTCTGATCGATTCGTTGTATGTTTGACTGCTGAGTATTCCTCGTTTATGCTACAATTGCTTTCGCTGCCACTTTCGAGTCTAGAACGCTTCGCTTGCGGCGGCTCACTCATATCAACGTCTTTTAAGTCATTCAAATTCTCCAATTGGAGATCGTCACTACTCCTGAGATCATTATTAATATTATTAGAATCATCAGCATGCTCACTTTCCTTATCACTACCGTTATCGCTGTCATACTCAGATTCTTTACTATTGCAGGAAAGGTCCCTTCCATCCTCACTATCGCTCATCTGATCATTTGTCACCTGATTTTCCTTCTTCTCCACAGTCAACTCGGTTGGACTAACCATTGGTGTGTTTGAGTTATAGTTGTTTTGATCATCAGCTTCAAGATCTTTGGCTACACTGTTGTTCTCTAAATCCGCACCACATTCCATGTTAGATATGGAACGCTTTAATAGCAATCCTTGTGACTCTTCATCTTTGAAACCATCACTGTTGTCCAAACCGTTTGCTTGGGCGGGCAATTCCTGACGTAAACTCAACACTTGCAAATGACGTCGACAAGTTTGAAGCTGCTCTCGGAGTTCTCTGATCAATGCATCTCGTTTTTGTACCATTTCACTGAGTTGAAGATTGCTGTAACGCATTTCTTGATTTTCATTTAACACCTTACGCAACAGGTCAAGCACTCGCTCTCGCTCCTTGGGTCTTGTGTCACGCAGTGCTTCCATCGCCGCTTCCCAAGCCGATGTAATGTGACTACTATCTGCCTCCCCGTTCACACTATCATCGTCTGTGTCTGTGGACAGTTCGAATTCCGAGCCAATGTACGGTAAACCGTTGTGTGGTCGTCGTTGTTGACCTTCTTGTTGTTTTTGTGCATCCCTCGATTGTAACTGCATTATGCCTTTGGTGGCATGTGTGCTTAAGTTCAGCCCGGTTACGGTGGAAGACTGTGAAGGTGAATGATTGATTTGATGTGAATGGTGATGGGAGCGCATGACCAGGTGCTTGTGCTGTTGTTGTTGTTGTTGTTGTTGTTGTTGTTGAAGTTGTTGATCATAAAGCCGCTGATTTTGCTTATAAAATTCATACTGTTGGTGATGATTTTGCACCATTTGTAACTGAGGCTGGTGCTGTTGTTGCTGTTGTTGTTGTTGTTGCGGAGGATGATGTTGTTCCTGATGCGGATGGAGTTGAAATAATGCTGATGAAGGAGGTAGTGATGGCGGAGGTGTTGGTGATCTAATTATATTTGATCGGTTGATTAAGTTTTTGCTTATCCGGATTCGGCTTGGCAATTCGTTGTGGTTGTTACTATTGCTGTTGGCAGTAAAATTTTGTGTTATCGGCGTGGGAAGCAGCTTGGCATGTTGATTAACAGTTGCAATGAGCGGCTGACACTGTTGATCTCGGCTAGACTCCTGAGTGTGAGTGTCGCGTAGACCACGATCACGGTTAGTGCTCTTAGCTGTGTTGCAGGAGGGGTGTTGTGGGGCAGGGGATGTGGATGATGTGATTTCGTTCGAGCCCGAAAATTCCTCCGAGCTATGCGTTCCTGTGGGCGATGGAGGAAATGGACGGGGAGATTGTCTCAGATGTATCGGCTGTTGTTGTTCTTGTTGTTGTTGTAACAGCTGCGGGCCATGCCTTTGGTCTTGCTGGTACTGTTTTGACGGAGGCAAGTGCGCATGCAATAGTTGTTGCTGTGGGGGTGTTGTTGATGTCGTCGACGATGTGGAGCAGGCAAAAGAGTTTGAATTATAAAGAGAATGTCTTCGCGACTGCTGCTCCTGAAGTTGTTGCTGCTGCATAGTGAGACCTTCGCTGTGGGAGCTGCTGCTGTTACTGCTGCAGTTATTATTTATAAGCATTTTTCGATGTTTTTGGGTCATAGCAACCGCTATGGGCGATACCATTGGTATTGCCGAGCCATTATGGTCATGAGGGGAATCTTCTTCATCGCCACTCATATTGGTAAGCGGTGGGGATTGGGGTATATCGGTCGGAGTATTGGCACGTTCTTGTTTTATTTTCAGCTCTGTGGGGCATAGATTTGACAGTGTCATCTGTTCTTGCAATGTTTGCGTTGATGATTGTTGTTTGTGATGTAAATTTTGTTGTTGCAACATCTGTTGTCGTCGATGCTCTTGCATTTCTCGTTCTTTTCGCTCCCTTTCTTGCTCTTCCAGTTCTTGCTTTTCCCGTTCCCTCGAATGTTCCAATTTTCGCTCCTGCTCTCTCTCTCGCTCTCGCATACGTTCTACTTCACGCTCTCGCTCAATACGCTCACGATCTCTTTCACGTTGCTCTTTTTCTCTTTCCTTGGCTAGAACACATTTTCGCGGTACTAGAGCTACATTTGGCTGGTAGGTGCGTTCGAAACGTTCACGGTCCGTGCTGCGCACTACTCTCTCCGGATTTTGCAACACTGGTGGCTCTTGACTTAGATAGGGTAGTGTGGAAAATGCTGCTACGGTGTTGTAAGGGGCTGAATGATGTAGAAAGGATTTTGGTGCCCACGGCCTGAATGCGGACATCGAGCCGACCCGTTGCTGTTGTGCACAATGGGCATACATAAGCGATTGATAGTGTTGATAATCGAGCTGATAGGCTGCTGCCTCATCAAAACCTTTCACTTTCTTCGTTGGAATGGCAAGCATATCGCTGCGCTGCTTTTCGCTCAGACCAGACACTTGGTGGTGAGGTGGCAATGCCATGCCGGGCAGCGAATGTCCTATCTGCGGAGGAGCCAGCGTTTCGTCATCCACATGTAGTGCATGCTGTAAAGAAAATGTGGAAAATTAATATAGATTTTTTCGTGTTTCGTTGATAACTGTAGGAGTCGTAATAAAAAAATTAAATTTTGGTCTATATATTTTGTATCCTATTTAAATATTTCCCTATGGACCAGTCAAATTAGACAAAAAGGGGTAGAAGCTAATTTACACCTGGCTGAAAACTGGTAGGATAGTTCAAAACAGATCCCAAAAACGGGGTTTCCCCGAATTTCCGTAATGATTGTATGAGACAACGTAATGTAACGATGATTGTGCGCGAAAATTACCGAATTCAGTAATCGATATCAAAAGTTCAGTCATAAAAAAAAGACGCACTTGCATTTAGCATATGATAACCAAAGCTAACTAGTTATTGTTAGAAATGTACTGAAGCCGCATCCAACCGGCGCATATTTGACATTACTCAGTTCGATGTAAGCGGTGCCTACATCAATTAAGAAGAAGAAGAAGAGTTCCCGCAACGATTGGCGTATAAACTTGCGTTAGACCTCAAAAAAGTTGCAGTCGCTGACAATCGAACATAAATTCAACATGAAATTAGCTGTCAAGTTGACAAGGTGAAGCAGAAGACGCGGCAGAAGCAAATGCACTGCAACAAGGTGAAATAGGAGAAAAGTTAAAACTTCCAACTTCAAAAACAGGAAGATTCAACGAACAAACCAAGTATTGGCGCTTAAAGAAAATACAAAAATTGCGAATGCCATTCTTTGGAAAGAGCGACGGTCGTTTGTTTTACTTAACTTATAATAGTCGGCAATGCCGGTATGGCTTGGTGGCAGATTGCCGACTCTTTGACTTTTCACTGACATTCGCCGTTCAACATTTGCAGCTGCTTAACCAGCAGGCCAGCAGCCAGCAGGTTGGCTTCTAGTGTCTTGAAGCGACCAGCGACTGACTAATAGACAAACGGGCGATATCAGTGTCGCGAAATACAAACGATACATTAAGTGCAATAATCATAAAAATCAAGGGCTATAAAGAGAACCAAAAAAAAAAACCAAAAGATTTCAATATATCCAAAGAAGGCACAATATCAGCGCAACTGAAAAAGGAATATGGCATTTAACATGGGAGCGACTAACAACGTCGCAACAGACACTCCGCTGGTCAATCTAGCTAATGTGCAGATCAAAATAAAGAAGAAGAGCGCTGTTGCTGGCTTGAACACCGGTAAAATCATAGACAGCCATAGGTTTGGGAAGAGGTCAGGGATGGCAGCACAAATGGAGTAAGCCGCATGCTTCTTGTCATCGTAGTCGCCACGAACTGAATACATACAGACATGTCTGTATGTCTGTCTGAATACATACAGACATGTCTGTATGTATATTGAGACACTGAGATTGTGGAATCTAGACTCTAATATGTTACATCTGATAAACAGCGTCTTTTAACGAGGGGGAGGGATTCAGGTCAATGGCGAGGGTGCTGCCTTGTGAGTATTGTATATACATATGTACATATGTATGTATGAAAGTTATTCATGTTACCATAACTGCTGAACTGTCAAGACGAAGTGGATTATGTTTTCTCTCTTCGGTTATGATATAAAATATCGAATAAATGTAAATAACAGTGGCTGACAGAATTATACAAAACAATAATAATAAATTGTTATGTCGGTTCGCTTAGAAAAAGGGGGAAATGACGAAGACTGGAAGAAAGACTGGCGCTTTCATTGGGAATATTGTTAAATTTAAATTGTTCATCATGTCTGATCTTCACGGTGGCTTGGCAAACAAAATAAATTCGTTGTCCATTAATCGAATTTAATTTATAGGGGAATCTATGTTCGAATCCGATCACTCCGGGTTCCGGCACAAGAAAATTCAGCAAACTACATGGTTGTCTCCGGATCAAAAAATGTACAACAAAATCGATCATTTTGATAGACGGATGACGTGTGTCCAGTGTTATAGACATGTATACGTTCTGAGGACCAAATATCGACTGGGCATCAAAGATCGCCCGTCAACAGACACAAGGAAGGTTCGTCGACTACTTCACAACTTTGCGATCGATCACAACACGTGCGGGGTGGGATAGATACTGAGAGCTGAAGTGAGAAGCGAGACGCATTTGCAGACGAAAAAAATAAATGGACCGAAATGTGTGAGTGTGAAGAGCTTGAGAAGCTGACCAATGCTCGACAATTCTATGAAAAGATGCGGCGACTTACAGAAGATTTCAAGGCCGAAGGAGGTAGTGAGCACTTCTTCAACCTACTGATTATTTCCCGCTTATAAAATAATAAATCGGCTTGCCGGCCGAGCTTTTCAAATATGGCGATAAAAACCTGACAAGGTACATGCATCAGCTTCTTTCAAGAATATGGTCGGACGTACGCATTTCCCGCGATAGGAACCTCGGTGTGCTCTGGCCAGTCCATGATATGCGCCAATTATCTTGGGATAAGTCTCCTCAATTACTCTTTAAGACAACTCCTCTAGCTCCTTCTTGGGTTTCTTCTGAAGCACCGAAACCTTGCAAAGAAAATTTTGAAAAACAAGGACAAGAAGTCATTTATATCTTCTAACTTAACAAAACAGGAATTTTTATCAGGAAAAAAAAAATTAAACATTATGTATTGTTAGAGTATTGTAATCACTATCTTCACTGTACCTCAGTTCAAATACATATATGATAGCTCTTCCGCCATTTATTACCCTCCACGTTGCAAAATATCTGAAACTGAATTCACCGATTTCTTTTCTAAACTCGGTAAAACGTTTCTAGCAGCAGGTGATTACAATGCAAGATATTCCTCTAGTGAGAGGAAGCTAATATCTTCAAAGGGCAGGCATTTATACAAAATATAAGTAATATCAACCGGACAGCCAACATACTGACTAACTGATATACATAAGTAAACCTCCAGATCTTATTGACTTTGGAGTAACTTGTGGTATCAATAGAGCACAAGTAAACGTAAAACCACTTTTCGACTTATCGTCTCATCACTCGCACTTAAGGTTTGGTTATGAAGAAATAATAACTCAGGAAGGATTGGTGAAGGTTTCTTAAAGACATGAGCACAATAGCGCAAGTCATAACAATCATTGTCAGATACTTCTGATACTAATTACTCTTTGTGGAGTACAGTTAAAAGTTTTAAAAGTCCGATTATCGCATTTATGACCCTCTCACAGTACTAAAGTGAACAGGGTACTTGCCTCGCATCTTTCCAATGTACTTAAACCTCGTATTGGAACCAATTCTTTTCCAGAATTTGATGAATATTCAGAAGAAAGTTTTGTTCTATTTAATCTTAAATCAGTTAGCGAAGTTATTACTAATTTAATTCAGAAAAAAAAAACTCCTTGATACGATAGAATAACGGGTGATATGACAAAAGAACTTCCACAGGTGACAATAAAACACATGATATTTGATATTTAATAGCATATTAAAATAACACTATTTTCCCAAGTCTTGGAAGTTATCTCAGATTATTATGATCCCTAAGCCAGGTAAAGATCCAACTCTTATAGGCCTATTATTTTAATAATGATATTCTCCAAAATCTTTGAAAAAATTTTATTAAAAATTACAATCAATTTGACATCAAAAAGCGACGTCCGACTATCAGTTTTCGGTGCAAATTTAATAACCTACCGACTGGATTCCCTAGGAAACCAGGAGCATATACTCTTCGAAGGTTTTTCTGTCATAAATATAATAGTTTTTTATAAAAAATATATATATATGCCATTCTTACGTACACCATGAATCGAAGAAGTTAGGCCAAAAGTCGCTCAAGCGACTTTAAAGAGCCAAATATCTATATAAATATGAGTATATAAGTATATATGTAAGACTATAGCAAGTACTATATGTAGGACTTTGTTGGCATTAAATTACAGATATTGAAGTAAACTTATTTTCATATTCTATTCTTCTGCTCACAGCTGTTTGTAGCATCAAAAGGAGCTGTCTATCGAAAAGGATCGCATAAATGTGCTTAAATTAAAGATTGATGAAATGCAGATAAAATATCGCCACTGCCATGCGCAAGCCATGGAGCCACTTGTCATGAAGGCAATGCAAAAACGCTTTTCCCATTCGATGCTCGTGTTTATCACTTTTATTCCTTCATCCCCGTTATTTTCCTTCTTCGACTTGTATTATTTTTCATTTGCTTTTAACGAAAAATTAAGCAGAGGTCATTCACATTGGCGAATTTGCGGTTGAACGTCATTTCAATGGCGGTACAAGTGGGTGGCAGAATGGGGTCACCTAGCCGCCTGGCTGTCTCTGGTCCCTGAAGAAATCTCATTGGAATTGTGTTGTGGACAGGAGTAGCTTTGCTGTGTTGCTCGAAATTAACACACATACTTATTTACATACGGACTGTGGACTATAAGTATACTGTGCATATACACACGAATATACTTATTTATATTGCCTTTCAAATGCTTCACTTTGGTTTTATAGTGTTTTCTCTCTCTCTCTCCCTCTCTCTCTCTTCTTTACGTTCATTATTTTCGTATTTTAAATCGCAAAAAGTACACTTTAATGACACTTCTGATGAATATTTACTGCATCAGCATCATTAAAAAAAAAGTAAAGCGAAAAATGGGAGAAGAAAAAAATAATTATTTCTTTAAAATAAAAAATATTGCATATTAAATATTCTTATACATATTTACATAATCACATTGTATTCTTTTTTTTTTTACATTTTCTACGTAAAATAAATTCCCAATGGCTTCGTTACCACTTCGAATTCATTTCGTTGATTTTTTTGTTTTGCCAACTTTAGAAAGCTGTGCTGAGCGGTGTAGGTCCGGAAGTTGGCTGTACACACTCGAAAAGTTATTGAAAAGTTGTAGTGACGGTGTGGCGGCAGCGAGCATTGCGAGCATTGCGAAGTACACAATTTAAGAACAAAAGCTTGAAAAATAGTAAAAAATGTGTGGAAAATACAGAATATCAACGGCATTTAGCTGTGGAAATGCTGCGCAAATTTAATTAGACGAATGTAGTCATTCTACGGCTAGAGCGCATTGGTTGGGCGGAAGGGTAGGCAGACTCATTCTCATTTATATATGCATCAATATATATGTACATATATGTATATGCATTCACATAAAAATGGAAGCTTATGAGAAAAACTATACGCGCAGCAGAATTGAGTGTCGGCCGCTTGACGGGCGGATGAAAGGGATAACGCACAGCAATGAAGTCGACGAAGCACTGCAGTGCAGCAGCACAATGAGGCTAACAGGATAGCAGCTAGGGAATTGTGATCAACGTGATGGCTGCGCCTGGTTATGGAGACTATGGTGTATATGCAAAAGTTATTCAAGCACTTGACGAGTTTAACTCCGCAGGACAACTGTGTGATAAAAAAAAAAAAAAAAACTGAATTTATTTACAACAGCTATAGCAAATATTTAATCCGCTTTCGTGGCAAAATACTGAAATTTCTATTTGTAATAACAGTAGAAGTAAAATATTAAAAAAAAGATTTCAAGAGCAAACGAGCGTGATAATAAATTTCGTTGCATACTTTTGGGGTTGTAACCCTAGTATTGTGTGATTTTGATATTCTACAATGAATATGCTCAATGTTTAATGGCTCAATGCTCTTGGGGCCAAGAAACGTAGTTTAAGATTGCCAAAGTCTTTAATTAAAATTATTTTTTGGTCAAAAAAAATTTATTTTTTAATGACAAACAGATTCAACTAATATCTCACTTACATACGAGTATGTATGTATTTGGGTTCTTATGTAAAGGTCAAAATATTTTTTAAAATTATTTGAAGAATATCAATTATGATGGCGATATTTAGTTTTACTCGTACAACAACAACAATTACACGCACACACGCACACAATATTACAATGTTATTAAAACAACAATAATAATAGTAACTACCAAAGTAACTAAGCCAAAGCCGGTGATAAAACAGCAATCAAGAATAAAAGTCTAGCTCTAGTAGCAATAAATGGCAGCTTAGCATGCAAAGCGTCACTGGAACGGCCTCAACCGTTTGCACGAACCATCACAAACCACACTTCATAACTTATTTGTAGGCAAATACGGGCGGTGTTTGTGTGATTCTGTGTATAACACGCATAACACAGAAACCCAACAAACAGAGCGTCCGTCGATGGTGTTCTGATGGTGATACTTGTACCATTGCGAAAGCATTGTTGCTTTTGTTTTCAATGCTGATTTCAGAAATTTCATATTAATAAAAAAAAATTTAAGAAAAATAAATATAAAATTTTAGTTTGTCTAATACTTTAAGTAAGCAATAAATATATTTCGATAATTTGATAATGTAAAAATTCTGGAACCATTAACCAGTAGTGCAGAAGTGGCACACTGATAAATGTGAATTCCTCGAACTATCCATCGTGAGGAATCACTGCGATTATCTTACTAATGAAGTTAAAATTTTATCTCTAATTTGAGCCCAATACGTTTTGCTTATTGGGCAAAATTACAGTGAGTGTGTATTGCAATTGGATCCATCCGGAGAAAATGATGGCACTGCCCAGTGCTTGAAGCGAGAATATTGGCTGAAGAAATATTAGCAAAAACCCTAAAAGAAATTAGCGACCTATAGAGTTGACGAACGAAAATTCAAAAATAATTCACAGATAATTCCCAGATACTGAGGTAGACTGAAGCCAAAGTCATTTCGTGACACACGTGAAAGAATACATATTCAGAAGAACATTTATATTTCTTTTCGCCTCCGTTAAATGTATAAATCACACGAAGAAAGATGCACTTTGCCCTACAAAACTCATTGCACCATTACATATGAGTAAATATTTCCTGCAGGTATTGCGCAATAATAAATGCATAGAAATGCATAAAAATGCAACAATACTCATGAATGAATGGAGGATGACGCAGTGAACATTTGTCGGCATATTTGGTGCCTGTAATTTGAAACGCTTCTTTGATTTGAGAAATTTGCCACGTCGACAAACAAATACGAATACATATGGTACACCTATACATACATGCATGTGAATAGAAAATCGCATGAAGAGCCTACAACTGCTGAGGCATGCAAGAGACAAGTAGTGAAGAATCGAAAAACAAAAGCACGAGTATGTGTATGTTTCCTCATGTAAACTACACAGCCACATATAAGTACATACATATGTATGTGCGTGCATGAAAAAGCAACTGTATCGGTAATCATAATTGCAGTAATGGTTGTATGTATCAGTTAATTGGAAGTTTTAGCCTACGGCCTGTCATAAACTAAGAAGTGTAACGAAAACTCATCATCACTTTTATTGCCTTCAATACTAACGTTTGACTTGTTTATACTCGTATGTATGTTAGAACATAATAGAGCTCTAGATGTCTGGGTAGTGCGAGCAGTGCGAGAAACTAGATGCTCGCTCATTGCTCAACTGCTCAGCAGAAATTTTTTTTTTAAATTTTTGTCAAAATTTCTTTGGCGTTTCAAAGACGTTTACCCTTTTCATAAATAAATATTAAGAAAAAAAATTAAAAAATAAAGTTTTGAGAAAAAAGTCAAAGCTTTTGTCAAAATACTCAAAATGCTCGTGCTCGAATGCTCGCACTGCTCGGAAATATTCCAGCAAAATTTTCAGCTAAAGTACATACTGTTGTATTTGCATGGATAAGGCAACAAACATGATAATAAAAACGCAATTTATGGGCTGGAACTCCACTTTCGATGCGTGTTAAATGCAATTTGGAAAAAATCTTTTTAAAAGTTTTTCGAATTGCTAGTAAATGTACCAAAAAAATACTTCTGTTCCATTAAAAAAAAAACCGTTAGAACTGTTTTAAAGCTATTCCGGTGATACATGCCAAGGCATTGTCTTGTGAAACAAAACGTGATACTAATCACTATGCAGGGAGAAGTGGAGAGAAGTAGAGTGAAGTGGAAGTACTCGCTTAGCAGACGGTCGGTTAGTTATACCTTTTCACAGATGACATTGAGCAGAGGACATTTGAATACACGCTAATAATGTCAACGTCTACATACTTAAATACATACATATGTATCCATACATGAATTAGTAAATATGTTGAAGCACCTTTGTCATTGAAGGTAAAATACAAAATCCTCCTCGTTGTAAGATGCACTTAGTCAGGCTCCACAACTTGAAGCCTTTAAGGGAAGCGTTTGAATTCCGTTGCTGTTGTCTGTTTGTTGTTATTTATTAAAACGTCGGCAAACGTCTGTAGGATTAACATTTGTAAAAGTATTTGTGTGTACTTATACATACGTCTGAATGTCAGAGGAAAAACAGAGTCGAGTATAATTAACAAAAATAAAAAAAAAGCTGTTTGACTTTTACTCTGCTCTTGAGCATAAAAATAAGGATCTAATACAAAAATAAGAAAACAATGATATTTGCGAGCCAATGTAAAAGTAAGAGTAGTATTGTACCAGTTTAAAAGAATCTGTATTCAACTGTATGCATTTCCATATTGAAAGTTATTTGTTTGACAAAAGTATATTTCCAATCAAATATGACTAATTTTCCCACCAAAATCCAGGATTTTTCGGTGTAATTTGAAATAGTATAATTTTGCCCAGTAACAGTCACACCTAAAAAATATGATTTTTCTATTATTCGACCTAAGCTTCAAAACCACACCTCAATAAAAATTAAATTTTCATGTTATTAGATGAAATACATTTCAGCTCGGTGCAAAAAAAAAAAAGTCTCAACAGCATGCTCACATGCCAACAACTTAGTACGCTCCTTTCTTTAATATTTTCAAAATATTGAAGCTGTGGCCTTGAATGTGACATGCCGTTTATAAAAACTTATGCAAATTTTTTCACTGTCCGACACGATACGAAGATGCCAGTTTGTAAGGGCATGGTACACTCATTCTGTCGTTTGCGGCAAAAAACAGCATGCTAAATGCAGAAGGGATATAAATATATAAATATATACTATGTATTTACATATGTATTAATGTATGTATGTATGCATGTACACATGTACATACGTGTATACGCTTTTACCCAAGTTGAAGTCACAGTTGTGCAGTGAGTCGAAATGCAGTAGATGCAGTACAAACGTACTCGTACACCCTACTGCTCATGCCATAATTGATATTGGTGAGAGAGGGGCAGTGCAAAAACCTGTTAGTACATTGAACTTGCGTATTTTTTCTTCACTTTTTGCTTTTTTTGTATTTTACATTTTTTTTATTTCCAACAACTCGTAATTTTTTATTTAGTTTTTTTTTTCGTACTTAGCGTAATGAAATGGCTGCTCTTATACTCCGACGAGCAATTGGAAGGTGTTGCTAGGGCGACTTTTTACTAATATATATATATGTATATATGTATGTAAGTTTTTTATGTACCACTTGGTGGGGTGTTGGAATGTAGAGGGGTGTGGAGGGAGGTGTGAGAGTGGTGAATTGTATTGAGCTTCAATGTAGTCAGCGGGCGGCTGGTAGTTGTTCTGCGCACGACATTACCAAAGCTTTCATCTTGCCCTCTAAGTTGCAGCGCCACTACACCACCTCACCACCACTTATGGTGGGTACTTGTGGTGACTTCTTCAAATCCCTCTTATGTTAGACGATAGTCCGTTGGGTGTTTCGTCCCGCCAACAGGAGTGCACTTTCCTTAATACTAGGGAGATTTGAAATATATGTACGAGTATATATATAGATATGTAAATGATAATTATTTATGTTCAATATATGAACGAAAAAGCAAAAATCTAAATAAGTATGCAAACAACTTAGGTGTTGAAATGAATCAAATTTCATGAAAGTTTGCTTGGAATTACTAATAATAAGCACATTCACTGCAAATATAACGGTGATGATGAAATAAGAGCAATTTTAGTGTAATATTGTAACAAGTTGTATTTCAAAATACTATAAAACCTGCTCTAATTCGATATTTTATACCCAAAACTATTTTTATTTATTTCATCTCTTATTCTAAGGACAACGAAAACAAATTTTATCCCTTGTTAACGGTATAATCGGTCAAATCTCTTTGCTTTGTGTTTCTTTTGGCTATTGGCTGCATAATTTTTTTTTTTTTTTTTTTTTTTTTTGATTTGAGATCTCTGAATACGAAATCATGCCTGCGCGGATTGCCTGCCACTCATATCATGTCGCTGTCCATTTGCACCTCATAACTTGCCACACAGAGCCAGAAGGCGAATCGCCTACTTATTCAAGACATTTAACTGGCACAAATGCACTTTTCTACTCGGTCATCCTGTCATAACTCAAGAAGAGCAAAGCAGCTTTCCAAAAATTGTGATGCGCGATGTGCAGTAGTGAAAATCCATAAAGACTCGGAGTGAAAAGTAATAAAGAAAAACATTTGTATTGAAATTACTGCTTACCAAATGCACAAATGAACTGGTTGGTATTAGATTTCTACAACATTGAATTAGAGCAGTTGCTGCTTTTTGAATGACAACTTGAGATTTAGACACGCATATGCACATACATATGGACATATAATTAAATAGTTTCGTTTTTTTTTATTTCTGTTAGCTGTGTTGGTTTATTGCTTTACTGAATGCTCTACTTACGTAATTTCTCACATTTGGGACAAACATACATGTATCTTTTATCGAATGAAGAATAGCCACTTCGTAATTAATGTATTTCTCTGCAAGGAAATCGAACCATTGGCCACAAGTATTTAATCAAAAATATATAAAATAGAATGGGAGCATGTGGTAAAACTGCTGTAAAGTAAAGTTGTTGACATAGCCAACATACCCGTTAGGATTTGTTTTCTTGTTTCCGGTCACTGTTGAGTAATGACGTCAGCATTCATTTTGCCAGCACCGGCTGCCTTAGGTAGAAGGGTAAAATAAGATTTTTCCGTTATGTGAAATGCAATGCTGGTCACGCCCACAATCGGCATACCAATATACAAAATCCACAAAACGTTGTAATCAATTTAGGTAAGGCCTTATGTAAGATTGTAGTTGCTAACACTGGTATCCCATAGTACCAAAGGCGAACGAAGCGTCATTTTTATTTTAGAATAAAAAAATACTTCCCGCCACATCTCTTGCATTCCATCAGGCGTTCTTTTATTTCGAACAAACTTCACTCTTCCTTTTTTATGTTAATTTAGCCTTTGGCGCCCATCGGTAGATGAGAGATGGCGCTTCTGCTATTTTGACGGCGCAGAAGCCAACACCAGAGAAATCATTTCAGTACATACATATGTATGTATATGTATTCATAGTATAACATGTGTCATGGAGAAGACACTTGTCCGGGAAACTCGTTTCATTCTATGCCATTAAAGATTTCACACATACAAATATGAATAGAGGAAATAATTTGCGATTTGGGTTGGGCTCGCGCCTGCATTCTCCTTCCGCCATTTTCATTAACATGACAAGCTTTGCTTATTCATGAATGCATTTCGGCCAAAAAAAGCAATGCAAAAATGAAAGGAACAAAAAACTGGCAAATCAAGTTTACCTTCTGGTTTACCTTGCAGAGGACGATCGTTTAAGGTTCCGCATACACAAATGTTTACAAAGCAGAGCTTAAGCTGTTCGTTGCGGCTGTTAGCTGCAGTTATTATTATTAAAATTAAGTTCAAATACACTCAATTCAACATAAACAATAAGTACATACACAGACACTTGTACAAGGAGTGTTTGCGATCATCGCTGGACTTATTTTGTGGAGAAATTATTGGCATTTGTGATCTATTGAATATTAATTTCCAAAAATTTAAAATTTCCTCTCTCGTTGAGCAAATTGTCAGCACTTTAATATCTTTGTTGTCTGCAAAACTGCGGCAAGGCATATAAATTTCCAAGCCAAAATTTTGAAATTTAAATATTGATCGTATATTCGAGCATACAACTGCTTTGCATCATAAAACCTTCATACATATATATGCATATTTACATTGTATATATGTATGTATGTATGTATACATGCATATAAAGGGTGATTCATTTCGAGGAGGAAATTATCTTCTCACCGAAGAGTTCTCTCAATAAATCCATTGGTTGATGCGATGTATGGGAAGTGGCGCCGTTTTATTGAAAACAAAAGTCGCGGGGATCACGACCTTCAACTTCAGGTATCAAATAGTCGGTTATCATGGCGCGATAACGGTCGCCATTGACGGTTACTTTCTCACCGGCATCATTTTTGAAGAAATATGGACCGGAGATTTCACCGGCATACAAACCACACTAAACCGTTGTTTTTGAATCTCTTCAGGTTGCACTTCGTCACAAATGCGGCAAAATTGCTTGTTTACATACCCATTGAGCCAGAAATGGGCCTCATCGCTGTACGAAATATGGCTCGAAAATGTCCAATCTTCTATTTGGTACGATTTATTTAAGGTCTCGACGTAAAATGCACCAAGTTCTTCCATACGTCAGTCCGAGTTGCTGCGAACGGTGCCGATTCGATTCTTTACGGTCTTCGTGTACACTCTCAACTACGGCCGCTATATTTTCTTCACTGTGTGCTGAGCGTGGTCTATTCGGTCGAATATTATCCAATAATGAATGCTGGTTCTCAAGATGTGTGATGGTGTTGCGATTAGTATGTTCAATCGGCCGATATGTTGACGATAAGTTGAGCGAAGCGCGCGAAACATATTCTTTACAGAACATGAATATTCGTAATAAAGTTGAATGATTCGTAAACGTTATTCAGGCGTAAATCTTGATCCATGATGAAATGACAAACAATACTGAACAAAAATAACATGACAGCTCGACACGACTCACACGTGATCTGTCAAAAAAGGCTATTGGAAAAATTCCCCCACATTGGGTCACCCTTTATTAAAAACCTAATTTTCATATTTGTCTTTTCATCTAAGGTTGTTTTGAAAATAAAACCCATATTTTTCGAATAATTTTTGAGATGCATAGAATGTACATATATATGCATATACTTATATACTCGTATACAATATTATTTTACATAATATTTATGGCTTGAAGAAGGTGTCGATAACTGATGAATAGAAAACCATGAATGGGCACCTAATAAAATATTTGCGGCCCACTCAATTCGTCTGCATTCCAAATGTGATCTGCTTTGCTTTGACTACAAACATACAAATACTCGTATGAACATATTTGTGATTACATTGCCGTTAGGAGATCAATGCGTGTGGGCACTGAATGATCTAACAACTTTTACTCTTCTTCTGAAACTATCAATAAACTATTAGTTATGTATGTATGTGTTCACTAGTTGAAGCCAAGTTAGCAGAATTGATTATATTATTGATATAATTCAACACACACACACACATATGTATCTGCATAGAAGCTTGTTGTAATACTGAATAGAAATACTGGAGCAGGAAATATCAAAAACCATAAAGGCGACAAGTTGCTCGTAAACGCAGAAACAACATTTGTAAAATTTATGTCGCTCATTCTTGTAGGAAGAGGCGGCCCGCTGTCATTGCTTAGTATTGTAGCGCCTACAACAATAACACATTCGTACACTCGAACATTGTCAACAACCCACGACGACCTGTATTGCCGCCCGATCGCATGGCCGGACGTATGGCTGCACAATGCCACACCACCACTCACTATAAGATGCATTCGACAGGTCTGGCTGATGGCACCAGAGGCTGTGTGTGTTCGCTGCAGATTTCTTTGTACTTTGAACTTCACACGTTTTTCACACAACAAGCAAAAATGAAACGAAAGAATCGACACACAGCACGTGTTCACAAGCTTCTTCACATCTCTCTATGGGGTTGCACGTAGAGTGTTTTCTTCTTCTTCTTCTTGAGTTGGTGTGCTTTTTCGTAGTTGGACATTTTCAAGTTTTTTTTTATGAGACAAGTAATGTCTCTGCTTTGAGTTTATGAAGAGTAGAAATAAAATTCAGTGCTGAAACTTTTTATATGCACATTTATGTTCGCTTTAAAGCATTAGAATGCATATATATTTGCATAAAAATCTACCTATAAATATACATACATACATATGTAAGTATTTCTGAGTTATTGGTGTTGCGTTGGCTTTGTGGAGGTCGATTATAGGTTGTATTTACAAAAGAAAAAATAGATTTCAATAATTTGAAAGAAAGTAGGTCATAGAAAAAGGCATTAGGTTAGGAATAAAAAATATTTTTTTAAAATGATGAAAATTTTGCCCAAAATCATGTTGTATGCTCTAGAGTGATCATGTTGATTGAGTGTCCTTCATTTTCAAATCGCTTTAAATACAGTCGTGCCTGAATATTGTGAACTAATTATTGCAATGTTCACAGTATTGAGGTTTTTCACTATATCAAGGTCCAAATTTTTGGTCACAAACTGTGTGTCCTTCATTTTCAAACCGCTTTAAATACAGTCGTGCCTAAATATTGTGAACGAATTATTGCAATGTTCACAGTATTGAGGTTTTTCACTATATCAAGGTCCAAATTTTTGGTCACAAACCGTGTGTCCTTCATTTTCAAACCGCTTTAAATACAGTCGTGCCTGAATATTGTGAACTAATTATTGCAATGTTCACAGTATTGAGGTTTTTCACTATATCAAGGTCCAAATTTTTGGTCACAAACTCGATTTAGCTGAGGAGATCATTAAAAAAATTCCACTACATTTTTTTTGCACTCAAAACTTTCAAATTCACACAAAAAAAGCCCATTTCCAACTACATATATGGTGCTCAGTATACCCAGATACGACTGTATTGGCTTTTAATGGCAATATACTCAAATTGACTTTTTTTTAAATGACGGTTAAGGTCTATGCATTGATGAATTGTGACAAAATGAAGTAGCAGATAAATACAAGTGAAGAACTAAATAATGCCATGCATGACTCGATGAGTTTGGTTGATTGCAGTGTGTGTAGCCACGCTGTCTGGCAATTGTTAAAAGAAAAAACAGATAGCAAAAATAATTTGAATTAAGTTTAAAAAACAAAACGCTTAAACCCAAACGGAGTTTCTTCAGTGACCAATGACAAGGAATTTCTTGTGTGTTGTATATTTTAATAACTTGTTGTTGTTCGCTGTGGCCGCCATGATGAAGTTGTTGAGGTAAAAACCTTGCTAATTATTAACACCTAATAGCACTGATGCTACAAATCGCCTGAGAGTTGCTTCCAAACTCAACATATGAGCTAAACTCCGACCACCCAAGTTGTTTTGTTGAGTGTTGAAGCGGCCAACTGTTTAAGATTTTTTACAAATATAAGTTGTAAGTTGCGTCCGGAAATTAACGGAGACTTTTCACATGACTGTAGTACTACATTATTGTTGTACCGGTTTGATGTTATGAGTATTTTTAATATGTGTAAATGAATACGAAATAATTCCAAGCAAACCAAAATATGAATTATAACGGTTTTTGCACAATGCCTAGCCTAAAATATCAGGAAATTTTCTTTTTTGAGGTAAAATTCACTCCTATAAGGTATTTAAAAGAAATTAAGATAGCAATTTTATCTAAAAGTCTATTCTCAAATTTAACTTTCACTTCACTTGAATTCTCTTTAATGCTCAAAATGGATGGCAACTCTATCGAAAAGTTTTCATCTGAAGTCCTGAGTCTCACACATTTCCCAACACACACCTAGAAAGTGAGATTTTGTTATTAAATTTGGGTTGAGCTACGCCATTGTAGTAACTTGTCCTTTCGGTTTCCATGCTTTTCAGTGCCTATAAGTGGCCTATGGTGAAACGTTCATCCAAACGGGCAATGAACAGTCAAGGCTTAGTGTTGCTGGTGAAACTGAAGTCTTTCATTTATTTTTATTTACTTTTACATCACTTAACCTTAGTTTTAAAACATTTTATTTAAAATATGGTGCTGGTATCACCACAATATATTTCGTTAAAAGTTCCAAATAACGTTAACGAGGCGTTCATACGGAAGAACACAAAGCTTGAGCTTTTGCAGTATTAAAATTATTCTTAATTTAAAATGTCTTCGAATTTTAGTTATAAAACCTATGCTGTTGATATGATGTTAATTTAAATGTTTGAAGAAGCTCAATCCTCTTCCTCTCTGTGTATACGAAGCGGCTAAATCAGCTCTTAAAGTAAAGAATGTGGTGATGTGTAGTGATCTGCGCACTGACTGAAGTAGACAAGGCCCAAAAAGATTCTCCTAGCCTACTTACAGTTAAATTCACATTTCTACTTGTCATTGGTAGCAACAGACTATTCGCTAATTAGACTAGTTTTCAATTGTAAAAAATCCCAAAAAAAATAAAAACAACAACATTCTTTGTCGGCTTCCAAAACGCTCACACATGAAAGTGTTATTTTAATAATTTAAATTATATACATAAATACATACATACATTTGTTACATAAATACATTAATATGCAATTATTTATGGGGTTATGAAGCGATGTAGAGAACCCGGTTTTTGTATGTTGCCCATAATATCTTCAAAATCTATGATATATGCATGGATATATACACATGTATGTTATGAACATACATATGTGCATCATGAAGGAAATAAAATAACTTACAACGTGTATAAATGAAAGAAGAAGAAGAAGAAGAAGAGGAGGAGGAGGAGGAAGAGAAGTTCTATACGGGCAAAGCGTAGGTGTGCAAAAATGTATTATTTATTGTTGTTGTTGTTGAAATGACTATTTGGCTTGTTTTCCATGAAACGAACAAAACATTAACTAAACTTAAATAAAAAACACATACATTCGCATGTTTATACATATGTACAAGCAATAACTGCAGCTCACTGACAGTGACAGCGACCATGTGTGGGGCGGTGACTCGATGGAGAGCTGTCTGTCACCTCAACACCAACCTATTAAAATTACTTTTCCGTTTGCAAGGTGCACGTTTGCGCAATTAAATGCCAGCATATATGGGCCGATAGCTTTGAACTGCATTTGCGCAGTCGCAAATCATAATTCTTAACTCAATTATTGCATATACATATATGTGTATGTAACATAAATGCTATGAATGGCGATAGGTAAGTTGGGGCGGACATTTTTGTATTTTTATATCTTTCATGTACATGAAATGGTATATTAACTTTGGTCCGAAGTATGTAAGTACCAGAAGGAGAAGAGATTGACCCACCGAAATTTATACCGATTGTATCAGAATGACGAACTGAATTGATTTAGCCATGTCCGCCTGTACGTACCTCTGTTTGAACGCAAACTAGCCCTCAACTTGGTAGGCAGAGGAATTTAAGCATTTAAAAGGTATTGAATTTTGCAATTTGCAATAAATTTAGTAGGTTTTTGAAGGGCATACAGACATCAGCATGACCGAAGTCATTCCTTCTTTCTCCTGTTTTTTTTTTTTTTTTTTTTTTGAAATTGCTCTGAAGACAGGCATTTTGGTTTGGTCTGCTAATTATCAGTCATTCAATGTTTGGTATAACGGCGTTCTGATATGTGCCAGAGAGTAGTTTCTCCGGTGGGACGCAGAAAGTGTTAACCTACGATTGCCATCAATTGTGATGATACTTAGTACAGTGAATAGTTTCATAAAGTGAATTTGCTTTCAACAATACAAATCAATCATTAAACTGGGGAATAGCCTTTTGTCGTTACTCGGCAAGTTGGAAAATTCTACGTGCACAGCAGCTCTGGTTTTTGGTAGAAGAATACTGGTCCAACTTATTATTAACATCCTGATGGATATCAAAAGTTTTGCCATTGAAATGATTTTGAAGAAATGTTATTCTGATGCTGGAAGGTCAGGGCTATTAGGCGGATAATATATTTGAGATATGAGTAAGTTAACTTTTTTCAGATTTGGAGACTGTCGTTATGAAAATGGGCTTAGCGGTTTTCCTTTGTTTTCTTCTTTTAATTTCGTTAGGTGAGGTCAGTAGATTCAAAGTAAAGAGTTGGATTCGATGAGTTGCGTGCTTCTCTGTTATCTCCCGCGGAGTCACATGGTGGTTAGTTTCGTATAGGACCTTTATTTTATCGTGTTGATTGAATGACCTGTTTGCGGTCAGCGCGAGCAAACCAATCTTGACTGGCAGTCCTCACCATAAGACTGACATAACTTCTTTCTAGTTTTCATTTTGCTAGTATATACGCCGATAATTCACTTTTTAAATTTGTCCATTTTGCAATTAAGTTTTACCTACTTGGTTTCTTTGCTTAGTAATGGTTTTAAGTTTTTGACTGAAGAACATGTAAGATTAGACATTTTTAAAATATGATCACCAAGTTTATTGAGACTGCTTTGGTGTATCTAGCTTTACGATCCGTAATAAACCTAACACGCTTCGTTAGTCAAGATTGGCTCGCTTTAAGTAAAATTAAAATATTCATTTTAATCCTTTTACATATGTACTTTACGCATAATTTACACATCATTAATTTTCATTTGCGTATAATTTCATTCTAATGAATGTTGTTATTGACTTGGTATTTTTTTGTTCTTGTTTTCATAATTGACATTGTTGTTGTTGCTATTGCTTTATTATGCGAAGCGCTGAATCGAAATATTCATTTATACGCTAATACATACCTTAAAGATACATATGCATGTATGTACATCGAATAGTGTGTAAATATGTTCATTCATTGCATATTTACTTTGGTGAAAAAATGACATTACAACGGTATTAACATTAACAACAACAACAATCATTTTGACCAACAAAAAGGCAAACCACACACATTGACCACATTGTGCACATTGTGTCACTGCCGCCTGTAGCCGCGATCAACTCCACAAAAGCCACATTTGGCGGCGGTGGCGTTCAGACTGGCAACTGGGTGGTGGTCGGTGTGCTCAAGGCAATGGCATTAAACATTGCCAGCAAACGCAATAAGTCACTTTTTGCCGGCGGAACACACTTGATGGATTACTAGTATTCACACTTTAATTGGTTTGCATTTGTGTGTGTTTTAAAGTTAGTTACTCGTACATGCATACTCGTACATACATACCTACATACATATTTTTTTATGCTATTGAAGAGTGGAGTACACGCTTGAAGTCGAAAACCAGTTAATAATACTAGAATTGAATCCACATAAATAAGTAGAAAAATCAAAGTTTCAAATCATCTACATGGTTTTCGAATATACTAGGTGGTTTCAGGTGGTTTAAGAAATTTTTGGAAATTGTCTTGAAATAGTCTTTCGAAAAATATACCTTCTTTAGTAAAATCTGTTTAAAAATCTTTAATGTCTTTTTTTTTAGACTGCTAAATATGTGCGTATGTATGTGTACGGTTCATTGTTTGATTTGCATCTACATTTGTATGTCAGATATAATGATCACCAGCGGAGGGAAAGGGTACACCTACTCAAATCATGAAATTCACATTTGTATAGATGTGTGACGATTGTTTTTTACTGCAAATGCATTTAAGCCACATGCTTACACATTACACACACACATACATATATACAAATGTTTGAAAATTGGCAACAAAGCTTTTTTTTCACTTCGCTTTGATGTGGCCGACGGATTGAACGAATACTTTACTGTCCAATGCATGATTTTATATGTTTGCATGTGTGTGTGTGTGTGTATGTCTGTATGTCTGTATGTTTGCATGTATACATGTATGCATGTGTGTGTATGTATGACTGCAGTTTAAGTGCATTTTTTATGACATTCGTCATTCAAAGTGGGCTGGCTTGCAGGCTCAGTGACTTACATACTTATAAATATTTAGGTAAGTTTGTATTTCAGTCGGTTGGTCGATTCGCTGTTAGACTGGCGAATCAGTTGCCAAGCTGGCTGGCACTTTGGTACTTAACAATCGCACATTGTTGCGACAATAAAGTTGGCTATCGTAAAAACAAGCAAAATTTACATATATATACACACACACTTGCATTTCCAAATACATACTCGTATTGGTGCTTTTAAATACCCAGTAGCGACGTCATCGCCAATGAGACTTTAGTCAAACTTACTGCGAATACTTGTAGTTAAGTATATGCAGCTGGGCTCTGTTGTCGGTGACAATGTCATGCAAGTTTACTTCCATTGCATACCTTTATCGGACAATCCCGCTTACTCATAAATTCCATTTTCGCTTAGATGCCATAAATGAGACCATGACATGACAGTGTCATGCAAAAGTCATAAAGAAAAAAATGCGACGTTATCGAAATAGTCATGAAAGACTTTCATATAAATGGAACCTACAGTTGTTGAATTGAACTGAACAAGAATTTGTGGAATTAATTGAAGTCCTTTTCTTACCTCTAAGTTATTCAAGGACATATGTATCACTCACTCTTTGTAAGCACAAAAAAATAATTACAAAAAAATCTCTAAGCGTAGTCTAAATTCAAAGTAAAGGTTAATAAGTATATACACACACATACATATATATATATATATACATTTATATATATGCTTTAATGCATATTTACATACATTCCAAAACTGACATCAGTCTTGCCTTTGTCATTTCATCTGGAGTGACAGTAGAACGAAGCAAAAGTCACGGCAGTTTCAAACTATTAAAATTCAACGTTCTTCAACGTAGAGTAGAATATGCTTTAACCGAAAATGTGGCAGAATACGTAATGAAAAATTGGGCAACAGAAATCGTTTCGAAAAAATTGTAAAAGCAGCAGAGTGTTGTTTCCTTGTCGCTTTACAAAAAAAAAAAAAAATCAGCTCTAAAATTCCACAATTAATATCAAATTAAGTGTATTTTAATCTAGAAATAGATGGCAGCCCTGTTAACATCACTATTGCTTACACACATCTGCATAAAAAGGACTTAATTAACTTACACTAAAGCACTTCTGACCGAATTTCCATTTCCAAGTTAAAGGGCTCCCACGAGATACTCGCAGTGCAATGGTAATGGATTGTGGTCAAAAAATGTTTGAGAAATTTTTTTTTTACTTCTACAAATGCACATATGAATTCGATATATACATATGTATGTATGTACCTGATTTAGAAGAATATATACAAGTATCGCCTCCAGCCCACAAATGCAATAGTCGAATTACTCTTAACATTTTTTCATTTATTCACTTTGTGGTTGTTGTTGTTGTTGTATTCGTTCGCTTGATTATTTGTTCGCAACTCACTCAGGCGGTGAATAGTTCGATGTTTATCGCAAACGTTAGTGACAAGCATGCCCGCCCGTGACCATTTGGACATAGTTACTTGAATAAGTGATATAACCAGGCAGAGAACTAAGTGGTCACGAGTGACTATCATGAAGTCATTGAGATAGACTTGGAGAACTGAGAAATTAACCCAAAGTAATATTATTTTCTTTTATTTTAATTATTTTATTTTATTTTATTCTACTTAATTTCATTCCATTTTATTTACTTTTTTCGAATATTTCTTTAATTTAATTTTTTTTTTTTTAATTAATTTTTTAATTTTAAATAAATTTTATTCACTGCCACCGCCTTTTTGCCATTAATTCACATTTTGCAATACTGTGGTCAGCCGACGATTTACGTATGTACATAGTCATGCATATATGTATGTATATGTACATACACGCTCTGCTCGTTAGTATAATTGATATATCACTTTTTCTATCAGACGTCTAGGCCGAGAAGTGGTTAACTGGTCAGGCCAGATGGCCGTCGTATACAGTATGTTTAGTATCTGATCAACACGGCGGATGTGCACATTCACACATATGCATGTGCTGGCATACCAAGGATGGCTGGTTAACTGAATGCTATGTTAGGTGGTGGTGGGTTAAGTCCGACTATTTTAATTAAACGGTTGCTACCGATAGTCAAATATCGATCGTCACTGAACGGAAATGAAAACGAAGCATTATATCTATGTATATATGTTAGACGCAACAGGCATTCGCAGCTGATGAAAGAGCATGTTAATTACGCGGCTTAAGCCAAAGTTAATTCCAGCTGGTCGGCGTGTCGACATCTGAGCAAAGCAGACAAAACCCAGAACTAAGGAAATGTGAGTCCTTGAAGTCTCGGGGTTTATAAGCACTAAAAAATGTTAAGTTTAGATTTGTACATAATCCGTGAAGCAGGCAAATAAAAAAAGTCAAACTTCCTTTACTAGTGCTGCCTTCGGGGAGTTGATGATGGGAGTTAAGAGTCGAATCTAAGCCCGAATGCATTATAATCTGTTTCCACCATTTTTCTACATTTGCTAATCAGCTGATGGCATTTTCATCCACCTGTCAGCTCTAAGTGGTATACACTTCGCATATCTAAATGCTAAACAAACTGTTTGTTATTTGGTTGTAAGCCTTGGCGCCAGTCAATCCTTTACCAGCCATGGCTAGCCAACGGCTTGCTAAGTTAGTGCGGTCATTACCGCCATTACGGAAGCTGCCATTTGATCATTGAATAAACATATTACCAACCGCATGTGGCGACGACGGCAAGTATACACGCCGTCTTTGTTGTCGCGGTGGTTTGGAGTAGGAGCTTAAGCATTTACATAAATATATACCGCACTCGCCGCGTGAACTTGTTCTGTGTCCGTTGGGCAAGCGGCACGTGAAAGAAGCGCATCACCGCACGCTCGTAATCGCCCAATGGGTGTTAAGCATAGCTTACACAAACATACAAACATACAAACATACAAACACTGGGTGAGTGAGCGCGTCAAGTTAAACATTCACGAGCTACTGGATGCGTAGCTCAAAGCCTATTTTGCCAATTAAATGAGTGGCGCCGCGGTGTGTTGTCTTTTACGGGTTTAAATGCCGTTGCTGATCCAACACTTCAACTTCTACATCGGATAGAGCAGAAAAATGGTTACTTTCGCCTAACCAAGGCGATTCGTCGATTTATATGCGATTTACCTATTAGACCAAACAATCAGGAGTTCTCCAGGCGATGCAGCTGCTATTTGCATACATATCTAATGGGATACCGGTGTACATATATACATAGTAACTTGTGAATTTAGGCGTGTGTTTGCAGTTTAATGCGTAAATTGTTGGCGCCATAAGATGCTTCAAGCGTTCATGCAAGAATAAACTTCGCAAATGCAAATATGGACATTGTGCCGGCTCTCCTACTACATGCATACATTCATATATGCATTTTCACATACACATGCAAGTGTTAAATAATAGTTGGCGTTTATTGAACTCAATACTCTTAAGGCATCCAAAATACCACTAAACTTTTATCTACAAAGATCTATTGAAGCTATAGGCTATAGCGCCTCTCTTATATTGATCTAAGGGGTTCTCGTAAGGTGGATACTACACCACATGGAACACTAGCAAAAAAGAAAAAAAAGAAATCGGGTATTTTAAACGTTAAAGGATCTTCGCTCAAACAAGTTAACGGTATGTTCTGGTAGATTAGCAATTAGCACTGGGCGTTTCGTCAAACTTCAAGGTCTTGAAGGCCAGAAATTATAAGCTTCAAGAAGGTCAAAGCAAGACAACTTGTGGATCTTGATTTGTTAATGGAAAACTCCGTAGAAACAGTAGTTATCTCTGATGAGGATGTGCCCATATTCCTCCCTTGCATAATTCAATGTCTGGTTCGCAATATTTAAACGTTATTCACGTGAAAGCTTAGACAATGAAGCCAATGAACCATTTTGTAATTATTTGAAATAGATTTTATGTAAGTTCAAACGTTTATCTTCCGTGGCGTCCTAATGAGTTTTCCTCTATAGCAAATAGCAAAACCAACAGAATGCTTGATGTTTTGTCCAAAAAGTCAATGTTCTTTTGCCTGTGGAGTACGGAAGCTGGAACTGCCGTGAAATGCATTGGCTTAGCATCCATAGACTGCAGTAAAAATGCATTTAAGTGCACTTTATGGGGGCCCAAATGAGCAATCATTAAAGCATTGTCCAACAACAACAAAACAACAGGAGCAGCTACAAAAAATACTTATGTGCCTGTGTGTGTGTGTGTGTGTGTGTGTGTACATAATTCGATTGAAAGAGCTGAAAAAGAAGCAGAAGGAGAAAGGAGGAGCTGCAGCTGGTGGTACACACGCACTTAATAGATAGAACATTACTCCACGTATATATGTACATATGTATGTACTCGTACATATGTATGTTTGTATTTAGTAGCATAGTCTACTGTGCATGGATAAATTAACCAATTTATTCGTTAATCGAAAAACGAATATCTCCTCAACTACTGCGTATCTACTGTTGCTGTTTTTGTTGTTGTTGTTGTTGTCATACCTGCTAAAACACAGCTGCAACTCCACTGTTGCACTGGCTACTGTTTTTAGTCTGCCTTACTTTTATACAGTGTTACAGTTAGTTGCATTGGTCAACTATCAACTATAGTTTATGTTGCTAGTGATTGTTGTTGTTATAGTTGGTTGCTACCACTGTTTGCTTCTGGCTGTTAGCGTCGCCAACCACTTATTTTGCACAACAAGCTAGATAAGATAGCGTCACAGCCACCTTTTTTTTACCTGCCACCGCATCCATTCATCCATTCAGCACGGGCCAGCTTGCCGTTATACATACCCGACTGTACTAGTACATGCACAGGGTATATTATGCTTGTTTAGCTAAAGGATCTTCGTAATTACACAAATATAATGGACACAGATTGTTATAAATATATATATATATATATATTTGGCGCTGAAGAGATTTTCGGCCGAGTCCCTCCTCCAATTTGTGGTTTTTCGTCTTAATGTTTTCACCAACAAATGATGGGACCTCCGGTTTATTCCAAGCCAACTTCGAACGGCCTATGGATTTTTATGCGGAGCTTTTTATTCCATGTCAGAAAAACACTTGCAATTAGAAAAATTAATTTTCTATAATTTTGGATGTTAGACAGGAGCCCCGGCATTTCGAATGTACGGTAGTACGCAATGCTAACCACTCGACCGTTGCTGCTCCATATATTTAATATGTATTTTTATACTCAAATGAGTGAATTCGATTAATCAAACAGCTCTTACCAAATTTTCCATTTTTAACTGTTATTGCTCAAAATCATTTGGGTTTAATAAGAAATTTGTGATTTGCATTTAATTGTCTAGATGTTTCTCTGTGAGTTCACTTCATTTGAACTATATTGAGGGTCAGCCACTCCTACAATCCGTTTTTATTTCAAATAACAAAAATTACACTCTGCCTGCCGAACTTAGCTCTGCCTTAGTTAGTTTTGTCATATGAGGATCACTCGTGCCTTTTGATGCTATGCCAGCCTGTGAACGAGTATTGCCATTTTTCCTCTTTCTTTTCTACGATTTTTTCTTAAGCAAATTAATGATTGAAATTTTATGGCAACTAATGTAGTCTGCTGTTGGTGTTGTTGTGCCGGTAGTTACTTTCCTAACTGTGGCTGCTGCCTTGCCTACCGTGTTACCAGCGTACCACTGGATAATGGCAGCCTTGGCCATTTTTTAATATCTATCTAACATCAGCCAGCCGGTAACCAGATGTGTTGAGACCTCGTTTTCCGAAATGCTTTCTCATATTTGGCAGGAGGGCAAGAATGGTGGAAGCCTTGTCTAGCACAACGTAGTGTCCGGAAAACAGGTTGGTTGGCGTCAAGTCACCTACCTTTTTTCTCTTATGCTTTTCTTTCTACCGTTGATATGGCTACTGAGACAACGCTATCACCTATCGGCTATCTCGGTAATGGCATAGTCGAAGAAAGCTACCAATTTTTCGTATTAAATTGCCATGCATTAAATATAGAAAATTCATCTTCACTTCCTTGTTATTTGTTATTGCCTTTATGCCACAATACAAACTCGTTATTATGACGAACATGAATCTGTTGATGTGGCAAACGGCGTACACAACTTGCAATCAATAATTGGGCATCCAAGAATCGCCAAAGTGGAGCTGCAGAAGTGGAGCGACGGCCTGCGAAACTTGCAAAGGTGACTGTCATGAAGCTGTCATGAGCTTAGAACAAGGCAACGGATTTGCACATTTGCAAAACGCGTGGCTAATGCATACACAATCGGTGCGGAGTATTTTTAGGTTAGGATGGCGGAACGCACACATTCACAGCGGAAACAGCTTGCTGTCTTGGGTGACTTAAACCTTCAAATGCATGGTACGCAGAAGAAAGTGGCGGATTCCAGAGTGTCCTTATCCCTTGTTTAGCGATAGGACTTAGGTTAGTTTGAAGTCACACACACACACACACACAATAAAGAAGGTTTCCTTGACTTTGATGGTTATAGTATCCTGCACTGACTGAAATGCCTTGTGCGAAGGATACTACACAAAACTTGATAATTAAATTAGCGAATGAGCAGCTAGAGGCATAAACGTATGCCCGCCGATGACACTAATTACATGCGACAGTACACCCAATCAAACCGAAGACTGTACAATAAAAGCGTTACCCGCTTACTTGCCACGCACTCATTCTAGTGCCATTCCTTAGTCTTCTTCTTCTTCTTCTTAACTGAACCCCTTTTTTTTTTTTGCTTTCCTACCACTCACTCAACAGTCTTCAGCCAATGAACTCCAGCTTGCCGGCAACATCAAAGTAACAGCGAGCATAGGGATTAACCAAGTATTATGTTATGGTCATACGCCCATATGGTAAGGCAATAATAACAAGGATATTAAATTCCAAAGCAACGATTGTCGAGTTTAGTTTTTAGTTTTTAGTAGAAATGATTAAGGGCACACATAATTATCCATCGCTTTTGATGACAGCAAATGGGTTGATGGGTTTTGCTGCTTGGTCGGTCGGTTCTTTTTGAAGTCAGTTTACAAATTCTTGAAAGTGAAGTCGTGCTGAAAACCGAGAATGTCATCGGCCTACCAACACATGACACAGGTAAGTGTAATTCGATAATTGCGCAGGGGTGCTGATAGACAAGCGCGAAAAAACAATATGGTAAAACCATACCAATACCATACCAAGCAAGGCAAAGTTGGTTAACAAATTGATTTCTCTAAAAAAAAAAAAAGAAATCACAGAATTGTTGGTTTACAGCAGATTTTAAATATATTCATATAAATACTTTTATGAAATCTTCAGAGTGTTAAGCAAAACTGCGTTATTTGAATCAAAATTATTATTATTCCTAAACATACTCAATGATTTTGAGGTGATTTTTAGGTTAAAGCGCTTTTCAGCAAAATGCAAAGTGCTACATTTTAGGTTATGTATACGGTGGAAAAACTTTCAAACAATACAATTTTCAAAATTTAACAAAAAGCTGCTCAGCATTTTAAGAAACTTCAACAACAAAAAAAGTGTGAAAGACAAACAAATCGCTGTGTTGATGTAACACTCAAAAGAGCAGCATCTTCGGCAGTAACAGAAAATACTTGCATATAACGGTGCATGTGTGCTAGAGTTGCCGCAACCTACAACGCTTTGATGAGATATTCATACGAGTATATGTTGGCGCCGCATAAAATACCTCGTATGAGCGCCGTTTTAATTTAGAGGTGAAAGAAATCAAGAAAATTTCTTCTCGTCATTAAGTGAAATGTTTTTATTTATAAAATTAATGACGAAAAACAGATATTTGGAGAGAATTAAAATCCGAATGTAAACCTCGGAGTAAGTACGAACGAAATCCTGATTATATCAGCATCAAAAACAGAAGCCAAACAAAAATAGTTTAGTTAATAATTCTAATAGGACATTTTTAACTAAGTTTTACTTTGGTGTGCTTTAAATCCACTTGGCAGTCATTGCGAGAATTTTGCTCATCTCCTGCTCAGGGATCATATTGATTAAAGCGGTCAATTATTTTCTTAGCTCTAATCGAAGTGTCTTTCTCAGTTTTAAACAGTGTTCCAATGTGAACGCATAAGCATTTTCCAAGACTGGTGAACAGGGCGTATACGCACCCAAAATAACGGAAAGAGGATAGTAAAATGAGAAAAAAATATCTTTCATGAACATATCAAATTATTGTATTGCATTTGAGGATGAAAAAAGGAAAGGAAGCACCCCTCCGAGCCGTTCGGTACCAAACAAACTTTCAGACATCAATTTGATGCTGGAGAAAATAATAAGAGCTGCAGAGCGAAATAGACCAGGTACAATCTTCTACAAGAGTGTATAATTGTGAGCGCATGTCGATGATATTGATATAATTGGTCATAACAACCGCACCGTAAGTTCTGTGTTCTCCAGGTTAGATAAAGAAGCGAAGCGAGTGGGTCTGGTAGTGAACGAAGGCAACACGAAGTATCTCCTGTTATTTAATAAACAGTCTTGACTTCGCTCGCACGTCACTCTTGACTGTCATAACTTCGAAGTCGTAAATAATTTCTTGCAAGAGTTTTGGATTCAAAGGCTTGATTGGGATAAGCAATCCTATGTATGTAAATACCAAATTCATGGATTCGCTGACGACTCGATAAGAGCATATGGTTGCTGCATTTACATACATAGCGAATCAGATAGTAACACTAAGTGTGCGCTGCTTACTGGAAAGTCTAGAGTGGCTCCGCTGAGGACTAAAACAATTCCGCGCTTAGAGCTCTCGGCAGCCCAACTTTTGGCTAAGTTATGGTCACAAATCGCGCTGATGTTGCATCGACCAATTGAAAACAAAATGTTGGATAAACATTGAAATAAAGCTACATTGGATTAAAACAGATCCATCCGCATTGCAGGATTTTGTCGCAAATAGAGTGTCCCAAATACAAGACATAACATAAGAAGTTATTTGGCGACTTGTGCCAACGAAACAAAATCCTGCGGATCAAGTGTCTCGGGGTTGTAGCGTGGACGAATTGAATGAGTTGATTTGGTTTAACGGTCCACTGTTCCTCCTAGAAGACCCTGAGTCATGTCCTACTAACAAAAACTTCCAGCTTTCTCCAGAAGACGAAGCGTTAGAGAAAAAGAGAAAAATGTAATAGTTTTAGCTGTTTCGTCTTATCAAAGGCTGCTTCGAGTCGTCACTTACATATATGTTAAGGTGTGTTAGACGCTGGAAGGACCAGACTATAAAATTTACAAAAGTACTAACAGCAGAGGAATTAAACTTGAGTTTTCTCAATATTACTGAAGTTGTTCACCTTGTAGAACTTGGCGAAGCAATTTCAAAACTCACAAAAAATGTCACCCTTTCTGCGGAACATGTGCCTCTCTCATACGATGTTAAATTCGCGTTGCTTTTAAGCACGGTTTCACTTGGTATTTCCAACTGGCGCCAAACAGCAAAGAGCAGGAACAAGTGGCGCGCTATTAGTATTTACATACTTCGGATTAAAGTTAGTATATCATTTCACGTACAAGAAAGGCACAAATATCTAGTAATAAATTTTCTACACCGTTAGGTAGGTACATTCTCCGGGTAAACGAGGTTCGGAGTACCCCAGCTTAATTTTCAACCGACTCGCCAAACAGACATCCAGGTATCTGGACTCTTCTTAGGAAAAGAGCTGTCAAACAGTCAAACGGCCAAATGTACCTTATTAAGCTATAGACAATCTATGTATCTTATCGTCCGTTGTATGAAGCAAAAAATTCTTCATCTAAAACGAATACCCAAAACAGAGTAAGACGAAAATATTGATTTTCTCCCAAAGTGCTTTATTTTATTCTTTTCGAATTTTCCCAACATAACGTAACATTTTGCTTTTATTTCTTTTTCACCCGCGATTCACCAACCAGACCAGAAAAGCAGCAACGCCACTTTTGGAAAATATTATCATTATACGAGAGCATGCCCGCGGCCAACAGTTACGCAGGAGTGGAACAACCAACTGGGCGACCGTCAGAGCAGTCCCACCTAGCCACTGTCTGGCTCATCATACAACCATCCAACCATCCAGCCAACCAAAGTGTCCCCCACAACGTGCCTGCCAACCAGTTGTGGAAGTGAGGTACTAACTTTGACTACATTTTGGCCAAAAATTACTTTCAACAGAAAGAATCTGAAGTATGAGTTGGCGAGGGCATGTGCAAATGAGAGGATACATAAGCTCTTACATATACATAGATATATGAATGCATAAATGTGTTATGTAAACATACGTAAGTTTGTTGCTGATGCGGGTTTTTTCGGGGCTCCAACGATGAGTTGTCAGAGTTATGCCAGCTGCAAAGAAAGGATGCTTCAGAAATAGCAGTGAAAACAGAGAGAAATGACAACAACACAACTGGCAGAGCATCGCTACCGAACATGAAACCGCAAAAACAAAATAAAATGGAAACCATACCAACAACAACTAGAGAGTCCTTGAGCAAGCATTTTCTATGGATGAGTGTTTGTGTGTGTGTGTGTGTTTGCTGTTTTTTGTGTTGCGAATGCCCCTTCGTATTCGCATTGTATAAAGTTCTCAATTGTATATTTGTTGTCAGGTGAGAGAGAGAGGGCTGAGAGTGTGAGTGAGAGAGAGGGTGGGCGGCGAGGAGAGTTAAGAGTAATTCAAGCAAAGAAGCAGGCGATTGTTGATCGAGTAGACAGGCGGAGGCGGGTAAATTGCATGACTACGACGGCACTTTTTGTTGGCTGCGTTTGTGTGAGTGCAGCGGATGAATGGATGGGGAGATTGAAAACTGCGTACGCGTTTGTTTGTTCCATTTTTGTGCTTTTCTCTTTAATAGATTTTTACCAGTTACAGACGAATTTTTTTTTTTTTTTGTTCTCCACACTTGTTTGCTTTGAGCCAGCGGAGTCCAAAACAGCAAAACAAAGGAAGAGGATATCAAAAAGTAAAACAACTGAAGCATGTCATTAAGCGAAACACGCAATATACATGAAAAAAACGAGCAGAGAGCTATAGAAGAATATTTTTGTATACATTGACTTAAAGAGTGTGTGTGTGGCAATTATATTTAAGAAATTTTGATTTAAATAAATATTCAATTTGATCAAAATAAATTCAATACTAAAATCAAGAATTCTTTATAAGAAAGTTGATAAATCTCACATCTCAATTATGGCGAAAATTTGTGCTGGAAAACAGCTCGTCTGAGTAGACCGGAATATTAGAAACTCCGGTGTTTTCATTTAATTGAAAATTGAGAGTTAATATTGTGAATAGGTCAAACTTTTGTCGCAAAGGTTCAATTCACGAAATAAATACATCCTCTAATCTCATTTGGATTTTATCGTTTTATGATTTGCACATTCGATATTAAGTCAACCGAGGAGCCCACATTTATATTTACATATATGACCGAATTATAGCTTTGTTCTCTTAAAGGACTCTTTCAGGTAAATTCAACTTGAAGATAAACTTATATTCACAACCGTCATGTGTATATATGTACGCGAATACATATATATAATTTTTTTTGGTTCCTTTAGCTACCATCACTAACCTACCACATATTTACATATGTACATTATGGAAGACCTAAATGTTCGCAATAATCTTCTACAACCGGCTTCAATACTATACATCTCCTTTAACAAACCCAGCCATAACCTTCCCCTATGCGCGGCGCGGCACGACGTCGCCAGCTTTTTGCTCTTTTCTCAATAGAAAAGGCAGACAAAGTGAAACCGCTCGTAGCGCCTTTAACCAAACACATTTACATAGATAGGAAATGGAAATAGATGTAAGCGAAAGACATAATAGGCATGCGAAAAAAGGTTTAACATATCATCGTCAAGCTCATCGGGTAACTGCTAATAGGTATACATATACATACATATATATATATATATATATATATATACATATACTTGTATATATATACTATATAAGGAGCTTCCCAGGTATACATTTGCAATTGAAAGTGAAAAATCTTACGGTCCACAGACTGTAAGTCCGCTTTCCGGTCACATATCAATTAGGAAAGTCTAGAAACACACACAAAAGTAGCAAGATAATTGAAGAGATCTACATGCCGCTGCGGAAGTTTGCTCATTGGATATTTTTTAGAGCTTAAGATTTGTTCGAACGATCGCTCACTTACACTTATTTGAGTGTAAAAAAAACCGTAAGTAAATAAGAAAGTAAAATCAGTTGCTCATGCGCTGGAACATGGAAAAATAGTAATTCTTCATTTTGCTGCACGAAATCTCCAAAAGCACGAAAATTTCAAGCAAACATTCGAACTATGGGGCTTTGAGCAAATATCTAGCTACCCGCGCTGATATAGCCTGCCAACCTTTTAAAAATGTAGTTTCGTGGGCTGTGTAAGTAAATATAATTTCGTATATATATAGTAAATATACATATGTATGTATGAGTATTCATTAACTTTCATTACAAAAAAAATTACAAAATACAACCTAAAAAACTAACAAGGATTAAAGGTAGACAAATAACAAAGCAAAAATTGCGGAACGAAATCATTACAAAGAAAAAGACGCAAAAAGTCTCGCTTAAACATCCCTCTCATGGATATTGCCCACTTATATAAATACATACGCTCATATGCCCCAGCAGCAAATGGAAGGCCTCCTAAACTCACTTAAATACATCTGTTTGAGTAGAGAATTTTTCATGTGTACTGCGGGCATCGCTACGCTTATCTGTTAATAGTGTATGCAGATAACTCCAACTTATTTTTCAAATTTATTTTATTAACAAAAATATTAACAAAAATATAAAACAACCAACGAACATCCGTCGCCACCAATTTCACTATGCCCCATTTCTGTATTTTCTGTCCGAAGTAAGTAAATACCAGAAGGAGAAAAGATAGACCGACCAAAATGTATACCGATCGGAGCAGAACGACGAGCTGAATCGATTTAGCCATGTCCGTCTGTCAGTCTGTCAGTCTGTCAGTCTGTCAGTCTGTCCGTCTGTCCGTCTGTCATTTTGATTTTCCTCTTCACTTCTAAAAATTTCAAGTCTTCTACATATGTAAATAGAGGATAGAAAAATGAAAAAAAAAGTTGTAGTGAACAAAAACGTTGTTATGAGTAGTATGGGTGAAGGAAGGGATGACAAAAACTAAAAATTAATAGAAAAAAATTCGCAGGCAAAACCAAGCAAAGGCGGTAAACAGAAGAACCGAAAATCCTTATTTATGTACGCAATAATGCGCACAGACTGCCGGCCCCACCCGATTTCATGCTGCCCCAGATTTCGAACAAGAGGCGACGACAATGCTTAGAGACAGACAAACAAACAGATACGCATACACACAAACACAGATAGTTTTCAAGTCGCCACAGTTTTTATATCTATTTTTTCTCTTTCCTGTCACTGCCTCAACTGGCATATCGTTTCTATGTATGTATGTATGTATGTACGTATGTATGTATGTGGTATCTCTTTCCTCCACTACTCCTGGCTTCATGCTTTTATATTATTTTCTTATTGTAAGAATAAACATACAAATGTGTACATATAAGTATATATGTATGTATATGCATTTATTACTCAGAATGTTTTCGTTGGAGCCGAGCATTTGCAATAAAAATCCAAAATTCGCAGGTAGAGAAGGAATCTGACTCTGGCCCACGCTGACTGCGGCGGAGAAAGTTGCTACAACAACGGAAACCCTGGTCATACGGCCACAAGGGTTGCCAACAAAGTAGGGCACATTAGACTAATAAACTCGTTTATGTATATGTTTATGTATATGTATATGTATATGTATATATTTATGTGTTATACTTCACTCTTACCGCTACCCTGCTACCACATGAGTATGTATAAGTACATACATACATACATATGTACATTTACAGTATGAATATACATATGTATGTAAGTTTTAAAACACTTTAGTGACTGAAGTATCCAGCTGTTACGTTGCCAAATATTAAGTAAAATTAAATATCGAGAGTATTCTTCTCAATGCTGCGAAGAATATTTCGTTTTCCACTCAAAACACTTTTTCTATATTTGGTTGGGAAAACTTACAACGACTTCGATCTGATTAAAACCAAGCTTTCCCCGGGAAAGTGTAGAAGCAATTTGAGACTTTACGTGGTAAGAGCGAAAAAATTTAAGCGCGACGATTTTTGGTTATATGTAATGAGCTGTATTCAAAGGCCTATTTTTGTTAGAAACATTATTTTTTCATTTAATATTTTGTTATACAACAAAAAAAAAAGTGACAGCTATTTCGGAGATCACCACATCTCCTCATCAGACTTCTTTTGCCAGGAATCGAACGGACGGATTCTGGCATCAGAGGCGAGTGCTCTACCAACTGAGCCAGCGCCTGCCATGTAATCTGTTGTTGTATTATTCAATTTTTTACTAACCAACAACTATTATGCGCTAATATTTAGCCGCTATTTTTACTTAATGTTGGGTTAGCGAGTATTTTACAATCCTGCATAGTAAAATGACTCTTCTGGCGCAAACAGCTTTGAGTTCAGCGTAAAGGAGATCCAGAAAGCAATTAGTTAGGAGAACGTGTATGATCCGTGTTATTGGTATTAACATATGCCTAACCAAAAGAAAATTGAGCTCGTAAAATTTTTTCTAAAAAAGTAGATACATACATACATATGTACATACAAGTACATATATATAAGTACTTTTTATGTATGTATGTGTTTACGAACTAGTGTACACTTTGGAAATCGTCGACTTAAGGCGTCGAGTTTAGGTGTGGCTATGACGCCGATGTCATGGCGTCTGTACAACTTGGAAAAACCAATAAAGCAACGGTATGTCGCCACCTTTTCCTCCGGTCTCTCACAACCGAACTCCCCAACTACACCTAAAAACCCGCCGTTACACATTTTCTATCTGATGTTCATTCGTATACATACACACATATGTACGTATAAGTGTATATGCGTGTATTTATGTATATCCTGCCGCCGTCGCGCCAACACGCCAGCATTTAAACTTGTTTACTCAGTCGAGAATGGCGCAGTGGCTCAGTTAGTTATGGAAAAAGCTTGTTAAATTGGCACATGTCTAACCAAAAATATATTCCGTCTGTCGGCTGAAGTCATCGATTTGGCGCGTACGACGTTCAGTCAATTGGTCGGTGGGTGGGACGACCGACCGACAGCTTGGGTTGGTTCGTCCGCTCGAAGGTCGTCCGTCTGTCAGTCTGCTTTTTCGCTGGTAGATAAAATTCGGCTCGCCAACAACTTTTCGTAGATAAATAGCAGCAACGCAACAATAGGAACTGTGAGTATTAACAGCGACAACATACCGTCATTGTCTAGCCGAATATTGTTGCCATCGTGTGCCGGCTTTGCTCGTTGGCGCTAGTGACGTCAAGTCGAATACAAACGAGTGTTGGTCGACCGGCTCCCCACCAACAGCAGCACCGGCATCCAACGCCCAACCACCTAACAAAATATACCGAACATGACGTCGTGCATGTCGGTAGGGTCAGACAAGCAGAAATTGTGAATGACTCGTCGGTTATAGTTCGTTGGTGGGTTGGGTGCTTGGAGCCAAAAGGGATTTTCGAAAGTGTATACACAATTCAAATAAACACAAGCACACGAGTACACATGCATACATACATAGGTATGTACATATGTATGTAAATGCCAGTAAAGCCAGACATCGAAAGCTAAGAAATATGTGTAAGAAGTAGACGAAGAAGAACAAGAACGCACGCGCCGAACGGCAGACGTAAAATTTTGCGTGACAAATGTGGGCAGACAGAGAGCAGGCGGCTGACAGCCAGACAGGCATATTCGCACATTCCAACACACACACACACAAAGTTGGCGACGTCCAAATAAGCAGGCAGACTGGCGGGCGTAGGAAGTGTCGTGCCGAACGACAGCCGCATGACCGACCTAGAACAGCAACATTTAAACAAATTCAAAAACATACATCCGAACTGTTGTATGTGCGTACATATGTATGTACATATGTATGTAACTGGTAAGTGGTATAAACATACATACATATTTACATACATTTTTACATGAAAAATTTCTATTTATTATAGGTAAATATGTACTTGGCACATTCTGTTTTACGCACGCTTGACGCTAAATACATGGATATTCAAATGCGTGTGTGTGTGTGTATTGACTTGTATACATAAGTTTTTATTGACTGGCGGCAGACGAGGATACAGAAGTTTTTTCGTCTGAAGTTTAACACGAAAATTGTTACAGTAAATGCATAATTTACTCGCATATACATATGTATGTATGTATGTAAGCATTTATGTAGATATGTATGTATATCCCATTAGGTATTTAATAAATATGTATCTGTATACATATGTATGTATACAAAATCGTGGCAAATCCTTATATTTTGTGAAGAAAAAAACATCTCTACTTCCAGAAATATACATATGTATGTATATGTATCTATCATTTCTGGTATCGACAACGACGAGATATTTTTTACCAGCATACTATCAGCCCAGAGGGTCTTAATAACTCGTCCTTGCAAGAACTGGTGCTTTTGGTGCGGTGGCTTTTATCAAATTTTCAAGTTAAGCCCTAAGTTCCCTAGCTTTATGAGTTCATTGTTGAAAATACGTGTTTCAGTTTTCTCTTTCTTCTAGTCGAAAATGATTTTAAGGGCCAATCTATTAGATCCAACATTTGCCTTCTTAATGGAACATATTTAGATAAACATGACATATACATATGTACATAAATATGTAAAAGTACATAGATATGTACATATAGTGCATATTGTTAAGTGAAAAGAAACGAAAAAGAAAAACAACTCAACAATTGTACATAAAATTCGCTTCGTTGATTTAATCGCTCCGTTGAGCAAATTTCCTTTGAACGCCACCGCCATTCATGACAAACCGTAATATCGACAAAGCAATTTTACAACGCTTTCGGTTGACAATTTGCTTCTTCACAGAGAAAGAGACGAAAGAACGAAGACTTGCTCACTTCTAATTTCTTAACTTAAATACTTTTTACTTTTAAACAAAGATTGATTGCAGTTGTGGCGTATGGTAAGTACAGAACGCAAACTTGTATGTTACATATTTGACAAATTAATAGGGCCTTTTGCACTGCCAGGGTACTTATAGACGTGCCTTCAAAAAGAGTTCCTCAGTTCCGCCATTTAATCTGCACACAACATCTAGTTCTCTTAATTTCAAAGTTCAATCTCACTAGCTACCAGCGTACTCCGGAGACTCTTGACCCTCTACAGGGGTTATTAATACCCTCAATGGTATTTCTGGGAGGTTCGTTTAAGTGGCTAGAAGGCACCTACCATTATTAATATCTTCATCGAAAATACTCTTTTTCGGTTTCCTTCTCATTCCTGCAGGCCGAAATTTTGTCTATTTTTTATTAAACTCCTCCTGTGTCATTTTATGTGCTCTGAGCTTGTCAACGCGGCCGTGTTTTCTTAAAAGAATATCTTTACAAAATAGAAAGTTTGCACAACAAAAGGCCCTCAATTCAGATATGTTCACTATGAACTGGGAATGTAGGACCAGCAAGCACATATCCCTTACTTTTGCTGTTGTTATTCATTTCCTTCCAAAAGCAAATGAAAAGAATTCTCTTCTCTGTTTCCCTGACAAGGGCAGTGGATGGAAGGCCGATAACCGACCACCCCCTCTATCGCTCTCAGAAGATCTGATGGTGAGAACCGAAATGTTGGCATGAATACATAATTAATGCATTGCACCTTTACATACATATGTATGTATATAAGCATATGTATGTATTAACTTAGCTACTATGTGTATGTGTAAGTGCAGACGTGATTGCGCAAGCTACGACGTAGGCGACAGTATGGTGTGCTGCAGGACGAACGAAACACGTGCCAACGACATTTCAAGGATAGCCGGGCCAGTCGGTCGTTCGTCGCTTGGCTGACTCGACATATCGTAAATGTAATTGTGTGTATCTGCAGGTATGTGTATACACGTATGTAGATATGCGCGTATATGTTGTATATTGATGCGTAGATTTCTCAGTATTTTGCCCATTTGGCAGCCGAAAGTGTGTGGCGACACAGCGAAGTGGAAGTTCAGAAAAAACAAGGAACAATTTTTATTGAGGTCTGTTTTTAGGCGTTCGCACCCATCGCCCCTGCACTGGCTCCTGGCATTGCTGAGTGCATGAAAATTCCATGTCCTCTGGGTAAGTGTTTTGTTGTTGTTGTTGTTGTTGTTGTTGTTGTTGTTGTTGTATTTGTGTGTGCTCTTCCAAATTAACAACTCGTCAGTTACGAACATCACCAGTTGGGGGTGGCGATAGTAGGAGGAGTTGACACTGAAAAGGAAATTGAACTCTCTGCCTTTGGCTTTCGTTTATAGACGAATTACGCACTTTATAATGCGGAAAATATTTTGATTATACACATTGTTCGAGAACCTTAACAAAGACGGACGTGCACACATTCACATATTTTTATAATGGCAAGGCCGATTGAGGGGCCTCATTAGTTTGTCCCATAAATGCACCAATACATTACCTAGAAATATATACTAACCACCTCATGTGAGTATCTTATTGTCACAAAAATAACCGTAACAAAAGTATTACTGCCGATGAAATGCAGGCATTGTTTTTTTTCGGTGAAAAGGTCGAAAGAATTGGCCACTAAATTCCCTTACTTTATCCTTCATACTCTTTTTCTATATTGTAAAGACCCCAACAAAAGACTTTGACTAGAAGACTCGGGCATTTTCCGACATTGCTTAACATAGCAATCGTCTCTGGTTGGGCTAAACAGTACAAGTTAGGTAAGGAGGGCGAGCGGAGATGGTAAACACTGAAATCAGGCACCAAATTGGATCGATGAAATGGTGGGCTACGTAACAGGCGTCAACTTCCATTTTCCCGAGCCATGAAATTCCTCCAATGTCACGATAAAGCGCTTCATGAATAGTTTTTTCTGCTGAAATAAAGTTTTTATGAGCAATGCCTGCCGTTATGTATATATGGGTGTTGATTTTCAAAACTCTGCCTCATTTTGCAAATCGGTTCTAGTGCCCAACATGATCAGCCATTATAGGACAAATCATGGCCAAAAATTCAATGTGGAAGACAGAAGACAGGTACTCGTCGTACTCGTACTCGTAAAAAATTGTTTAACAAAGAAGCCCGAACTAATCGCACAAAAAGCAGAGTCGTAAACCTGCCCACATACCATAACGAGCTAAGCCACAACAACAATAGTAATTTACAGCTGCGGTCACACGTAAATGCAATGAACAACAACAACAGACATTCACCAATGACCGTACCGAAAATGAAGCCGAGGTCTTGAACATGATTGCAACGAAGTATCTCTCAGATCGTTCGCTATTAAACGTTCAACTCGTAGGATATGTGTATGTACATATGTACGTAAATGCTGCCAACCGCTGACTGCTGGCCGTGAGACGACTAATGGGCAACTCGGCTATTCGCAATTGTTGCTGCTGCTGCTGGTGCTGCTAGTGCTATTGGCTCAAGATCTGATTGTCTGCCAAGCTGTCTGGCTTGCGCTGGTTTTGAATATTAATGAAATTGTTGCCGATAATCAGTTGTAGAAACACAAACATTCCGACCGTCGAACCAAACGACCAAACGACCAAACGACCAACCGAGCAACCAACCAGCCATGAAGCCAAGCTGTTAAACGTCAGTGCCACCTCAACATCCGAGCAGCTTTTTTAATGTGAGCGTTCATGGCAGCTGTTCAAATGCAAACAACAACAAAACCAATTGCAATTGGCCTCTCTCGTGCTTGCTTAAGTTTTTTTTATTTGTTCGCTGTTGCACTTAAGTGGATTGCATTCTACATGTTTTCGACCATATTTTTCGTTTTTTTGCTTTTTATTTTTCTTTCCACTGCACTTTGCTAAGTTATTATTATTGGCATTGTTGGAGTTCGAACGAGGGGGTGTTGTCATGGCTATTACTGTGCGACGTTGTTTTGCGCGAGTACCGGCAATTCGTTTTAGGAGCACTGTTGGGCACTCATTATTTTTATGGCTCATCTTCTATGTGGCTTGTCTTTGAGGTGGATTTCCGCCACGCCGTTACTTTTTACCTCCAATAAACTTTAGAGAGGAGAGTGGGAGTTAGGGGTAGACAGTTGCAGTTGCAGTTGCAGTTGCAGTTGTTGTAGTTACTACCGTTGTTGTCATTGGTTTTCTTGTTGTGCTTAAATAAGCGGTGAATGTGTGTATGTGTGCACTTCTGTAGTTTTCTTACTCTGTTGTTGTCGGCAATAAAATGGTTTGCCTTGAATTTCAACGGCCTTTGGTAAACCGTTAGCAGTGCTTTCTACTCTATTGTTGGGATGGTAAAACTGTCATAAATTCATAATAAAAGCAGTCCTACACATGGTCTGATGTTTGTATGTATTTGAGGTTGAAAGAGGATGTCTCTGCAACAATAAGTCTCCATCAAATGATTAATTCTTTCGCACAACTCTTTTCGTTTCCTGAAGACCCGAAGGCGGAGTTTTCAAATGTGATGAATTAACATCTTTTATCTGGATTTAGTATTTTCTAAAGTTCAGCGCGAGCAGGAGGGGCAGTGGACTTAGAATGGAGAGGAGTTATTTACAATAGTAAAATACTTTTGAGTTAGATATATAATTTATAATATATATAAAGGGTTATCCATTTAGTGATTTCGACAGTGCAGGGCTGCATTTTGACATCCGTCTAACCAAACATGTTTTGTTTCAGCAAATAGTCACACATTTATGAAAATAAATCTTAAAATAAGCTTAACAACCGCGCAGCGCGTACTACAAAAATGGTGATTCAAACGTGGCCACGTTTCGTGCTTGAAGAGGAGATTATGGTGCACCTAATCGCTCAACTACTCAAGCAAATGGTAAAACTGTAAAGAAATTTGAAGAGATTGGATCGGCTACAGATATTGTCAGGTCTGTGCTCGTTCTACCTCAAATATCGCTGCTGTAAGTCATAGTGTAGCCAAAGACCCGAATGTGTCTATTCCTATTAAGGAACTTTCTTAAGGCACATTATGGGGTGTTTTGCACTTGGGAATACACCTTTATCCAAATAAAGTCCAGCTCACACAACATTTGAAGCCAGCTGATCATTCACAACGCCGTAGTTATGTCGATTGGGTGCTTTAACAACAAGCAGTGGACAACGATTATTCCAACAAAATTTTCTACAGTGACGAGACATATTTCTCACTCGGTGCATACGTAAAAAGGCAAAATTGTCGGATTTAGGGCTTCGAGAATTTTCAAATAATTGAAGAGAGCACATTAGACTCAAAAAAAAACTTACTTCTTATGCGCTCTTTGTTGGTCCGGAGGTGTGGTTGGGCCTTACTTCTTTGAAAACGATAATATCGAGACTGTAACTATCAATTCGGAGAGTTGTGTTCGTAATTAAAGAGCACGAATTGTACTATATTTAGTTCCAAGAAGGTGGTACTACATGCCACGTAACATGTGCGTATATGGCTTTATTGCGTTGGGCTTTTTTTTGGAACTACACGAATGAACCTTTAACTCTTGAGAACTTGAATTTGCTTGCAATGTGAAAAGGTAGACCTGCATGCGAAAATTCTATTTAAATTAGAGTTCCAGATTTTGCTCAAACATTTTCGAGCTGTGCGAGCATTTGAGCAACGAGCACTCGCATAACTGCTTATTGCTCATTACCCGAAAAAAAATTTCGAGCCATGCACACAAACAAAATTAAAATTTTTTAACAGTTGAGCAATGAGCGAGTATCGAGCGAGCTTCGAACTGCTCGCAATGCTCGATACCCGGGTATCTGGAGCTCTAATTTAAATATTATTATAAAATTGGATGAAAACATACCAATTCGTTATTTGTATAGCAGTTCACTAGTTTCGAGATTAATAATCATTTTTACCTCTACGTATGTTCGTGTGTTGTTGTTATTTTTAGTACGCCACGACTGAATTCATTACCTAATAAATTCTGTTGGAATTCGAATCTCTCATTTTTGTTTTCGTTTTATTTTGGGTGAACTAGACAATTCTTATATATGACAGTTCGTAGGGCATCGTCATGTTAAAAATATCAATTGCTTACATGGGAAATAGATGAAGGACTAGTTCGTGCAAAAATGCACACTAGTTGGATTCTGGTTAACAAATATTACTTTTTCCTGCAGGGAACTAACTCAAATACATAAGAAAGCTGTCGTGCTATTTCTTCGACATATTCTGTGAATAGAAATTAGAAGAGTTGACGAACCTCCACCCACCCACATTGACTAGACGAAAAAATGCTCGCCACGTCTAGCGATTGCTTTTATTCGCCTTTGAACAAGCCTTAATACGAACTACATTATAGCTAACATAAGCCTTTCTCCGTCAATTCTCACAACCTGCTGAACTTTCGAAAATAAGTAGCCTTGCTTCATAAACACTCACCCTTCTGTCCGTTGCGCAAACAAAACACAGAGAGACAAAAACAAAACTACCTTTTACGAGTCTTAATGATTTCAGTACCTAGACCGTCGTCATCGTCGCCGTTGTCATCGTTGTCGTCGTCTGGATTCGTGTTACGAGTTCGAGGCGACTCATAGCACGTGTCTGCTGCCGTCAACGGCGCCACCGCAACGGCCCTCTTCAAATGCGTTGGGGGTGTTGGTGTGGGTGTGGGAGTGATGGCAGATCTTGGGTGGTAGTCGCTCACTTGTTTAGTAGCACTCTGACTTTGCTCCATTTCAATAGACTCACAGCTATGATGCCGTGTGCACAGAGGACAAAGAGAACACGTTACTGCTTTTAGCCGACGACAGTTGGTCCTTAACAAAACAGTCACACACTCACACAAGTTAAGCGAAATATCATCACAAAAAACACTCAGACACATGCTTGCACCCCAAAAAGACAGTGTGTTGTCTGGGATGAGGGGAATCCGAGAGCTTCATTCAAATTTCATTGCTGTAGGTTGTGGCTAGACTGGGTAAATTAGTAACAATGTACACAACAGCTCTGCTGCGTCTAGTTTGGCTGAGTTCACTTTGCCTGCGTCGTTTTAAGATTTTCAGCAATGTGCACACATACCTCTTCCCCTCGCCTTTTAATGTGGTCGGATGGTTCAGATGGTTCACAGCCCAGTGGGTTGGTGGTCGAGATAAAGTTCGGCTGAGCGCTCGTCGCCAACGTCAACTCTAGTGGTGGCATTAATACCGATGTAGCGCACTACTGGCGACGACGGCATCGTGCATGACGAGGAGGCATAATAAAATTTTTTTTTTTTTTGCTGACTATGCCAAATGGGGTGGATATGGACTGTGCGAGGATGTCGGTCGATATGTTGGTCGGGTAAGGCACAATGGGTGTGCAAATAAATTGAGTGCTGTCTGCCTGTCTGCTGGTGCTATTAGACGGTTGCTCGTTATATCCCGTTGTTGTGACAGTTATTGTACAGTATTATTGTTGTTATTGTTGCTGCCGTTGTTTTTAATGTCATGTTGTTGCTGAGATAATAGTCAAGCAGAGTTTTGTACTGATGAAAGCAACTTTACGCGTGGATATGTATACACATATATACATACACATTCAAATGGGATTGTGTACTATGCATACATATGTAGGTAAATATGTATTTTTGTATACTTACATATGTATATATGTACGTGTTTACTGGCAGACATAACAGCCGACGGGAATGACGGTTGGCCGAGTGAGGCATGTCTGCTTGTGTAAGCTATTTTGATATGAAAAACTTAATTTTGTGTGAATCTGTATCTGTATGTGTGTATGTACATTTTTTACGACGAACCCAAATACTTTTGCTATTTCTGCCTACCAACTAACCAAACCGAGCCACCGAGCAATACAGATTTTTATTAGCAAACTCACGACCGCTCGCCTCAGCTCTCGCTTAACTAAAATAGCTTAAAAGAGCCTTTAATGCTCCTTAGGTCCTAAAAGAATTTTTTTTTTTTTTTTCAAAACAAAATTATTTCATGTGACCGACAGACAAACACATTAATGCCATAATGCTTTTCGCTTTTTTCCTTGAGACATACCAATCAAAAATTTATTACACCATAGACAAGTGTACATATATGTGCATATATATATGTATGTACATATGTAAGTAAATCTTTACATAGAAAGTTTCCATTCGCCTACACACTTTCATTTTCGGTTCGATATAGCAGCTCATAGCCAAATTTCACAAAAATATTTTATGTCCTTGAGCAGGTCATTCATGTGTACTGATAAACTGCTGTATGTACACATACACAGGCATATACTTGAATATAATGCAGAGTCATTTAGTATATTTTTAATAACTCACGAGTCCAACGATTGGGGATATTGTCCGAGAAAACCTTTCCAACTAAACTCGATGTAGAGACTTTTGAAAGCGTTTATTTCAGCTGAAGAAGACCCTAAACTAAATAGGTTACTTTAGGTTGAACTGGTCGACTCCTTAGGCAGTCTCGCATAGGCGATTTTACGTCCACACCCTGCAGTTTAACCTCATATTACCTAATAATAATATTATCCGCAGAAGAGCACAGAACGACTCTTAATTTGAACGTATGCGACACCCTACTAGCAGTCTAGTGTCTGGCCACTTTGTTGTTAGTAGAAACCTAGTAAACTTTGGGTCATATGTTTTGTTCGTTCCCAAAGTTTATTAACCAGCTAGGTATAATCACCTTTGTTGTATATACTTTACTTCCCTAAATGGGACTGATAAATCCACGTTTACGTTCTGTTAAAAGAGTACTATCGATTATCTCATTACTTTACAGTGGACACCTATATGCCCTGGTAAGCAATAAATGTGAACTTTTTTCTACGTCCCCCCATCTTTTGATTGTCTCTGTGAAAAGTGCAAATGCAGCCGATTTTGTATTGCATGAAAGTAAGATCTTAATGGTCTTTTGGCTATCAGCACAGATACATACATATGTATTCTCCTTTTATATGGACATACAGGGGCCTGCGACTGCTACAGCACTACACGTGGTTATCTCGTCAGAGAAATTTTCAAAAATTTTCCATCGGTTTGAATTCTTTTAACTATGTGTATTCGACTCACTTTGGATGGCTGCGCAAATAGTTCAGAAATAAATTCGTCTTACCTGAAAATACGAAAAAAAATATTTTTTTAATAAATTAGATTTGGATTTGGAGATTTCTGAAAATGCAGAAAGTTGACGAGTAACAATATTGAATATTTTCTAAACCCAAGACAAAATACTTATGTAACAGGTCAAGTGAAAAGTCCCCATCCTACCATAGTGAAACACATTTATTTGGCAAAATTCATTTATTTTATTCAACATAATTCCCTTCAAGGGTGATACACTGATTATAGCGATCCTCTTACTTTTCGATACCATTTGTGTGGTGCGCTTTGTCCTTTGCTTCAACATAAGTCTCAGTTTCGACGATCACCTCTTCATTCGACGAAAATTTCTTCCCAGCAAGCATTATTTTGAAATCTTAGAACAGGAAATTATCGCTGTGCCCAGATCTGAAGGTTATGGTGGATGCGGAAGCAATTCAAAACCCAATTCATGGATTTATGCCATAGATTTCACTTACTTGTGAAACGGAGCATTGTCTTGGTGCAACAGCATTTTCTTCTTCTTCAAATGCGGCCGTTTGTCGGCGGTTTCGTCCTTCAAACGGTCCAAAAACGCTATGTAATAGTCGCTGTTGATGCATCTTCTTCTTTCAATATAGCCAATGAAAATTATTCAACGCCTATCCCAAAATAGAGATGCCATAACCTTGCCTGCCGATTGTTGCACTTTTCCATGCTTTGGAGCGGATTTATCGTGTACAGTCTACACTTGATTGTCGATTGGACTATGGAGTGAAATGATGGAGCCATATTTTACCCAGTGTCACATATTGACGCAAAAACTCGATTTTATTACGCTTGAACATCTCCAAACACTGCTACGAATCATCAACTCGTCGTTGTTTTTGGTCAAAAGTGAGCTCGCGCGGCAACCACAAAGCTTTGCACAGAGCTCTCTCATACCCAAATATTCGTGAATGATATGATGTACACGTTCTCCGTCGGTAACAACCTCTTTTAGGCGTCCACTACATTCACCGTCTTCGGTGCTCATTTCACCACAATATTTTATCAACACGGGAAGTTCCTTTTCATCCATTTTTTTACAATAACAAAAGTTGCTTCACTGAAAATGCTATAATTCACAAACGAATGACCCGACAGCTGTCAAATTTATACACACGACTTCTGAAGGTTACAGCTAACAAAAATCATGTGGATTTCATTCTTCTTAATTCCATCTATGTGTCAGGCCGGGGACTCTCCAATCGACCTGTTATTATTACACCCCAGCATTTTTGAAAACGCTTTAAAAACGCGAGTTGTTAAAATTTGTATTCAAATTTCAGTGGAAAAAACTGAAAAATGCAAAGTAAAAGCTCAAATGAAAATATCTTTCTATCTATTCAATATATGTATGTATATGTATGTGTGTATACCCACATCCTTAGCTACATGTGTAAGCGTTTTTTCTAATATTTTACATTGCTGAAAGTTATAATACATTAATTCAAAAACATTTCAACTTCGCTATAGGAGCGCAGGGAATGCAGTCCACAGTTCACAGTCCATGCGGAGGCATTGGCAATCACAACAATAAATGCACGCTAGAGCTAGAATTCGCAAAAGAATCGCCTCGGAATGGTAAAATTACAAATATAGTTAAATATACATATGTACCTACATATACAGCTGTTGACAATTAATTAGAAACGTTCTCTTTTGTCCAGCGCTTAGTGAATATAATAATGAAATGCTTAAATTTATCGTTATCTTTTCTCTTAAAAACCTTTGCGTTCCTCTTGTTACTATTTTTAATGCTAATGGACAAAGTTTTTTAGTTGTGTTATTGAAATACCGTTAATATTTTCTGAAAAAGTGCGTAGGTTACTTAGTGCAAGGTAAAAAAAGTGAGACAGTTAATTAGAAACCTTTGGTTAGTGATAGCTTGTCGACACATTGTGGTGCTCTAGTAATAATATTAAATATTTTTGGTAAGTAGTCATTTTAACTTGGTTGTTTAAAATCATTTTGAACGTTTTTCTTAAAGACTTGTGATGGGAAAAAACAGCAATTGTACACCTGCTCTACGCAGCTCTATTCATGATCTTCGCAAAGCTGGAAAGTCATACAGCGAAATTGCGAAGCAAATCAAATGCTCGAAAAAAATTGGTCTTCACAGCCTTAAAGCTTATTCAAAACTTTAAAACTGTTGCGAATGTTCCATGCAAAAAAAGACCCCGGAAAACTTCAGAAGAAATAGACCGATAGATTGTACGAATCTCTAGAAGAGACCCAATAAAGAGTGCCACTGATATACAACGCGAAATTCATGATGAAGTCGAATCCGGACTGCATGGTAGAGCAGCACGCAAGAAGCCCCTTCTTACTATAATTCAAAGGAAAATACGCCTAGATTTTGCGAGATCCCATTGGTCGTGGACTCCAAACCAATGGAAGTATGTCGTTTGGAGCGATCAAATGAAGATCAATCGTATTGGACCTGATGGTCGGAGGTATGTTCGGCGGCCAATTAACGAAGAATTCAATCCTCGCTACGTTTCACGGGTAGTGAAGCATGGTGGAGGATCAATCATGGTGTGGGGATGTTTCTCCTGGTCCACTCCATAAGATTGATGGAATTTTAAATAAGGAGAAATACGTCGACATTCTGAAAAATGTCATGTTGCCGTGGACTGAGGAAAATTTGCCTGTTATATGGAAATTTCAGCAGGACAACGATACGAAGCACACGGCAAAGTTAACGAAAAAGTTTTTCGACGAAAATTCCATTAATATTTTGGAGTGGCCATCATCCAGTCCAGATTTGAACCCAATAGAACATCTTTGGGGTGACGTTAAAAGAGCTGTGAGTGCCAAAAATATACCCAATATGGATGTTCTCTTTGATGAGGTAAGAACGGCATGGCAAGCCATACCAGTGGTACGCTGTCAGAATCTAATTACATCAATGCGCAATCGGTGTGAGGCAGTGCTGAAGCAAAAGGGTTATGCAACCAAATATTAACTAAATCCTTATGTATACATAAAAACATAATTTCGTTTCTAATTAGTTGCCGCACCCAAATATTAGATTTCACAAGTTCTTGTAAAAATTTTTTTTTTTTATAAATAATATTGAATAAATTGTTTTCTATTGGTTCTGAAGTTTAAATAAAATAAATTTAAACAATTTGAAAATTCGTAGTTTTAATGGAAAACGACTTTTATTTTGAGATAAGTGTCGTTTCTAATTAGCTGTCAACAGCTGTATATTGAGACATACATTCATGCATATGTCCATTTACTTACGTATATATGTATGGATGTATGTATGTATGTATATTTATATGTAACATGAAGCACAAGGCAACGGTTCTTCGCATTAGTTTTGAGTGTATTTTTCCCGAAAATGTTTTTGCCCAAAATGGCGTACAAGAATGGCGAGAGGAGAGTTGGGAAGATTAAAAGAAATTTTAATGACTGCAATTAATATGTCAATAAAAGTCATTTGGATTAGAGAAAATTTGCGGCAAAACAGCAACAACAATAGCAAGCCAAATCGCAACATCCACGAATACTGCGGAGCCAGACGTTCTTCGCCTAACAAAGTATGTAAAAGTATTTACAAATACATCCATACATATGTACATGTAGGTATGTAAGTGCATATACAAACAAACATATGTACATATGTAAATGAGTTTGCATTTGAAAACGTACAATGATATAAATTACCAACAACTTGAAATGAACTTAGAACGAAAAACACTGCCGCCAACGACAACGCGACATATCTATGTATGTGTGTGTATGTATTTGTATGCAACGTCTAAGAGACTTGCAGAGAAAAACATTGGGAAACAAGAACAACCACAGCAGCTACCGATTGCAACAAATGTTGCTAAAAACGTAAGAATTTCGCAGTTGTACAGTGTGCCATAAAAGTCAGCAACCACAACAGACGCTTCGAGATATACTCGTTTAGAAAAAGAAAGGTGAAAATTATGCATTTCCGGAAGAGATCTTCACATTTGGCGTAATTTTGTGCGCAATGCTATTTACTTAAACCACCATCCAGTTAGCTTCAGGCTGGAAATGCTGTCAACAACAAGCCTACAGTTCAGACGGGAGTGGGTCTCTCATGAAGACACATTTTTTAATGTTACAAAACGACGAGGATGAAGAAATAAATTTTTATAATTTATGTTTACCTACGAGAGGGGAAGGATCTAAAAAAATTACTTTTATTTTTATGAGGTTCCATAGCTGTGTTGGAACCAAAAACCTGGACTTTCTTTTGCGAAATAGCCTCAGTCTCCTTCAGAAATTAGTGTATTTTCTTGCTTTGATTTACTGTGCTTAGGGTAGCATGGCTGTGAGGTAACATGGCAGTGACCAAACGGGAGAATTGATGATTTTACGGCAGCAATGACAGCGGCAGAATTAAAACCACACACAACAGCAACAACAAGGCAGCGGAACGAAGCGTTGGTGGCGTACTCAAACATGGCAACAACAACAACAACAACAACAACAACAACAACACCGAGCAAACTCTCACTAGTGTGAATCAATTGCATTGAATGCAAGCTGTCTGACGCATCCGTGTTGTTGAGTGTGCGCTGATATTTTTTAACGCTCTGCTTTTGCGGATTTCTGTACACTTTGCAACAAGATTTATGTTGCAAGGCATGCGCGTGCATTAATTTTAATTACATCTCTACTTGCCGATTACCATTTTACGTAGCAATCCAACGAACGACTCCTCGCCTATCCCTTGCCCAACCTTAACCGGCGTCGTCAAGCCAGAAGCCAGTATTGCGAACCATTTCACTTTCGTCGAAAATCGGCGGAAGAATGTATGACAGCAGCTGAAGAAATAGTGAAAAAGTTTCAAAAAACTTTCATGAATTCATACATTCACATTTATACATATGCATATGTATGTATGTAGTATGTACTCGTATGTACGTGTATGTCTATATGCGCATAAATTTATTTGACTGCCTGTCATTGCAGTTGCCGCGCGCTAAAAGCCATTTTAATATTTATGAGTTTATTTATTTATTTATATACTTACATATATATATATATATGTGCCTATGGATATGTATGTATACGCGTATGCACACAAGTGCATCGTACATTATTCTGTTGTTGACGCGTTACTTTGTCGAACGTTGCAGCCGCCCGACGGCCCAATGGAAATCTGCGAAAAGACATAACAACAGCCGTGCAACGTGCGAAAGGATCGTCGTCGCCATTCTCCGCCAGCGCGGCATTTCGACAGTGGTGCTGTGGCAGCCAAGTGGCGCGAATTGCTTGTGCTGCTTCAATGGCAATTATTACACGCAAAAAGTACCGATGAAGCGAGAAATGGATGTTAGTGTATGTACTTATGTATATAAGTATGTGTGACATCAGCATCCAGAGCGGATTGCAATTCGAAAATGAAAATTCAGTAAATCGCGCATTAAATTTAAACGCCCGAATGATAATTGAATTTAAACCAGCTCTAAGTGGGAGGAGGGAAGGTGAAGGCATGTGTGAGTGGGCGGCATAAATGTGCATATTCGTTAGCAAAAATGTCGGTACTCATTGGCTAGTGGTACCTAGTTCGGGCAGTGCTGCTCAAAATATGATAATGAAAATTCTGCGCCTTCAGCGAAAATTTGCGCAACAGAGAGAGAGAGAGAGAGAGAATTCGATTGCCTTTTGCAGTTTGCAATGATATTTTGAGCATTGAATATTTAATATTCGGAATTGATTTTAAGCGCCAGAAGTTATGGATCATTGGTGACAGAATTTAATGCAAAATTTCACGTTATTTTTATACATCGACTGCACCCAGCTATTTCACACTTGTTTGGTGAGATTTGAAATGGAAATGTGGGAAATTGCAAAAAGTTATTGCGGATTGGCCTAAAAACTTTGCAGTTCGATTCACTATAGACAGTCAGACTATTCACAAGAGAGAAAAAATTTTAAACAAAAATAGAGACTCGAAATTATTGACGCTGAATGGCTGTGAAAGTGTGACACCCAGATATGGTTAACCCGAATTCCCGAATTGAAGATGATGGAATAGACATATACATAGACCAATACCCAACTATGACGATTTATAAAAAATAGCAAAGCGGCGGGAGCCAATGGCTTACGGACGAACGCATGAACCTTAGTGTGCTCTGGCCAATCCATAAAAGGGGGACCCCCCACGGTCTCCGCAATTATAGTGGGATAAGCCTCTTTCAATATGGCATATAAGGTCCTATCGAGCGTATTAGGCCTTATCATCTTTTGAGGGCAGTGGGAGCAGTCTCTATGCCGCTATGTCTGAATTTGGTATACCTGCAAAACCTATACGGCTATATAAACTGGATGGACAATACCATAAACACAGTCGGAATTGGAAAGAATCTCAACGAGTTGTTCGGTACCAAACGAAGTTTCAGACAGGATGACTCTTTATCATGTGATTTCTTCAATCTGATGCTGGAAAAAATAATGAGAGCCACAGAGATAAATAAAAAAGGTACAATATTTTACAAAAATGTACAATTGCTGGCGTATGCCCATGATATTGATATCATTGGTGGCAACAACCGTACTGTGAGTTCTGCTTTCTCCAGGTTAGACAAAGAAGCTAAGCGAATGGGTCTCGTGGTGAACGAGTCTAAGACGAAGTACCTCCTGTCATCAAATAAACAGTCATCGCATTCGCGACTAAGATCCCACGTCACTCTTGACAGTAATGACTTCGTAGTCGTAGATAATTTCGTCTACACCAATAATTTCGGCCTTGAAATTCAACTCAGAACAACTTTTGCCAATTTGAGAAAGATTTTAAAATTATCTAAAGCGTTTGAACGAAAATGAGAGCAAAGTTTATGCAAAAAATCTTTATTTCTAACACAACATGAGACCTGAATCTATACGAATGGTTTTCAAATATCTTTGTCTGGACAAAACAACTGAACGTTTAGTAATATTCTTTTTCCAAGTAGACCTCTTTGTGTTTATTCGATTGTGGGTTCAGTAGTGACGGTAAGACTACTCGACGGTTTTTTCGTGATAATGAAACAACTGCCAGCATCACTGGTTTGGGTGATTGCTTCAAGGCATGAAATAAACATTGAAAAGTTTCAGAAATGAAAAAAAAATTAATTTAATTCGTGGTGGTTGAAAATTTTCCATACTCGCTAAAAACAACCCGCATTTTGAGAGGAAATAAAAATAATAATAATTACGTGACGCTAACTTGCTTAAACTATCCACTGCGCGATGACCCTGTGGTGATACAGAATTGGATATATGGTTCTGCCCTGGGACATAACAACGTGATTGTATCACCTATAGATTTCAGTGTGTTCCCTCTTACAGCAGCGACGTGAATAGTAAATGGTGGAAAGTAGTAATTTCTTGACACATAATAAATAACCACAATAAATTCATTTAATGTCATAAATTTTGCCAACAGCACAACCTGGGCACAGTGCATAAACACATACATATTTACATTTACATATTTGCATTAAGTAAGCAACAAAATTCACTCACGTTACTACACTCATACCCACACATGCTCGCACAAACGCATATGTGCGTACACTATTTTTACATTAAAATTGTTGTTGTTGAAATGTTGTTGTTGTCTTCGTCCTGTGCGACAAATTGTCGACTACTGGCGTTTGCATCCGCCGTTGGGACTGACTAGTCTGTCGCCTACATCGCCACTTTGATGGCGACCATCGTTGTATTAAAATGGCGACGACAATATGTCGCCAATGTGTGTTTTGTAGACCAAATAAAAGTGGAAAAAATACATACTTGGCGCTCCATAACCAAGTTTTAGTGTGCACAGAGAGGGGCTTGCAATTTTAAGCTTTTAATTGGCAAATCGTGCTTAACTTAGACTTAGCGCCAGCTTGAATTGGTTATTGGGTTCACCGTAGTATACATATACGCAACGTGAATATATATATATATATATATATATATGTAGATATCTTGAAATACCAAAGGTAAACATAGATGTAACAAACACCTGGCAAAATTACCTCTCGAAATAGCAAAATCATTCGAATCCCCTAGAGAACATGTTATTCTACTCAGCGAGCCGAACTCGCCTTCAATGAAGTGATCTGCTCTATTGCTCTCTGAGAGCATTCTTTAATTAAAAACTTGATATATGTATGGATGAATTGTGATGCAGACTATCCAGCTGGGACTTTCGAGTATATTGTATAGAGCTAGTTGTAGGGACCACGTGAGTAGCATGCTGTGTCTAACGCAACTATGAGCGCGTAAGTGGTGGCCATGCCAACTAAGATGAGAAAGATGAAGACCATTGCCACGTAATGTAAACATTCTCCTTGTACAAGTATTGATTGTATCAATGAATTCAATGTGCCGCCGTCAATTCATTCATTATGGAACCGAATCATCATTATCCATAAAAATCAGGCCTTTTGTTTCCACATTACCAGCAGGAAGTGTTGAGAGCACTTATGTAAATAAAGTCTTGCCTATATGCGTACATATGTACATACGTATGTATGATTAAATAACAAAAATAAGTTTTTGTAAAAAATTATGAATGAATTTCATGCGCCAAACATTAAGTGATAAACGTTTAGGAAGCGATGCTACGACAAGCGACTTCCGCCAAAATCAAAACATACACGCTTTTATGGGGGTAAAGCTATTTAGAAGCCGGCACGACATCAGGGTCAACAAGTTTATAACTTTAAATAAATAAATCTGTTTACATTTTTTACAATAGAAATTATTTCCTTAGAAGGTTTTTAAGTGGAAGCATGTATTGAGATACTCCACTGACGCTTTGTCGTACAGTATTGTCGTGCCGTGGCGTTTCGTAAATTTGAAAGACTCAAGTTTCCAATGAAACATTCTGCATCAGCGAAAAAAAGAAATAAACAAAGTGACTTCGCCTTATTTTGATTAGCCAATTGCGGGAGGGAAAACGATAAGCAACAATTGTTGCAAAAATATAAACAAAATTCTCAATAAAAACTAAAGTGAAGAGGAGGAAATAAAAATTGAAATGTAAATAAATGGATGTCAGATTCTAGGGCCAAAGTGCTTCTCTCTACTTGCATATGTACATACATATATATGAACATTTTGAAAGTTGATGGTTGTCCCAGCGAAATTTTTTATTCACTTTGCAGTGATGGCAAATAGATGGAAAATAAACTAATTAATGCAAAAATGCAAACTTTAACTTCAAGTAATAAAAAAAAATTCTGACTTTTATTTGAAATTCTTTGAAGTTAGTGTGAATTGCTAGAAATTAGTCTAAATGCAAAAACTATGTTATAATTGAAATTGATTTTCAATTTCTAGCCGTTCAGCTTTTAGCTGATTTCTCTGACAATCCTCAAATACACATTGCAAATTTACTTCTGCAGTTATATGAAATTAAATTGCAGAAATTAGTTTCAGCATGGTTCAAAGGTGAAATTAAAACTTGCGTGAAAATTGCTACGACTGACAGCACCCTAATGGCTGTTGTGGTCTCCATGATTAGCCAATTCAATGATTCTGATGGATAATTCGAAGAATAACATTTTTAAATTTTCCATAAGGGCAAATGAATGGTTTTCTAATGATCAATTTCGTATTATCATTTTACCGTCAATTTCAACGCCAAACTTGCGGTACAAGACCAATTACAAACATGTGCATCATACGCACTGGCGCACAAATAACGCGTTTTTCGTAATGGTATTAAGAGGAAGCCAACTTTTGATTAATTCGTCAAAAAATCATACTCACAGAAGAATTGAAAAAAAGTAATTTTAGATTTTTTATCCCACAGGAATATTTTCTAAAGACAGATGTTTGAAAATTACCCATTTTTTATTGAATTTAATGAGAAAATTCATTTGAAAACAATTCAAAACTGTAGGAAGTTGTAGGATTAAACAAGAAGTCGCTGTAAATGAATTATTATATTATGTGGTCTTAATGATTTTTGGTGAGTTGAAATAAACTTTCGTTCATCAGTAACTTTCAATTCAGGTCAAAAGCAATTAAACATTAGCCAAGTGAACTCCGATTTGACCGCAGAGGTAAATGTAAATGACCCCAATTCCATATATTTATATGCGTACATATGTATGTAACGCTCTAACGCTCTACGCATCTCTTTGGACAACGAGAAGGCAGAAAACGATGAAAATACATATAAACATACATACATATATAAGTACATATGTCAAAATGCTTACATATAAATAATGTATATAACATACACACACACACACACACATTAAAATGGTTGATTATTGCCATATAGACATATATACATATGTATGAATATATATATGTATGGGTGACATGTAGAAGAGATTGCCGGCGATGAAGTTCTCAAATGTGTGTGGAAAATTATACCTTAATTCATGCACACATATATATATACATACAAATATACAAATGTATATACCAACATATATGTGTATGTACTTATATAGACAAAACTGCATGTCACCACATACATATGTACATATGTATGTATGTATGAACTGTTTACAAATATTGCACATTCTCTAATGCAAGTATATACATATGGATGTTTGTATGCAAGTATGTATGTATGGATTTGCCTGTTTCGGCGAGAGCCTTTTCAACAATTCATAACCCGCATGAGGCTCCAGGAATAATGGCACAGGGCGGAGTGGAGGCGCAGGCAACAGCAATAAGGTTACTCTGTCAGTTTGTCTATGGGCTTGTGTGTGTGTGTGTGTGTGTCTGTGTGTCTGTGAATGCGCGCAGTCAATGTAGACAGACAAAATGAGGGCAACTCCCAATGTTGCTGCTGCTGCTGTTGCTGTTGCTGTTGCTGTTGCTGTAGTCGTTGTTGATTATCAAGAGCAGCAAGATAGAGACCGACAACATACAGGACATTAGGGTGTGGTTCATGTGGTTGCCTCTGATGGCCCGGCGTGGTTAAAGCTTCGCTTGTGTTCAACTGAGTACTTGACGTAACATGCGGGGTTCTTCGTCGCTTGTGGTTGCGAGCGGGTGAAGGTGCAAAAACAACGAGAAATGTAGGCCAAACTATCAGCGAACAACAACAGCAAGCGGAAATGCATACACCCATACATACACATGTAAATGTGTACTTTCACAAAACAGCATGAAATCCCAATAGGAAAAAGATCAAAACCAAAAACAAGAACAAGTAAAAATACTCTGGTATATACATACATATATATTTGCCGCAACAACTACGACTACAAGTATTGCCTCACACAGTAGTAACAAACGGCAGTGGTGTGAGCAGGCGGATGATGTGGAAGCAAAAGTTGGTTAAGTCCACTGTTGCTACCGCCTCCGCTGCCGCCGTCGTCGTCACTAAAACCGCCTGGGTGAGCTTGCGGTGAATAGTTACTACGTGTACATATGTATGTATGTATGTATGTATGTGTGGAACATGTGCACAACCTAAATCTCTCGATTCGTGTATCCTTTTTTCCAGTAACAAACAAAGAGGACAACAGTTAGTAGTAAGAACATTGTACAATCAACAACAACAAATAATAATAACAACACGGCGAGTACTGATGTGACTACGCAACAACTGAGCAACCCAGAAATCCAAACCTCTGGTTGGTAGTTCAAAACATGCTCTGATTCGGAAACAAACTATATTCGTATTCAAGCAAATGTGCTGAAATCACGAAGTGTTAGTTTCTATAAAAGTTCTACATATGTACATATGTATGTGTGTTTGTACACATTTCAGTTACATGTTGTCAATGGCAAGTGCAGAGAGAGAGCTCGAAACTGAAAGGATTTCAACACGAGCATATCTCTACTGGGTATTTTGGGGAAATTTGGAGTAAAGCCGCTGAAACTGGGCCAGTGGATCGAGTGGTAGTAGCAAAAAAAGCAAGGCAGCGTAGGGAGGACTTGTTTGAAAATACGGAAAAAAGAAGAAAAAATGAAAAAGCAAACAAAAAGAATAACAAAATATATTTTTCATCTGCGGATATTACTAATGCAGCTGCCATAGCCATTACTCACGAATAGTGCATCCTGAGCAGCACAGGCAAATTCCCACATGCATACACACAGACAATTTCTGATAGCACATCACAGCAGGTACATACGTATACACACAATAAGGGGTTTTTATCGAAAAAAATGTTTTTTTTTTTAAATTTCGCTTAAAAATGTTGAAGATAAGATCCTTTTTATATTTTAAAATACAATTAAATTCAGAACGAATCTGGTTAAAAAGGGAGGCAATTGGAAGTTAGTTTTCGAAACTATGATCAATCTCACTGGAAAGAGTTACAACATATTTCTAAAATGTAGACATTGGACTCGCCTTTTCACCTAGATTAGTGAGGATGTGCAATCCTAGTTCTATGCACAACTTTCTAAAAGCAGGATATTTGTGGCAAGAAAATAAAGCTTTTCATAAAAATTCCGTGCCGGAAACTCATGATCGAAAATCGCGTCTGCTTGATCTGTATAATCGAGTATGAGCGTAACAACTTGGGAACATCCATAGCATTTAGCTGCCCATAACTGCGAAGAGATTTAATTTTCAAATGGGAGGTCGGGTAAGAATGGATTCTGAAGAAGATTTCTGTTGTTTGTTGTTGTTGTTGTTGTTGCTGTTGTTGTTGTTGTTGTTGTTGTTGTAGCAGCTAACTAACCTCGTTTAGAAGCAGGGAAATTTAGTCGACGTCGTCGTGGCAGTTTGGTCTGCTTCAGTATCTAGACCTTAATTGTAACAGTATTGCCTGGGTCTGGCAAGACAGCTGACAGAAAAAAAATTAAAACTACTCGTACGCAAAGAGCCTCGACTTTTTGGAACGAACGCATTTAAAATTTTTCTTTGTAATTTTCAATTGGCGCCAAGTTATAGTAAAAAAAATTAAATTTTGATCTATGTAATCGCCATCGCATACAGCACCCACATAAATTAAAGATTATTTTGTTCAGTACTAAACGGTTGCCGTTAATGCCAATTAAATGGAAAAAGGAAGTGCTGAAAGCGTATTAATCCTTTCAATGTCATACCAACCTCCATTTGACAAAATTACTTTTCAAGTAAGATTCGAACGCAATTATCAACATAACCAAATTGAATTTTCAATTAAAGAATAGTGTTCAGCTCCACATAAAAATTCTGTGGAGCTTTCCAACCAACAGTCCAACCAACCATATTTAATGTATGTTTTTGCAACTTCAGCAGCGGATGACGAAAGACGCTTGTCGTCGCTTGCCGTTGCTGTTCGCATTGCTTCGTTGTTTCATTGCTCCATTGCTCCATTGCTGCTGTTGAGCATTATTGGAACTGAAGTTTGCTAATTTTATTGATTTGACCGTGATGCATCTAAGGCATGGCCACATCGGGGAGTATTAAATAACGGCTTGAGTGTTGCTGCGCGCCAGCAGAGCTTGTTGTAACGCATACCCATACCCATGTCCATTTAGTTTCAACCAAGTCGTTGAGTTGCTGTCAAGTTGTTGTGACATTAATGGCGATGGAGCATATGTCAAAGTCGATATTTGTCTATTTGTCTTTGGCTATTTTTCGACTCGCCTCGACCCACAGCAGGCGGGAGGCAGAAGCACACAGTAGAGGTTCGTTCTAAATTGTTTCTACTTTGGCGAAAATATTCAATGGCGGCATGACTTGGTGTCGACACTAGATACGCTAGACATACATACGCTTATGTGTAAATGTGTATAAATATGTATAAACGAAAGTGCCTTCGGAAGTATGTGTGTCACGGTGGCACCGCTAACTAACATATTCACCGCTTTTGTAAATTAATACCAAAATTACGACGCGACTCAGTTTGTTGAGTCTCGTCGTCAACTTCGCTAGTTTGCATTGCTAATTGGCCCAAATCAAGCGCACGCTCCGAGCTTGGCTCCTTAGGAAATTGTTGAAGCGGTGTTAGCTTAGCTTGTATTTGGTGCCGACAAATTGAAAAAAAAAGGAATGGGCGGCGAGGCTGTGGCGAAGTGGTGACATGTGGCAGTGTCGTGCAGCGCAAAAATCAAGAAAGTGGGCCACAAAAAAAAAAATGTTTCAACGAAAAATGGCGGCGCGGTTGAAAATCTCAATGTTTAGCGTTTCCAAAATAAAAATGAGAAAACCAAATAAATTATTTTGACTATAAAGAGTAATTACAGAAGACGGAATCATTGATAGTGAAGAGAGAATGTTTGCGATCTAAACTTGCGTAAATTTAAACAAAATCAAAAACATTAATATATCAACACTCCAAGACACTCCTCGTCAGTCCACGGCATGTGTTTGCCATTTGTATGAAATTCAATTAAAAATCGACAATAAAAACACAATAAAATGAAATGGATTGCATTGGTGACATAAATACATAGAATGGAAGAAAACTATAGATATGTACATTTGTAACATATATATATATACTTATATATAGACCACGATAGCGAACAACAGCAACAGCTTGTATGAGTCTAACACTCGCATTCAATTTGAAAAAAAAAATGAAAATTTTTTAATATCAAATTTGCAATAATTGCAAAAGTGTAAGTTTGCATGATCATAGAAATGCAATACAAATGCCCGTTTGTACATATGTATGTGTGTGCAATGAATAATCGTATGTATGTATGTATGTATGTGCATTTGTTTGCATTCTGTAATTGTAGATAATTGTAATATAATGAGCAATTAATTGCCAGCTCAGGTTTCATGCGTTTCATTAATGTGATTTTATTCATTTTCAGATTTCGAAAATTCCTACAAGCATACCTACATACATATACTTGTATGTATATAATACAATTGAAAGTATTTCTTCATAGCGTAAACGTCCATTAATATGCAAGTATGTACATATGTGTGTATGTCTCGCTTCTACCACGAAATGTTTCATTCAGAATAATCAATTAATGGCAAAGGAGGTATTTGGTTCGGAATATTTATTAAATAGTTTTTATTTTGCAAATAATTGTTAAACAATATCTTGAGTAAATTAAATTAAGCAGGCGACAGCAGCGCCTTTTCGGAAATATTTCATTTTTTAAGGCATTGAAAATTAAATTTTCGGGAACTTCCCAAACCCTTCACTTGATAATACCATTCCAATAGATTCTTTGTCCCTGTACATAACAGAAATTTTACAAAAATGTGTTGAAAATTGCTCTTAATTCCTGCTCAATCGTACTTCGAACAACATCGATTCGGCAGCTTTCAATACATCTTTTCAACTAACTTGGAAAATAATACTTCGAAAAAAAAAAAAGAAAAGGCTTTTGAGGTTTGGCTCAGGGCCATGCAAATTCCCAACACGCTTAGAGAGATTTTTACAACTTTATCACAAAAACTTTAAATTTTTTTGCTTGCATTTTTTTTTTAATTTTTATATTGTAAATTCTGCCAATAAAATAAGCATAAAAAATTATTCACGATCTCTCGAGTATTGTACTCGAACATATTTGAAATTTTATGGCCACTTGTAATTCTTTTCGTACATTTAAAAAAAAAATGCACAATATATTAAGTCAATATCAAAGAGATCTCGGCAGGCACTCAGACACTGTGCGATCGCGAATTGCCATCTAGTCTTCACGCCAATTGGCAATGACAGTAAAACATTAACAGCCACAAACAATTGTTGCTGTTGTAGTTATTGTATTGTTTTGTTGTTGTTGTTGTTATAACGATTGTTTATGTCAAAACCGGCACAGCTAGAAATGAGCGAACCCTCTACCTGACGAACCGAACAAAATGAACTAGAGAAACAACAACACAAAGAGTGTCGTCGGCTGTGTCTATGCAAGCGCGGCTATGGCCTTGCGACGAGTGGAGGAAAAGACTGCAAAAAACTACATACTTACATACATACATACATACGTACATACATATCTATGTAACAATAAAGATAAATGCGACAACAGTAAGACAAGAAAACGATCGAAACCGGCTGTCAAACGAACGAACTGCTGCTGCTGCTGCTCTACACACCTTACAATGCAACAATGCAGCGGCGCAACGGCCAAAACGGCGCAAGTAACGAGCGAATAAATTTCAAGCAGCGAGACCCACCAGTAGACAAACTGCAGCAAAAGCAGCTAGCACTCAACCAGCTACGGCCAAAGTCAGAGTGCTAAGCCAAAGTCAAAATTGTTGTCCCGCGCCATCACCGTCGCCGCCGCCGCCGCTGACACTTGTGTCGCGTTGGTGGGTGGGCGCGCAACGCTCTTCGCCTATGCAAATATCAGTTTTTTACAATCAATTTTATATTTCACTGGCTCGCTTGCTTGTTGGCTGGCTGGCTTCATGTAATGGGTGAGGGTGTAAATATGTATGTACTTATATATGCATACAAAGTGTGGCATGTAGTTAGTTACACACATACATACACACAATATATAAGTTATGTGTGCGCACATGGACACCTTGAACGTGTCGCCAATTTTTTATTTTGAAGTATGGCATTTTCAGCGAGTTTTTTGTTGTATTTGCCATACCTTCAGTTACAGATCGATCAACGTTTGCGTTGTTTTTCATGTTTTTTTCATGTAATAGACTTGGAAGGACTCCAAATATAAGATGGAATAAAAAAGTATGGAATGGGAGAGGTAGTATCGAATAAATGGAATAAGATCAGGAATGAGGCTGACTCAGAATGAGATTTTTCGGCAAAAGCTGGCATTGTCCCCACTCTCAAATATTACCAGAATTTTATGCAATAAATACAAAAGTAAACATCCGAGCCATTGCAGGTAGATCGACCCCTGCCCACAAAAGCTCCAAGTTCTCTTTTAAACTCGCAAAAATTGCACAAAAGGGAGCACAGCTTTAATACTTTGTAATCCACAATACTGGCGACCGACTTTCAAAGCCCAAAAGTGCATGCAACTAGTTTGCTTACTGCACAAAGCAACCAAAAGCAACCAACCAACAGCAACAACAACAGCGACTCCACTTTATCCAGAGTCATGCGCACAAACGCAATTGTTTGACTTTGACAAATCGGTAAGCAAGCAAAAGCAAAAGCAACAGCAACAGCAACAACAACTGCCAAAGCCAAAGCCAAAGCGCTGCTTCTTTCCTGTCTCAAAGCAGTAGGCAGCTACGCTTTGATATAAGCGTGGAAAATGTTGAAAAAAAGCTGGTTGGATAAACTAGTGAAAATGCCGAAATTGAGTGAGCAACGTTAGGCGATTGGGCGGCGGCTGTTGGGTGCCACAGTGCCAGCCACTGTTGTTGCTTCTCAAATTGCTGCCACAAAAGCGTCAAAGAGTCAACGCAAACAAAAACTATTCAAACAAATAAACTAAGACAAAAGCAACAAAGAAACTCTTTCACAGTGACAACAACAAACACTACAACAACTGGCCGTTTAAAAGCTTTAAAAAAAAAAAATACTCCCAATCCCTTTGATGACAAAGCTGAGAACAAATGTTTGAAAAAGAGTTGGTTTAGCTTTCGTATGGATATTAGGTTTGTCCAGAGAACTGTAAATAGAATATATAGTATATATACATATATATATATACATATATCTGGTTGAGTTAATTTTACCCGTTTGAGTTGAAATCGCTTAAACAATACCCGACCTGACTAATGAGACGTTGCAAAGTAAAAAATGGTACAATTGTGAATGGGCCACTGAACATACCCTAAGGGACTTCGCGCTAAACAGAAAATTTCAGTCAAACTTCAGAATTTAGTTACACTTTAAAATTTCAAATAAATATGAATTATATTTTAGAATGCAAGAGAAAACAACCAACTAAATATATTTATTCACCAAAGATTCATCGATTTTTGCTTTTCGCTGAAATATTTCACAAACAACCCTCTTTGTATATTTTGACTGCTAACAACAGTATTTTAAAGTAAATGCAATTAATAAGCTGGTGGAAAATAGCCAGCCGGGCGTTCTTTTGAAGGTTGGGTGCGAAAGAAAAGGCTGATGATATATGATTCAGCGTTAGCTCGATTTTGGCTTAACGCTAATTACTAATTGACATTAAGCTGTTTGACGAGCCGAAATTTGGTGATACCGCGATAAAGTTGAGAACGATAAATGAATCAGTTCAACAAAGTTGCATACTTATACAAATAAACTTAAATAAATACAAAATTCTCTAAGCTTTCCAAATCACTAATTTGCTTTTTGATATATATATAGTTATATATATAAAAGGTGATCCATTTCGAAGTTCCCGACTTTTTTAAAGAAGAAAAAAACACAGAAATTTCAAATTTAATAGGGAATGTTTATTATCAGTAGAAAGAACATTCTTTGGCATTTATTTTTTTTAAATTATCTCTTTCAAATGTTGGCCGCGGCTACGTCTCAGATGGTCCATGCGTTTTCGATGACTCGTTCGAAAATTTCAACTGATAACTGGCGAATGACACGCGTGATGTTTTGCTCCAAGGTCTGAATCGAAGCGGGATTGTCCGCATAGACTTTAGACTTTAACACTCCCCACAGGAAAAAGTCACACGATCTTGGTGACCAATCGACTGGCCTAAGACGTGAAATTATCTGCTCACCGAAGTGTTCTCTCAATAAATCCATTGATTGATGCGATGAAGTGGCGTGGTCTTGTTGAAACCAAATGTCGCGGAGATCACGAGCTTCAATTTCAGACACTAAGTAGTCGGTTATCGTGGCGCTATAACGGTCACCATTGACGCTTACGTTCTCACCGGCATAATTTTTGAAGAAATATGGACCGATGATTCCACCTGCCCACAAACCACACCAAATCGTTGTTTGCTTAGATGAAATGACAGCTGTTCTTCGGCTGCTCTTCGTCTCAAATGCGGCAATTTTGATTGTTTACATACCCATTGAGTCAGAAGCGATGTCGCATGGAAACGTCGAGCGGCTTCAGTTCTTGCACAAGCTGTATTTTGTACTCTTTCAATTTAAGATTTCGACGTAAAATGCGCCAAGTCGTTCCATACGTAAGCCCAAGTTGCTGCGAATGGAGTCGAATCGACTCTCCACGGTCTTCGTGTACACTCTCAGCTACGGCCGCTATCTTTTCTTCACTGCGTGCTGAAAGTGGTCTATTCGGTCGAATATTATCCATAATGAATGCTGGGTCTCATGATGGGTGATGGTGTTGCGAATAGTACGCTCAGTAGGCCGATTATGTTGACCATAAGTTGAGCGAAGTGCGCGAAAAACATTCTTTACAGAACGTGAATTTTCGTAATAAAGTTGAATGATTCGCAAAGGTTATTCAGGCGTAAGTCTTGATCCATGATGAAATGACAAACAATACTGAACAAAAATAACATGACAGTTTGACACGACTCACGCCTGATCTGAACCCTAGCCTTCCGAATGGCGATACGCAATGCCAACCACTCGGCTATCGGGGCCACCTTTTGAGATCATCAGTTGTAATCGGTTTCCTGCTTTCCAGCTCCCCAACTCGCAAACAAATTTGCAAAAATAAAAAATTTATTTTCGTGAAAGTGCACATCCATATTGCAAATTGCCTCTTATGATGATTTCTTACTTCATTTATTTATTTACGTGCATGCATATGTATGTGTGTATATATGTTAGGTATATACGGCCACTTGCCGTCTGCCGCCTGCCGCTTGGGCCATAATGAGTCATATTCTAAAATTAAGGGGCAAATTCTACAACGGTGACAATTCAAAAGATATTTATTCTCAAAGAAAGCGAATAATTGTAATTAGTAAAGCGAACGAACGAGCAGAAGAAGATGGGCATAAACGCCATAGACAAAATTGTTAGCAGCCGCAACAGCAACAGCAACAGCAACAGCAACAAGAGCAGCCACTCATTGATTCTCAGCCGAGTGAGTGTCTGCCAAACGGAGCAGGCAACATGAATGTGTGTATCTGTGTGTTCACATAGAATACATATAAGCAACGATGCAGACGTGACACCACCGCTGGCAGCAACATGAAAAAAAAATTAAAATACAAAAAAAAATACAAAAACATAAGAGCGGTAGTCGCTGTCAACAAACCATGTTTGCAATTAATGTCCGCAATTTATTTTTGTCCCAAACGTATGTGCATACGTAACATACATACATATATGCTGTACATACATATGTATGCACTTATGTAGATGGGATGAGCCAACCGAGTGTCGCGGCATAGCATAGTCTACAATAAATTCTCTAAGCAACAAATACGGAGGCAGAGGCAAACGCGTCACATGTGCAATAGCAATAGCACCAGCACCAGCAGCAACAACAACAAAAACAATAATAATAATAATAATAATAATAATAATAATAATAATAATAATAATAATAATATTGAAATAACCAAGGCAACGGCAAATTTTGCGAACGATGATGGGGTCGGCACCTGCTGCTGGTATTTCCCCTGCACCAAGACCAATAAATATAAAACAGTAACTACAACAACAAAAATGTTGCAAATATAAGATTTTTTCTCAATACCGAGTCGCGCTGTGCACTCACAGTACGTTAGTTTTGTACAGCGCACGATTGTGTGTAACGGCAAGGTATACACATGCGAGTACAAGTGCATATACATATATACATATTTTATAAAATAATGAGAGCATTGAGATTTCTCCATGGAGCTTGGTACGCATATTTGTTAGATATATACATATATATATTTTAATATTCATAATCATCGGACCCATTTAATCAAGATTTGGTATAAACAAGTTTCGCAATCAAATAATTGGATAAAAACCCAGTTCACCAGCTGTCATGTTAATAATAAATATGAAAGAATAATCGAAACCATTAAAGTCAGATTTAGGAATCATTAGACTAAGTATAAAATGTGACCACATTTGGATGCAAACAATTTCTCTCTCTTAAATCATTCAACGTAAATCGAACTAATTTAGAACACGTCAACGACTTTCTTCTCAGGTATCTCCTCAGCGCACTTAACCCAGAATTAAATTCAATAAAACTTGAAGATTATGATAACCAACAGGGGCTTACAAATGTACGCAGGTCAAACTCTGGTCCAAATATTTTATGAATTTCGCCTTTTAAATATTTATATATTTAACGCTTGGATCGATTGAATGCGTTTAAATTTTAGTTATTTATTTAAATTTTGTGTTTTGTACAGTTACATACGAATTTAGTTCTTCCTTTCCTGTTTTTGGTTAATTTTTTCTGATTTTTCTCTAATTTGCAAGCGAACGGCGACACTACAAGTAAAACGAATCGAATGTGAGTGTCGTTATTTGCAATTATAAATATAAATGTGTATGTGTTTGTTAGTATAAATTTAAAAAAAAAATTCTCAAATAATAATAAAAATTATTTTTGTTTTTCTGGAGAGTGAGAGTTTGAATTTAGTTGCTGTGAAGTCAGGAGCATGAGCTCCATATTAACACAACGAGTTCACTGACAAAGTGGCAGCCAAGATTCCCTCATTCAAGTCGTTGTTTTTTACTCAAATTTAAATTCGTTTTTTTTTTTTTAATATATAACAAATTACATAAGTTATGCCTGTGAAGTTCTTTCTTCTGGCGTGTCAATCTAAGAAATTTGCATATTTTTTGGTAATCAAAAGATACACAAAAACAAGATAACAGTCCAGTTCATACTGGTTTATTGCGAAAATTAACAACTAAATATTTGTCGAAAATTTTATTTTTTTGGTAGCTGAAATCTAAGCGAAGTGACTGACAATCACACGCCGAACTGATCATATCGTGCGTTGATTAGAGCCGAGTTATCACAGCTTTTTCGGCTTTTTTTTTTTTTGTTATTATTAATGTTATTTACGTTTCTCCCGTCATTAACCTCGCTTGGCCTTGTACATTGCACTAACTTATCAGCAAAAAAATACAAATAAAAAATTTCTAAATAGTTCAACAGCAATGAGCTTTCACTTTCCCACATTTTTTATTTTTTTTTTGACAACAAGAACTCGGGGAGAACAATGCATTTCTATATTAATAGATAATAGATTAATTTTAAATAATTAATTTTTTGATATTTTTGGCAAATAGCATTATTTGAAACTTGAGAGAAAAAAGAATGCATTTTATTAACTTAAGAAAATCTCAGCCATTTTAGGCTGACTGAATAGTCTCCATGCAAGACATTGTCATAAGTACGTATACATGTATATGTACATGCTCTTGTGTGTATTGAGAATCTGCTGCATTCGTGAGCACTTCATGCCTTTAGTGCCCTCAATGTCCACCATAAATGTTTGTATGTATATATACTCGTGTCGTGGCAATAAACTAACCTACGACATCAAACAGTGGATTGAGAAGACAATGGTCCCCCATATGCCATATGCAAAAGTTCGAACGTACAGACATACATACATATTTGTGTGTCTAATTAACATGCAGCACACACACTTTCCGCCTGACAAACATTTAATCAAAATGAACGACAAAGCCCACAAATAAAAGAAAAGAAAAGAAAACGCCACAACAAAAAGAAGGCAAGAAAAGAAGAAGAAGAAGAAAGTGAGCAAACAAACACACTATGGACGCAAACGGCAAGCGGCAAGCGGCAAGCGGCGGGTGACAAGTAGCCGGCGACTTTAATGTGGTGTCAAGTTGCAAGTTGCAATTGCATTTATGTTAATGTCGAATACAACCAAATCACACACACACACAGCCACACCCATACATATAAGCAGGCGTGTTACGGCCAGCGGCAACATTTGTTTTACTTTACTGCAGACACAAATTAAAGTCAATAAGAAAAATAAATAAATAAATAAATGAAAGACTAAATGGCAAAGAAATTCGCAATAATAACAAAAAAGAAAAAGAAAAAAGGAAAAACACCAAAAACAAAAGAATGACAAAAACGCGCGCACGAGCCTACCACAACAAATGCGCTGAAGGCTCGCTTGCTTGTGGCCTTTCAATGGGCCATGGATGGCCAGGCCCGGGTTGCTTTCGCATGCGCGCAATCGTTTGATGGCTTAACGGCAGCAACAACAACGCCAACAACATCCCAGATAAAAGGCAATGGCTCGACGCGCAGTGCAATGACAGCCAAACAGCAATAGGGACAGCGACAGTGACAGCAGCAATGGCGACGACAGCAACTTACATACAACAATGTCAAATATCATACATAAAATCAACAACAACAGCAGCAACAAAAGCATGAGGCAAACGTCAAATACAATGACTACATTTCAAATTATTGCTTCCCGCCTTCTTTGACTCGCTCGCTGACTGAAGCCTAGCACAGACACACTCCGGCATATACAAGTACATAGACAGCAAATGTCTCTCGAACAGAAACCGACGAAGGAAACCTACATACACAAGCGTCAATAAGCAACAAACAGTTCCAGCATAAATAACAGCTGAACCAAAGACCGAAGACCGAAACGAGCAGACAGCAAACAGCAAACAGCAAACAGCAAACAGCAAACGGGGGACAGCAGACGGCTGCAACAACGGCAGACAACTGCTGCCAACGTCAATACACGTAGATGTTGTTGTTGCGATAGGCAATGAGCGATTATATTGTACATATGTACATACATACATACATCCGTACTACCATACAAACACTCCAACTGATACTGGGGGTGTGTAAAGTAAGCCGCCACAAGATCGTCTGGACGGCCGCTCACTGTTCGTCCCGCTATCTGTCTGTCTGTCTGTCTGGTCGGCTGAGTGACGGTATTCCATGCAACAAAAATGTTCATGACAGCGACGCTGGCAATATCGTCATGCCATGGCATTGCAGATGGATGATGATGACGGCAATGTTTCTTGGACGTTGTATGTGTGTGCGTGTTGTTGTTGTTGCTGCTTTATTGCCGCATGTAAATGCAAATGTATGTACATACATATGTACATATGTACTTGGGCGCAACGACGATCGCACAACAAGAAATATGTTCCGGAAAGCAACAACACTAACGACAACAACAACAACAACAACAACAACAGCAAATATTCCTGACTTCAGTTCGATGCTTGTACGTGTATTCTTGTTTGTCATTTTAGTATTCTTTCCTTATCTTTCGCATTTCGCATTTTGCAATTTATTGTTGTTATTATTGTTGCTGTTGTTGCTGTTGTTGCTGTTGTTATTGTTATTATTATTGTTGCGTTGTCATATCAGTATTGTTATGCACGGACAATGACCAGACAATGACCTATCGCTCACTTACATGCATGTATACATATGAGTACATACATACACACATACATGTATGCATATGTGTATGTTGTACGTTTATTATTAGCATTTCACCGTCTCACACGAAAACGATTAGCATTAACGTAATTTTTTGCCTTAACCCCCTCCGCTTCACTGCACTCCCTTCAGATCAGTGTCTCTTCGCACTCTTTCTCTCTGTCCTTTTTCATTTTTTTTTTTGCTCAACTCCGTCGACACTACACCCTGCTTTCATTAAGTTGGTATTACACGGATGCGTATTTGTTGTCAAACCATGTTTTTTTTATGTTTTTTTTTTTTTTTGACTGAGTCGGCTTTAGGTGATTTCATTTCCGTAAAGAGTTTCTTGTAGAATTTCGGTTTTCAATGAAAAGTGCAAGCTTAACTCTCCGCAGATGAGTAGAGACCCAAGAAAATTTCTTGTTTACCACTTACATCTAAACGTTTAATCCATGATCGTATCGCTTGATCTTAAATTTTGTAAAAGAAGAATCTCTAAATCATTTGCCTCTGTCTGTTTTTCATTCCCCAAACTCTTCGTTTTTCAGTTCCTGGCTCAAATATAATTTTTGTCGTATAAGTTAAGTTTCTTTTCAACATTCAGACAGCCGTGGAAATGAGGATTTACAGCCAGGCATACATGCATGCATACATATACGAGTATTTATCTATACAAAAGTATAAGCACGTTAAATGACAGCTAAAAGCCGCAAAACGAATGGCATTAAGGAGATCCTTAGATGATGATCCAGAGCCAGAGACGAAGAAAGTTTTTATGTCTCTGTTGTAGCCCAATGAGCGAAGGCAGCTCCGGTGGTGGTAAGAGTGTGTGGAAAAATTGCATCAAACACTATTGAAGTGCTTTTGCTACCTTATAAATACATACAAACATATATGCATAAATACATATATGCTGGAAGAGGAGATTATGGTGCAGATAATCATCCAACTACTCAAGCAATTGGTAAAATTTTAAAGAAATTTAAAGAGACTGGATCGGTTACGGATATTGTAAATATCGCTACTGTAGGTGAAAGTGGCTCTTATGGCTCATTATGGCATATTTGGCACTTGGACTTACACATACATCCATATAAAGTCCAGCTCACACAGCAACTGAAGCCAGCTGATCATTCACAACGCCGTAGTTATGTCGATTGGGTGCTTAAACTACAAACAGTAGACCACGATTTTTCCAACAAAGTTTTCTTCAGCGCCGAGGCCCATTTCTCACTTGATGGATACGTAAATAAACAAAATTGTCGCATTTTGGGGTTCGAAAATCTTCAAATAATTGGAGAGAGGCCATTACATCCAAAAAACTTACTGTCTGGTGCGCTCTTTGTTGGTCCGGAGATGTAATTGTACCTTACTTCTTTGAAAACGATAACCGACTTTTTTTTTGGCTTGCAATTGAAGAACATAACTTGGACAATATGTGGTTCTAACAAGATAGGGACAAATGCCAGATAACGCGAATATGGCTTTATTGTGAGAGAAATTTCCCGGCCGTTTAATCTCTCGTTTTGGCGATGTTAATTGGCTACCGAGATCGTGCGATTTGACACCGTTGGACTTTTTTATGAGGTTACATGGAAGAGCGTGTTTATGCGGATAAATCTTGAGTACTTGAAAACCAACATTCGTCAAGTTATGGCTGAGATACCGGCCAATTTGTGCCAAAAAGTGGTCGAAAATTACAAATCAAAGGGATCAAATTTCGTAAAGTTCACGAGGCGGTCATTTGCGTGATGTAATGTTTCACATACATATAATACCAAGGTTCAAACTTTATAATAAAAAAAAGGAAATTCATGAAACAAATTATTGTAAATGCATTTTATTTGTGTTTATTTCTGAAACCACAAAATGGATAACCCTGAGGTGATTCTCGACCAAGCTCCTCCTTTAATTTTTGGTATGCGTTTCTAACAAATGGAGGGACCTATCGAAGATCTAATGGATTTTTATAAGAAGTTCACTCCGAGGGGTTGACTGTTCCTGCCGAGAGGCGACCGCATTTAAAAAAAATTTATAATTTTGAATATTGGCATAGTCAAAAGTCGAACCCATTACTGTTAAGAGCGATTGTTTGGAAGTTTGCCGAAATGTTAGATTGTAAGAAAGCGATTTTAATTAAAATCTTTTGACTATTAATGCATTCCCAAAGTTTTTGAAAGCACAGCAGCAAGCCAATGTAGTAGTAGTCTTTCTCCGTTTGTCGTTTTATAAAACTTTCTTAACTGTTTATCGTGAAATAATGAAATAATGTGCTGTCCATGCCATTATAGATATTCAACAGCGAGGTACCCTGCTCTTCGTTGCATTGTTATATAAATAAAATTTAAAGATAAAAGTTTCAACATACCAACAAAAAGTTGAACTGCAATGACGGACATATTTACCCAACTCACCTGTAAGAAAAGGGGATACAAAATAGTGGTTAAGTAAGTAGAAAATTAGTAATTAGTAGACAGAAATAGAAATATAAAATTTTAATCTCTTTAAAATACCCCATAAAAATTATTATATTGTAACGGAAATCCCAAATACGAAGGAAAGACGAAATGAGTAGCAGCGTGACGAGATGTGACGATTTCCAAATAAAAAGTAGAGACCAAAGAAGTGGCAGATGATGCAAATTACCCTTACCAAAGGCAATCAAAAAGGTCGACAGTATAAAGGAAGAACGAAGCGGCTGCAGCTACCGCAGGCAAACGAATAATCAGCCTAGTCTTAAGCGCGTGAACAGAATGTTTAGGTCATCTTCAGGTATAAAAAGACCGGCAGCCGCTATCACAAGAAGAGACGAGTAGACAACTCAGTGGAGTTAGCATTGCTGTGAGCTTTGTGTGCCATAAAGAATTGTAAAATAAGCCAGTGGATATAGTAAAGAATTGTAATTATTAAAGACTTAATAAACGTTGAGTTAATTCCTGACGGTTAAGAGGCCAAACGAACAAATCTTGGGTGTTTTATTTAGCAATCCAATGATCGGACTCGAAGGATTTGGGAAATCATCGAGGTAGCAACGAAAAACGTTACAATATGTGCTTCACATTTTTTCAAAATAAGTTAGATTTAAAAAAGTTAAAATATAACCTTGCAAACTCAGTTTTTTTTTTACTAAAATGTAAAAATCTATATTGTATATGAAAATCAAAGCAAATTTTTATGAACGTCTATAACTTAAGGACCACCAGATCAAATTACACCAAATTTTTAGGAGTTACAAAGGGATATTAGGAGATGGTTAATGTGAAGTTTTCATGAGATTGACGCAGCCGTTCCAGAGATATGACCAAAATATATGCAACAACAACAAATGCATGTAAAATTCCTAAATAAGCGTATATTACGTTGTACGTGGTGTTGAAAGAGAGCGAGAAAGAGTGGAAAAAAATTAAAATTAAATAAAGTTAAAAAAAAAAATTTTAATTCTGTCATTAAAGAATTGTTTCGTGACCTGTGTCGTGTGAATTGAAGCGTTTCTTATTGATAGATCCAGTTCTCTCCATAAATATTGCACCACATACAATCAGTTCACTGTAGAAAACGTCTACATACCTATTGGCATTAATTCGAGTGAATAAGAAGATACTATAGCTAAGGTGGAGGTATATTTAAGGAATTTATTCTCATGTAGAGCTTGACAGACTCTATTTCTGGTTATTTGCAGTCCCATATTAGCTCTTATTTATCTGCTGTTTATCGAATCCTTGCCTTCTAGACGTCGAATTTCTCATTTACATCGATCATCAATCAATCCAATGATTTTCCGTCCGCTGCGTCGTGCTGTACCATAATTAGTTGGTTTCACACTTTAAAATGTTTATTAAAAAAAAAAAAAGTTAATTAAAAGTTTTCAAACAAAATACAATTTTTATTTCAGACTTGTATTCTGAAAAAAACCAATTAAAAATATTTATTTACCAAAGATTTTACGGAATAACTCATTTTCGCTCACTTTTCGCTTAAATATTTCACAAACAAACCTTAACACCAGTCATGTGAAATAAATGTAAATTATAAACTAGTTGAAAATAAGCCAGTTGAGCGTTCTTTTACAAGTCGGGTGCAAACGAAAACGCTTAGTAATAAAATCCATTTTCCTAAGTGCGGCCAAAAATGCTTTAAGGTCTAGATGAAATTTTGTGTTGACCCGTGTTATCGATGCAAAAAATGTCTTCAAAAAGAGAATAGTAAACAAAAAAGGAAAAGACAATGGCACCATAAACGCTGATAAGTGCGTCTAGTCTTCGCTGCCCTTAATAAATAAACAAAATAAAAATGCAGACAATGAGAGAATAATTAAAAAGCGAAATATGTAAATCAAAAGAAACGAATTCTTGGAAATCAGCCAGCTGTCAACCGAAGCGAAGAAAAATTAAAAATGCAAAAGTAAAAACTAAATACTAGATAAACAAAAAACAAAACAAATAACGGAAATATGCACACGATTTTACACAAACACCACATATATACTATGACACACGCTCCACTTGGAATAAACTTAAGCGAACTGCGCTGCCAAAATTTAGCATTTCGCATTGAAAAGAGATTAGAGATATTCGAATGCGCCACACGCAGAGACTCTGTAGCACGAGAAAAATTTTGTATTAAAACACGTAAATGAGAAATGAATTTTTGTTTCAAGTCAGTTTATTATTCTCAACTTGTTAATATTTTCCAAATTAAAACGAAAAATGTGGATATTTTTGGAAGCAATAGCAACCTTAAAGCTAAAAGTGCCACTAAAAAACTTATTGTAAAGTAGTCTGTACAGGGCAGGCAGAAGTAAAACTATTATCCAAAACTGTTTAAATTCAACACTGATTCTAAAGTAAGGGGTGATCCAAGGAGAGACACTTTTTTCAATAGCCTTTTTTTGACAGATCACGCATGAGTCGTGCCAAGCTGTCATGTTATTTTTGTTCATGGAAAGACTTACGGCTGGACAACGTTTACGAATCATTCAACTTTATTACGAAAATTCCCATTCTGTAAAGAATGTGTTTCGAGCGCTTCGCTCAACTTATGGTCAACATAATTGGCCTACTGAGCGTACTATTCGCAACACCATCACCCATCTTGAGACCCAGCATTCATTATTGGATAATGTTCGACCAAATAGACCACGTCCAGCACGCAGTGAAGAAAATATAGCGGCCGTAGCTGAGAGTGCACACGAAGACCGTGGAGAGTCGATTCGGCGCCGTTAGCAGCAACTCGGACTGACGTATGGAACGACTTGGTGCATTTTACGTCGAGATTAAAAGCGTACAGAATATAGCTTGTGAAGCCGCTCGACCTTCCCAAGCGACATCGCTTCGTTCTATGGGCTCTTGAAAAGTTCCAAGAAGATCCGACGTTTTCGAGCCAAATTTTGTTCAGCGATGAGGCCCATTTCTGGCTCAATGGGTATGTAAACAAGCAAAATTGCCGCATTTGGGACGAAGAGCAATCTGAAGAGATTCAAGAGCTGCCATTTCATCCAGAAAAAACAACGGTTTGGTGTGGTTTGTAGGCCGGTGGAATCATCGGTCCATATTTCTTCAAAAATGATGCCGGTGAGAACGTAATCGTCAATGGCGACCGTTATCGCGCCATGATAACCGACTATTTGATGCCTGAAATAAAAAGCTCGTGATCTCCGCGGCATTTGGTTTCAACAAGACCACGCCACTTCCCACACATCGCATCAATTAATGGATTTATTGAGAGAACACTTCGGTGAGCAGATAATTTCACGTTTTAGGACAGTCGATTGGTCACCAAGATCGTGTGATATCACACTGTTAGACTTTTTCCTGTAGGGATATGTAAAGTCTAAAGTCTCCTCGAAAATTTTACTCAACGTATGGACCATCTAAGAGGTAGCCGCGGTCAACATTTGAAAGAGAATTGTGTTTTTTTCTTTAAAATAGTAGGGAATCTCGAAATTGATCACCCGTTATATTTCCTGGAATATTGTTTGAGATTTGAAATTATGTATTTTTTCTAATCTCACAATTAAATTTTTTCTCAAATTGAGAAATGTTTGAGAAATTGTGAGCATCAGTTCAAGAGCACTAATATATTTGGGCTACAAAAGTGTTAACCTGTTAGCGGTGAAATCTCTGAATTTTAAGTTTAATAATTCGGAAAGAAAAGCATAAATAAAATAAAAGAATTATAGGAGATGGTGGGAGATTTTTAGGTCAAGTTGAAGATCAACAATTTCACATTAGCAATACATATGTATGTATGTATGTTGATACTTAGTTCCAGCTACTACCAAATACAATGTTTTCAGAAAATTTTATGGCAATTTTTCCTATATATACATACTTCCATCTAATTCGCGATCAGCAGCAATAAACTAGATTATTTTATTTATTTATATATATATTTATAAATATTTTAAATTTGATTTATAAAAATTAGTATGGTTTGATGCCTTTAAACATTATTTTTTTAAAAAGTGAAATTTCATATGTATTACGGGTATATATTCTGTTGTGATATACAATATCGGAGCTGTAAAAAACATCAAAGTTAAAAATGAAAATAAGAAGGAACATAAATATGTGTGCAGAACACACATAACGTACATACATTAATAATCAAACACACACACATATGCACACGTACGCATACATGAGTCACTGAGTACTAAAGTCGCAGTGAGTTGGAAGAACTCGTCACAATAAAAACGTGTTATTGCCATGACAACCACCAGCACTACCATCGCCATTGCCGTCATCATCATCACACTCCCAGCTCAACAACAGTTGCCAGGAACAGGGGAGTCCTGGGGAAAACTGAGATGGCAGGAGTTACTTACTTACTGCACTAGTATTCGAGCCAGAGCACACGAACGCTTCTCGCAGCAAAAAAAAAAAGGGTAGCTGAAAAAAAGTAAACAAACCGAATAACGTCGTCAACAACAATAACTGTCGATACAGGCGGGCAGGAGGTGAACAGACACAAAATGAGCTTGGCTTAAGCAGTAGCTAAGTGGCAGGCGTTGCAGATGTGTAGAGCGAAGAACTTTATGAGTTTACACTGCAGGACATGTCCTAACAAAGGAGTCTTTAACCTTTCAAGGATTTTTATGCTCACACCTCAAAATAAAAGCTTCCCAGTAGTAAATTTGGTAATTACTTTTCATTGAGATTTTTTGTTTTCTTCAATTGATAATTACTCAAAGAAATAAATATTTTTGCTGGATGCTTTTATCCATCTGCCATCTCAGGCAACATTTAGATTTATGGAAAAGTAATTTATTTAATTGTGGGCGCCTCTCGGAAGGGTATACCAGTCCCTTTGAGTGTATGTATGTATGTGGATCTGATAGCAAATTAAAATGCTATACAATTTCTAATGAAAAGTCACATCCGAAATGACTGGTGGAGGACATTCCCTGCAGGGATTGTGTGACTGAAGTCAATGTATTTTGCGTTTTCCTTTATATAAAAATTTATTCTTGTATATGTACATATGTTTCTATGTTACGTATGGGCGTACTTGAGTTGAGCGTATAACTTTCGTGCGCTTAAGCAGCAACTCGGTGGAGTTTATAATCAAGTGAGTGAGTGAGTGCGTTAGTACGCATATTCGATTCTTAAGTAGAGTAGTGGAGGAGAGTTTGTTGGTCCCAGAAACAAATGTATGCTTCTCAAATATATATTGTATACATATATATATATATATGTATGTATAAGCATGGAAACTTATGTATATAGATAGCGATCCTTGATGACCTTCACTGTCACTGGCAACAATTGAACCGTGATAGATAAATAATATATACATACATATATATTGGTATATATACCAAAAAAAATTATTGATTTTCCCAAATAACTTCAATTCAAGTGATTTAAACGTAGAATAAACTGTATCCTTACAGAAACAAGTAACTGTAAATTTTGCAATATGTATGAGCAATCCCTCTTCATATCACTTGAACAGAATTTCATCTACATACATATGTACATACGTATATAAAACTGTTATGTTGGTTTGTGTACGTTTCAAAAACTTAAAAAGTTCTGCACCAATTGAGCTGAAATTTTTGCATAATATACATATGCAACAAGGATTGTTTTTATCTATTTTTGGCATCAGTCACATATCCACGGGAGGTGGACCTGGAACTGGCCTATTCGGAAAAATTGAATTTATGGTTCGATTTCCTTGAAATTTGGTGCATAGGTAGTTTTTGTTAAGATAAGCAGGAACACTCCAGAAAGTAGACCATGGACCGAACTATTCGAATTCTTATTTATGGTTCGATTTACCTGAATGATGATTTCCAGGCTGTGGACCGATTTAATTGAGAAAATAATTGATTTATGCTTCGATTTGGTTAAAATTTTAGATATGATATGTCTAAATGGACCATGGATCAGAAAAAAAGTTCAATTTGCTTGAAATATTTCTTTACGGGAAAGGGATCACCGACAGACAGACAAAAATTAGGATAATTTGGACGTAAGCATAGGTCCGTGAGTATTTTGTTCGCTGTGTCATGTAAGTTTTTTGTGGCCGAAGGCTGCGTTCGGCTTACTCCGATGCATTTATATTTACATTTCCATGAAAGACTTACAAACACGTAGCTAGATCAGTATTACAAAATAATAATAAAAAAAAAATTTTGATCTAGATAATGCTTAATTAGAACGTTAATGACCCTTTGCAACACCAATTAGAATAAAAATTGGAGAAAATCCAGAAAGCCACAACAAGGTGTGGTCGGGTCAGCTAGTTTGAAATAAAGTTTAGATCAGTCTTCTTTTTTTTTTGCAATTTGAGAAATATTGCAGTACAAAAACAGCTTAATTAAGAAACTGATAGTTCGTTCAGTTCCCCATTTGCGGTGTAGTTATGAAAAATTGAAAGTTTTGAGAAATCCATAATTCTCAACTAAACTTTATGCTTCGCTCAAGTCAGCATTTTTTTTTTGAATTCTTCAAGACAATTGATTTCCTGCCTTTACATTTTCAAGTCTCATATATGTATTTAAAGAAAATAAAAAAGAAATACTAGAATCATGCGTAGAAAGCAAAAATTATCGTTTAAATTTTAAATAGTCCACCAGTTAAAAATAACTGTAAATAAAGAGGAAAAAATTGTCAAAGCCATTAAGCGTCAAACTTATTTACGGGCCACACATAACTGGCCAATTAGAAGAACACTAGGAGACATGCATACACACACACACATATGTAATATGTTGAAAAATACTTACAAGCTCGGGGTAGAACAAAAGTGAAGGGAGCCCCAAAAGTTTTTGAAATGAAAAAATTTATGTCAAAGGCGCATATGAGTTTAAGTATGTACGAGTATGTATGCATGCGTAAAACACCCTGATGCCTTTGTTGACTGATTAGTAGGGATCGCGGCAATTAAAACATAGGGACCCTTGGATTTTATTTGATGTATGTTATAAGTACTTGCAACTAATAACCCTTCGCCGGACTCGAATCGCTTGTTTGAGTACACAAGTGCATATACATATGTACATAAGGCTAAAATCAGTGCTCAAGGGTGAGATAAAGCATCTCCGGAAAAAAATTAAGAGAAAAAGATGACTTTCCTACGCACTTTCGTCAATATTTACACCAACAGTAATTAAAATATAACCAAGCGTTATCAGGCACACTTACATACAACGAAATAAACAAGCACACATGCACCCACACAGTATATACATACGCACTTATCTACATATAAAGGGATTAGCTGAAAATATTGCAATTTCTTACAGAAAAGGGGCAATTTTGATTATATATTCTCTTGGATTCAGATATGGGCGCTTTTAAAACAGGGAAAGAAAACAATATTAACACAGAAGAGCCCCGAGAAATAAAAGAAACACATTGGGGTGAATACTAAAAGGACCATAAACGTTTGAAAGAATCTCGTATCTAAACTTTGCCAATTAGTTGATGGAATCTCAGCCGTCGCTGTCCATGTGGGTGTGATTTGCCCAAACAGTTCGAAGCGGAAAATATGCATCAAAGTGCATTTACATAATCGCAACTTCAAATATTTATCCGCCACCATCACCAAAGAGTTCTACAATATTAGCTTATCCATTTCATTCATATTTTATTACGGTACGAGTATCTTTCAAAATCTATCACTTGCCCATGTGTGATTCACGCGAAAGCGGTTCTCAAGTAATAATAAATACTAAAATACGTATGTATGTATGTATGTATATATGTATAATCACAATATATATACTTATCCACATATTGGAAATCAAAGTCAGCCGTACATATGTATATGCATACATATTTACATATGCATTATATATGTACATACATATGTTTGCTTACTTGACGATGGGCCTTCCAAACGTACCAACCCATGAATCCGTTGCAAAGTGGGCGGAGACAAAAAAAAAATGAAACAATTGAAAATAGCAAAAATAAAAGTGGTAGAAGGAGAAGAAGAAATTAAAAATTAAACAAAAACAAAAACACCAGAGCATCATCATTCACTCAGGCACACGAAAATTATGACTTATCAAATGAGAAAGAAAACAAAAGAAAAGCAAGAAAAAAATGAAGGCAAATAAATAAAATATCTTAATGAAAAACAAATATTTTTATGCGTCATGCAAAGCGAGACGGCAACTCAAACAAAGCGAATGCAAGAAGAAAGAAAAATAAATATTATTCAAAATCTCAGGAAAAAAAGAAATGAATAATTCCCGATCACTGCAAATATTTAATAACCAAGAATGCAATGGAATAATTGCACAGCTGGGAATTTTCACATGGCGTACGTTAAGATCACTCGCTTAAAACTGAAAATAACAGTAAATTAATATATGATCACTTTTAATAATATCAATGTATTCACATTTTTTAATTTTGTGATAAAAGCTGATCCAAATACTTTTTTCAATAGCCTTTTTTTCTGACAAATCACGCGCGAGTGGTGTCAAGCTGTCATGTTATTTTTGTTCAGTTTTGCTTGACATTTCTACATGGAAAGACTTACGCCTGGACAACGTTTACAAATCATTCAACTTCAATACGAAAGTTCACGTTCTGTAAATAATGTGTTTCGCGCGCTTCGGTCAACTTATGGTCAACATAGTTGGCCTACTGAGCGTACTATTCGCAACACCATCACCCACCTTGAAACCCAACATTCATTATTGGATAATATTCGACCAAATAGACCATGTCCAGCACGCAGTGAAGAAAATATAGCGGCCGTAGCTGAGAGTGTACACGAAGACCGTGGAGAATCAATTCGGCGCCATTCGCAGCAACTCGGACTGACGTATGGAATGACTTGGCGCCTTTTACGTCGAGATCTTTAATTAAAAGCGTACAAAGTAGAAAATTGGACATTTTAAAGAGCAACGACGAAGAGCAACCTAAAGAGTTTCAAAAACAACGCTTTGCTGTGGTTTGTGGCTCAGTGGAATCATCGGTCCATATTTCTTCAAAAATGATGCCGGTGAGAACGTAACCGTCAATGGCGACCGTTATCGCGCCATGATAACCGAGTATTTGACGCCTGAAATTGAAGCTCGTGATCTCTGCGACATTTGATTTCAACAAGACGGCGCCACTTCGCACACATCGAAAATTGGAATCAACGGATAGACCATCTGAGACGTAGCTGCGGCTAACATTTGAAATAGATAATCTTAGATAATAAAGAATGTACTTTCGAATGATAATAAACATTCTCCATTATATTCGAGTTTTCTGTTTTTTTTTTCTTTAAAAATATAGGGAACCTCGAAATGGATCACCCGTTATAATTTCAGTTTCAAAAGTTTCCTCAGTAGTTTAAAAAAATTATATTTGTACTGAAAATTAAGTTGTTTTTTCTCAAACAGAGAACTTTTTTTAACTACAGCCTTCAACTCATTTAGGAAAATGTTTTATTAAATAAATTCAATTTCACCAGTTACATTTTCAACTTTGAAAAGGAAAAAAAGGATGTCTGAGGCATGAAAGATAGCTAAATGGTCAGTTCAAAGAGACTAGAGGGGAAGGCTAGTTTATATGCAAATAAGAGAGAAAGTTCCCGGGGCTTATCTTTTTAAGGACGAATTTTCTTAGACAGCAGAACTTATCGGAAATTCACACCAATTAAGTTTTAAGTTATTAATTTTATATTAATCGCATAATCAGTGGCGAAAAATATTTAAAATATTTATACATACACATTTACACCCATACATGTACAATGCGAAACACAATTGCTGAGAACTTTCAAATGCAGTGTAATTAATATTTTATTTTAATTGCATAATCCCAACTATTTATATGTCTGTCTATGCACACGTATGTATGTACATATGTATGCGCTTAAAGTTAATCTTGTCGTCTACTCGTCATATTCATTACCGGATTATATGCCGATTTGTTACGCGTGCAAAGTGACTTGTACTTTTTCACGTTTCACGGCAGACAGACCAAATGCCGCTCATAAGACTCCACCGCTCACACCGCTCACACCGCACCGCCCCGATGACCGCCAACCGATTCGGAATTGAAAACAGCAAATTGCAGCAACAACTATCCCCAAACGGATGGAAGCGAATGCAAGTCACTAGACTTGCAGTTTGATGGAATGCAGTTGCGCGCAAAACTACACATGCAAACATGCATGCGAGTATAAACGAGTACTTATACATACATACATACGATGCATACATATGTAAGTTGATAAGTGCATACATACATATGTACATATGTATAAATTCATATAATGCTAATGAATATTTGAAAAGTTTATTTGTATGTGCTCGCCGCAGGTATCGCCGTAAGTATCTTATTTGCAGTGACTACTGATTTGTTATTGTTGTTATTGTTGTTGCTGTTGTTGTTATCGCAATTCGTTTAACTAACTGTTGCCAACGAAGCAAGTGATACCACAGCCATACACTACATACTTGTAATTCTAATGCGCACTGAAGCGCAAAGAAGACAACAAACGAAACTAAAGTCACCTCTCCACCTGCCTCTTGCCACGCTTTTGCTTTGCCAACGCTGCTGACTAACGAACGTCTCAATTGCATTGAAATTTTTCTAAACACCAGTAGCCATGGTAACATCAGACGCACCAGCAGCCATTCAGCCACCATCATCATCATCATCATCATCATCATCACCATCAACTGCATCTGTGTTGTGGTGATCAGCCAAGCACTCGTAAATAATCATGATTTACCTACGAAACTGAAGACATCGGCGGTGTCTCTTCGTCAGACGCACCTGTCTTGAGGTCACAATAGGTCCAGCAAACGACCGTTAGGGCGGCAGACACGCTTGTACACTTGGCATTTGTTGTATTGTTGTTGTTGTTATTATTATTATTATTGTAACAAAAGCGATTACATTCCAACGTATATTCCGACGAGTACCAGCGTGCCGAAGTGTCTGCGTGTGAAAGCCAGACAATCGCAACGAACCACTGTTACTTTTATCCGACAATCTCCTTCACCACACTTCGTTGCCAACGCCTAACGCCTTTGCCTTTCTTTGCAGTGTTGTTGCTCGGATATTTGCAATTGAATGCCGCCAAGAGTTGCACGTTTTGTTGTGGCCACCATAGGTGTGGTTGTTGTGCCATTTTTGCTTTTGTCGCATGAAATGACGCAAGAATGCGAAATGTCAAGTTTCAGCTTACAACAACTACACCGTAAACAACAAACAATAATTGCCAAAGTCAGTGAAGACCAGTGTTGGAAAGTGGAAAACATTTCTTTTCTTTATAGAATTTTATTATTTATTAAATAATTAGAAAAATTCAACTCATGCATCATTTGTCAAATGGAAATGTTGTAAATTATAATTTGGATACCTTAATTAAAAATTGTATCTGAAATAATTTAATTTAATAATTTCAAATGATAAATGATTGGAATTTTCTTATTTTCTAGAATTAAACAATTTAAATGTGTTTTTTTCCTTTGGAAAAATCAGAAATTATTTTGAATTATTTCTGCATTAAAAAACTATGAACTTTATTTAATCAAAGAATTTTTAAAGATATGAATAATTTGCCGATTATAACGGGTGATCCATTTCGAGGTACCCTACTTTTTTAAAGAATCGGGAAATGTTTATTATCATTCGAAAGAACATTCTTTGGAATTTATTTTCTTAAGATTATCTCTTTCAAATGCTGTAACTTTAGAAAAAGTCTAACGGTGTGATATCACACGATCTTGGTGGCCAATCGACCGGCCCAAAAAACTTGAAAATATCTGCTCAGCGAAGTGTTCTCCCTTGAATCTCTTCAGATTGCTCTTCGTCCCAAATGCGACAATTTTGCTTGTTTACATACCCATTGAGTCAGAAATGGGTCTCATAACCGAACAAAGTAAGGCTCGAAAACGTCGGATCTTCTTGGAACTTTTCAAGAGCCCATAGAGCGAAGCGATATTGCTTGGGAAGGTCGAGCGGCTTCAATTCTTGCACTAGCTGTATTTTGTACGCTTTCAATTTAAGATCTCGACGTAAAATGCGCCAAGTCGTTCCTTACGTCAGCCCGAATTGCTGCGAACGGCGCCGAATTGACTCTAAAAAGTGTTCGTGTACACTCTCAGCTACGGCCGCTATATTTTCTTCACTGCGTACTGGACATGGTCTATTTGGTCGAATATTATCCAATAATGAAAGCGTGATGTGTGTTAGTGTTGCGAATAGCACGCACAGCAGCGCGCGAAACACAGTCTTTACAGAACGTGAATTTTCTTAATCAAGTTGAATGATTGGTTTTGTTCAGTTGATTCTCCGACAGGGTGAAAAGTTGATGAATATTGGAACGAGTTCCCGTCGTCCCTTGTCAAATTTGGTTTTGAGACAAACCGGTTTCGGTGTTCTGCCATCTTCAGTGGCAACTCGTTCCAATATTCATCAAAGTTGAATGATTTGTAAACGTTGTTCAGGCGTAAGTGAAAAAAGTATCTCTACTTGGATCACCCCTTAATTTTGAGTGAAATTTCAGCGATGGGGCGGGCATCTCTTTCAGAAATTTAGATCCGTCCCTAGTCAAGGAAATATCGAAACTTTTGTATTAATTGTCAATGTTGTTGTTGTTGTTGTTGTTGTTGTTGTTGTTGTTGTTGTTGTTGTTGTTGTTGTTGTTGTTGTTGTCAGTACTGTTGTTATTATTATTACAAATTCCATACATACATATCTATTTAAATGTATACAAAATTACTTTGCCACTCACCCACACTTACCGATGGCGATAAATCTTACAGCTTGTATGTTTGTATGAATAGCTTGTATATACGTGCATACGAGTATGTATATGTAAGTAAATAAGGTAATTTGTTAAGCAAAAAATTGCTTTGAAGTGCATTTGCCTAACTGATTTCCAACAACTTTGCCGCACACACTTGGCATTTTCATTGCCTGCGATTAGATTTTGAGCAAATGAGTACTCCAAATGCATGATTTCCACTCGAATGTCGCACAGTTCGATTCGATTCTGCATAGACACTCAATAGTACTGCTGGGTTGAGTCTTGAACATTTTAACTACTCTATCAAAATTAAAACAAACACGCTCTCACGGATAAGCTATTTGGAAGCCAGATCGGCATACATTTTGTGAGTAAGTGAGTAAAAGATAGTTCTTCTTCGAGGGTTGCATTATATATTTCGGGGTTTGACAACCTTAGTGTTGCAATCTGTCAACTGATAACTTAGTCGTAAAGTTTGACCTTTTTGATATTATGCATACTAAGAACGTTTTGACATTTTCGCGCGATTATTTTTTACTACTTTCGACGTGGATTTACTCAGCCACCGTGCATCGATGAACTGAATTAAATTTTTGGAGATGAAGCTCCATCAAAGACGAACTCAATCGAGGTTGTAGATCACTCCAGAACGAAGTTCATGAAAATCGTCTCAAAACAGTTGTTGTTCTGGCAACTATTGATTCTGTCCGCAAGCTGATATTGCAAGATCGTCATGTGACCTATCCGAGAACATTTGACTGTAAAAAAATTTGTTCTCTCACACATCGACCGAAAAAACTGCATCTTTGAGTACTCAAAACATCGATTTGATGAGTCATCCACCGTATAGTCCTGACTTGGTACCGAATGAATTCTTTTTATTACTGTACGTAAAAACAAACTGAGGGGTCAACGGTTTTCGACACCTGAATAGGCGATTTACGCGTTCGGACCGCATGTTTTGGAGATACTTCAATCAGAGTGGCAAAAATGTTCAAAAACAATAAAAGGATTTTCGATGATTAATATTTGTTTTTTCCCCCTAATTCCACATCTTGCAAACAGCTGCTACTTTGGACCGAAGTGGTATCCTCTACCGACCAATAAAGACCAAATTCTACAACACTCATCAGCGAAGCGAAGAAGCGACTGTCCCACTATTGTCGATTGCGCTATAAGCATTAGTGCGCCACTAAGTCAATATGGAGAATGAAGGAGATTTAATATTATGTGGATTCTTATAATAAATGACGATTTTGGCCTTTTCTGGATGTTTCTCTCGCATGCTCACACTTGAACTTGAATGCGGACTGCCATGCATGTACTTATATGTATGTATGGAGCTTACATGCATTCACAGCCAGCACAAACATATCAATATACCCTACCACGCATGTATGTACATCTATGATACATAATTGGTTTCCCAACTATGCCCACGTCAGTTAACGGTCGCCCTCATCGCCCTCATTGCTGACGGTTCGCCACTACTTAAGCTGAGCTCGAAATCAATGTGTGAAAAATTCACGCCGAATTAGCACTTGAAGTGCCAGGCAACACTATACACATGTACATATGTATGTAGTTACATATTTGCAAATTGCATGCCACCTGGATGTTTAAACATACATGCATACATACATACATACATACATACATACATAAGCACTTGTTATATTCATATGTGTGAAAACGGCGGGGGGAAATAGGCAACAAAGATGTGACATACACAAATTGGCGATAATAAATAGGTAACCGCAAGTGACACTTTTTCAGAGCTCAACAAAGAAACAATAGCGGTAAAGCTGAGAGTTGCGAAAAAAAACTAGCGAAAAATGTACATATGTATCCATTCACATGTATAGTAGTGTTGCGTGTGTGTGTGTGTGTGTGTGCGTGTACTGTATACAAGCTGATAAAATAAAATTAAAATCAGACCTAAACGCATAAAGTGTTCATAATTGAGTTGAGCGCAATAAATTTGTCGACACATACATGCATACTCGTATAAACATACACGCGTATATACATACATACGCGCATCTCATGTAGTATATGATGTACGTACTCATAGAATTATTGCTGATTTGTTTGATCAGCGTCTGTCTGTCAAAGGCAAATAATTGATGCAAAAGTGCAAAGTTGCTAAATATTAGACCCCCTCTGACCCCACCGCTCCCTATGTCTGCATCTACGTCTATCAGTTCAGCTGAGTTGAGTTCAGTTGAGTTGAGTTGAGCTGTCGCCGATAGTAATTAAAGCGTCGCGCACTAGAAATCACATTTAGACCTATGTATGTAACATACATACCAGACACACGTGCATATATACATGCATTCATATGTACATACACACGAAGCAGCGAAGTAGAGGCAAGCAGCAGGCACAGTAAATAACAACACCAATGACAATAATACAAATGTCATTTGAGTACATGCAGTATATACATACATACATACATACAAATGTGAAATACAAACATACATACATATGTATATGTAAGTGCAAAAATATGATTGCATTGCGTAATACAACACACTTACACTGGCTTATACATATGTACATATTCACAGCAAGAAAGTATTTACGAAGTGTTTGCGAATGAATATTCGTACGATCGAGTGTCAAAGTTCTTAAAATGAAACGAAAATAACTTCGAAATTTCGAATGATTATTTATATTTGATAATTTTGCATAAAATTAGTATAATTAAGCCCGTTGTGTACTTGCAGATGCGTTGGTACAATGTATGGTCTTGTGCGTATGTATTTGTTGGGGAAATTTAAATACAAATGGCACTTTATATATACACACGAACGTACGTGTACGTATATACATATAGAATTTTCTTGAGAAGCTTGATTAAGGTTCCTTTTTTAACTTTTTGTATAAAAGAATGTTTTTTTTTCATTTTCGAAAAATTCATTTTATTCAAATTTCATTGATAAGTTTATCCATAAATAAAATTAATTGATTGAATGCAATTATTTACTCATTACCATCGGGGTTGAAGAGATGAACGGTGAATTATCTGAACGTCATGCGCAGGCGGACAATCCACAGCTTCATTAGTTCTCAAAGTGTCCTGTTTCAAGAGTCTACCGTTAAATGCACTCAATGACATCGACAACAACATGAGAAGGTTCATGGTTCACATGACGCGACAAAGAACAAAAAACAGGTTTTCTAAGCACGAAAATTCAAATAATTTGCAATAAATTTTATGGGTTGATGAAAGGTATAAGGACTCCGACATGGCCATATACAGCACTCTTTGTTCTAAAGGGTTTTCGAAATTAATATGTCATGATCTGTAATTTTTTTCATTGTATTCAGTAATGTTTACAATTTCATCATGGCAAGATATACTCAAGAACAACGTTGCTGATTTCGCCTTGGAACAACTTGAAAACGAATAATGATTTTTTTAAGAAAATCATCTTCTCCGATGAGGCTCTTTTCTGAGTGGCGCAGTAAATAAACAAAACTGTCGATGCTGGTGCGAAGAATCATGTGCAACAACCGAATTATTGGGAGAAAGATTTGGAGATTCGATTATTTCAAGAAATTGTGACATTGAATGGCCGCCAAGAAATTGTGATTTAACACCATTAGACTACTTCTAGAGGGGTTATTTGAGGTCGTTGGTCTTTAGCAATAAACCAGACCCTCTTCAAGCTCTAAAAGTCAATATTGAACGTGCTATTCATGACATACGATGTGATTTAGTGGAAAAAGTGCTCAAAAATTAAGCTCATCGAATTTGCAAAAGAAGTCGTGGAAGCCATTTGAATGATGTTATATTCAAAACTATCGATTTATCGATTGTACTTCACATTAAATAAAAAAATATTTGAATTTCCTTAACAATTAGTGTTTTTTTTTTAAAGAAATCAAATCATTCTTATTGGAAACCCCTATATATGAAATATACAAATATATGTTTGTATTAATCACTTTAAATAAAATTTAATGAATCAATAAACTCTTAGTATTTAATTACTTTAATCAATATAAATGATTAATTTAAGCTTTGCCAGTTATAAATGAAATATTTTTTGAATATTAATTTTTTTTTTTTTTTTTTTTGAAATCGCATCTCTGTTTCACGTACAGTTATTGTTTGTGCGCAGCTCTGTTTGGCAATTACTACAATCTGAGATAGAAAAATACGGCCCACGTGGGAGGAGGCACTAAGTACTACATAAAATGTCATGACCCGAAAGGCAGCTCGGCAGACGATACCCGTGGTCTGGGGTACGCACGCGGTAGCCGAAAGGATGGCATAGCGATGACGATGACTTCAGGCGTTCTTTTTCATACATACGCATATGAGCATACGAGTACATATGTACATACATATATATTTATTTTGACCCATAATGGCAAAAACAATAACAATAAAAATAATGATCTGCGAAAAACAAAAACAATTTCTCTCCATTGTTGTTGGTAACTCTTCCGCAACAATATGCAGAAGAAGGATTGTGGAATACGAATGAAGCAAAATAAAAACAAAAGCAAAAAAACGTTTAAAATACAGAATTGCAAAATGTAAAAATGTAAAAATGTAAAAATGTAAAAATGCACGCTTCACGTTCTTTTCTATTGCACCAGACTGGCGCACAATATGATAATGATGACTTGAGTGAAATTTACGTGGTGGGGTTAGGGTGGTATACAGCCAGAATGACACCTACATATATACGTATGTTCTATATGTGTGCATACCTACAGAGAAGGGGTGGAGAACAAATGCAGTAATTATGAGAAAACTTTGCACACAACAAAATGTCGAGCGACGCCAACAACGACGTTCTGACTGCCAGCCGGAATGGCAGACGAAACAATCCATTTATATGTTATGCATGTATGTGCACTCACGCATATTCCCGCGTACATGATATATATGTACAAATTATTGTATTGTGTAATATGCCTTCGTATGAACACTGCATAATAGCGCGGACGTACGCAATGGAACGTAACTTTGTTGGCGTCATTGTTTGTGTTTATCTTATTGTTGTTGCTGTTGATTGCAACAGGGTTGCTCTGCTTGTTGCTGCAGCAATGACAACTCTATTATCTATCAGTATCTGCTCCGCACAAAAGCTGATCCATTAGCTCATGCTTCGCAACTCCAAATCAGTGGCATCATGCAAACACACATACATGTCCACAACTGCAGACAAAGAGAGAGTACTCCATTAATGAAACTCAAAACCAACTACAATCCATACAAAAAATATGGTCCAATTAACATTGTGATGTCCTAGGGCTGAACCATACATTCCATCTTTGCATAACATCCGAGTACTATGTCACATGCAGTGCCAACAGGTAATTAGTTTTGAAACTACTTCACAAAATTACTCCATGGAGAAACACACCTGCAAGGCATTGCATTATGCAGTATCTGCGAAAACTTATATTCGAACACAATTTTTAGTTTCGAATACTATGGTGAGCCATCTACCATTGCGTATGATGAACTTTTAAAATCGCATATATGTATGTATGTATGTACATATGTATATATTTATGCATGCACTTTTATTTCTATTCCTTTTAGGTCATTCATCCTATCCATGGTGGAATAATTAACAGGTGTGAGTAGTAAATTCACCTCGTTTCTTCAGCATCTTTATGCCGGTAAGGATTTTTAAAGTAGTAGAAAAGTATAAAAATTTAATTTTGATTGCAAAGAGGAATATTGTTACTACTAAAAGGTTCAATCTTATAATATTATACATATATACATACATATATTCGTATTTATATACAATTTAGTTGGTTAGTGATGTGAAGGATAAAGGAAAGGAATTTTTCAGGCAGACAACTATACAAAATAGACAAATGTCAAAACTAAATTTTTTTAACATTCCACAACTATTACACAAAACCAGATGGAGAATAGGTATTTGAACAATTGCAAGCGGCGACGAATCGCACTAAAAAAATTGATTTCCAAATTTTTTTTCAAAAATTTTTTTATGAATTTCTATTTAAAGTTTATTTTCATTTTTTTTTTTTGGGCTTTTATTCTCCCTCTTTCAACACCACATAGAACGTGATGTACGCGTATTTTGGAATTTAACATGTATTTGTTGTTGTTGCATATATTTTGTATGGATAGCGACCAATGTTCACTAAAATGGTCATATCTCTGGAACGGCTTCACCAATCTCATGAAAACGTCACATTATCCCTTTATATTTCCTAAAAATTTGGTACAATTCGATCTGGTGGTTCTCAAGTTATAGGCGTTCATTAAAATTTTGCATTGATTTTCATATATACATATATATGTACATATATTTATATATTTGGTGCTTTGTAACCGCTGAAGCGATTTTTGGCCGAGTTCCTCCTCCAATTTCTGATTTTGCGTCTTGATATTTTTTACCAACAAATGTGGAGGGACCTACAGTTTATACTATGCCGCCTTCGAACGGCTGATGGATTTTTATGAGGAGCTTTTATTTCATGTCAGAAATACACACGGAGGGCTGGACATTCCCAACCGAGGGGCGACGGCAATCACAAAAATTTATTTTCTATAATTTTGGATGCTGTTCGAGTCTGGACTCGAACCCAGGCCTTCCGAATTGCTTTTGAATTGCTAACCACGCAAAGCTAATCACTCGTTTATCGCGGCCGTGTGTTGTGTGTGCATATGTATATATCATGGCGAAATCTGAAAATGGTGTGATCGATGTCAACATCAAACACGTAATCTTGACAATATCAACAGTGTTATTGGAAGTGTGGCGTATGCTTTTATAATGGTACAAAATTGTCTTATAAATACTCCATTCAAGTACTCCATCAAAGTCTGGTCACTTTTATACATAAAAACATTAGAAGTAAATGTGGAAATGCAGAGGATGGTATACGTAGGTACTCGTTTAACCATTGAGTGGAGTACATGTCCTTAGATAATGAACTAAATGCAAATGTAACATTCAGAAATGTGAACAAAAAATAGATTAATCATTCCAATGCACACAGATTTGATTTCTTACAGTTGGACTTCTCAAACTAGCAATTTCAGCTCTAATTATAAAGGCACCGCCATACATATTAAGGCGAGTAAATTTCATCACAACTCACAACTCGTAGTGCGATTCGTCGCCGCTTCCAATTGTTCGAATATCTATTATCCAGAACAAAAGTGCACAAAAAAATGAAAATAAAATTTTTTTTAAAATTCATTAATAAAATTTTTGAAAAAAAATTTGGAAATCAATTTTTTTGTTTCCTTTTCCAAAAAAAAGTCGAAAAATTTAAAATTTCAGTTAGTCTTTTTTTTTGATTTTCGTGATAGGTGTAACAAAGCACGCCAGGTCCGCTAGTTTGTATATATGTATGTAAGTATATCTGTGAATTTTTACCAACATAAAATAAATCTTAGTTATGATCAGTTCTTTCTCTGTGGCTTAAAGGAATATGGTATGGGATAATTTTAAAATATTATTTATTATTAAATATTATTTATTAAAGAAATATTTTTCAGCGCTGAAAAAAAATTTAACAAATTTTATTTTCCATTTACGATTACGAAGTTGCCCGAATTCCTTCTATTTTTTTTGGGTTTTTCTACCTAAGTATGTATGTACATACAAATGTATTTAAATACATACATATTGATATTGAAATGTTGTTGTTTACTCACATTTTGCACTATTCCCCTTATCTTATCTACAAATGTTTATTATTAAACTCTTGTTAATAAATATATACATACATATGTATGTATGTGCACATACATGTATGCAGACAAGAGCAAGTCTGTTATCGCGCCATGTCTCGTCGTTTGATAAACATTGTTACATACATATACATATATGTGTGTACATATACGAACGTACGTAAAGCTTTATAACTAGATGAACGACTAAAATACATACATACATACATACATACATACATATATTTTAACTGTTTTCAACAATTCAAGTACGCAAATATTTTTCGATAATAATTCCACCTGAGAGGAATACATTTTCGTAAACAACAAAATAACAAACATATATACATACATATGTACTTCTACATATATTATATCTGGGTGGTCAGCGCGTGGATGGCAAAACTCCATATTTTTCCTTTTGCAGATATACTCATTTTTGCTTATTCATAGCTTATCAGTTTAGATGTTAAAAAAAATTGTGTGTGTGTGCGTGTGTGTGTGTGTTCTCTCTTTTAATTTTATTTTAATATGTATCACATGTTGCTGGTCGATCTGCACGCGCAAATCATGCAAAGTCGCTTAGGCATACATGTGTTGGTGGTATATATGTATGTGATATGTATGTACCTGCGAACAACGCGATTACTCCATGCACGCATGAAATACCTACACCACGCGGACTATACAGTAATCCAAAACCAGCCACAATCCATACAAAAATTGTCGTCCCATTTACATTGTGATGTCCTAGGGCTGAAATAAATATTGCTAGCATTTGGAAATTTAGTTTCAGCAATCAAATTGCAATTGCATGAAATTGCAGAAATTAATTTCAGGATTGTCACACGGTGAAATTAAACTTTTTTTACCGCAAAATGCATGAACGACAAAAAAACAATTGCGTGAAATTTGTTACGTCTGACGGTGCCTTAAAACTTATTGCGCAATTGCTACCTCGTGTAGTAATTGCGATCGTTAAAACAAACGAGCAATGATCGGCTAACAGGAAGCTGATGGCGGCACCAGCTAAGTTGGCCCAACCTGCACTACAGTGGAGTAATCTAATAGGTACTCCAATACAATGGAGCATACACATGTCCACATATGCTTGCAGAGTATGTGTGCATGTACGTACAAGTATATGGAGAAAACGTATACACGTACATACATAGACACACATATGTACGTACACAAAATGTTTAGCGTAATTTTCGTGATATTTTTTCATACTTTTATATATAAAAAATTTTTGTCGTCTAAAATTTATTATTTTAGTAAATCATTGGCTGATCGATTTTCGGCACGTTTGGCTATTCCATTTTTTGTTGTTTCTTTTTCCAATAGCTACTTAATGGCTGGTACAAAGCAATGCATGCAAGCCCGCGTCGCGTCAAGCGAATAACATCAGCGTCCGTCAAATCAATAAAAAATAATGCAAATAATCCCCCATACATACATACGAGTACACACATACATATACATCTATGTTTTCTATCAAGTGTTGAAGTTGCAAAAATTTATTAAATAGATATGCGTTAATTAATGAATTATTAAATATTAAGTATTAAATAGATTATGCGTGCATATTACACTTATGTATGTTTGTACAAGTATACATATGCATTAGTATCCGTATAGTGATTACCGGCATACATATGTACATATTTACTGTTGCAATTTGTCTGTCACTCCAAATATCGTCCGCAATTTTTTTATGTTTTTTTCATCTAGCAGAAGAAACCGTTAAACTTGACTTTCGGAATGATTTGCATATGCTTCTAATCCAGTAACGATATCCACACGATATTCGCACGTATGTACAAGTACATACTTACATATGGATTTGTGTAAAACAGCCACAAATTGGAGATGGAGCTCGACCGTAAAACGTTCCAGGATATTTAACTACAATGGGAATGAGCCTCTATATGGCAATAAATAATTAATTCCGATTTCAGTTTTGATTTCTTTTGAAAAAAATTCATTTTCATAGTTAATCTAAAATTAATTTATAAAAGTCCATATTGGCAACCTTGTATAGGAGCGTCGGTAAACCATCAATTGGTAAACGAAAAATTATCTATCCATTGATATAGATTTATGCTCCATCCGCAGAGTGCCCACTCTTTTACATTTGGATTTTAATATTCTCAAAAATTTCAATAAATTCAAATTGTCCTCTATATATGGAAAGCAATGGGTTAGATTCTCGACGAGGACACTTTTGATTTTCAGTTGAACTGTGGTCAGCGCCTTGACACTCGTGTGCTATCTTAACAGTGACGAAGCTCTATCACTGCTGCAGGAAATCGTCCAAATCGTCGCAGTCGGCAATCTTGAAACAGCGGAGTATATATATATGTAATAGGAAGAGAGAGAGAGAGAGAGAGAGAGAGAGTATATTTTGATATAAAATTAATAAGATCAACATTGGAAGAGATGATTTTGAGTAGACGTATGCGAAGAGCTAAACATGTGCCAGCGGTTGGATAGTTTGTCGAACGATGGGATACAGACTACGGGTGATGGGTGATCAGGTGACACAAGTAAACAATCTGGAAAAACAAGGTGATGTCCATATAAAAGTACTCTCTAAGTGTCTAGATGTATACACATAAGCAGATTTAGCATACAAATGAGGCAGGCCACTCTGAAGCTAAAGAAAAAGACAAAGAGAGGGATGTGGGTATTTGATAAAGACAGACAGCCAGAAAACACACCTGTCTAATCATGCTATGTGATCCTGATAGCATGTACTCATTGCGACGCATTGAAGAAAAAAACTGAAACATAAAACCGAGCTAAAGCAGATAGATGCACACACGAATTGAAGTTTGTTTGCGTGGACAACTACTTGCCACTTGCCACTTAGAGACCAGATAACTGCGCTTACTAGCTGCCGCCGTGGCATAGTCTATTGATAAACAAGTTCCTTGCGTTATTTAGCTATTTAGACGGTAATTAGGACACTCCCAGATAGGAAAGGATATACTTTGACAGCAAGATTATAGATTGAATCTCATACTTACATATATAAATCCTTTTGGTGGCTGCTCCAGCTGAAGGTATTCTTAGTTCGATGACAATACAAAGGAAAAGCTTTGATATCCTGTAGTGAGTGCGAAGCAGTATAAACTGTGAGTTCTCAAAGAAAAGCGAATAAAAATGGTCCTTGAGAAGTTGGAACCGGACGTATGCCTACGTCCAAAGAAAGGATGAGTCTTTTGGATATACTCGATCAGTTTCCGATCCAGTCTCATTTGAAGTGGTTATTTATTTGGAGGGATTCGACCAAGGGGAATATTATTTAAACTGTAATCCTTTTCCGATTCCGAACATAGTCTTGTGGTCTATTCGACGAATTTGTTTAAATAAATTTAATAAATTTTTATGAGCAACTCTCGCCGCTAATTCGGATGGCTTATAATTACTTTTGAACAAAGAAACCTCAAGACTATTTCAAACAGAAAATAACTCAGATATTTCCCCACATCATAACGCGTCGCTTATTCAGAAGACACATATTTACGGCGTAAAATTGCCAAGAACCAAAATAAACTCGTCGCAGTAACGTATAAACGTGGACTCAATATCAAACCAAAAACAAATCCAAAATATGCAAAATATTCACACACACAAAACCAAAACGCCAGTCCACAAAACTTGTCAATCCACAGCCAATGCAACCTGTCCAAAAGTATCAAAGAAACACGCGAATTATCGCATTGTAAATATATTGGAGCGAGCGACTCCAAACTGACTTGACTGAACTGCGGCTCACGGTTGTGGCGTGGCAATAAAACCAAGTCGAATTCACTGTCAGCGCTCGAAAAAGAATTACGGCCGTTACGGGCACAGCAAAGACGAACAACAAGAAACTCTTTATTCTGACACTCGCAAAAAAAAATTATACAAAAATAAACAAAAATTACGTACAAGCACACACACACACACACAGACACACACACATACAGAACGAAGCAGAGCTTTGGCTTGAAAACGTGTCTCCACTGGCCTACCGACGTCTGGCCGTCGCCGTCAATGGTGTCTTGCACGTTTTGCGCGTCGCATTTTGGTCTCCATTGGCTCGACTCGCTGTGACTTAATCTACTCTCCACTGCACATATGTACATTTATGTACTCATAGTTTTGTATGTACTTATGTACTTGTAGACCTTTGCAAGCATATGGGGCTCGGCTCGCCTAGTTTCCTAAGTAATCTCCTCAACCTTACTGTGTCAATACGGCTTGCGTACTTATGGGGTTGTGTCTACAAGCACATGCACACGCATATGCCAACACTTTCGTGTGGATATGTATGTGTATGTTTGTTGTGAGTTCGAGTATGTGTGAGAATTTAACCACAAGTGCGGATGCTCAAAGACGTTCGGGCATTCGTTGGTTGGTATTTCAAGTTTATGTACGATGCGGTTTTATCATTGCAAAATTTCTGCTTGTTGTTGTTGTAGCCATTGTTGTCGTCCAGCTTATTGGTTCGTCGCCGTTTTTGCTATTTCGCTTTTGGTATTTGTTGGTACTAAATCGTTTTTGTTTTTGTTTTTGTTTTTCACCATTTACGAAATCATTTTTGGACGTTTGCGCTTTTGCACGCACACTTGTTCTTCGTATAAACAGCCAGAGAATAGCGACAATGACAACAACAAAACAAAATATAAATAAAATAAAAATTGCCGAAGTCGGGACAAAGTGAAACGACGACACAGTCTCGCCTGAAAACCGGTTATTAATATTTGTGTTTATTTCACATATCAAGCCTTATGTACATACAGGGTGGCCTACATGAGATCAAGTTTGTAGTTTTCGATCTTGAATCACCGAACTGCATTGTAATGGAGACTGAATTTTTCGATCTTATTGACCTAAACACTTAAACGTGAATGCGCTTGATTGACGACATCAAAAGAAAATTGGATAATTATGGCAAGTTGCGGTTTAAGAATCACAATTAAGTTAGAAAATAAATGTTTAGCAATGGAAAGTCCACCCTATATGTATGTATAACGTACTACTATCGGTTGATTCACTGAGGGTAGAGCTCGGCTGACTGGTAGGCAAAGAGTATGGATAAGTGGTTCAGTCGGTTTTGTTACCATTGGCCTCTCCGAGACATTTTAAAGATATATATTTCTACGACTCAGTATCATATGTACCAATATACACACATATTTAAATTAAACTGAATTTGTCTAAGCAAGAGCACTTCAAATAACAAAACTTTTGAAAATATAAACAACTTCAATACCACGTATTCTACCTGCTCACTAGCGTGGCAAAACACTCTTTGAAAAGAGGCTAAATTCTTATGTAAAAACATTTATTTGTACAGATATACATATACATACATAGATGTATGTTGCTTACCTTTCGTTTCATGTAGAGCATTTCGTTTTGTGCCTTAAGGGCTTCCTTGATCTCGACTTCTTTCAGCTCATCGAGAATCTTTTGGTATTTCTCGCGGTTCTCCACATCCAACGCCACATGCAGATAGTCATGCCAATTGCGCGAATCAAAACCCCAATGGCATGTACGATTTTCCACTTCCCGATGTACATGGCCCACAAATTTCTGCGGTGAAAACCAGCCTTTGCACTCCAGACACATTATGCAAGTTGGCTTGGTGTATGAGTACAAATCGGGTGTACATATGCCGTCGCATTTACCAAAGCAACGATGGTATACTTTGAATGAGATGGCACCTTTCGGTATGTCCTCATCACTAATATAACTATTTCGATCGACTCGATGCAGTAGAGCTGCACACAGACGCTCAGCATCAGTACGTGTTATCAAGCCGGACGCTTTCACATCTGGCGGCAATATTTTAGCTGTTTTAAATTCCAACAGTTGATCGGGCGTACATTGCGAACAGTAAATGCCCAATTCGTCAAATATTCGGTTGATTTGGTCGAGGGTAAAATCGGCAAGTACGTTGTTAAGAAATTGCGGCAGACACAAACGCATCTCGCCACCTAGTGAGAAACAACCAATTGTTTTACCTTCGAGCCGCGTTTCATATAATACGCCAGAGCCTGAATCTGGCGCGGTAAAGATGGGTTGTGACAATTCAGGTGGTGGCGGTGGTATGATCTTAACTGTGGTGATGGATGACTGAGAAGAAGCTGTTTGTGATTGGGATTGTGTTGCTTGTGACGACATCGACAACGGCAGCGGCTGCGTTTGTGGTGGTAATATTTCGCCCAATTCATGTGGTTCGGGGGAACTGAGCACCTCTTTTTTGATTAATGCTGCAGCCGGTGGCAAACCAGTGCCCGAATTCGGTGAGTTTAGGCAGGCTGGTGATGAAGACGCAATATGAGGGCAGTGGGGCGATAGCTTATGGTTACCACTTGTCGTGGTATTGGGTGGTACAGTACCCAGTGAAAGATGTCCAGCGCAAAGGTTGCGCACACCAGCGATGTTTAAGTCAGTGTTGCTACCGCCGCTGACACCGGCACCGGTAAATGTGCTGGCATCAAGCGGGCAGTTGGGGCCGGTAGGGCAGCCGGCGGTAGCGGTTAGCGCATGTCCAGGCCCCTGCAAACTTTTTGGTGCACTTGTCTGATACTTTTTGAGCACTGTGTGTATATTTGGCGTAACGTACTCAGTCATCTTTTGATCCGTGTAATCTTTTAGCGCCACTCCCTAGTACCTGCCCAGAGGTGGTGGAAGGGCTCGAACCTCTGCGGGATAACCAAACGCGTAGTAAGTTTGAATCAATTACTGATCTCGCGACGCGGCCGAGTCAAAATTTTCGTAACCCACGCACGTTTTTTTTTTTCAATTGTAACTTCACAGATTCATTCGTGCATACACAGAAGTCAGTGGTTGTGAAGCCGTTCGATCAAACACTTGATTTGCAATTGAATGCAATATTTTTGAATATAGAATTATGTTTTTTGTTAGCTGCTGCTGAAACTTTTCGCCAGAATTTACACTCTTTCACCATGAAAATTATTATAAACTTTCTCACCACTTTGGCACTTTTTTATTTTTGACACATTTTTGTTTACTAATTTTCCATTTTTTTTATTTATTTATTTTTTATTTATTTATGCATTTCAGTATTGTAGTGCGCTTATGTTGATTTATAAAATTATTTATCAAAATTTGCTTTTACAATTTTTGTATTTCGGCGCAGCTTCAATTATTTTCGCACACAAACCGTCGGCATTTCACACTCGAGCTTTTTCAGACACAGTGACAGCGACGCGCCGCCCGAAATCTTCTTCACAACAACGTCAGGACTACTCCCGCCCCTATGTTATTATTATTTTCTAGTTTCGTTTGATTTGTTTTGCACAGCACTTCACATACAGCCCGGTTTTGGCAGCAACGGAATTTCAAAAACAGCGCACTGACAACAAATAAAAACAAAGAATTTAAAAAAAAAACTGTGAGGTTATTTTTAAACTCTCAGGCACAGTAAGAAGTAGAAAAATTTCGTTAATTCTCGTGTTTTTATTTTGATTTTGTACTTCTTTCCCTCCTTTGTTGCTTTTAGCGGCTAATTCATTTAATATGTATGTATGTGTGCATATTTGCATGCGATGTACTGTGTATTTCTGATTACCGCAATTGCAAATTTCCTCTATTTATCACTGGGATGCTTTCGCTTTTCAAAACACTCACAATTCTTTAGCGGTTTTTTTAAACCTTTTTAAATAAATTTTTACACACTTTTGCACTGCTAATTTTCAAACTTTTTGCACATCTGCATATATGTATGTGTGCATGTATGTATGTGAGATTATCGTTTTTGTATTCACTCTATTGGACTTATAGGCAGACGCATCTCCCTAAAATTCATTTATATGCACATATGTATGTATGTATGTATGTATGTTTATGCGTTTGTTGTACCGCTCCGTATCTAGATACTGTGCGCATGCAGAACGGTGCGCCAAACAAATGACCTTACGACTGACCGTTCGACTGATGACCAAATTGCGCCGCTCTGAGGCTGAAATGTCAAAAATCCAATTGGATTCTGCCAGGCTGCTTAGGCGACTGCTGCTGCTGCTCTTCTTCGTCTCTCTATTTTACGTATGTTCGTTGCGAGAGCGCAATATAATTCTCTCAGACTCTGTGGTGCGAGGTGCACTGCCACTTTTTGCTTTCCTTGTAGTTGTATTTGTTACTTTTGTGCACCTCACTAAATGAGCGCACGATAACGAATGCCGACATCGAGTGGCCCCAAAGAGCAAAGCTGCGACTGCGATGCTGTGAGCTGCATACATACATAAGCGATTTGTATCTATGTGTGTTGGTTTGATTGGCGACAGGCGTCGGCATCGGTGGTCGCGTAGCTAGATGGCGCGTGTTTAGCTCTCTCTCTCAGTCTGATTTTCATTCGCTTCGGTTCTTCTTTTGCTATACTTTTTGCTTTCCGCCGTCGTCAGTCAGTTTCGTTGTTGTTTTTATTGCACTAACTATTTATTTGTTGATTTTTTTTCTTTCTTTCTGATTAGAAAATACACTAAAAAATTCATACATACATACATATATGGGAGACGCAGAGGCAGACTTTTGTCTCGTCTGTTTGTCGTCGCGTCTCGAAAGTATCGACAACACGCTCACCGATAATGTTGGGCGCCAAAGGGGGTTAAAGCGCGAACACAACCACAAGCAAATGAGGCGACCTAGTCGCTACTTGTATATCAATACCCCCTGTCCGCGTACTGTCTCGCTGGCTAGTTGATATTCCAAAAAACTTTTATTGTTGGTACAATCGTAGTTCCATACGTCGTACAAACACATACATATGTACATATGTGCGAATATGTTAGTGTTCTCGCTACTTTTATTTATTTGTTGTCGCAGTTGTTTTTATTTCTTTATTTCCGTCGGTCTCTTCGTCTGCCAATTGTACAGAATTCTGCCAAAGTTTTGTTTTTTTCGTCTACTTTTCAACATGCATTTTTCGGGAAAATTTACTTATCACATTTTTCAGCACGTACATTACACTCTTTTCGGTTGTATGTACGTACATATATTTATATGGATGAGTGTATGTATGTATTTATGTATGTTTGTATGAATCTACTACACACTTTGAACTTGCGTATGCATACAGCAAACACTTCACATTTCGCCAATTATTCGTATATTATGTATGTGCATATGTATGTATGTATTTATATATGTAATTATCATCACTATTGGCCAAATAGAAGCTTTATCTATAATAAAATGTGACAATCAAGTTTAAATTTAATCGGTTGCCAGCTTTTCTACTCCATATATTAAATTCCTTTTATTACATACACATTCTCGTATATACATATATTCGTCAATTTTCGTTTTGTTTGCTTTTAAAACACATGAAAACCTTTATTTTAATCCACTTGGCAAACTTCGTTTCACTATTTTTTCAGCGTTCTCGTCAATCAAGTACATATTCGTTTATCTGTGAAATATTTAGCGAAATGCGCGACGCGCACCACCTTCTTCCACGAAAGAAGCAGAACAACAACGAGACAGCGTTATCTGTGACAGCAACGTTAGCGGCAACACCAAACAACGAAAGCGCTAACCGCACGACAATGGCAGTTCGTTTCTCTCAGATACATTGGGCGCCAGCACCCTCAAGCTCACAAACCGAGAGCCGTGTGCTCATGGAGTGAGAGAGAAAATAGGTAAATTCGGTTTCCCTAACGTTTTCAATTTTGTTACTCATGATAAATTAATTTAAAAAAATTTGAATTTACTTCGTTGCAATTAAATTTCTGTGCTTGTAAATCCTTCTATATCCACACATACAACATATTCTTATCTGCACGCAAACAATTTAACAGATACTTGTTATTCCTGAGGTGAGTTTTATAAATATTCTCCTTCTGATGAGACCTCGACGAAAAACAGAGAGAATGCTGTGAGTTTATGTTCTCCGATTGCAATAATCAATGTAAACTAACAGTTTCAGCTGGTTCAGCAGTAATTTTTGGCCGAGCTCCTTTTCCAAATTGTCTTAATGCTTTTCCAAAACCAATATTAATATTTTACGTTCATAAATATAATTATAATATTTTACAATGTTAAAAAATTTCAAATTAGTTCACAGTTCGTTTCTTTTCTTGTTATTTCATGTTGTTTGTCTTTGCTCACGCTCCAAGAACATTTTCCAAAGTTTGAAGTATATTTTCAATTGTCTGAAGCGCTCGCTCATTAATTGTAAAGAACATAAAATAATTATATAAAAAATAATAATAATGCAATTTCTATTATTTTTTGAATGAAAGGTAATTATGCGCCCACATAAAACGCCAGCAACATTGGTTACTATTGTGAATTCACATCGGGAAGAACAAGGTTATAAGGGAAGTCAACTTTTTTGGCGGCTTGGAGCACAACTTTGGAAAATTACTAGCGCTAATTGTTTTCAGTTTATGTAAAACACTAGTTAAATAAAAATGGATTTAAATGATGCCGTTGTTACTTGTGCTATAAATATTCTATGGAGTAATTCGGTTGGTGTGACCGGAAAAAAATTGGTTTATAAAACAGCAACATTGCGTTTGGTGCGGAATGACGTGAGGGATCTGTTCGTTGAAGTAAGCGGTGAGAAGGTGAAACCAATTAAATTCAAGCTGAAAGATGTAATGGTTCATAAGAAATTTATGTCCGAGGGCAAGGCATCAATTAATTTTAAGAGTGAAAACTGTGTGATGTACCTCTCGAATGCTCCACCGGGCATATTAATGTACTTTCTTCGTACAATTTTCATTAAATTGAATGGTGTCGAACAAAAGGATGAAGCAACCACACAAAAGCAATTGCGTGCTCATATGCTTTCTGGAAAGCCAAGCACCTTTGAAGAGGTTTCCCCGATCACAACGACAGAGATGATTATGGCGAGGAAAAAAGCTGGTTTGTTAAAGAGTGGTTCGTCGACAACGACAGCACCACTAGCTGCACAAAAACGACGCTACGATGACATAAGAGCAAGTGATGGTAAAGCGAACTCACAAGCACCTGCTGCCAAGAAGCTTTACGAAGACAAGAATGTAGCGACACCAACACTTGGTGTGGAAGAAAATGTCAATCTTTGTGAAGAGCAATTGGAAGTGCTTCGCTCATGCACCTCAGGAAAGAACGTGTTTTTCACCGGTTCTGCTGGTACAGGAAAGAGTTTCCTTCTACGAAAAATTATATCTGCCCTGCCACCAGATGGCACTATGGCGACAGCTTCCACAGGTGTAGCCGCCTGTCTTATTGGTGGGTTCATTGAAAATAATGACTAATGTTTACTGTATATCATCGATTATATGCATTTATATTGTTATTTAGGTGGTACAACTCTCCACGCGTTTGCGGGTATTGGTAGCGGTGATTATGGACTACAACGTTGCATAGAACTAGCTTCTCGCCCAGCAAACGCTCAAATCTGGCGTAAATGTAAGCGCTTGATTATTGATGAAATATCTATGGTGGACGGACAGTATTTTGAGGTATGATCAAATAAAATTACAAAATCAGAGAAGTGAAAAAACATTAATCTCTCATTGAGAAATCATTAATACACTGAAATATGAACGATACTCTTATAAATTGAATTACATTTCTTTACCCAGTAATATCAAGTTGTCTACGTTTTCACTCAATAATGCAAATAAATTTTAATACATTTTTCACTTCTCCTTTTTCACAAAATCCTTTATTATCTCAAATAATTACATGTATGTATATATTTCTTCTTAGAAAATAGAAACTGTGGCCAGACATGTGCGTAAAAATGATAAACCTTTTGGCGGAATTCAGTTGATACTTTGTGGCGATTTCTTGCAACTCCCACCTGTGGTTAAATTGGACAATAATTCAACTCCAGCCCAACGCTTTTGTTTCCAGTCGAACGCCTGGGAGAAATGTATTCAGTGTGTATTTGAGTTAAAAGAAGTACATAGACAATCTGACCCAGAATTTGTAAAAATTTTAAATCACATACGTATTGGTCATGTTAATGAAGAAATAACTAAACGATTACGTGGGACATCAAAACAAAAAATTGAAGGAAATGGCATCCTGGCCACACAACTTTGTTCACATACGAACGACGCACATTCAATAAATGAATCCAAGCTAGAGAGTTTGGACGGTGAAAAAATCCTATTTCGTGCTGAGGATTCTGATGCTAATATGACGAAACAGTTGGATTCACAACTCCAGGCAACGTCTCAACTATTTTTGAAAATTAACGCACAAGTCATGTTGCTAAAGAATATAAACATATCTGCTGGTCTGGTAAACGGTGCACGTGGTGTTGTTGTGCGTATTGAAAAAGGTGTGCCTGTTGTACGGTTTAAAAATAACCGTGAATATCTTTGTAAGCATGAAAAATGGATTATAAAAGCCGCATCTGGTGGTACAATAACTCGAAGACAAGTGCCTCTGAAATTGGCATGGGCATTTTCAATACACAAGAGTCAAGGACTAACTCTAGACTGCGTTGAAATGTCATTATCAAAGGTATTTGAGGCTGGTCAGGCTTACGTTGCATTGTCGCGTGCAAAGTCTTTAGATTCTTTGCGTATATTAGATTTCGATCCAAAACAAGTTTGGGCAAATGCACAAGTGCTGCAATATTATAAACTATTTCGCAGGCGTTTACATGATAGTACAATGATACCGTTAGGTGCTAAGAATATAAAACGCGAAAAAAGCAGTGATCCAAAAACAAGCGCTTTGGCTAAATTGAAAAAAAGCTTAATGGACAAACCTCTGGTATCTATAAGCTAACTAAAGCTATTGAAATATTCGAAAATAATAACTGCCTTATAACATCAACTCCTGAATTGTATATTTGGACTGAAAATTACAAAATAGCGTGTCTTATTTTATTTAGCTACTTAACAGTCCTATCTGAATTTAATTACTATTCAGAGGAGAGTTTTTAGCAAAATATTTTGTAATTAAAGTATAAGAACAATAATGAGATAAAAGTTAAAGCAGCATCAAGATTACGTATATGACTAATTTAGCAATTTTTTAACAGAAAAATAAATGTGCAAATTTTTACATCAATTTACTATGTAAACGATACCTTTTTTTATTTATTAGATAACTATCTTTTGCATAATTGGCTTAGAATTTCAAGTTAAGTCAGCTTAAAAGATTTTTTATTTTCACAAAGAAAATTTTATGAAACACATTCTCCAGTGAAGATGTCTAAATTCTGAAATTGAAGTATGAGCTTTTCGCTTTGCCAAATTCATTTTCAATTGATTGGTATAAGCTTTCTTTTTAATCTGCGCATTTTAGTTTTACAGAAGGAATTATTAACTTATACCGTTAATTACATTTTAATGCATGATCTAATATTAGTTACACAAACAGCGGGTATTACTACTCTTCTGCAGCTGAATTGGATGACACTTCCTCTGATTTCATTCCGCTGCCGACTGGTCCATGGCGGCGTTCCCATATTAATCTATGTTTTTGCTTCATGTATGCACTTTTGGCATTGGCATATCCTCCCAAGTCACCATCTAGGATGAAATAGTAAAATTAATACAGCTAGCTAATTTCATCATAAATTGCGTGCACTCACATTTAATAAACCAATTTTCAGCAGCTTTCTCGTATTGATCGTGAATTGGCTTGCATTTTTTCATATGATCAGGTGCCTCATATAATACGCAATCTTCGAAACGCTGACGTAAAATCGCAACAATTTCGTTTTCTACCATTCGGTCCCGGCGGAACTGCTGGTCGGCCTCAAAGCGGCAGACGGCGTCATCAGTGTAACACTGGTCGATTGTGGGTACCCGTTGAAAACGTTGATGGTACCACACCTGTTTCTTTTGATTAGGTTCTACGATAGATTCTGCGATATTGAGAGAATTAATTAAAAGTAAACAAATAATTTGAGGTTATGTTATTATGTAATTAAAGTAGCAGAAAACACAATATTTGTTGCTGCACACTGACTCTGGAGGCACTGTACTTTGTACAAACCTACATATTTTCGTTTTCAATAATTACTTTGTTGAACATTGCATTGTAATACCAACCTCTGAACCAAGTCACCGGTCCGTCGATGATATTGTGAAACGACTGGGCAAAGCTTGCCATTGGACTCCGTGGCTCAGGCATCGTTTACTAGAACCAAAAAATTTTTAATATTCTAGCCGAATATCACTAATTTATAATAAATAAATAAATATTCTTACGTATTCACAAGAAAACAAAAAACTATAATCAGAGAATGTGGAATAATGTTGTTATACGTTCTCTGAACACAAGTGTCATCTATCAAAACACAGCTGACAGCAAAATTATTGGTTTGTGTCTTTGGTTTATTTTACGTCAAATTCCAAAATAATCGATTATTTGTAATTTCTGAAAAAATCATACACTACATCTACAGCAAACTCATAAGTTATGATGGCGACAAAAGTTGTGCAAAGCACAGCATACGATTTTTACAACTTTCTCTTTAGCATATGGCATTGTGGTTTGCAGATATTTAAAACGACTTTTAAGAACTCAGATTACTCTCTCAACGAAATTTTTTGCCTTATAGGGTTGAAAATAGAATATGTGTTTTGAAGTTGCAGTGTTTTCATCACGATAAGGGGAAAGTAAATATGGTTTCTAGTCACATCCGAATCCCCTTGCAGCCAAGATCTATGATCTCCACCCTGATACTTAGATTCAAGATATTGTTTGGTGCATCCACAGCCGTTACACGCATTCTGTTATCAAAAATCTGTAAATGAACTGAATTAATCTCAAATTCGTAACTCACAATTATCGTATTAATGCTGAAGTAACCTTTTCAATTAAAGACAAATGTTAAATTTGATAGGGCTTCGTAATTTTTACGTCTACACAACCGATTATCCGGGAATATTGAAAATATTATTATAAGGCGCTTTAGACATTCTTTTTTCTACCTCACTCATTTCTAAGTGAATCCTTTCTTAACACAGCGCTTTTTCTAAAACCTTAAAGGCCTTTTCCCACCGAGCGCTGACGTCCCTCTGCAAGGTGCTTCAATACAGTAGTAAGTAAGCCTTATAACAATCGCAGTTGATGATAGATGTATTGAGGGTTTAACATTCTTAATAATAGTGAAGTGTATATCATTAAATTTAAACGATTGCAAATATACATACATATGTCCTTCTCTAGCAAATCTTTACAATCTTTGCACAACATATATGATTCGAAATCACATTGACTTGGATGTCACAATGGAACCAAGATTTTAGAATTCATAGAAATACTTGTACTAATATGTAAGGCTAAAGGAGTCCTAGCTTTCATTAAAGGTTCGGCTACCCATATATTACCAAATTACTCTACTTATATACCTCACTCGTTATGCCCATTTTGGAATATGGTTCGTTGTATGGAATCCACGCTATCAATTATATAGTGATAATTTGGAATCTGTACAAAAACTTTTCTTATTATTTGCGTTAAGGAATTTACATTGGGATGCGAATAAAAATCTCTGTCCCTATAAAAGCCGATTAACGCTTATGAATCTGCCTTCACTCCATATTTAACGAGAGATGCTTGGAGTTTTATTTTTACTAAGCTGATAAGAAGTATTATCAATAAATAGTCCATTCCTACTTAGCGAGATTAGCTTTGGTATCCCTTTAGGATCATCTTGAGACTTTAGGCCCCATTCCTTGTATTTATGCAAAAAAAACTTTGAAATGCACGACCCATTCAAATGTTTGTATAACGAGTTTAATTTTCATTCCGCGGACTTTAATTCTTCTGACCCACATTTTTGTATATACAAATTTTTACTGAGAGTTTTAAACTAATAGATAATCTCTTTATTCTCAACGTTTCTTAATCGAAAAATACTTTAAAGCAGCTGATGAGCAAATCTGTACCTCCTCAGTGTAAGGGGAAGTGTAGCCGCGACCTTTCGCGGTCAGTTTCGGATTCAGGACAGTCCAGGTTGTACTCAACAGGTGCGCTCCTTGGTCGGTTGGGCAACGCTGTGGTCGTCGTCAAAAAAAAAAAAAAAATACTCGTAACATGAAAGGCACCGTTGGGACAAAATGTATCACTTGCATTCAAAACTTTATTTTATATATACTTACATGGAATCTGGGATGTCCAAAATATTCTAATGATCCCTTAAAATACGACGCCGATCTTTTTCGTGCGTTTCCTACTCGCAGCTCAATAAATACGCTGCAACAGAGCTCATTTTTATATTGATCTAAATAAATTTTATTTGCTAATCTTCAATCAACTGTTTCGTAGTTAAATTCAAATTTAAGTGAATTTGGGCGAATCGTAGAACACTCTTACCAAACTCGCGCGGCTTCCGTATTCGGTGCGGGATTGAACATGCCTGTAATCAACAGTGTTGCTCAAGTCTCGATTCTGGGTCCTCTGTTGTTTATTTTATGTATGCATATGTAAGCGATATTCAAAATGTCCTTAAATATTGCGATTTTCACTTATACGCAGATGACGTTTAATTAATTAAATATGCATGTCAACTGCTCATTTTCATCCATAAATAATGGTATTAATAAACTCAATACAGATTTAGATAATACATACATATATGCAAGTGGGCCGGCGACAATGGATTACTGCTAAATCTAAGTAAATCTCTATGCTGAATGACTATGCATCAAAAATCCTTCAAACTCCAGAACTATCATGACGTAAAATTCAACAATTCTTACTCCTACAACAGGCATGACTTATCGCGGGAAAATTCTGGAACCACTAACCCGTAGGAGGTTAGTTCCTATGTATCCTTTGACTACTTTGTTTCTTTGGCGAGAATTTCGACATAGTCGGATAAGAATACAACTAATCCACAATCATCGTATCAGCAAATGCATCTAATATAGAACCGAGTGTAGATGATCATTCCTCCCTTCGAAGTTAACTGACTCCATTGTTAATTTCGGAACTACTCCATTCCCTAAAACAAATTTCAGCTTCCTGCTGAAATGCTCCGTACCAAGAACATTAAGTGCCGAAAGTGAAAATATTAATACCAGACAAAAAAAATTAATTATCAAGATTAGTCTTATCTGACAATATCTGTGTGTATTGAGTTGTTTGGCACATTTCAAAAATAAACTTTTTATTGTACTTCTAATGGCGTAGTAGATATGGCTGATAACGCATCAAATTTTATTTCCTCACAAACCAATTTATACTTGCATACATATGTATGTATGTATGTATATAGGCATGAGAAGGTCAATACTGGCTCATTTTCTAGTTAGTACTGGTTTAAGCGATGTAGTCACATATCCATGTATGTATGTATGTGTGTATGTGTATATACATCCAGTATCATTTTTAACACTTTCACTCACCGTTTCCCTATTTGAGCGAATTTCTTGCGCCGAACTCTCGCCGCAACTTGCCGGCATGAGTTCATTGCACGCTCGAAGGTTGTTGTTATGATTTTGCAAAATTAAGGTCGTCGTGTGACGTTCAGCGAATTTGCACATTGTTTTATCTCTAAGTAACATATTTTTCACGGCGCATGCAAAATGTCATGCCGAATTAAGACCTTGCGCATGAGGTTCATCGACTTTGAGGAATAGACGAGTTGTTAAATAAGTTCTTCTTATTGTTATTATTGCAAATCTTTCACCGATTCACAGGAGCTCTTACTCCCGATCGGAAGAAGTATGAAACCAAAGATTTAAAGTTTTTGCAACCTAATTCAAAGAGAAATTAACCTAAACTAGAGTAATTGCTTAACTCAATATAGCTTCTTCTTCTTCTTTGACATAGGCACCGCTTACGCGATTATCGTCCCTCTCTTCGCTATTTGGCGCCAGTTGGAATAAGTGAAACCACTCGATCTTTCCAACAAAGTGAAAGTCTTCTTCCACCTCTCTTTCACCAGCGGGTTCGTGATCTATCGAGCGCAGCCGCTGTCTCTCGATTCGCTGAACTATGTCAACAACTTGTACATCTCATCGTTCCATCCTATGAGGTATTCGCCGTTGTCAACGCGCAAAGGTGCATACATTTTTCGCAAAACTTTTCTCCCGAAAACTCCTAGAAACGACTTATCGAATGTCGACATCGTCAAAGCTTCGGCACCATATGTCAGGACGAGAATGAAGAGCGACTTGTAGAGTTTGGTTTTGGTTCGTCGACAGAGGATTTTACTTTTCAATAGCCTAGTCAGTCCAAAGTAGCATCTGTTGGCAAGAATGATTCTGCGTTGGATTTCAAGGCTGGCATTCTTGGTGTTGTCAAAGCTGGTTCCAAGATAGACGAAATTATCTGTGACTTCGTAGTTATGACTGTCAACAGTGGCGTGGGAGCCGAGTTGCGAATACGATAACTGTTTATTTGACGACAGTTACATCTTTCCCTCGCTCACTGCCCTACACAGACCGATTTGCTTCGCTTCTTTATCTAACCTGAAGAAAGCAGAACTAACGGTGCGGTTGTTGTGGCCAATGATATCAATATCATCGGCGTACGCCAGCAATTTTGTACACTCTTGTAAAAGATAACTCAATGCAGCTCCCTTGGTATTTGTAAGTTCAGTATTCAATTCAATTTTCTATTTGCTATCCCCCCATGGCAGGGAATGTCAACTCCTCTTAGTACATTTCTGGTATGAAATAGAAAGCTTCTCATAAAACTCCATTAGCCGGGGGTGAACGGCTTGGGTCGTCTCCTTTGTTGGAAAAAACCTCAAGACGCGCTCCATATATTGGAAGGGGAACTCGGCCGAAAATTGCTTAAGCAGCTAGAAAGTGCCGCTTTTGTATATGTATATGTATGTATATAATATATAATACATATGTATGTACATATTTAAAAACATACGTGGTTTACATAATATATATATGTGACAGATACAATCGTTCATATTTCTTTTAAATTGCATTTCGAGTGGAAACTGGTGTTTTCACGCATTTTATTCTAAAAACCATTCTAGCTCAAAACTTGCCCAAAAATGAGAAAACATTCCCTATCATAACTACATACATACATATGTAACTCTCAGTTGTAATTTTGTTATTGTGACGTAGGCAGATGCGTAGAATAAGAAATAATAATAATTGGCGTAATCTATTCTCTATTCTTCTTGAACTCTCTGCTCGTGTCCAATGACACGAATACTTTTTTTTATAAAAACATATATGGGTCTCTTGGTGATAATTCAATAAAAATGCGCTGTATTTAGTGTGAAAATCAACGGAAACAAACAAAAAGTCATATTTTTAGCTGATGAAATTTCATTGGGAAATTACACTGCTTCCCCGAAAATAAATAAATACATAAATAAATTAATAATACATACATACATACATACATATGTATGTACATATATTAAAATAAATTTGTCTATGGAGATGTTCATACATACATATGTACATACATACATCATGATAGATATGTATTTACATACATTTGTGTGAAAATTCTAGGTAATTATTTATTCATTTGTTTCAAATGGGATTTTTGATAAACCAAACACTCATACATACATATGCAAAGTAAAAATATCTCTAAAAACAAAAAAGTAACTGTCACATCGCTTTCTTATCAACACAAGTGATTCACGGAAATGGCATTGAGAATAAATACAAGTAAACTTACGGTAAAATGTACTTATATCAACAACAAAAAACACCTCGTTCTAAATGACTCAACACTTGTTGGGAAACTTTATCAGTCCACCCACATTTGGTGTGAGTAATAATTTTTATTTTTCCTTTATTCCGCATTTTTTTATATTTTGAAACATTTTTATGTAAAGTGTTCAAATGGTCAAAACGCGATTGCTAAGAATATTCGAAAAAATGAAATCGGACTCTTGTCAATACAGTCTATCTAAGATTCTAATACAGAAAAAAACCTGTTATGGATCACTTTGGATCAAGCAGTAGTGGGAATACATATCGTCCCATTTCTGGGATTGATCAAAACTTTCGCAGTTACTTATTTTTTGTAAAGAAATATAATAAAAAAATAGATAGAATGATAGATCACGCGTGAGTCGTGTCAAAGTGTCATGTTATTTTTGTTCAGTATTGTTTGACATTTCATCATGGAAAGACTCACGCCTGAACAACGTTTACAAATCATTCAAATTTATAACGAAAATTCACGTTCTGTAAAGAATGTGTTTCGCGCGCTTCGCTCAACTTATCGTCAACATATCGGTCGACTGAACATACTATTCGCAACACCATCACCCATCTTGAGACCCAGCATTCATTATTGGATAATATTCGACCGAATAGACCACGTCCAGCACGCAGTAAAGAAAATATAGCGGCCGTAGCTGAGAGTGCACACGAAGACCGTGGATTTTTGTGCAAGAACAGATGCCGATCGACCTTCCCAAGCGACATCGCTTCGCTTTAGGGACTTTTGAAAAGTTTCAAGAATATCCGACGTTTTCGGACCAAATTTTGTTCAGCGATGAGGCCCATTTCTGGTCCAATGGGTATGTAAACAAGCGAAATTGCCGCATTTGGGACGAAGAGCAACCTAAAGAGATTCAAGAGCTGCCATTTCATCAGGAAAAAACAACGGTTTGTTGTGGCTTGTACGCCGGTGGAATCATCGGTCCATATTTCTCCAAAAATGATACCGGTGAGAACGTAACCGTCATGGGCGACCGTTATCGCGCCATGATAACCGACTATTTGATGCCTAAAATTGAACCTCTGGAACTCCGCGAAATTTGATTTCAACAAGACGACGCCACTTCCCAAACGTCGCATCAATCAATGAATTTATTGTGAGAACACTTCGGTGAGTAGATAATTTCCCGTTTTGGGCCGGTCGATTGGCCACCAAGATCGTGTGATATCACATCGTTAGCCTTTTTCCTGTGGGGATATGTAAAGTCTAAATAAAATAATTATCACCTACTTCATTGTTATTATCAATTTTATGTAGATAAGAGTTCCCGCGTCGAGTAACCCGGTAACTCTTTTGTAGATACGAGGTTTTGAATCAGATAAAGTTTTTTTTTCTATAAAGCCATAAAGCCAAAAATTTTGTCATGCAAAGTTCTCAATTGATTAATATTTTGTATATATTAATTGAAATAGTTTCGGCTGATTTTTACTGAACTCGTTATAAGACATTTATTTAATATTTAATTATTTTAAAAATTTATATGTGTATATATATGGCGCTTTGTAACCGCTGAAGCGATTTTCGACCGAGCTCCTCCTCCAATTTGTGGTTTTCCGTGTTGATGTTTTTACCAACAAATGGAAGGATCTACATTTTGATCTAAATCGCCCCCCAAGGACCTTTGGAAGAGCTTTTATTTCATGCCAGAAATACTCTTGGAATTAGAAAATTTTATTTTCTATAATTTTGGATGTTGGTCGAACCTTGACTCCAACCCTGGCCTTCCGAATGGTAGTACGCATTGCTAACCACTCGACAATTGCAGTCGCCTTAAAAATGTTTACAATTCCTTAAAATACATACATACATATGTAGGTCGAAATCAACAGCTGGACAATCTGGAAAATAGCTGAGAACATTCAACTACATTTAATTCGACTTTCAATTGATCCTAAAAACTGTGATAATCCCGTGGTAGTTATTATCATCGTATTTTAGGTTACATTTTCGAAAAAATTTAGTTCCGACACAGTAATGTAATGTCACAAACATGTCATCCCATATGTATTTATGTAAACTAAAGCCATAGATAGTCATACGAAACTCTTCGTGGGATTTTTAGAGAAATTTTGGGTATTTTATTACGAACAGAAAGTACAATAATCGTCTTTAATTGTAATTTTAGTACAATATTTTATTGAAAGCAATCAGATATTTAATTCTATTAAGTTTTAACATTAAAACTAGAAGAACTTCTTTAATATTTTCTGCACAAGCAAATTTCTTTTGAATTTCAAATGGTGGATTTTTTTTATTACATTGTGGCACTGGTGGATTTTACACATCAGCTGATGAATGTTCCCCGACCTGACACTGCTGCCAACATTAGAATGTGAGATGAATTATTTCGTATTTAGTCACCTCTACTAAAGCCTGCCGTTCTTATCAATCAAAAAATCTCCGATAGACAAAATGGTCGCATGGCTTGACCAACGATTGGGCACATATGAAAAAAATTTGAAAAGTAAATTTTTTTCACATATTCGTACATAAAACCGGCATTCAAAACTCGGCAGAATTTTTTTTTCAAATATTTTCAACACATAATGATTGCCGCTACAACAACAGCAACAACTAGATAATGCGATGGATGCGTGTTGTTGTGAATGACACCGTTTGTTGACCTAATTTTCGGGTAGATTCATATACATATGTACATGTATGTACATATATACAAGTATGTGTGAATACTTGCATAGACATTGTGATTTTTGAGACGAATTTTTATCTACGTATATTTCCTCGGGACTATTTACGTTAGACGTATATTAAGTATACACATTTGTTTGTATGCATGTATGTAACATGTTTATGTACATATGTATCTACGTACATACATATGTATCTACCATACATTAAGGTTCTATTACTATTACGATTTAGAATAATTTTCTAAGCGAATGAAGAAGCGATCAATTCATTATTAGGAATACATACATACATATGTATAGTATGTACTTATACATATGTATTTACATATTCTTACTGTTGTCTTTCTCGCTGACATTATGCGCTTATTTTCTTTTATCCTACTAATTAAATAAAAACATGTTTACATCCTGCATAATTATAAATGTATGTATGTATGTATGTATGTGTGTATGTCGAATTATTTATTTTTAACATTATGCAATTTCTATGTGAGTATGTATGCATATATATGTATGTACGTATATGAATATAAACATAGTATGTATCTGCATATGAATGTGAATACCTACATATGTATATGTACATACATATGTACATACTTGTAAGTCTTAATTTATGTAATCTTATCAAAAATACCATTTTATTTATAGAATTTTTTTCCAAGGCTTATATATACATACATACATACATATGTATGTACATATGTATACGTATACGTAGCAGTCGCACGCCAGACGGGCAAAGTTCTGAGAAAAATAATCGCATATGAATTTCCGTACACATTTTTATGCTTTTTAAAGTCGTGTATTCCTGTCTTTCTGATTTCAATCTGATTTGTGATACTTTTCTTTAAACGTTACTTTTATTAATAATAATTTTAAATTTGGAATTATGCGCATTTCCCTGTTCAAGAACGCGACGGGGGGTGAATTATAGTTACTTTCAATTATATGTCGATTATTTTATGCTTCGATAGAGTTTTATGAGTAATAATATGCTTTATGCAGAAGATAGATTCTGTCATTTTATTATTTACAAAAATATTATAAAAAACGTGAGATCAAATTACATATATTTAGAAATATGCAAAAATCTGCGCAGTTGAACATATCGAGCCCTATCCGCGAAAAAAAGATAAGCGACACTATTATCGATTTTTACTTTTTTGCATATATCGATAGTTTACAATCATATGCATCTTCTGGGAAATTTTTGTAGTTCTGGGAATTCCCGTTAATTAGTTGCAGCGGAAAGAATTAAAACAAAATTTAAAAAAGTAAAAAAAAACGTTCTGTAAAATTTACATTTTGTCGCTTACCTTTTTTTCGCGGATAGGGCTCGATATGTAAGTAAGTATTTTGAGTCTTTCAAATGTTAGTTATCATGTTGAAGTATTTGCATTCATCAACTTTTTTTTTATCTTAATGACTATTGGACTATTCTGTGGAAGCACCCACAACATACATATGTAATTATAATTTATTTGCATGTACACATACATACACACATACATGAAATATGCACTCAAATGCGTACGTACGTACATACATACATATGTATGTTATTGTTTATCTTATACGATATTTCAAAAATATTTTGTTTACAGTTAGCGGTTGCAGCAGAATTGAATGAATTACTGAGTGTCGGTACTCTGAGATACGAAATATGTATGTGTGTGTGCACAATAAACAAGAAATGTTTTTCAATAAGCACTTACGTACATACATATATACAAATATAGAGGTCATGTGCACACATCACAACAAAGTCAAGTTTGGAATCAACACAAATCGACGACGTCTTGACATGACAAAATTGTATTGCCGGTAGTCGTCGGCGTAGTCGACGTCGACGTTAAACGCCGCAATAGCTGGCGAGCGATAGTACAAATATTTGCAAGTTTTTTTTCTTAATTTACACCTAATACACACACACATTTCATATGGATATGTTTTCTTTGAAATTTAAACCTGATTTGGCAGCTTTTTCCCCGCTTAAATCTTATTAGTGTAGCATAGACGAAACGTGTTTATTTAAAAACTGGCATCCATACATACATATGCATATGTATATGTATATGTATATGTAAGTATATATGAATGTAGTATGGAAGGGGGTGTGTTCATCTAAATAAACTATTGTTATTGTTTTGTTATATTAATATGTACATACATACATATGTATGTCTATACATACATACATATAGACACACACTGCACATGTAGTATGTGATGTGCGTTAAGGACTACTTTGATAGCAAGTCGATTTTTACATACATACATACATACATACATACATATATTGATGTCGAATACCTAATACTAGGTATTGCAGTGCATTTAAATATGTAATTATATATGTAAGTGCGTATGTATAAGGGATGAATATAATGTCCCTACCTAGTCTCTTGCCATGCTGCGCTAACGGAGATTACATACTACATTCATACATACATATGTATGATAGAATGAAAATATGTTGGCGTACGTGCGAGCGAGCATGACGACATATGTAAACGTCCTGGATGACACATTTAAGATGCATATAATGTATGTACATACATACATATGTACATACAACTATGTAAATAAATATATAAATGTATATATATACATACATATCTATATACATATGCATGAGTGTTTATACCACACAACGACACTTAAAAGTAAAATTAGGTATGTATGTATGTACATATGCATATGCTTTTGCCATTCACACCCACATTATCCAACATACATATATGTATATACACACATCTGCATGGGTACATGTACGTGGGTTTGCAAATGTCAGTGGAGCCTAATAAACTGTCACACGTGTCGTCGACTAAAATAGAAAGACGCCATTGTGAGTATGTATATATGTATATTTACAAACATACAAACATCTACTGTATTTACGTCGCAGTATGCCACACATTCATACATACATACATTTGTTGTCCATCTAGAATTGTTTATCGTTTTGTAGCCGACGTACGCGAACTCATGGTCGCATATTCATGCATATGTATGTATATATGTACATAATTTCTTTTATATGTATATATGTATGTAAATATTTATTAGAAAAACGGACTGAACTACGTATGAACATTTGTGTGTATGTACATATAAAGAAATATTTCAATATGTACCCATGTAGTACATGTGTATCAAAACGCGTCTGCATCCTTATGTAAACATATATGTAAATATGTATGTATATCCTATATGAAAACATATGCATATGCATACATACATATGTATATGTGCATACATAAATACGTAATAGAAATTTGAACGGCCACCAACCTACCAATGGTTCATTCGCCACTTCCATATGTTCTGATCGCCAGCATGCACAGCTAAATATGTATGTATGTAAGTACACACATACATATGTAATGCAACAGAAAGTTTGTTTACATGCAGCTGCCACCTTCATTATTATTTATATTTATATATATATGTATGTACATATGCATGAATTTTGTCGATCAACAACCTCCCCACGTCATATGGAAGCTCCGCAAACTTACATATGCACATATGTACATACGTATGTATCTATTTATTGAAAGCCTAAGTTGCATACATTGCATATGTACATACATACATATATATCCATTGTAAACGTTACTGCGTCGTTTGATATTCTCTCGCAGATTTCTGTACTCAATTTACGTCTACCGTATGGCGAGCATGATCTTAATCCACACATACGAACATACATATGTACATACAGTAGTAGATGAGCAATAGGGTATTTCAAAAACTGGCTTTTATTTTGTTCAGTTTAATTGTTTTATGTAAAATGTTCTACATAAATGTGAAATTAGCGCAACTTCAAATTTCATACATATACATATATATGTATGTATGTATATTGAGAGAATTTGATTTTAATAAGGGTATACAACTATATACAATAAGGTAGCTTCCGCCAGAATATATCATTATAAACTTAACAAAAACTGCAAAAAAATTTACCAAAATCTCGACAGATCTCAAGCAAGTGCGAAACCTTCTGTTTAAGTTAGAAGTGTTTAAAAACGGATATGATTACATGAAATTAATACTTTTCTTGATGAAACTAATTATTTTGGAAGAAATTTGGATTACCCTAGTGTACATGGCTTGTCCGTATATTTGATCAGGCGATTCTGTTTATATTTTGTTGTTTATTGACGCTTTCTATGTTTACATTATTTTTTTATTCTGTTTTTGAGGAGTAAATGCTCATTGCATTTACAAATATTTCAGTATGTATGTACGTATGTATGTAGCTCGTTTCTTAATCTTCAGATTCGCTGATTATCGCCTTTTTACACATTTTACAAGCGTGCATACATACACATGTATGTATGTATGCATGGAAATGCAAAACAGAAAAACAACTGAAATGTGCGCAAAAAAAGTCCAAAACATATTTGTGCATTTTGGATATTCATACTTACATACATACACGTATGTATTTACCTAAATATATATGTATGTATGCATGGCCAGAATGAATTAGGCAAACTTGAAAAATAAACAAAGATTAAAACAACAATTTGCTATGGAGTCCAAACGGCGTCAGTAAAAAGAAAGAGTCATTCAGAACGAGAGAATTCCACAGATAGCGTATTCTAAAAACCTTCCAGAGTGCGCAATAATTTTATGTATCCCTTCCACCAGCAACAGCCAGTCAGCCATATAATAATAATAATAAAAACACAAACACACCAACACTATTGCATGAAAACCCGAAACATTGCTCCTAGCACACGATAGAACAAATAAATAAACTGCGACGCCGATTTCATCTTCGTCTTCGCCCTTCCGTGACCGTATCCAACATATGTATACGACAAACATACACATTGTTATGAGTTGTTTACCCATTGAGCGTATGCTCACCGCTGCGTGCGCCATTACGTTTGCGCTCCGTCAGCATTCTCATATAAATAGGAACGCTCCCCACCCAAACACAACAGTCAAGTTCAAACTTTCGTTTGACTCGGAACGGGAAATTGCCGCAGAAATCAATTATTCAGAACTTAGTGCGCCAATCTTTTTTTTTTCTTTAATTTGAAACTAGAAAAAGTGAATTCTTAACACGAGAATTATAGTTTGGATAAAGCAATAAAGTGTGTCAAGTAGCCAAGGTTTCGTAATTGATTTGCCTTTTGAAATTATCTGAAATAATTTCTGCGAAGTACTAAGTAAAGGAAAGTAAAAGCGAAAATGTCAGCATCACCAACTGCTCGCCAGGCTATCAGCCAAGTCCTGCCCAAAACCAAAAAAATTTTCATTTCGGACCCCATACAGATGCCGGAAGTCTACTCATCGACGCCCGGCGGTACATTGTACTCGACTACACCTGGTGGTAAGCAATTTATGATTTCTGCTTTGTTTTGTGTAATCGAAGTGAAGTAAAGTTCGAAGAAAAAGAATTGTGGAAATGTTTTTTTACGAGCAATATTTCAGTGCATGGTGCATTCAAATATATATTTTAATGATATAATTTTGAAAAGGAAAAGGTTAAGCTCATTGAAAAAATAATACAAAACATTTTATGTTTCAAAAATTAAGGCATTTAGATTTTTGTACATACATACTTATTACAAATGCTCATATTAATATAATGTGATTAATGAATAAAAAAAAAGCCTGATTGAGACTTCGAAGTGCATGAGAATATACAAAAAAAAAAGAAAAAAAAATACATCCACGATTATACGAACCTTACCTTACATCTTCAAGGCTCGACTCGTTTCCACTTTTGAAAACGTACACACATTATTCTAATGACTTAATTATAATTGTCTAATTCGCTAATTGTTCTTTTTGCTTGCAGGTACCAAGCTTATCTACGAGCGCGCATTCCTTAAAGATCTGAGAGCTTCGCCGCTGAGTCAAACGCCACCTTCTAATTTGCCCAACTGTCTTCGGCGCGGTACACCACGTACACCTTTCCGGAAGTGTGTCCCTCCGCCAGTCGATTTAGTTAAGAAAGCGCAATCACTGAAAATAGAAGATCATGAACAGTTCCAGTTGGAATTATAATTTAATTGAAGATCTGGACCATAAAGTAATGAAATACTGCCATGACCTCAAAAGTGGAGTCGTTAAAAGAAGCTGTAGTTGAGTCAAATTGAAGAAAGCGAGGAAGAACATTTTATCGAAGTATTTTCCATGCACACACGCACATCTTCAACATATCGACATCACCCACATAGATATGTACATATGTACATGTACAGAACATTTAATTTATAATTCGTTTTTTTTATTCTTAATTTTTGTACATACATAAGTGAGATAGATAGTTATGTACATACATACATAGATATGTGTAAAATGTCAAGTAAAAATTGTGAAACAAATAAGAATCGGTCATATTGACCTGACCGCCTCCTTAAGGCATTAAGAAATTAATACAATACATATTTTATGTGATTTAAATTTGATAATTTTTTATATATATTTTTGAATAACTAGTTTGTATTGTGAAGAAGAAGCTAACTATAAGCAAAATCTTAATTTGAATATTTATTGATTAAATATAAATAAAAAACAAATAATTTGAGCACACATTTTTTTTAAATGAAACATGAAATTCATATATACATACATATGTGTGTACATACGAGTATATATGAATATTGGTATTTAATTAAAGGGGGAACAGTGGCCGCGTGATACGGGATACTTGTTAATTCTGTTCTTTTCCGTTTTGTGCTACTCAAATTTGTGGTTTGAGCAGATGGTTAGGCGCATTAGTCAGACTGAGTCGATATTAAACCGGACGCATAGTTGTTGAGTACGTTACATATGGATGTTTGTAATATTTTTGTCGATTAATCTAAAACATGGAAATATACAACAAATATACAAGAATTGATGTATGTACTTATACATATTAATGTAACTTTGTATTGGTTGGCGGTCACAATCGTGAACGAGAAACTGGTCACGTAAAATTGTGTTTATCGTATGAATGAGCGTGTACTTAATATGAAAATCGGAACTATCACAGACCAATCAAAAAGTTTTAGTTGATTGAGCACTACTTTCGGACCTCATTTTTGACTCTTGTTCTTACTGATAATGTTTTATTTATCTTGAAATTATTGCATCATGTAAAGGGGCTGTCATGTTTCTTTTATTTTCAATATTCTTCAAGTCTAGTCTAAAAATACAAGAAATACATACATATGTACATACAATAAATAAATAATTTCAATATACATACATACATACGTGTTATTTTTCATGTCATATTTTTTATTCTACCAGAGGATAGCGCGATCTGTGTTCTCTACTGACCGTGGAACCCACTACATTTGCCGGTACTTGCCGCAAAACGTATGCATATAAATATATGTATGTATTTATCTTCTAGTAAATACCCTGTAGTGAAAACCTTAACTACAATAGTGCATAAAAATTCTAGTTTGCAAACTAGTTTTGCAAGAGTGAAATCATACCAGTTGGCTATTTGTTCCGTAATAACGGCAACAATCGTTTCCATCAACACGTCACCGGCGTGTTTATTTTAATTTTTAGCGCGCCATGGGGGAGTTTTAATTTCTGAACCACTCAGTTGTACCGAAGTGTTGAGGGTTATTCATTGTTCAGCACGTGATTCACGGTTCGAATCTAGATTTCGGAATTTTTTTATTTCCTCAAAATAGCGGAATATGCATAAATGTAGTAGTATTTAACTGGTATGAAACTGATTCATAACGGGAAAGTAGACATTTCTTAGAATATCGCCATGCTAAACATGAACTACTAGTTAGAGTAGGAAAGTACATAGTATCGTTCTCTGCAGGGAATCAATCACACAAGCTTTGCATGAATTCTTCTATATTTGATGGCTACTGCGTAGAATTTGTAGAATAAATATGTATGCTTGTATGGATGTATATCTCAGTATGTACATCCAAATTTATGTATGGATAAAAGTAACAGAAAAAAACAGCATAAAAAAGTTGAGAATATGGCAAATGCGAACTATAATAATAACATTTATTTATACAAAGATATGAGTTTGCCCTGTAGGGATTCCAAATCGTATTTAAAATTCAAATTAATTGACTTGATCGATCCGTAAAAATAAATATTTGAATGCATACATGAGTACTACTCATGTCTACTTAGTATCTGTTCTTTTCAACACGATTCACTGTTACTTTTCTTTGTATCCCAAATAAAGACGAAAGCGAGGTTGATATCGTATCGAATTTGAGACGAGCTCGATTAATTGAATTTTTCAGACATGTTTTGGGCTCGCTTCACTATGGAATTTCACGAAAACTTTATTTGTTAAAAAATAATAATAAATATCATTATAAATGTGTATGTAAATAAAATTGATTTGCTTTTTATGCGGTTCAATTGTTGCAGCAACAATTGTTAAGGCAACTTTCCCATTCTACGTGATCCATTTTTTTTTTTAAATTCGAAAATTCGATTACGTACATACCCATTCTACGTGATCCATTTTTTTCTTAAATCGCGACAAATCGATTACGTGACAAAACCCCTCGCCCTTTGTATCAAACGTGATGTTTTGAAGATAACCTCCCCACATGAACGCGTCATGTAATTTGAATACTTTCTCTAAAATGTTAAGTGATTTGAAAAACCTTGTTTCGTGGAATATGTATGCAATGTTGTTACCGAAGTGGGGCTTGACGACACAAAAAAAATTATCATGTTTAACGATTTTTCTCCCCAAAGCTACGGTAAAAGTTTCCCAACTACTGACGATGTGAAAGCTAGTACATAATACTCGGTTCGCTAACCTGGTAGATCTACAATTACCATCTACGCTCTTCTTCTGATCACTGTCTTTCCGCTTTTAATGAACATCTGCACTGGAAAAGGAACCAACAACGATTTTTACAAAGCGATACATTAAACCAGCTCATAACACCATTAAATAAATCGGACTAATCTCTCCAAAATTTGGACTTAAATAGCTGCTTCTGGGTGAGGATACCCTCTATGCATGAATGGAGTAGGGGTTTTGTAGGAGATGACGGGCCCAAAATGGAGAATCGCCAACCTCCGAAGATCTCAAAATCTCCCGATATTTACATCCACCAAATTGAGCTAGCATCTTCCAAGCGGAGGAGATAGAAATCGAAAAGTTCAATAGAGCGCTAATGAATAACTACAAGGGAATACAGAAGGTAGTTATATACTCAGAGAGTAAGGCCGCATTGCTGCTCTTATCGTCGTTAATGATAAGTTCAAGCGTCATCAACAATTGCAAGGAGGCTTTAAGCTTTCTGGAAGGTCTACTCGCAATCTCCATTATCTGGATTTCGGCAAAGAAAAGACTGCTCTCTGAAGCGGAAATAATACCATGTCCGAAACGATTATGAGAAAGCTTCACATGCAAAATACGACACAAAGCAACGTAACAATGAAACGTGATAGAAGATATATTTAGGTCTTACGATAGTGCCTCAAAATGGCACAAATTGGGACCGAGGTCGAGTTCTTTGGTGGGCACTGCCTACCCACTTGCTTAGAGGTAATTTTTTCAAAAGATTTTAGTCTGACATTGTGCCGCAGAGCAGTGATCTGGGTCCCTATTCTTTATTTTGATTATATTCAATATTGTTTCTCTAGGTGCAAATATCTCCTTTATGCATATGATTTAAAAATTACTCTGTCATAAGAAATCTCAATGGTTCTACTGCGCTTCGAGTAGAGCATACAATCAATCAATCAATCATCTTATCGTTAAATATTAATAAAAGTTATCTAGTGATATTAGTTCGAAAAAAAACTCTCTACCATATTTCAAATTCATACTTGAAATCAATTACCGTGGCTAAAGACCTTGGGGTTAAATTTGACTCGAAATTTTCGTTTGACTTTCATTATAACTACATAATCGCTAATTCGTACGCCATGTTTGCTTTCATTCGTAGAATAAGTTGTGACTTTTGTACGCTCAAAATTATATTATGCAACATTCATTTGGAGACCCTACCACCAAGCTCTAATAAATTGTTTTAAATTCTTACGTTTTGCTCTTCGTTCTCTGAACTTTACAGATCCAATACCTTCGTATTTTCTAGATGTCAACTAATTATTCTAATGGTCCTCCATCCGAACCGAAGTAAATCTCTTTCCACTACCTTCATGCTTGATGTTATATCCGGTAAAATAGACTGCCCTAGTTTTATTGTGGAGGTAAATTTAAATGTTCCGAGCCAGAAATCTTACAACTTATATATCAAACGCACCAGTGCGAAGAACTTTGAGCTCAACTAGATTTTACGTACTATAGATTTCGATATTTCTTTGGCAAATACAATATTAAGAACTATTGTGAAGAATAAGCTATGTATGTTACATGTATAAGAGCAAATATTTTACATCATTCTAATTGCGTGATGAAACTCATTTGTAGAGCGAAGATTTGGTTTTAACAGAAGTGGTGTGCCTGAACTGCTCTTTTCAAATGTAGCATAAATTATTGCAGTTATGCCCAAATCCGGCAGCTTTAATTGTCAGCTACCACTGATTATTCTAACATCCATCCTATTTTCCATCTACTAAATTAAACAGTTAAATCTCTGATTTAATATCAGACATTTTGTTATTGTTGTTACCATAATCTTTGAAATGTTTGTTATTTTACTTTGCATTTATTCTTAATAACTGATGACATACATATGTATGTACGTATTTACAAAATGAAAACATAATGACAAAGTTTTTAAAACATTCATACATACAAATATATATTTAATTACATACATAATATACCAGCGGCGTCAATCTTAGCAGGACATTCATCCATGCCTTAAAAGCTTGTACAATAAGCAATTACATTGATTTTCGACAACACCTTTACCCTGCCAGTTAGTTCACTTTACAATCAATTAAATTTACAAGAATATTTGACAACAGTTGGTATTTATATCGGTAAATGCAATTAAATACAATTAAAGAAAGGTGAAATTATAAAAAGTAAACAACTAACTTAGAAAATATTTTAATACAAAGTTATAAAAAAGGCATACTCAATATGCACTGTATGTTTGTTTGTCATACATTATCAATCAAATATTCATACAAAATTCAATTAGTTACTAAATATTTATTACAGGGAAATCTCTGGTAAACAGACAAAATACAAAAACTGAAGAGATTCTAAATTAAGAAAGATCATTAGTAAACTATATACATACATATATGTAGCTAACTAAGCTTATAAATGTTAAGATGACATTTCTGCATTTAATGTTTTCCACATATCAAAATATATTCAGGATTTACAGTTCTTTAACGCAACAATTACTTAATAACATGATTATCTTATTCAGTTGCCCATTGCTAAATACAAATATTAACATACTAAACTGATTGTATAAGTAAGCTTTTTTACCAATCGTTGATTTCGTTCCCACATTAAAACACACTGGGTACCAACAGTCGATATGGTAGTATGGCATACAAGTTACCTCTTGTAATGATACAAGGAAGAAAAAACGGAAGAATTAATTACATACATACATATGTTTTAAATATTTCCAATTAAAAGAATAAATAATGCCAAACTGATTCTGCATATTGAAAATTACAGATAAAATTTTTAAACAGTATTAGCGGCTAAAGTCAAACAACATACACTTGTACATATAAGTTGACAAAGGTTCATTTCATTATTTTATATTTATATCAAAGAAGATAATATTTACATACATATATTTATGAGGATATTATGTACGTTTGGTATGCGATAATACAGCATGGCATTTTATTTTATTCCTTACCAGCAAAGTAGAGAGTTGGTTCTGTATGTCATACATTGATTAGGTTTAGAAAACACGTTCTGCTATGGAACATAGTTTCAAACAGTTATGACAAACGACTGCTCAAAAGAGCGCAGTTAAAAATTTAAGAAATTCTTTTTGCACAAAGTTTTCAAATATGGATTTTCTTATTTTTTTCAAACAGTAATTGTGGGAATTTAGATAATGAAAAAACGAAATTTTATCAAGACTATTAAATCACGAAATCCCTAAATGGGAATAATATTTACAAATTAGTTTTCCAATATAACAGTTATTCCTCGTCAACAATATAGTCGTTAACATTTTTTTAAGGTCCCCTAATGGTAACACCATTTTTAGTTGCCGGTAAATCGTTTTGAATTATTTTTTGCCAAAGGAAATGCATTAGAATTTTATTCAGCATGTTCAACATGTTTCATATTTTCCTTATATAAAGTTAAAAAAATAAAATTTTATTATTTATCTGAACATATACATATACATATATTTGAAGTGGAAGTTTTACTTAATTACTATATTTACTGCCGTCTGCTTTTTTCTTTTTTACAGTATAATACATCTAATAAAAAATATTTTTTCATTTACAAAAATGTAAGCTCAAATGTTTGATTTTATACTCAAATAATTATTTTTCTTAACAAAATACGAAATTGAAATAGTGCAATACAAACCTACGTCATGGAAAGTTGGTTGATTTCCATTTTTTTTTTTTTTAATTTAACAACTAAACATATCACGAAAGAAATGCATCTTTTGTAACAACTTTGCATTTCTATTATTACATTAAAGATTTCGACTTTACTTTCATTAGTATTATATACATAAATATAAATATTACAAATATAAAACAACACTGACATCATCCCTTTAATAATGTTTGTTCACAATTACTGTACAATAATTTCTATAATTCGATGATAACCGTAAGACGCACCCATCACGACAACAGCTGCTAAAACACAATTCAAAACTTAAATGGCATACGGTTTTTCTTCACTAGTAATGTATCCTAAAGATACTATCTCTTAGATTCGGTAGAATTAGGATGTTATTGTTCAACTTAAGTTTGCTATCAAATTGGTATCATGCTGGAACTATCACAGTCATTGTGATGATTGCTGTATTTAAAATATTCAAAAAATTGCAACATCATCACATAGATAACAGCTCTATTTTCGTCGTTTGGTCCACTTTAAACATAAAAGCATTTTATATTTAATTGTTTTCGGACATGTGACTGCCAGTAGTATAGTAGCTCCAGAGTGACCTTGGGTCCATAACTTTTAGCACTGTTACAATTCGATAGTGTCTTTACTATTGTGATTGGGGATGATTTTGATTACCGCCTATGGCGCCGGCCCCAAAACTTCCCCCAGGATATGATGATGGTAAAGAAGATGGTGGTGTTTGTACATCCAATACATCACTACCGGGTATTGAAATGGCATAAGATGGCGGCAACAGTTGATGTTGTTGATCTTCAATCCGTAGTTGTTCCAATTCCAGCTCTTCCTCTTCAAGTTGCTTCATAATTAAATCCTTATTCGCATGCCAATACTTCACTGGTATACGTAACGTTGTAGTCAGCGTATCATTGTGTTCTTCTAGTGAATTAGTAGCGTAATGTTCTACCAATTCCTTCAGAGAAACGTAGATATTATAAGGAGCAGCAAAACCAAATCCACTTTCCGTTTCATATATAATACAATGGTTTACGACATTCTTGCAAGCGATTGAAAGGGCGTAATGACCAGCAGAACGAGCCCGAATGAGAAATGTACCTGTGGGGGCACCCTTCAACAATTCCTCGGCCTCTTGGCGTAAACAATCACGAAGGAACCACAATGAATCATTATTGTGCGGTTGATTCGTCCGACTCTCATATCTCTTTTGCCAAGCCTCGAAACCCATTTCGGCGAGTAGGGCAATATCCTCTTCTTTAATACCAGCACCCATAAGACGTCTAGAAATATATGGATAAAAGAAAATTAAAAAATTAATAATTACGTATTCCGCTAACTAAATTTCCAAAATTTAAGTATTGCTACAGGATACAACGTATAGATTGGTTTATTCTTTTATACCTCAACATTATTTATTTATTTATTTATTTTTTATTATCAGCCCACCTACTGCATTCTATCCATATACACCATATGATATATGTATAACGTATTGCAGTTATACACAAAGGTATGCACGCATGAATATGTAAGTACATGTTGATAAGGATATCGGGCAGATAATGATAGCAGCGCGTTATAAATTGCACATAATTACCACTACATATTGAAGAAATATGAAATAATTGATTTCTTTATTTTAGCTTGCGAAAGCATTGAAACATTTAAATCAACCATTCATTTATAATGCAATATATGATATGATTTATCATTAAATGTTATAAAAAAATGCAAATGTAATGTGTACAATCCTAATTTAAAAAAAAATTCGCCTTTACATACTCTGTAATCATTTCCTTCTCAGCGCTTAAATCCTGCAGCTCTGGTTTCGCAGCATTTATTTGCCGTTCCAGCCGTTTATATTCCTCTTTTTTATCCTCTACATAACGGTTTAATTTCGCCATTTCAGAACAAATTGATTGTAGTTTCTTTTTTAATAACCCAGCATTTGCTAAAATCGTTTCTTTATCCTGTTGACGCACTATGAAATTTCCATTTCCTCCGATGGCACCACCACCATTTGTATTTATAACACCAGTTGTACCTGCTTGTGGTTGCTCTGAAGTACAAATATATGATTCTAATAGTTTGATTTGGTTTTTGAACATTTTTTCCGCTTTCAAGAAAACTTCTTGATCCTGCTTCTTCTCGTTTAGCTCAGCTTCAACGTTTTTAAATACTTTCATTTTTTGATCTAATAGGTACTGCTGCTTATTCTGCGTATGATGCAGACTGAGAAACTTATCGGCCAGAAAACGTAAATCGCTGTGATCATCTTCTTCCGCTGGTTTCACTATTGGATTGCTTAACGTTATATCAAGCATTTTATTATAAAGCTTCAGTGAATTTATTCTATAGTAGTTGATCAATTCTACTACTGAATTAAATTTACAATCGGTGAAACCATACTTTCCATTCAAGTGACAAATTTTTATTAGTTTCTCCGTTCCATCTTTTATTAATGTGAGTGTATATTCGCCGTTTTTGTTTAAGGCATCTCGTACAAGAAAGCTACCATCCGGTTGACCAGATAAGATATTTTTTACCTCTTCTCGAGAAATTTCTCCCCAATACCATTCTGCTTTGCTTAGTTCCTCTGCATTGTGATCGTATTGTTGCTGACCCGCACTAGGTGCTTGCGGCCGCATAGTTGAATAATGCAACGGAGAAGGATACACTAAATTGTAAATTTACAAAAGATTAGCCAAGAAAATTAAAACAATTACACATACATACATATGTTAGAAAACTTTTTGAAACTGATCAAACCATACTCACTTTTTCTTCCTGTTGTCGCGCAACGCAGGAAAATCACAGAAAATATAATATCTTTATTTAGCAATTTTCTCTTTCGCCAATTTTTTTTTTTTTTTTTTTTTGTTACTTGCTGCTTTTTAATATGTACTGCTCCTCATCTTTTAATTATCTTTATTCTCACTCATAGAAAAGCGAAATTTTATTAAAAGGGACGTCCTCACTTCGGCGGCGGATTTTGATGTTAAGCAGCATACACACGCACATTCATACACAGTGGAAACCTGATTTTCTACTTGTATTGTTCATAAAGATTTAGTCTTATTATAAGACAATGCGATTATCACGCTTTTAACCAAGAACTTGACATTTTATAAAAATATTTACTTAATACTAGTACATAAAGAAATTTTAATATTGCCAAAACCACATGCAAACGGAAAAGTGATTTTGCTGCAAATTTTATTATCGCAAACCGATGGAAGAAAGGAAACAAAAATTGTAGCAGTGAAACCACAACAGGGTTGCAATTAATAGTATTTCTCCAATTAAAATAATAGTGTGGCGAAAATGCGAAGCGAATGACAGATGAAAGAGAGGAGCCGACAACTGGCATGTTCTAGAGCATAAACGAGGCGATTATCGTAAACGAGGCGATTATCGTAAACGACGCGATTATTCCAGGGGTTTCGTTTTCAAGCAGCAAACAAGTATAAAAACGTTGGAGGTTACATTACATTGAAGTAATAAAAACAGTACATTGTGAAAGTTATATACAAGTGATTGTAAATAGTAAAGTAAATTGTAATTGAATTTTGAATTACTGAGTAATCAAAAGGACATTAATTAAATTCTTTATAAATAAAGAAACTGCAAATTAAGTTGGCGATTTTATTTAACAATCCAGAGATCGTACCTGAAGGATTGGGAAATCATCGAGGTTAATTAGTAAGATCGTAACAATTGGTGTCAGAAGTGGGATTGTAAATAAATTCCAAAGGATAATTATTGAAAAATGGTGAAGATTCAGGATTAGACGATATCTCCTCTCAAGAAGGAGTTGGCAAAGCGAGGATTGTCTACAACTGGAAATAAGGCAGAGCTGCAATCGAGACTGCGAGAAGCAATGGAAGTCGAAGGCACCGACTTGAACCAGTACGAATTCCGTCGCGAGGATGAAGATGTATCCTTGAAGGACATTGACAAAGAAGAAGCTATTGATTCTGCGAAGGGGTTGGAGCAGCCATCAGGTAAGATTCAAGAAAATGCCCCTGGCTCATCTACCGGTATGGACATGAACATGTTGTTGGCTGCAATTTCACAAATCAATGCCAACATGTCACAAAACATGTCACAAATCGATGCCAGCATATCACAAAAGATGGATGTACAGGATGCCAAGATGTCACAAAAGCTGGATACAAAAATGTCTGCAATGAATGACAACATTACATCACAAATGGTTGAACAGAGGGAGCAAATATCATCCTTAGGAGGAACCATCGCGCAAATACAGCAAAATCTGGAGAAAGATAATGCAGAACTTAAGGAAAGACAGGATCTAATTGAGAGCAAAGTCAACGAATTGCACGGTCGGCAAGAAAAAATAGAAGAATTAATTGAAGCCAAAGTCAACACATTGGAAGGTCGTTTCCGGGATTTGCAGTTAAATCGTCCAACCACTTCAGCGAACGCTCCCAAGGTAAAAACACCATCGTTTGACGGAAAAATTCCCTTCCAAGTCTTCAAGCTCCAGTTTGAAAAGACGGCTGAAACCAATAAATGGAGCATGGATGAAAAATCTGCTGCACTATTCGTTGCGTTGGAAGGACCTGCGGCAGAACTTTTGCAAACTGTACCTGATTATGAGAGAAATGATTACGACGGATTGATGCGAGCCCTGGAAAGACGCTATGGTAGCGAACACAGAAGGCAAATTTACCAGATGGAGTTAGAAAAGCGCGACCAAAAACCGAACGAATCTCTACAGGAATATGCTTCGGAAATTGAGAGATTGGCTCATTTAGCCATTGGAGACGCATCGGGTGAGCATCTTGAAAGGGTGAAAATACAAAAATTCATCAGCGGCATAAAAGACGTTTACACCAAGCGAGAGACATATGCGAATCCAAAGTTAACATTCGCTGAAACAGTGGCGTATGCTCAAACACGTGAAACGGCGGCACTCATAAGCAGACCAGCGTACAAAGTCAATAAAGTGGAGGTTGAAACAGCAGATGTGATGACCGAAATATTGAGAACTCTGAAGTTGTTAGAAGGAATGAATCGTTCTGGTGGTAAGAATCAGGCTGGGAAATGCTTTAAATGTGGAAAGCCTGGTCACTTCGCACGCGAATGCAAAACGGGTTCCAGCATACAAGAAGGACAGCGAAAACGGAAGGCTGACGAAGATAAACCATCAACTTCTCAGTCGTTAAACTAAAACGAGCCAGTCTAAAAGGGCGTATGCTGGCTCATGCAATTGAATGCCCCATTATCTCCGTCTCGCAAATTGGCAGAAAAACGAGCAATATTACTATTGGTGGATATGTGTATGGACGAGCGCGAATATTAACAGTGGATACGGGCGCATCACACTCCATCATTCGAACTGACCTGATCGCTAAAGAAGTAAGACCATTACCTGGAGCAATATTGAAAACGGCGACTGGTGAGGATACCCGAGTAGTGGGAGAAGTAACATGTGAGGTAGCAATCGGGAATGTGACGGTGTTACACAGTTTTATAGTCGCGCAGATCGTAGATGAGGTAATCATAGGAGTGGACTTCTTGATGGAGCAAGGTATCAAGATCGACTTGAATAACAAAATTATGGAGTATAAGAACATGGAAGTACCACTAAGCATTGGCTACGATTCCACATACAGCAGCAAACAAGTGGTCTTAGAAGGCAGTGAACTGATTCCACCGAAGTCAGAAGCAGTTGATTGGGCGAAAATTAACGGAGATTGTGGGACAAACAAATTGTGGGTTGTCGAAGCAGCACAAAATTCTACACTGGACTTACTTATTGGAAAAACCCTGGCTAAGACACGAAAGAATGGACACATCCCAGTGAGAGTATTAAATGACAGTTCCTAGTGGAACTGTATTAGGGCAATGTCAAGAGGTAGAGCCATTATTAACAGCAATGATTCATCTGGAATCGACTCTATTGGCAGCAGGGAGATGGAGGAAGATATCAATGCATGGACGCAAGGGTTGAACGACAAGTACAAGCACAAGACCAGCCAGATGATCCGTAAATACTCCAACATATTCGACAAGGATGGCAACAAACCAGGCAGGACCAACGTAGTGAAGCATAGCATTGATACTGGTGACGCAAGACCAATTCGTCAAGCTCCTCGAAGCGTTCCACTAGCCAAACGTGACGCTGTTGGCCAAATAATTAGGGAAATGAGTGAAAGCGATGTTATCGAACCATCAGCAAGTCCATGGAGCTCTCCGGTGGTACTCGTGAAGAAGAAAGATGGCCAGTTGCGGTTCTGCGTGGACTATCGGAGATTAAATGACGTTACAAAGAAAGACAGCTATCCTTTGCCCAGGATCGATGATACACTAGACTCGTTAACTGGCACAGAATGGTTCTCAACACTTGACCTTAAGAGCGGGTATTGGCAAGTAGAAGTGAGTGAAGAAGATAAAGAGAAGACAGCATTTAGTGCTGGCAACGGTCTATGGCAATTTACGGTAATGCCATTTGGTTTATGCAACGCTCCTGCCACTTTTGAAAGATTAATGGACCATGTGCTCAAAGGACTACACTGGAAGACCTGTTTGGTGTATCTGGATGACATCATCGTATTGGGAAAGAGCTTCGACGAACATCTGAGTAATTTGGAAGAAGTTTTCCAGAGAATATCTGGCGCTGGTCTTAAACTAAGTCCTAAGAAGTGCTCTTTATTCAAGAAGGAGGTGAATTACTTAGGTCATCAAGTAACCACGAAGGGCGTGTGAATGGAGATTTGGTGTTGCTGTACAATCCACAACGAAAGAGAGGTTTGTCCCCAAAACTTCAATGCAATTGGGAAGGTCCATACAAGATAATCAAACGACTAAACGACGTAGTGTATCGAATTCAAACTGTAGGGAGGCCGAGAAACAAGATGAAAGTGGTCCACCTAGAGAGGCTTGCTGCGTTTGGAACAGCGAATGTGTCTGATCGGGACGATCAGACTTAGGTGGAGGGCAGTGTGGCGAAAATGCGAAGCGAATGACAGATGAAAGAGAGGAGCCGACAACTGGCACGTTCTAGAGCGTAAACGACGATTATCGTAAACGACGATTATCGTAAGCGAGAGGTTTATCGTAAAACGACGCGATTATTCCAGGGGTTTCGTTTTCAAGCAGCAAACAAGTATATAAGGACGACATTCGACTGCAAGAGCAATCAGTTGTGAATTAAGCTCGTGGAGATTACATTACAGTAAAGTAATAAAACCAGTACATTGTGAAAGTTGATTGTAAATAGTAAAGTAAATTGTAATTGAATTTTGAATTACTGAGTAATCAAAAGGACATTAATTAAATTCTTTATAAATAAAGAAACTGCAAATTAAGTTGGCGATTTTATTTAACAATCCAGAGATCGTACCTGAAGGATTGGGAAATCATCGAGGTTAATCAGCAAGATCGTAACAATAGCTAATAATAAAATTTATTTTATAAGATGCATTTTATATAACTTTTTCAATATTTTATACCAAATTCGATTTCATTATTTTATTTTTCGAGTCTAATCATTGGTTTGTTAAACCAAAGTCGCCAACTCTGTTTGCAGTTTCTTAACTATAATGAATTTATTGAATAACTAACAATTCACTTGACTATTTAAAAACATTTAAATTACATCTTTCCCAATGTACTATTTTTACTTCACGGTAGTGTTATCACCAAGGAGTTCCCTTTACGACAGACCAGCTTTGCAATTGTGTTTCGCCCTTATATACTAAGTCAATTGTTCGCCTACTGCCTAAAGTATAATATTGTGGCGAGAATGCGAAACAAGTGTCCGAAGAAAAAAAAAATGCTGATAACTGACATGTTCTAGAGCGAGAGAATCAAAGATTTCGTTATGGAGAATGTTCATTATCGATCTTTCCAGGAGTTAATACTAGCAATCTGTGAAGTATATCAGGGTAAGGCACACACTACTGGCAAGTCAATTGTACAGTGAACTCGTTGGTTATCACACAGTACTGTGAAGTAAAACTAGTAGACTGTGGGAGTAAAATAAATGTTTGTAAATCGTGAAGCGAATTGTTATTTATTGAGTAAGAAATGTAAGTTGAGTAAATTATTTATAATTAAGAAACCGCATGCATAGTTGGCGACTTTTATTTAACAATCCAGAGATCGGATTCATTGGATTTTGGAGATTGTCGAGGTTAATTTAGAAAAATCGTCACAAAATTATATTTCTACAAGTTCTCAGGCGAAAAAAACTTCAACGGTTACCAATCCAAGTATATATATATATATATAATTGAAGTAACTAAAAATTTGTGTTCTAATACATAACATCAATTATTTGGTTCCGATAACGCATTTAGTAACTACCAATCATGGGTATAAAAGAATATGGTAAAATTGGCATGAAACTGTTGCAGTCAAAAGAAAGAAAGATGTTGAGTTAAATCAAGTTGAGTTGATGTGGCTGCTCGTAGTCATGGCTATTCAACGTCAGCCAGAATTTTTTCCCAAAAAAATTTTATGTTATTAAAAATGTTTGGGGAAATATTTTGTTTTCACATCCAAAATATCGAACAAAAAAATCCTCGTTTTAAATAGTTTTGTTTCTTTATAAACTTTGTGTCTCTCAGAACTGATTTATATAGCAACCGATAATTTCAGTAATCAGTAAAAAAAAAACAAGCACTTTACTTAACGTTATTTCACGATACCTCTCTAGTAATTATACTATTTTTAAGTTGACCTTCATCTTAAGTCGGCCCTCTTGAACTCACCGAACCATTCAAATATAAAATTAACTTTAAAATGCCTTCCACTTGCAAATATTACCATTCAAAACTAAATATATAAAAAACATACTGTATTTCACTTTGCCTCCAAGAAGTATTCACAAATTCAGGTAAAAACTGAAACGCAGATAAACTACGTGGTCATATTTTAGGCCCTCTTTCTTTTACATATACATTGGGTACAATCAATTAATCCATAAAAAATATTGCTTTCACCTGGAGAAGAGCTATACTCGCATCCCTTTAGAACTCTGGCAAGTTTGTGAATTCCTACAACTTCAAATTTTGGTATTGTATTTTAAAAAATACATGAATTGACTACGAATTCGAGAATTAGATCATGTACAAGAATAGTGATATTTACTCGTATACATCGCGGATAGTGAAAAAATTGAATTATGCTGACCAATGTAAAATAATCCTCTGTATTGGCGGATTTTGGCGAATCAAGCGCCACCCGCTGTGCTCGTTTTCTTTTATATATATTTACCAACAGCCAGTTGGAACACAACGTCAATGCTCCCTTTCAAGCACACATTCTCATCCATATACGCCGAACCATTTTTGGTTGCTTTGATCAAGCTGTATTGTATTCGTTCTCACAAACGCCACTGCAATCTCGCGTAGGTATTGAAGCCAACCACAAGTATACATACATACCTGCTGACATTAACAAAAACTACCAACACCAAACTCTGCTCTGTTAGCTAGCATTTAGCGAATGAGTATACGACTGTCAGTGTCACTCTGTGCGCCTGGTTAGGATTACAATAATTCTACACCGATTGCGATTCCGAATATCGCTGATACCAACCATAACCGACCGTGTTGACGATAATGATGACACAATTGTTGTCGTCGATGTATGTTTTCTGCTTATGAGCAAGTGAGTGGAGGAGCGCTTGTTTGGGGACTATGATTGGGTGCATTTATTGATATCACAATTATATAGGTACTGTGCTCATTGGCATTGCTGATATTAAATAAAAAAATGTACATTTCCGGTGCAAATCACATAACGGACAATCATAGGTAATTTGCCCATATCGTTATCGAAGTTATCGAAATAAGAAAGGAAAATGATAAAATAGACTGAGTTCTCAGCTCCAGTTCAGTAAAAAAAAATTGCTTAGAATACTTACACACATACACACACATATGCATGCATACGTACGTACATATGTATATACTTTCTCAGGAGCCACTGTTGACCATTTGCCAAAGTCGTAAAGGCTCCATAAGAAACTTTACGACTAATGCAAAGCACAAAGTTTTCTAGCAAGCCAATTCCTTCATACTTAACAAGTACACTAATCTAAGAGTCCATCCATATTGACGTAAGGCGCCGCCACCCATTGCTTTAGAAAACTTTTATGCGTAGGTAATAAAACCAACGGTACAATTTTCGGCTTCAGCAATGAATTTTCAAAATTTATACATTAAAAATTATATTTCCATTGAATTATCCGAATGAATTATTTTGCTCTGGCAAGAATTACAGTTTATATTCTTTATTACGCTAACTTCCTAGCCTCCCCCACCTTAAGGTACCTACCGGCTATTTAAGGTAATATTAAAATGAGCAAAAGTACTCAATCTTTTGACACGAGTACGTACACCTGCATACAAAATATACAAATACTTATATGTATGTATGTATGCATGCATGTTGATTTCGTATAGCCACAGCAATTTGTAATTTTATTTCGTTGACCCATGCTGTCCCGCATGGACGCCTGTTGATGAAATCATATTTTGCACTATTTACAATTTGCTCCTTTGATGAGTTAAAACCGGAGCAGGCACAAATCGTAGTAGTAAGCATTCTCACTCACTTATGCAGCTTATGTTATAATCAAAATCAGCCAAGCTAGGGGAGTCTTAGGGTAATTTGCTTGTTGTATTGATTGCTACGCTACGAAGCTTTGCTGGCCTCCTCCATCCGGTTTATGCTCTCATCATTATTGGTCTGTCTGTACTTGGAGATTCATGGCGGATAAAGGTGTGAGAGTTTGATTCAAACATTTCTTGGCCACACCGAATGCCCACCTGGCCTTGTTGGGGAATGAAATGTTTGAACTGTTGCAAACTTGAGTTTTTACTTTAATAGTGGCCCAGCATGGACAGCAAGTCGTTGCCATAATTTCACTCAATTCATCAAACGTTTACTCGTGTCCCGTGCGGTTTTTGTATTAGATTTTGTGGCTCTAAGTGTTGTTGCTAATTCAGTTTCCAATCATTTTTTGTTGTTGATGTTGAAGCATGCGCATAGTAGAGACAGAGAGAGAGAGAGAGAGAGAGAGACAGAGAGAGAATCCGGAACACAACTAAACAAATATTAGTGGGGCTAAGGCTGCTGTAAAAAAATTTGACAATATGAATATACGAGTGTGCATGTGCCTAGATAAATACCATCATTGTCATACTTTAGATCTTAACGCCTTGGTTACTGTTAGTTCGATATATGTAACTGTTTTTGAACTTTCGCACCGATACTTCGATATTTCCGTTATATATATAATAATAATACATAAAAAGTAATGTATTTAGCATTGCCATCAAATTCTTTGGATAAATTTAAGTTTCGGGTGAAATTTTTATTTTTGCCTAGTATGGGTATGAGGCAAGACCTAAACCGCAGTTTGACTTCCACTATTTGAAAGAGCTCGCCTGGGACACACTTTAAGTTTCCCCCCAAAAATAAAAGTTGCGTAATAGATATATATGTACATATGTATGTATATAGCTTAAAATTAACTTGTAAACACAATGAAGACACACACACGGATAAATATAATACATTCAAACGAACAAATAAATTGGAAAATACGCTTGACTTGGTCAGCTGTAAGACACAACAATGGACGAAAAGAGCTAAAACAAGTCGTGCGCTACATTACTAAGAGAGTAATTGTGACATAGCCCGTGCAAACAACGCGAGTACTCTATGCAGGCGTGAAATATGTACTCCTCCCGTATAATAGAGTAATCCAAAACCAACCACAATACTTATAACATATACTCCACCTCTGTAAAACTTATTGCGCAAGTGGTTGCGACCGGTAAAGCACAAAGAATTGTTGCGCCTCACTAAGCTGGCAGAGACCCATGAGTTGGTCCAATAGTATAGCCAGAGGAGTATATTTTTAGGTACTCCAATGGATCATATGGTCCATTGGAATATTTGCAGGCGCAGATTGCCCACACATATGTATCTGCATAAAACATGTAGATGTGTGCATGAATAGACACATGTACGTACATACGTATGTATGTAAGTTACAGCCTTGAGGAAGATTTCGATGTCAAATGATTTTCACCGCCGAGGAAAGCGTGTCAAATATTTTGATATTATTTTGGGTGAACGAGCTCTCTCTCTTAGTGCAATTCCATGGAGACATCTTTGTGGAGTCACGATTTTAACTCCAGAATTGTTATTAGGGAAAACAGAGAATATCAGCGTCTCCGAGTGAGTTCTGCCATGGATAAAAAGCACTTCACTAAAATCCATTAGCTGTTCGGGGACGTTGGATAATCATCGAAACGCGCACCACAAATTGGAGGAGGAGCTTAGCTGAAAATCGCTTCAGCGTTTATAAAGCACCAGCAAAATATAAATATGTGCATGCAGCCATACATATATACATACATATCAGTTTTTTTTATATCGCATGCCACCAGGAACGTACATGCATACATATGTACGCGTTTGTATATATTTACGTACCTACATACTGTTCTAACTAAGGAAATATTCTCAGCATTTAAAAATAACAAAAATAAAAAAAAGCTGCGCACTACAACAACAACATCTGTATGCCCATACATATGTACATACTATGAAATCATAAGCAACGGTAGCCATTGGCCCTACGTTATTCTGTTCTCCTAATCAGAAATTTCACTAAAAAATGTTTGCACTCTCACGTTGGCCATAAATGAAAGTTCCGACCGACCGAGCTTGCCGGCTGCCTAGCGGGAGAGATCCAGAATTCAAAGAGACAGTATGGATGGTGGTATGTACACACAATTTGGCTTAGACAATTGTTAGGAACGAGATTTGGATCAAAGACACGGGGCATAGCACATAAACGATTTTTTGTTGTCACAAAACCTGGGTGCACCCTAGGCTCGCATTCGCCACACTACCTCGGGCAGATTATTTTTTTTACATGCTTACTTACATTCATCATTCGCATTCTGGGTTTTGTAGTTATGCTCAGTTAGGCGAAGGGTCTTTTTTATCCACATAACGATTTAGATCCGTGAAGCAATATCGTGCAAACCACTTGTGGGAACTAGTAAGCAATGGCTTTCATATTATTGGAGAACAGATTCGATTTTCGAATTATTTTTTGAAGTGTTATCCTCTGGAGCAATCGAATCAACGCAGAACTTAAAGGTGAAAATAATCAACAAAGGTGTCTGTCTGACGCCCAGTTCTCCTTTGGGGAAATTGACGAATGTATGTACATATGTACATACAATAGTGTGAATACTCGTGTGTACATACATATGTATGTTTCACACAAAAAAGCCACTCCATTAAATATAATATAAGTTTACTGTGCCATCACTAAATTTCTGGCAGCCGGTTGTAATTGAACAAATGACATAAATAATAATAATAATAATTTAATAATAATAATTTTGTAAAATAAATATGCAACTCATTTTGGGTCAATGTATAAGTAAAATCTAACCTCTGCCTGGAAAAGTTTTCAAAACCATTTTAAAATTAATAAATAAATCATCACTTGACCTGTTAGAACCTCCAATTATCTAGATATGTACATATGTATATTTGTAAATGAATGTATGTATGGTTGCTCACAGCGCAAATACGACGCACCAACAGCCACGCATAAATCGCATGCATCCAACCCTTGTTCGAATAAACTTAATTCGATCGCAACCTGGATCTGATACGAGTAGCATATGTTTTGTTGAATACCGTCCGTCGCAAATAATTTTTTTTTTTTAAGTTCTAGCGTTTGCGTCATTCGATGTTAATTTACTAGGTAAGCAGCGATTATTGAAAGAGGTACACTCGATAAATGCTGTAAGAGAAAAAATAAACAAAATCGGCTTATAAAACGTAATATGTATACTACATACAAACATATGTACATATGTACATGTATGGATGTACGTATGACCTGCAAATATTTGTGAACCATATGATCCATTGGCGTACCTACAAATATACTCCTCTGTGTGAACTATTGGACCAACTCATGTTTTTACACGAACTTAGTGCATTCGTGTTATACCGATCACAATCACTACACGAAGCTACAATTGCGCAATAAGTTCTATACTAGTATATAGAAAATGTGTGGAAATGAAATTCGCTGTTGAGCTCTGACGATACGCAAAAGGCGTGCAGAATTTACTATTATTTCTATGAAAATATGTAGAACAAATACGCAAGCTATTAGATATTACATTTATTAACAATAAATTATTAAAATATTAATATAAATTTACATCATAAATAATATGTTTTAATAGCTTTTCACCAAAGCAGATGGTATTCGACACTAAAGACTATGTTCGAATGTAAATTTTCGCATATATTCCAAAATATAATCACCTTTAGGTACTCCATGGAGTACTCGAGTGTTATGCAAAGATGGATTATATGTTCCAGCCCTAGGACATCACAATGTTAATTGGACCATATTTTTTGTATGGCTTGTGGCAGGTTTTGGATTACTCTATTGTCTGCGCAGAGTATATATTTCACGCGTGCATGGAGTACTCGCCTTGTTTGCAGGGTATATGCATACATACAAACACCAATAAACATATTCTGACGAGCCGGAGAGAATGAACTTGTGCAATAATGTAATACGCATACATAAGTAGACACATACATACATACATATATATTTATAAAAGCAAATGAAGAAGAAGAAGATAATAAATTTCTAATAATGCAATACAAAGTTAATGCATTCTTTTTCAAATTTAATTCAAACACAAGATTTCCTTAATTACTTTGAAAATCTGTCAATTACTGAATTCCCGAAAAATTATGCTCTGGAAATCCCCTTTGGATTAACACCCACTTAAGCTGATTTAAATCGAAAATTTAAATCCTTGAAAAGTTTTATTGAAAACTCTGTTTATTCCAAATATTTTGAATGCGAGGAAGGTTAAGCAATTAGGGTCGTGATTTATAAAATTTAGATTCATCGCTCACTTTCGAAATGTGTTATGTGTAATGTGTTCGAGTTAGTTTCAGTTTTCGAAAAACCTTTGGAAAGCGTAATTATCATTGTTTATTGTGTCATCAATTCAACAAAATATCGATGGATATTGTAAACAATGTGATGTGTTGGCTAACTTTTGGCTTTTCGAAATTTGGTGTCGAAAGGGATGTGCAGTGCAGTATCAACACCAATTATGCTTTCATATATATAGGGTGTTTTTTTATAGAGGTATAGAACTCTAAGTTGGCATTACTTTTCAAGATGGCGACCGATTTAACAGCTGTTAAGTGATTTATTCTCAGTTTGGTTTGGCAATTCATCATGAATAGACTCACGCCTGAACAACGCTTGCGAATAGTGCGATTTGGGCCCAAAACGAGATTACCGTTGTTCCCGATTTTCATAAGCGAATTTTGTTTAGCGATGAAGCGCACTTCTGGTTGAATGGCTACGTTAACAAACAAAACTGCCGCATTTGGAGTGAAGGTAATCCTCAAGTGTATGTTGAAGCACCGTTACATCCAGAAAAACTAACTGACACACAGCTCGTGCCACAATAGATTTATTGAAAGACACTTTTGGTGACCGCCTAATTTCACGTTTTGGACCTGTGAATTGGCCTCCAAGATCTTGTGATTTAACACCGCTAGACTACTTTCTGTGGGGCTATGTAAAGTCATTGGTCTATGCGGATAAGCCACAACCGCTTGACCATTTGGAAGACAACATTCGCGGTGGCCACAAATGTTGGAAAAAGTCATCGAAAATTGGACGTCCAGATTGGACTACATCCGCCCCAGCCGTGGCGGTCATATGCCAGAAATCATATTTAAAATGTAATGCCACAAGATTATCTTTCGGATAAATAAAATTCATGTCAATCGAATAATCCATCGTTGTTTTATTGCAACTTAAAGTTCTATACCTCTATAAAAACACCCTTTGCATATGTACGAGTATGTATGTACATATTGCATACTAAATCAATAAAAACACTCAAAACTCAAAAAGTACCAAATGCTCAGGAGAAAAAAATTTTTTGACTTGTGATAGTTTTTGATTTAGTGTGCAGTACGGGCATACATACATACATATATACGAGTACATACATATACGCGGAGGCGCAAATGGTTCTGTAAATGAAAGATAGTATAATAATAGATTGAGAGCAATCCAAATAGCTCTTTAGATGTATAAGTACATAGTACATAGTATGTATGTATGTATGTGCATATATATATATATAACTTTGTACTGTATGATGAGTATTCCGAGTCAGAATGTGCTCTCATCGGAGACCTTATCATAGCTGCCTTGTCGCCGGAGCAACAAAACGTGAATAGGAAGTACCTATTGAGTATAGTACATGTCGTTAGACCAGCTCCAGAAAACTTACATGCACATACAGACACAGACACACCAAACCGTATAAAGTTCATGTTCATGTACCAGGGGACAGAGGCACCAACACAGTAATGGGAAAACTCTTTGATATTAGACAAAATACATTTGCCCCATCTTCCATACATATGTACATACATATGTATGTGCCTGTACGCCTACATTCGTATATGTGCGTCGTCTTACGGTTCTAACTCCATACGTAGCCAGCCAGCGTCAGCATCATCCTTCTTCTATTACTTAGGAACAGATTTGGTAGTATATGCTTTGTTGAATTGAGTTTCCCCTAAATGTTTGAAAAGCAATAGGTGAAGGAAAATTATTAACGATACCTACATACATCTAGGTTGGTAGGAACCTAAGAACGCCAGGCAATAGTTACATACATACATATCCAGCCAATAACTTATGGTTGGTTGTAAAGCAAGCACTTGATGATTCGAATGACTGAATTCACGAATGAAAATATTACCAACACTCAAGTCGGTGAAAAGAGTTTTGGAAAAAACTTTGTACGATTTTTCTTCATCAACATTTTGTAGCAGAGTCGCAGAAGATGGCAGAAAGTGATGTTTTTGTAACGTTAAACGTACTTGGACGTCACTGCGCCACCCAATCGACGAGTCGGTCATTGGTAGATGCATTGCTGCACTCTCATGCACACGAGAAGAGTGAAAAGAGGGCGCGTGCGATTCACCAGTCAGAGTCAGTGCAATAGGCTGATCCACAGCTGTATAATCGTGCACTTGCATTTACACACACACACATAAATATGTATGCATGTATGCATGTAAGTGTTAAGAAGTATGTGTGCCAGTGTGCGGAGCACAGATCCGAGCAATGCTCACATGCATTTACCAACAGCACATGGATCGTTTATGTTGTTGTTTTGCTCGTTCATCGACCCATTCCCCAACGTCAACGTACGATATTTCCGTAACTGTGTAAAAAAAAATGCATGCATACCGTCTTACAAAAGAGATAAACAGTCAAATGATGAGTGACTAAGAGATGGTGGAATGATTGGGATACAAACAACTTATGTAAACAAATTTACTTTGTTAGTAGACAAGTAGCCAACCAGTATTTAGCAGCATCGCTAAGCAATTTTGGAGATTCATAACTGTTATATCGGTGTTTTATTAACGTCATTTACGTGCAAAATAAAGTTATTGTATTTACATACAGCTCCATATATCAAACGCCTCTCTTAAAGCTAGTAGCGCCAATGAAGACCGAGAGAGCCAAATATTTGTCTGATGAGAGAATGTTAAATCCATAAGTGCATTTGTATAAGGGCATTTCCAAAAATACATACAGTAATGTTGGCAAATAATTTATTCCTCATGTAAAGTGCATCCCAATTCGGTGATACATAAACTCATATTGAAAAAAGAGTTTTAATTAACCTCCTCCTCCAAATTCAGGTGTGCGTCTTGATGGAGCAAACTACATTTCTTTCAAAGCTTCACTTTTCTGACAAATTAAACGTTGAGGAGCGAAAAGCAACCCGAGCATATGTCACACTGCAGCTTTGGCTGTTTGATGACATTTTCAAACTTTGCCAAAAGTAATTTTACAGATAAAAATTAAACAAAGTGTTATATTGTACATGTCCATGTCCTGTTCATGCTATTTACAATGCATTTTGCTATAATAAGTGAAAAAAAATTATTGCATTCCGTAGCTGCAACGAAGCTCGTCCAGAAAAGTAAAATTCGAAAAAATATATGTAGAAATTTGGCTAATCCACTTTAAATTTGACCAGATGTAATTCTCGCTCTTGCGCTTATTTGTATTTTCTATAAGAAATGCGTTTGAGTATTTAAATTCGTTTAATATTTTGGCGGCATGTGACCGTGAAATTGCCCCTTCAAATGCCGAGCTTCGCGTATTATATGCTATACATACATATATACGTATGGATGCACTAATGCATATAAGGGTATGTATGCACATACATACGTACACACAATTGGTTCGCAACCGGATAACTGCATATTTGTACAAAGAAGAACGTATATATGTATGTATGTATACACACTCTCTTGAAAATAATTTCGAAAATTACATACATACATATGTATCTACTTGCGAGTATGTGTAAACGCATTTGTACAAGCGAATATTTTATTTACACCGGCTCATTTGTTGTGGCGAAAAGTTGCAACCTGCGAAAGCTGTGCTCCTTGTGCCAATGTAACACGAACTTGCAGTGCGAGTGCACCAAACAACAAACCGGCCACATGTATGTATGTATATAGATATTTACATGTATGTATGTATGGTTGTATGTATGTACATACAGCTTGTATTGTTACTTTTGACGCGCTGTAATCGCAAGACAGTGTGCGCTTTTGAGATGGTGGCCAACAGCCAGATTTAAAAAACCCGTTAATTGCAGACTTAACAATATTGTAAATTCAAACATGGTTAGTGGAAAAATCATAAAAGTAGCTATTAAATAATCAATGCGGCCACAATAGCAGAGTGGTTAACATTGCGTACTACAATTCGGAAGGGCTGGGTTCGAGCAACATCAAAAATTATCGAAAACTAATTTTTCTAATTGCGATCGCCCCTCGGAATGGAATGTTAAGCCCTGCGAGTGTATTTCTGATATGAAATAAAAGCCGGCCCCAAAAGTCTGATGGATTTTTATGAGATGCTTCGACCGTTCGGAGGCTACTTAGCATAAACTGTAGGTCCCTTCATTTGTTGGTAAAAACATCAAGACGCAAAGCCACAAATGGGAGGCCGAAAACCGCTTCAACGGTTATAAAGCGGCAAATATATATATATAATCAAATGGGAATTCAAAATAATATTTTGATTATCTCAGGCGAAAACAAACATTTTTTTTTTACATTTTTCAATAATTTTTAATTTAACGCACTTTGCTGAGTTGGTATTTTATTTAGCTCCGCTCAAGTACGCCGTAATTTAGGCAACGTTTGCTTGAATAAAAAACTAATTTACTGCAAAAGGTTTGGCACAAAAACTTTTGCCTTGCGTGATGCGCGTAAAGATTTTTTATGGGAAAATGTATCTCCAGTTTTTTGAATGAATGAAATATCGTTAAAAAAACAACTGTCTGTTTCAATTATATTGATATTGAGGTAATTCTGTTTCTTACAACGGATTTGGTTCCATTACGCCTGTTATTATTTTGAAAATCAAAGCTTAATTGGATCGAAATAGTAGTTCCGTTATATCTTGCCTATTTTTTGATTTCACCATAAATGTATACCTTTATGAAGGATAATAAGACAGATGACAGCATAGTTGGAAAATAATAGCTTGAAAACTAAAGCCAATATACCGAATTAAAGATCAGGTTTCTACGGGATTCTACAGAATTCTACGGAAACAATTCAATACTAAACGGCTATTAAATTTTACTCACATGAACTTTTTGAAACTTTGTTAGGTTGTGTTATAAACAAAACGAAAAAAATTGTTTCCTAATTTTCAATTTATTTTAATTTTTTATTTTTTGGTATAGTACATATTTTGAATAAGTACGCAAGTAAATAATTTATTTACCCTTAACGAAATTATGTATGTAGCCGTTATTGTTCTTTGCATTTTCTTTTAATAAGAGATTAATAGTTTCTAGTACAAAATACCTAACTGTGAATTCACTAAGGATGAATGCATCTACGCGTTTTCCAAAAAATTAAAATAATATAAATGAAAACCTAAAATTGCGTACATCTAAAAGAAATTTCTAGTAGACATACAAAACTATAGGTAGCAGAAGAACAGGTTTACAGATTGAACAAAGCGATGATCATCACATAGCAAGTCCAAGGTTTTTAATGAAATTCAATTAAAATTAAACAATTTAAAAACTTACAATAATTAAAATAAAATCTTCAAATATTTGATTTATCAAAATTATAAAATGCATTTTCATTGTTTTTTTTCTGAAAAATTCCCTATGTTCATGACAATTTGCCTAATACAAAAAGGGTTTCAATTCGTTGAACAAATCAATTGACAAAACTTCGCTTTCTTATTGTAAAATCTTTACTTTTATTTTCACCTTTTTAGATTGATTATGATTAATTGTATCCAAACTGTACCTACAAATACATATGTCTATGTATATAATTCTTTTTGTATACAGTGGAACTGTTTCTTAGCTCCTTAAAGTTTCAATCTGATATTATTTTCGGAAGCATTACAAAATTTTGTATTTGTATTTGATGAATGTATGTAATAATTTATCATTTATGGATAATATCATTTTTAGTGTTTAATGAGTGTCTACTATAATAAAGTAACTAAGCATTCTGCATACTAATGCTTGCGATAACTGAAGTCCGGTAATTGTTTAGCACAACATATCGCTACCACGTAGAGAATGCCAAAAAAGAAATTTAGTTTAGCTGTTTGTCGAGGCACTGCGCTCATAGTATTTTCGTTGCGAAAGCGTTTTTCAATCTGAAATGCCTGTGGTACTGTTACGAGCGGCAATAGAAACCACAACGAATATTTCAAACCATATACAACAAATACGCTATACGGGGTAAAAAGCAGCAAAGCATATAGGACATGCGATGCTGTGCGACCAATGAGTATTGCTAATGTGACTATCCCAGCTTTGCGATCGTTTTCTGCGTCCCGTGTGTTGTTACTGTGTAGTATAGCTTCCGCATTCAGTGCCAAGGGAAGAGCATAAAAAATAGCTGTCCAATCAACATGCCCCGTTTGTGACATGTATGCGAACAGTACTGAAAGTGGGCCAAAAAGTATTAATATGACTACATCTCCGAGAGCGATGTATTTGAAACCAATTCCACCAGTGTAAAGAAAACTAGATGATAAGCCACCAAAATAGATTAACGCCAAATGTTCCATTTTGGCTGGGCTTAAAAAGGCTAGGCAAATGAAACCGGCGCAGCCAGCCATATACAAAATGGCACCCAACGAGACCACCTGGAAAGTAATAAAAAAGAAATATGTTAATATTTGAAAACATCATTCGTTTAAAGTAACAAATTAAATTCTAATACTTGTGCAATGTTTGTTTCTTTGCCTTCATTATATAATGTATTACATTCTTTGAAATATTTGTGGAATGGAAATTGTTTAAAACTGATCATTCGAATTTAAAAGTACTGAATAGAATGTAGTGGTCATCCTCTCAATTATGTAAATGCTGCAGTATTTTACACAATTTTTTTTTAGCAAAAAATACAATTTTTCTAGTTTCATTAGCTATAAGCTATAATATACATACATATTTTGCTGTGAATAAACCCATTACTTTGTACAAACCTCATCTTTCGTGAGAATATGGTCAACAAGAGTCCGATCATCGGCTTTTTGCTTGTCGATGCCTTTGATGAAGTCGAAATATGTATTCACTACATTACCAGCACAATGTACGGTAACTACGGTGAAGGCAGTTAAGAAAAATGTAATAAGGCTAAAATCGGCTGACCATTGGGAACGATATGCAAGTGCTGAACCCATCAACGTTGGAACCAAGCTGCAAGATAATGACCACGGACGCAACGCATGTAAATATGTTTTTAGTTTCATGAATGTACCAGTGGATGTGCCTTGGTTTAAGCTGCCTTGTAAAGAATTTTTACCATTTAGTAAATACGCATTTGTTTTGCTTTCTTTTTCAATAAATGAATGTCCATTTTCTGAACGCTCATTCACTAATTTCCGGTGGTGTTCCAATTCTGTCGAAATATCTTTCTTGCCAACACATGACTTTTCGATGCCACCATCGTTTATTTTACTGAGATTGACAGAAGACGCCATTCCTATCAATGTAAATTAAAGTTATGAATGATTATTTAAATACGAATTTGGTAAATAATTTAAACTTTACCGCAATTTCTTCTGCTTGAGTATTGTTGTTAGCTTTATTCGATAAACTGAAATTTTACAGTATACCTCTATGCTAATGGGTACCTCTTAGCTGTTGTAGCGAACTAAATATTTTGTATTTCGTGTATAATATTTTTTGGACCGAAATATGGAAAGCTTTCTATTGTTTGTTTATTTAAAAATTTTCAATTGCAAATTTTTTAGATGCCTGTTGCGTTCTTTACGTATCTACCCATTGGATATGATCGCTGCAATAACTAGAACCAGTGTATGTATATAGTTGCTGGCGTGAGCTTTTGGCCTTTAGAACAAATGCTTTTTATTCAAATCACTGAAAATTTATTGTTTTCATGTAAATTCTCTGACATTGTTATACAGATGATTTTCTTTTTTTTTTTTTAAATGAGCACATAGCTGAAGATAAACACAGCCATCTGAATAAATTTCATTTCCAGACACCGTGTGCCGCCCCAACACATTGACAACGCTAACGCCAATCCTCACTCTTCTGTGTTCTCTGTATTTTACAAGCACGTTAGTAATGAAGTAACTTTGAATTAAATAGATATTATGTTCTTGATTTTATTTACAGTATAACTTTTAATTAAATTTTACAGGAATTTTATTAGTTAATTTTTCAATCCCTATATATTCACCTGTTCGTAAGTTTCTCTTTTTGCCTTTTCTAATCATCCACACGTCACCTGAGAAGCAACTGAACATACCTCCGCTATATAGTGTGAAATACAAAAATCTGAGCTACCATTGCATTTTGTAAAAAATTTTACTTCCAACCAGTAAAAACATATAGTGAATATAAAAATAATGCATTTTGAGAAAATGTTTATGAATAAAAATTAAAACTGTTCAAATTGTAATAATAAATGTTTATTTTGTGAGGAAATGGAATATCACGAGCATATTTCTAATAGTGGCAACGCTTAGGATTTTGGAACTTCTGCAGAAAACTTGTTCCACATTCATAAAAATATAGGAACTACTTAATACGAAACTTGCCTTTTCGCTTAAACACATTTCATCAATCTCGCCAAAATTTTACGGCAAGTAAAGAAAATTTGACAGTAGAAAAATAACAATTCACATTTTATATGCTAAAGTGTGCTTTTGTAAAAAACTAATACGAACTTTATGAAAATTACATTTGCTTAAAGAGTTAAAAATGCCCATAAGGTTACAAAGTGTATTTGTGAAGTGAAAAAAATCACCATAAATTAAGTTCAGATTTAGTAGTTAAAGTCGGATTACTCATAAACATACGTTCATACCTACCTACATATGTAAATATAAATAATTTGTATTCATTATCCTGGATTTTGAAAAGATTAACATCAGTATAAATTTGAATTTTGGAGTTGTGGAATTGTCGAGTGCCTAATTGAATCATCACATAATTGTCGTGAAGGAGTACGAGTGAATTTGTCGAAGAATTGGAAAACGATTCAGGATTTTACATATATGCAAGTTTGTGGAAAGTAAGCAAGAACGAGTAAAAATAGTTTGAAAAGAGGGAGCCAGAAGTATTGCACTTGTCAGATTGTGTATTGAATAGTGCCGTGTTGCTTGTTCGTACTTTTCGTTTAGCCGTTTAGTCAGTCGTCGGCTATTTTTCATTCGTGTGGTAGTCTTTCGAGTTGAGTTGAGTCGGTATTTTTTTTTCGCCTCTAACGTTAATTCAAATTCGCATAATTAAAAAGAAAAGTGTACGCAAAAGATATTTTCTTTCAATTATCCAAAGCGAAAATACTTAAATACCTTTAAATTTTTTTTAATCGTGTTAATAAAAAGCCGTCAAAATTGAATCCACGAAGATTGACGAGACTTTTTCCTCCTCTTCGACTGCGATGGAGGATAAAGCAACAACAAAAGATCTGGATCAATGGATTGAGCAGTTGAACGAATGCAATCAGTTGACGGAGACACAAGTGCGAACCTTGTGCGATAAGGTAAATGTTTATTTTTTTCGATACATTTAAAATAATTTGAATGAAATACTGCGATTATTAATTTAGTTGCCATTAGTTTTCTAATCGAGCTAACATACAAAACATTAAATAATTTTCCACAAAAAATTTGAGAAATGTGTGTCCTTTTCTTTCACACTTACTTTCCCGATAGTTAAGTGTATGTATATTTCTTGCACGTTCACACATATTGCATTGTGTTATTTAGTCAGCCATCTTGCATATTGGATAGTTCTATAAAGAGTGACTAGATTGATAAACGCTGTGAAAGGGATGTCAATATAAACACCGTGTTGTAAAACGAGTAATTGTATTTTTCGCTACAGATTCAAGTAGAATTTGCCTTTTTTGAAAAATGTAAATAAAAATTAAAATCAAACTAAACTCAATTTTCTTTAAATTAAAATACGGATAATGTTAGATACTATACATTATACTATGCTTAATCATTTATTGTTCTTTCCAATTGTCTCGTTCAGTATGGAAATTCGATGTTACTTGGACTAGTTACCGCAATCATCTCTTATTGAAAGTATCACACATATTTTATAAATAGAAATTTTGCCATATGCTACATTTCTACTCAGATAAGTTCTCTTCAAGACTGGCATACTTGTAAATTAATTACTTGAATATGTTTAGGGCAAATAAAGTCTTGTGGAACTTGTTTGAGGTTATGTGGTGTAAAGTATGCACCATTCACACAAAATGCATTTTGCACAATGTGGAAAGTCAATTTAGGACATTTTATGATTTTAAGAAGCAAACATAGACAATGTTGCAAGACTTCTAAAAATGTTTCCATTATTCGCCCTGAATAATGACATAAATTAGGCCTACATGCATACACACATATTTTGAAAATTTCGGTGTGCATTGTTTTACGCTTTTATTCTGCAGGTTGTACTATATGCAAATGAGTGTTGAATATAGAAATTATAATACAATTCAGATAATATAAATATAGTTGCTTTGTTTTACCTTTTTTTTTTAGAATAAATGAATGTATTTATTTAAATACAAATTGCGTTGGTATGTCATGTACCCGGATGTATTTTTTTCTTTTCTTCCTGTTGGCAAGCTAAAAGTATTTTCAAGACCATATTAATTCTTTACATATAATCGCTAATATATCTTATTGATAGTGTTTACCAATGTTAGGAAACATTGATTAAAGAAAAAGCATTCGGAATTTTATAAAAATGAGTACTTCAATGAACACAACATAAATTCTACCCTCTTAAAATGTACATTATCCGTCTATAGTTATAAAATACAAATGTAATTTAGTAGCAAAAAAAAAAAAAGGAAATCAAACTAGTTTATCTCTTTGATATGAAAAAGTTTTCTCTTAATAATGTCAATTATAAAATTTGTTTTTGATTATATTCAACAGGCGAAGGAGATTCTATCAAAGGAATCAAATGTGCAGGAGGTGAAATGTCCAGTAACAGTATGTGGAGATGTACACGGTCAGTTTCATGATTTGATGGAACTGTTTCGGATAGGCGGAAAATCTCCCGATACTAACTACTTGTTTATGGGTGATTATGTTGACCGCGGTTACTATTCAGTGGAAACTGTGACTTTGCTGGTAGCATTAAAGGTTCGTTATAGGGAAAGAATTACAATTCTGAGGGGCAACCATGAGTCGCGACAAATTACACAAGTTTACGGATTCTACGATGAATGTCTACGAAAGTATGGCAATGCAAACGTTTGGAAATACTTTACTGATTTATTTGATTATCTACCGCTAACGGCGCTGGTTGATGGACAAATATTTTGTCTGCACGGTGGTCTTAGTCCATCTATCGATAGTTTAGATCATATACGCGCATTAGACCGATTACAAGAGGTGCCACATGAGGGTCCAATGTGCGATTTGTTATGGTCCGACCCTGATGACAGGGGCGGTTGGGGTATTTCTCCCCGTGGTGCCGGTTACACATTTGGTCAGGTATAATAGCGCTTAAAATAAAATTATGTCGGCAGAATAATGTGATTGTTCTTCATTTAACAGGACATTTCGGAAACTTTCAATAACACAAATGGTCTAACCCTGGTATCACGTGCACATCAGTTAGTCATGGAAGGATATAATTGGTGCCATGATCGAAATGTTGTTACAATATTTTCAGCGCCAAATTATTGTTATCGCTGTGGTAATCAAGCGGCTCTTATGGAATTAGATGATTCACTTAAATTTTCATTGTAAGTATATGTAAAGTAACACATACACACTCGCACACCTGCTCATTGCACGATTACTTTGAGTATTTTGACAAAAACTGACTTTTTTCTCAAAACTTCATCATTGAAACGCCAAAGAAATATTGATAAACAAAATTTAATGTTTTTTGTTCTGCTGAGCAGTTACGCAATGAGCGTATTTAGAGCTCTAATATATATCCTATATTGCAAGTCTTAACTCATACAGAAGGATCCTAATTTATATACATTAGGGTGAGCCAAAAACTAACCTATCGCAGTTATGGAGTTTTTACTGAGAAAAAATTTCTTCACGCCAGTATTTTGTTCAATTTTAAAATGTGTCGATGAGCATTCAGTTTTTCTTATGAATAAATCGTAAAAAAAAACTTATTACATCCATCATAACTTTGAACCGTTTAAGGTTTTTTTTTATGTGACGGATTCTTTGAAGCATAAAATTTGACATTTTATTTGATGCCAATAATTCGTATATTTCAATTTTTTAAAAAGTAAAAAAAAAGTACTTACAATTTCATGTTTCGAAAATTCTATATATATGAATTGTTAACTTAAAAAAAAAATTCTCAATAAGTTTTTAGGAATTTTATACTCTACAAGAATCCACCATAAAATTCAAACCATTCAAAAATGATAATTTTTTTTTATAGGAAAAACTGAATGCCTTTTGAAATTAAAAAAAAAATTGGTTTGAAGTGGCATTGGTTTACGCAACAACTACGACAGTGAAGTTAATAATTTTGTTTTTGTCTAATTCCAGCCTACAATTTGACCCAGCACCTCGTCGTGGTGAGCCTCATGTTACACGGAGAACACCAGATTATTTCCTATAAGAGAATTTTTCACACATTTACAAACATTATACATACATTTATATAATTGCGAAAAGAAAAAGAACAGCAAAATTATTTATAAAAATCCAATCCAAACGTAAGAAAAGAAGGAAATAATAAAAATAAGTAAAACCAATATAGTTGAAGTAATAAAATATATCTGATAATAACACCAGAGCATAAAGAGTAGATGTTAGCAGCAATAATTATCGACGAATGACGGCTGCAATTGGCAACTTAATAAATAGTGTACTAATCGAAGGATATCTTGTTAAGTACAGCTAAAGAAAAAACAAACGTATAATTGAATGTATGTTAAATATTAGGCATTAGTTTAAGGCTTGCAAAAAAAAAAAAAGCAGCCAAAAGCGAAAAATTTAGTCAGATTCAAGCATCCATCCCCCCCTTAAGTTCGATTAAAATGATAACCATTAGGGCAAACTCACACTTATAAACACCACTTAATTTAAATTATTTAACGCGATGTGATTAACGCTAATGATATACGAACAAAAATGAAATCGAAAATATATAATTTCACTCAAACCCAAAATTGATAACTTAAAACAATAAATTAAAAATACAATTTGTAATAAAGATATAAATTCGAAAAATCGCGTTTAAATATAGCCTTGTCATACATATAAAATATCAGGAAAAAACATTACTGTTTAGTTTAAAAGAACAATTCCAATGTTAAATTGAATAACCACAACGCAGTCGGTAACAGGGCTAGAGCACCAAGAGTTCCAATTGGAACTGGAACTGAACTGATTAGCGAACGCCAGAAAAACGAAGTATGTATATGCATGCCTTTACTGTCACATCTATACATTAAACGAGATAAATAAAAATGATGAAAACACAAAATAATACAAAACGCAAATTAGAAAATAACATTTAAGTTGCTAAATTGTGAAAAAATACAATTTATTATAATTAATATTTTATTGCTAAACTGAAATTATAAAAAATAAAAATGTAATATAAAACAAAAAGAACAAAAATGATTTTTATGTTGTACAGTATAATAGAAGGGGTATTAATTAATATGCTCTAAAAAATTTTGGTTTTTCAAAATCAATAGTCTTAAAAAAAAGTATGGTTTCAAAAAGTAAAATTTATTTTGGTAAACGCACATACATAACATAATATGTAATACATATACGAACTTCACATGACGATTTGGTTTCGTGCATTGTTGTGCATATTTAATAGACGAAACTTGCAAGATTTAAGTAACGATTTACGTGAATTTTCTTTTGTTAACATAAATTTTAACAAATATTTTCAGTTAGTTTAGACTATTTAAAAAAAGCCTATTATTTATATAGAATTTATGGTAGGAACAATAAAAATTTGATCAATTAATATAATAGGTCAATTCCATGTACCATTTAAATATTTACAAAAAACATTCTTATTTTTTGGTCCACTTAAGAAATAAATATAAAAATAATGATGGTCCCTAAAATAAAAATTAGCAACATAAAATGAAATAAATCTCTTAAGCTAATAAGTATCGATCTTGTGCTGCCTCTTATCTATTTAAATTTCCATTGAAATTAGGATTCTCAATTCCTGAAGTGTCATTAAATTTTTCATTAAAATTATCACTCAAAAATTCAGAATTTTTCGTTATTTTCGAATGGTTTGTGGCTGTTTCTGATGCATTTGAGGCAAGTCCCGCTTCACCAGTGCTATTTAAATACAAATTGTTGTTTATAACTGGATGTTCAAATTGCTCCTCCAGAGAGACGTAGTCTTCTGCCTTAACATTTCCTTTGCTATTTGACAAATTTTCGAAACGCCGTAAAGATGGAGGTGAACAAGCAGAGGTCGGAGGAAATGCTGACCCCTCCGCTGCAACGGCATAGTATGGCGAACGTGATCTTGGAAGGTCATCGGCGGGCAAGGCGAACCCGTGTGTAATTAACATATGTCCAATGTTAACTTCCACACCTGAAAGAAAACTGGTAATATAAATATCTGTGACAAGGGTAGCCACTTATCATGATTTACCTTCGGTTAAGTCAAAAAGCTCTACCCCGGGTATAGGTGAACTTTCCCGTACAATACCGGTGCCAGCTGTAGTCTTCGGTCGCTCTTTATAAGTTATTGCGCGAGAAATAAGTTTTTTCCAATTTGCAACTAAAAAAAAAATGTTGAAATATTAAAGATGAAGAAAATTACGTAGGCACCTACCTTGTGTAAGTTCCTCGAACTTTTGAATGGCCGGTGGATCCCAAGTATCTGAGTCATGCAACAATGTGGACTTAACACCAGCTAGGAAGCACTCCACTGCTTGAAACCTACATTTATATAGACATATGTATATTACAATTTTTAAATTTAATATATAAATATTAAATTAATTTACCTCAATGTCAAAAAGTCGGTACGCAGTTCGAAGACCTCATGAGGTGACACATATTCACTATCTCCGTAGTCAACAAAATAAAGATCAAGTACCACTTCATTGGGGTTGTACTGATTGGGTAGAATGCCTACAATTTCAGCGCGATACCACTTGCCATCATATTTGAATATAGCTGCAACAATTTGTCCTAAATACGGTTCTGTGATTTGATGGCGAGCTTTATTTTCCGGTTCATTGTAATAGTCTGTCATAGATTGTACCATATCATCAAGTTTTTTGGACTGTGTACCAATTATTTGTACCCAGAATTTGGAAGGTGATGCTATCGCAGAAACATAAACCTCCATGGGTCTATCTTCATTACGAGAAGCGAGTAATTTATCCCGAGGAGGCAAATGTGAACTCAATGATGTTTGCGAAGAATACATGCTTGAGCTGATGCTGTTCGTAGGTGAGCGACGTGGTTCGCGTCGCAGTTCGACTTCTTCAACGGCACGACGGAGCTCTTCATCCTCTTCAATTTTTTCCTCAATTAATTTGCGTGCGATATTTACCTACGAAATATATGATTCTTTACTTTACAATTATTCATAAGCATATTCTGTACTGGCCTACCTGATGCTGACTGCCTGTTATGAGGATGCGTCGCTTATCCATGGCACCCCCACTACGACCACCACCCGAATCTACAGCTACTTTGGCTAGAGAAATGCGACATATTTCCTGCATTGCCTCGCCGCAACGTCCCATAATTTTACCACATACACTTTGTGGCACCCATATCTCTTCTTTCACTATTGGCGCGCGCTCTATTTCCTTTAATAAAAGTGTTCGCGCCTGTTTAACACCGTCTGCATTTCCACTTATATCACAGATCTTGTACTTGTCATTTTTATCACTATATGTATGTATATCCAAATACACACGATATAAATTGAATAATTGAGGATCTGTTTAATATTAAAAAAGAAAACTTACCGTAACCGTATTTTTGTGCGCGTCTGCTGTTCAATTAAGTTTAAATTTGATCCTCCGCGACCAATACATAATGGTAAGTGCTCATTCGATATATCTAAGCTAACGCTGATCTCTTCTTTTTGTTTACTTGCCTGCGGTGGTCTCTTTTTTTGTTTAGTTCCTGGTTTCTTTTCAGCAACATCCTCGTCTTCATCTCGGTTCTTGAAATAGGCATATAACATAGCACCACCCAGAGTGCACAACCCAAAACCGAGGATTAATTTATATGTGGGCAAACCAGTTAGTGCGTTGTGACGAAGCATTTTTAAATCCCTTTATTTATTAAATCTAAGATGCGTTAAAATCAATTAATTTTTGGATAAACTTGTACAAATGTAAGTATTAATATTGGATGTAATCTGTATTCCTATTTTTGCAAGGTCAACCAATATTCTTCTATTGAGTTCTAAAATCCTTAAAAAAAATTTTGTGATGTCAGAAATATAATATCAAATGATATATTTTTATAGATTGTGTAATATTTATGCATATCTTCAATTAGTGCAATGCTGAAGCCCAATAATTTAGAATCATGACTGGATTCAATTTACATTCATACTTAAATAAGTAATACGAAGGTATATTTCTACAGATGTATACGTGTTTGTGTTTCCAAAGTTATTTCTATTGTTTAAATTGAGTGGTTAAAAAATATAAATTTTTACTTTATAAAAAGATCCATCTTTAGGGAAAACCTATGCTTATACAAGCAAGACTTTCTCTTGATATTTTAATATTTTCCAATGAAACTATAAATATGTTTGAAAATAGATGCGTGCATGTGAATGTATATTATTAAGAAACAGCAAATAGAAGAAAAGAGAGCGTCACCAAATTACGTATACAAATTGAAAGGCCGCTATATTTAGTAAAGTGACATAATGCAAATCTATTGCTGGTATAGTAAAGTGGACCCCAAACTATTTAATATTTAACTCACATGATTCTGGCTTTTAATAATGTCTTCTATTAGGAGATTAATGAGAATAATTTTATCTTTAATGGCGCATCACTTCACCCCCGGACAAATCATATTTGTTGCACATAATTTTAAGTTATCATGCAAATGCGTTAAGAACAATTTCTAGTATGTATCATTTTAAAACCAGTTTTATTGATATGTATACTTTGCAACTAAATCAAGTTTATGTTTATTTAGACGCGTATTTGTTTTCGAGGACAAAACTGAAAACCAAACCGGGTCGGAAAATTTAAGTGTCTCGAATTCAGAAATCTACTCCTTTCTTCCTTAGGAGTACATGTAAAATAGAAATCAAATACATTCTTTGTTCGTATTAAAACCCTTAGCTGCAGGCGCCAGACCACGCTGTTCCTTCGATGCTCTCATTCCTAAGTTTACCCACCTGTAATCACACATCTATGTATGTAAATAAATATTCCTAGATTTTTACATATGTTTTGCGGCATAGTATTTTATACTTTAAATGATTCAGAAACTTGTCAGTTACACTTTGTAATTAAATTTGCTTATATTATTTTGAGTATAACCTCAGGTATTCACATACTAGGTATCATTAATGAATGAAGTCACCACAGTCCAAATTTCCACTACCGTTAATTGAAACAGGCGCACAGACTTACCTATAAATATTTATGTAATTTTATTGTAGGAAACTTTCAAAGATTTTTAAAGGCTATTAAAATTTCATATAATTTAACTGTTCCAAATTCTTATTTGCACTTATTTCTATCAATTCAGAGAATTGTGTAGAAGAAAATGCATTTTAAAAAAGTCAAAAATTAATGCTGTCACGCAAAACTTGAGCTGCCACATCGCCTGACCAAATTATTTAATTTTTCCTTACCATATCAAAAAAAAAAAAACAGTTTTACACCACGTTTTCACACTAATATCGACCAGTACAAAGCACGGTTCTCCTTCAATATCGACCAGCAGCGAGCTTTGACTGACATTGTCTCGCTGGCTAAGAATAAAATGAAAACATACCATTACATATTTGTGAATCTTTCTACTGTGTAAAATTTGTGTTTCTTGAGAAATAGTGTTAAGTATTTTCGAATTACCCACCTAACGCGAACAGAATTTATAGTTTTGTTCCACACTACTTTCCGTTTACTATTATATTGTTACGATTTTGCTGAATCTACCTCGATGATTTCCCAAATCCTTCAGGTACCATCTCTGGATTGTTAAATAAAAGTCGCCAACTTTATTACAGTCAGGAATTCACAATTCAATTACAATTCACTTCACTATTTACCAATACTTGAATTACAACTTTCACAAAGTACTCTTTCTTATTACTTAACTGTAATGTAATCACCATCGCGTTTACTTTAAGACTGAAAGCTTTTACAGTCGTGTGTAGCCCTTATATACTTGTCTGCTGCTTGAAAACCAAAGCCTGGAATAATCGAGTCGTTACGATAAAGTCTCGTCTTACGCTCTAGAACATGCCAGTTGTCGGCTTTAGTTATCGTAACGACGCGATTAAGCGGTTGGTTGTGAGCAACCGGGTTGTATATAAGGGCGACACACGACTGCAGAGTAAGTCAGTCAGTAATCAGTCGTGAAGTAAAAGCGTTGGAGATTACATTACATTGAAGTAAAAAAACAGTACATTGTGAAAGTTGTATACAAGTGATTGTAAATAGTAAAGTAAATTGTAATTGAATTTTGAATTACTGAGTAATCATAAGGACATTAATTAAATTCTTTATAAATAAAGAAACTGCAAATTAAGTTGGCGATTTTATTTAACAATCCAGAGATCGTACCTGAAGGATTGGGAAATCATCGAGGTTGATTCAGCAAGATCTTCATCGGCAATGTCGGCAAGACTAAATAGAAGAACCAATTAAGACCAAAATCAACGAGCTCGAGCGACGTGTCCGGGATTTGCAGTTGCATCGTCCAGCCAGATCGATGAACGGCCCGTGGGTAGAAGCACCATCATTTGACGGCACAGCTCCATTCCAGATCTTCAAGCTCCAGTTCGAGAAGACGGCTGAGTTAAATAATTGGGCCATCGAGGAAAAATTCGCTGCGCTATTTGTTGCGTTGAAGGGACCTGCAGCGGAAAATTTGCTGACTATTCCCGAATATGAGAGGGATAACTATGGCGCAGTAATGCGAGCCCTGGAAAGACGATTTGGTAGCGAGCACAGAAGGCAAATTTAATAGATGGAGCTGGAACAGAATGACCAAAAACACAATGAATCTCTGCAAGAATATGCTTTTGAAATCGAGAGATTGGCTCATTTAGCCACAGGGCACGCGTCGGCTGAATATCTCAAAAGATTAAAAATCTAAAGGTTCATCAGCGGAATTAAGAACGTGTACACCAAGCGAGAGACTTATGCGAATCCAAAGTTGACATTCGCTGAAACTGTTGCGTAGGCTCAGACACGTGAAGCAGCGGCACTGCTATGTAAGCCAGCCTACAAAGTGAAGCGGTTGGAGGTAGAAACACCAGATGTGAGGACTGAAATATTGAAAACATTGAAGTCGATAGCAGGAATGAATCGTTCTGGTGTTAAGAATCAAGGTGGAAAGTGCTTCAGTTGCGGAGAAGCAGGTCACTTCGCACGCGAATGCCAGTCGGGATCCAACAGAGAGGAAAGACGACGCAAACGATGCTCAAAAGTTGAGAGCATAATAGACGTCCGGCGAATAACAATTACACGAGCAGAGAAGTGGGAGGCAAGCCACTTAAGAAAATGTCAGCAAGGAGACCCAGACTTGGAATTGGAGCAGTTTAGAGTTAATATCTGGCTGTTTGCATAGAGTATGGGAAAGTGAAGATGGCCAGTGCTCTGGAAGGCTAATAGTAGTTCCAAAGATAAGAATTCCGGATATTCTTAAGGAATTTCACAAAGGTGTGGGTTGCTAACTGCAAGGAGTGCAGTGCAACTAAAGGGCCAAAATCACGAAGCCATTACAAATTGATGGCCAGTTATGACAAAGCGATGAACTCTGAAGGCTTCCAAAGAGGAGACTTGGTGTTGCTGTGCAGTCCACAATTGAAGAGGGGTCTGTCCCAAAAACTTCAATTCGTTTGGGATGGTCCATATAGGGTAATCAAACGGCTAAATGTCGCAGTGTATCGAATCCAGAATGTGTCTGATCGGGACGATCAGACTTAGGTGGAGGGCAGTGTGGCGAAAATGCGAAGCGAATGACAGATGAAAGAGAGAAGCCGACAACTGGTATTTTCTAGAGCGTAAAACGAGACGATTATCGTAACAACGCAATTATTCTAAGCGGTTGGTTGCGAGCAACCGGGTTGTATATAAGGGCGACACACGACTGCAGAGGGAGTCAGTCAGTGATCAGTCGTGAAGTAAACGCGTTGCAGTAAAGTAACAAACAGTACATTGGGAAAGTTGTATACAAGTGATTGTAAATAGTAAAATTGCAATTGAATTGTGAATTACTGAGTAATAAAAGGACATTGAATAAAGTCTTTATAAATAAAGAAGCTGCAAATTAATTTGGCGATTTTATTTAACAATCCAGAGATCGTACCCGAAGGATTTGGGAAATCATCGAGGTTAATCAGCAAAATCGTAACAATATGGTTGATATGGCTTGATGTATACGTATAACGTATACGTTCTCTGGTTCTATTCTTGAAATGTCAAACATTTCTTCGTTTACATCAGGGAACGATTTACGTTAGATCGTATTGTTTATATTTTATCAATAAGAAATGATGTCAGAGTCACCAGGAAAGAAAAGCACTCTTAATCCTTCTGAAAATTTGACACCTGTTCGCTGTAAGTACACAAACTTCTTGAAATAGTAAGTAATATTCGTTCATATCATAAAAAGTCCTTGACAGCCCGCGTGTTAAATCGAGTTCTCAAGATGCTAGTTTTGCTGCTTGCAAATCACGCTTAGAAGTTATGATACCAATCTTACAGAGCAACTATTCCAAGTGGCAGCTGGCTCAAAAGAGGGGTTTAACAATTTGTACCTCAATCGAAGCAATTAAAACTCGTGCATTGGAGGCTAAGGAATCTTGTAAGCAAGTTACAGACAGCGATGATACTCTTTATCCAAATGACCTTAAAGCACACGTGGATAAGTTGAATGTAATTGTGTCTATATTTGAAGATATTACTATAAGTGCAGGAGAATCGCTCCGACAATTGAAATCGTTAAGCAAGTTAGTTGGCAGTACAGATACAATATTCTATCGATCGTGGCGATTGTCTGATTATATTAACTTCATACAAAAATTACATTATTCGTATGGACAAGAAAAAAAGATGAAGCAGCTAGTTGCTCGTAAGTAATTATGCTTTATATTGTGTACAATGTCAAGTTAAGTAAACCCTTCTAATTCAATAAATTTTCAGGTGAACTGCCTCACTGCATGAACAGAGCAGATTTAATCCGTTGGACTACAGTATGGGAATATCCACAATATATTGATGACTGGACATCATTGATGTTTGTATTTTTGAAAGAAGAAAACAAATAGCACTTGCATTTTTCAATTTAACTTATTTATCCAATTTTTATTAATATAAATGTTAGTACTAGTGATTATACCAATAAGTATGATTTAGGAATTAATAAATATTTTATAGATATAGAGTTCACTAATCTATTGGATAAAATATGATGGAGTGATTATGTACAAAGAACTTGAATACATTAGAGAAATGGATAAATTAGTTTTTAATCATTTTCGGAAAATAAAAGGTTGTCAAAGCAGCCGCAGCTGCTACTGAGCAAGCCAGTGTCCAAAAACCAAGGGTGTAGTAATGAAATTTTTTATTCTTTAGAACCGGTATTGACCCTTTGTCCAGTGTGAGCTATAAAAATAGATAATGGGTATACTAAGCAAAGATTAACGGTTAAAGTATTTAAACCTTTGACAACTCCTCTACTTCTTTATCGATTTCCGAAGTGACTGTTTTCAACTCTGCTAAAGCTTCTAGAACAAAACGACTCGCAAAGCTTTTATCTCCCACAATTATATCATCAGGGGGCAAAATTTTCAACTTGTAATTGGTTGCAGACAAAGCAGAACGCATGTTTTCCAAATGGTCAATAGCATTGGTCATAATCTCGCTATTATACATCTTAGCTTCCTGCATATCACAAATACTAAAAAAAAATATTTTTTCACTACGTAATAATTGAAATTTTTTCCCCCTTACTTTTTGAATGAAGGATCCTGATTTGGAAGCTCGGTAAAAAATGATATTAAATCTTGACGTTCTTTGAAGTCTTTAAATCCCATCAATTCTAAGTCGGAATTAGAGAGAGAAGCCAAATCGCGATATGAAATTTCTTCAGCTAGTAGCTTCTCTATACAATCATTTGAGTTTTCACCGTGTGCTGATAGTAATGTTGTAAGTGCTTCCCGATTTGATCGTCTTTCACCACTGGGACGGACCCATGATTTTCGCTGAAATCGAGCAAATGCTATATCACGATCATGAGTTAAACTGCGGTTCTGAAAATCTTTATTTGCATCGAAACGTACTGCGGGTACGTTGATGGAAGATGTGATTTGTGTGTTGGGATCTTTCATTTCAAAACTATTTTCAAATTTTAGGACTTTAAAAAAACACAAAAATATGTTCGTAGTAAAACAAACAATGAAATTTATGGTCCAATATTATAGTATAGTTTATGCTAAAGTACAGAGTAAACTGCTCAATAAATCGCTCAAGCTTGATATGTGGAGAAGATTTGTGTTATGAAAAACTGAAAAGAGCTACCATGTCAACCAAGTTTAAATGAAAATTAACACAGCTTTTGAGCTGTCAATTCTAAGGAAAAATGTTTGAAAAACATTTAATGAGTGGAAAAGAATGGTGCCAACACAAACGCAGTGCAGTTAAGAGATATTTTCGATTGAAATCTGATATATATTATTATATATTTTGTAACTTCGCATGCTTTGATTTGCAAACTTTCCTTTCCTTTAAAAAACTAAGCTCAGCAGCCGGTTAACAATGCGTGCAACCATTTGGAGTTCGAGTCCTGAGCAGACATGAAATAAAGAGCTCCTCATAAAATCCATTAGCCGTTTGGAGGCTGCTCATACTAAACTGTAGGCTCTTCTTTTGTTCCAAAAAATATCAGGGCACGCATCCCAAATTGGAGGAAGTGCTCGGTCCAAAAACTTTTCAGCCTTTTATATGTTATAAGCAACCTAAATATTGCCTTAAAAAATTGTAATTGTAAAAAAACTAAAATTGTAAGTTAAGTGAAAATACAATACATGAATGACAGTCGCTGCTGCTCTAAATACATATGTTTCGATCGCCGCTGGCAACAGTTTGTACAAATTTGTAGAATACCGAACATAGCTACTACCGGTAAATCAGAGATAAAAAGGTTGGAAATACATACAGCTGTGTAATTTTTTCGTTCCTCTAAAACTCTAAAATATTTATATTCAAAAATGACTACTTGGTTACCACTTGAATCTAATCCTGATGTAAGTTTGCTTTAAATCGTTATGATTTTCAATGTATATTCCATGGCAGTGCAATGAATCGTCGAGTTTACCTCACTTTGTATATTTTTTTCCTCGCCCCGAATAACAGGTACTGTCGAAGTATATTCATAAGTTGGGCGTATCGAAGGAGTGGTCACTTATCGATGTGGTTGGCTTAGATCCCGAAATGTTGGAATGGATTCCTCAGCCGGTTAAAGCTATTATTTTACTGTTTCCAATTTCGGAAGCCGTGAGTATTTTTCTTTGTAATTCTGGTATGGGTAATTTGAAAATTTATACATGCATGCATATATATATATATATATATATATATATATATATATATATAGATATATATATATGTGTATATATATATATATATATATATATATATACTTTCAATATTTAGTACGAAAAACATAGATCTCAAGAGCATGAACGTTTGGTGTCAGACCCAGGTAGTTTCCCAGATGACCTTTTCTATATGCGACAACTTACTTCTAACGCTTGTGGCACAGTTGCTCTTATACATAGTGTGGCGAATAATAAAAGGTGAGAGATTAAAAAAGTAAAAGTCTGTAGAATTAATAAATATGTGTGTGTGTGTTTTATTTGAATTAGCATTTCACTATCTGATGGTATATTGAAAAGTTTTCTGGAGAACGCTAAGAATTTATCGCCGGAAGAACGTGGCAAAGCTTTGGAACATGATATATCTTTCACAGAAGGTCACCATGAACTCGCCAAAGAAGGTCAAACTGTCGCCAATCCTGAAGAAAAAGTAAATCATCATTTTATTGCATTCGTCAACAAAGATGGGATATTGTACGAGCTGGATGGACGGAAGCACTTTCCTATCAATCATGGAACAACAACGGAAGAATCTTTTGTGCAGGATGCGGCTAAGATTTGCAGGCAATTCATGGCTAGAGACCCAGATGAACTCCGCTTCACCGTGATGGCACTAACAGCAACACAAGACTAAAGTCATAGTTTTCGTTTTGAATATCATAAACCTACATACATACATACATGGCCTAGTAGTTATAAAAGAAGTGCACATTCACTATTTTGCCACTGTGCTTATGCATTTGAAATGTTTCAAAATTGTAGGGAAAGGTAGCTTTTCTACATTGTATATTCACATATTATATTATTCGCAATTTGGCAATTTCGCACTCTAAAAATTCTTATTGTTTAACTCATTGCCATTTACATAAAAATGCCTATAATACATTTTACATTCAATGCAAATAAATATATGAAATTGCTTGCTTTATATGCTTTGAAAATCTTGTTTTGATGGAATAGAGGGTCTGCTAGGTATGAATATTAAAATATTTAATTATTTTGTTGGTCTGAAATTCATTTATTTGCCTTTTAGTTTTTATTTTATGCCCAAGTTGCAATGTCCTTTACGCGCATGTGCCATTGTAGGTATATATGTATGTACATATGTACATATGTACACACTAGCAAAAATACCTATTTAAATATGACAAAGTATTCGTAAAAGGAGAACAAAATAGACGAATCGTTAGAAAAATAAGGTTTATCCTTTTGAAACTTAAAATGAAATTCAATTAGTGAAAAGTTAATTCCATATAAAATGCTGGTGAAAGAATTGATCCGTTTTTCAACGCAACACCGCACTTTACACTGCTATTTAGTACTTAGTATATGGATTTTTCTATTAATTGCTGGTAAAATTTTCATTCACAAAATATGCACGCTTATTTTATAAAGAAATTCTAGGCATGTACAAATACATTGGGCACAGCGGAAATTCTATTACAGGCACATTTCGATTCCTTAATGGACATCTGCATACTCAGCACGGCGATACTCAATATGCCGATGACACTTATCAAGAATCACAAGATAAAATTTTGCTTAAGAGTAGTCAGTTTAAGGAACGTTGCGCTTCTCTTGAAGGATTAATGCGTCGTGATGAAGGGGGCATATTGGATGGATGGAAATTGCAAGGTGTACTAATGGTCATTAGACACGGCGACCGTGGTCCCATGTCACATATGCGCGGCGTTATGGGCATCGATTGCAGCATAGAGAACAACGGCTTAATCAATCGGTGAGTAAATTTTAATACAGGGCGAAGCACCATATAAAACCTACATATGTATATATCCATCAATAAATATTTATCTAAAAGCATAACGGACTTATATACTTATGTACGCAACATACCTTTGCAGTTATCGCAGCTTCCTTTATAATTCCACATCGTCTTCAAGCTCCAATCATATGTATTGGAATAAAGTGGGCCCATTTCACGGTTTCCCATTGCTTCCGGCTTCCGAGAGAGCGTGCCTTTTAGGCCAGTTGACATTTAAGTGTGTATAAATGTACTTACACTCATATGGATATTCCACATAAAATTTATTTTCTACAACATTTATCTAGGGGTGTCGCCCAAATGTTGCATGTAGGCGATATTCTGCATCAAATCTATGCCCACCCACTAGGGCTGCTGGTAAAGCAAACACCGAATAAATCCGCAACAAGTGGCTCATCGACACCGAATTCTCTACTTAATTCTGATGAAGTAGTTTTATTTTCTACACGATACAGGCGAACTTTCCAATCGGCGCTTGCATTGCTTTATAGCTTTTTGCCCAACGACAAATGGCTGTCTTTAAATATTCGAGAGTCTCACAGTATGGCGTTCTGTTTTACCGATTGTGCCTGCCAACAAGCGGAATTTTTGTACAAACGACAAAAGCTCGAACAGAAACTCAATTTAACCTTACAACCGGAAATTAGTAAGTTGATGCAATGGGTGGGGGGTGCACTTCTTCAACACACACCAAATGGTATCAATAATATTCTGGATGTTGTCGATGTCTTAAATACCGTTTTGTGTCACGATGCGCCATTACCGTGCCGGCATACCCTCTCAAACAATTCGCGCCTATTTTCAACCACCCAGCTAAATGCGATTGATTTAAACGATGTAATTAATATAGACCAAGATGATAATGTAGCGGAAGTTCATTCCATGCCGGAAAAAGTATTTAATGAAGATGTAGAAAGTGAAAATTTGTTGGGATGTGTCGATCAGGCCCACGTCACCACTCTTATGGCATACGCTAATTGGCAATCAACACTTGAAGCGGGACATGTGTATTATAAACGAATTGGACTCCTGAGAGCGTATGGCATGATTCGACATATTGTTAGTTATATGCTGCGAATGATATCCGGCGATCGAACTAAATTTGTATTGTACTCAGGACACGATTGGACGCTACAATATTTAACTGCTGCTTTAGGAATAAAAACCGGCAATACCGTTATACCCTATGCCACCCGGTTGGCTATTGAGCTGTACAAAAGCGAAACACACACGGACTATTATTTTCGTATGGTCTACAATGGCAGAGATGTTACGCAACAAATCGAATTTTGTGAAGGTGGTAAGAGTTTGAGGGTGACTCGCGATAGCCGTGGCAACAAGGCAGATCTTTGTCCAATTGAGAATATTATTCGATTCCTTCATGAAGACTACTTTGCACCGCTGAATGCTACTAATTTCAAAGATGCCTGTAGTACATTTGCCTCGCCAAAAGATATCTATTGATTCCAGATAAGTTGAAATCACCGAAAGAAAGAAAGAAAAAAACATATCATGTGTGGTTCGAAACCCATTTTAACAAAACGTAATCCAAACATATCAATGATAATACAAACAATTTATGTAAATACATATATACATATACAAATATAAATTTATTTATATAAAAATTTAATTTAAAAAATAATATACTATTACATACATATCAATGCACATATACATATGTACATAAGTGCATAAACATAGTTTTAAGCTAGTTGTAAGCAAATTCATTCGATAATAAAAGAGAGAATAATATTTAAAAAAAAAACATTGTATTTCTACTAATAATTCCAAGATCAAAACTTACAAGTATGTAATATGTTCGGGTTTTTTCGAAACCACAAAAGATTAACCGGTCAAGAATTCTGTATAACCGGCAACAATAAGGAATGAAAAAATGTTGCATACATTTACGCGCAAGAATGAATAGAACTTACACAATAAAAAAGGGAATAAACTTATAAAGGCATTTAGTAGAGGGAGGCGCTTTTCGTTTGAAAATTTTAAGTAAATTTCCGAAATTTGGTGAACCCTTTTTTGAAATTGGAATGACTGGAAGTCAGCTTTTCTATTCTTACTGTGCTATGTTTTTCATAATTAATCGAAAAATGATTTCCTATATACATATGTATGTATATACGCAATGTAATGGTCCACAGAGTTTATTCAGCTAATTCCAGAATGTTAGAAACTGTTCAAAATATCAAAAAATACAACGTTAGTTGAGTTATCAATTGGAGATAGGTATTACGAATTCAACATTTCTAAAAGACATATTTCTGAACCATTCTGCTATATATATATGTACATATACATATGTTGATATATTTAATATTTAAAAAGATTGCATTCTCCTTCGCCTAGGCACAATATAAGCTCTAAAAGGTTTCACTGCTGCTGTTGCCCCATCCAAAGGCTCTTCATCTGGCATTTCTCCTGGCATAGGCACAAAGCGAAAGTGTTGCAACACCGTTGTTATGAAAATGAAAAGATTTTGCTTCCCCAATATATCACCCATACAACGATGCCGTCCGAAGCCGAATGGATTGTAAGCTTCCGGAATTTTTAACTTTCCATCCATTAAGTAACGTTCTGGATCAAATTTGCTTGGATTTGGAAAATCATGAGAGTTCATAAGCATTCCTCGAAAACAGGCGATTACCATGGTGTCTTTAGGAATATTAAAGCCGCTGAGTCGAGTGTCGCGTAGAGCACGATGTGGTATACCAAAAGTATTGCCCATAAACATACGTACAGCCTCCAGGACAATAGATTCGCAGTAGGGTAGCTTGGCACGATCACTCCACTCCGGTAATCGCTCGAGACCAATCATTTCTTTTATCTCAGCGAAAGCCTTCTCCTGTATTTCTGGGTTACGCACCATATGCAAAAAAGCAAAACCCAAACTTTTATTGGTGGTTTCCGAACCAGCTAAAAACATATCCAGGCACACAGCCAACAATTGTTCCTCACTGAAAAACTCACCGCGCTTAGGGTTATCCAATTCCCGCAAATAGCTATCCATTAGATCGCGTGGCATATCATAGTTTTTATATGTTTTGCGATGGTTATCGACCTCCTTGCGTAAAAAGGCGTAAATGCGTTGATGACTTTCCACAAAGGCGTTGTATCCTGAATAGTTTGGTGCGATAAACCTAATGAGTGGGAAATGACTGAAAAGTGCTCCCACCATATCCACGTTTTGGAATAGTTCAAAAAACATAGTTAAAAGATCGGTTATTTCTTCGCTTCTCCGGTCGTATCGTTTGCTAGCCATCATTGACCATAAAGTATTCAATACATTCACCTTGAACAAGTCGTGCATCGACACTTCCGCCCGTTTGCCACCCTGTTCGGCTACAACTTCTTTCAGCTCTTCCAACAAATAGGCGGCTTCATGCTGTATAATATTCACCATGCCAGCTCGCGAAAATCCAAAATCTTTTAGATGTCGCAGAATAAAGCGACGTTGATCCAACCACAGATCTTCATCAGTGACTAAAATACCTTTTTTCGAATTAAATGTACGCATTCGATAGAATATACCATCCGGCTTGCCATCGAGATCCTCATTGGTCATCATTTCATTTATGGTGTCGCTGTAATATGCGATCACAAGTTTATCCCTGCCAATCTTAAGACCATATAAGCCATATGGATTTATATAGAATTTGGCCAATTCATCAACTACTTTGCAAAACATGCCACATTTCATACGCAGCTCGGAGATTTGCAACGCACAACCGACAATGGGATACCATTTTGGTCCAGGTGGGAATTTCGGAGGTTTCTTCACATCCCACAGGAGGAAGAGTAAAACTAGTGTGCCAAAAAATATCACTGTGTAAAACATTTAACGCCACTAGTGTGAAATCACTTCCGGGCTATGAAAGTAAAACTCGTTTTCACTTTTAATAATTCGATTTGTTGTTGGTGTTTTCACGTCGCGTCACCGCTGTAATGCAACACTGATGCAATGCAGGCGTACTTAACAGCTTTTTATTGTTGTTATTGTTGGAGTTTTCTTTCAGCCCGTGCTACTGTTGCGCCGGTAAGTATTCCGCATCCAACCATCCAACCGAGTCTATGAGTTTGAAATAACTGAAGTTTTTGCGAAAGTTGCGTCATCATTTATAGTGGGTCAGGCGAACAAAATTTACATGGTGCAAGTGCTGATTATGTGCAGCCATATGTATGCCTGTGTATGTATGTATGTGTATGTATGCATGTGTGTGTGTGGATGCTTCGAGTGCATGCAGAAGAAATTTTCATTATAATACTTCAATATTGCATTTAAAGTTTTCACGTGTAGCGTTAGTAACATAACCTAAGTTAGTTCCACATAAATTTGATTTAAAATCAAGGCGAAATCAGCTATTTGCTTCTGTTGAAGCCATTGTTTTGAATTGCTTGTTCAAGTTGCATTATTGTTCGGTATAGTTCGCTGAGCCACACCATGCAATTGTAAGACCTTTTCCCTTTGCAGAACTTACAAATTCCTTAAGAAGTGCGCCTAGCTTTCAGAAACTTCTACTATTTCCTCATAATCCAGTTCTTTAATTTATCAAAAGGTACTCAATCCACTACCCACCTAAGAGTAAGATTAAAAATTGGACAATCCGAATGGAAAAGAAAGTACCACATACATATGCACATACATACATAGATATGTAACATATCTTGCATTTCCCATTCAGCGAACTTGGATGGAAGTGAGCAGACCTTCAATGTACAAGTAGTCATTGCACAATATCCACTCATACTTACATATTTACCAAAAATACACTTGTGCACATACATACATACATATGTACATATGTATATATGTAGTTGTGATTATGCGCCAGCTTGCATTGCTGGTTATGTATATGTACGTATATGTACGTATTTGTATTTTTGTTTTTGTATAAAAGTGGTTCCGCCGTCAGGACAAGTATGATTTTGTCCAAAACAGGAGTGTCCACCAAATACGAGTTCCGTCAGGCTCCCGCATATCCATTTACTTGTGTCTAACTTGCATTCGCAACTGGTATTATGAAAAATACAATGCAATTGTAACGGTTTTATCTGAATTTTCACCAAAACCTCTATTTTTTGCTTTTACTCAAAAAAAATACATTTGTCGATAAGCAGAGCAGGATTAAATGAAGAAAAATCTTTGTTTTCATTTCCAATCAAGACGCTTTGGTCGCAGGTTGCAAAACCGTTATTATCATCATCACTTGAACAACTTTTTAAAAACAACGGTGTTAAATAATCGAAATAAATTCAGCTCACTCTAACTGTAACTGTAAAAAATGCTTAAGTAAGTGGAGTGATTAAAAGTGCATGTATGTATATGTATGTGTCTATGTATGTGTGTAAAGAAATATTTATTACCGTGGTTATTTGAAAAACAATATATGTACATGTTTGGGCATGCCTGCAATTGCATATCAATTATTTAGCTATTTTTAAGAGACAAAATATATGCACGTCTCAATATCGAACATCTGAAGTTACATATTCAAAACTACATTTTTAATAGTTATGAATGTATCCATGAATGCATGCATGCAAAAGAAGATCGGACTCTCAAGATTTTGTTGTTCCAACTTCGAATGGTAAATGGTATTGAGCACACATTGAAGGTCCTATGAATCTACCAACGGGAAGTTTTTCAGGATTTTCATCGATTTTAAATTTGTTCTGAAGGAAAACTCATGCTCATTCAGAGCACTTTACATTGAAAACAAATAAAAAAAAAGTGAACTTTTCAGAAGTTAAGAAAATGTAGAAATTTTAATTAAAAACGAAAAAATCTAATGGAAAATACAATATAGCCATGATGAAAGGAAAAAAATCATTTTATTCGACAAATTAAGAATCTTACGTCGTGAATGACATTTTTATTTTTGTTGGCAGGACCTAACAAAGAGAACGCGTTTTTGTTGTTGTTAATAATTGACTTATTCATTAACACAATAACATATTTGATCACAAATGTTCAAGACAAAAAGGAAGAGAGCAAGAAAGAAGTGTTGTCTTCGGCCTTGCCAAAGCATTTACATCTCTCACGAGCACATCAAATGTATTGTATTGCATGCTGTTTTGAAATGAATGCATGGAAAATCAGTTGTAGGGGGGATATATGATATAGTCGACCAATTTCAATGATTTTCAATGTTTAAATTCGACCACATTTTTATTTGAAATGAAAAATTGTTAATTTTTAACATTACTTAAAAAATATTTAAAAATAATAATAAAAAATTAAATGATGTAGCACAGTCATATGATTATTATTTCCAGAAAAAAATGAAGTGAACTTGAGTAGGGGTTTGAATTTTGACAGCATTTAAGAACAATTACGGTGTTTCTATCGGAAAAGTATCTAAAATATTACAAAAATACTTTTTATGCATGACTCTTCACTTCCCAATTACAAATATCAGTACAAAACACCGTAATTCGTACTAAAAAAATAAGGCAAAGTATGAAAAATCGGCTTAAGTACCAGATTTTGACAGTACCAGGTGGCAGTACCCAACAGTAAGCCCTCAAAATGCAGTATTAAAGAATTTAAGTACTTTTAAGTATCACTAAATTCCATTCTTAAACACCTTTCAATTAAGAAGAATGTTAATTTAATCAAAAAGCTTTGCATGAAATTCCAAGTGAAACGAACTAAAATCAGAATTTTTCCAATGGGTCGGCCCCTGAGCTACTTCCCGGAATCTCACCTTTATTGTGTAGTCCTTCCGTTCACCTGTCATGTGATACCGTGAGAATACGTATGCATCGTGATTTTAAAATTTCACCATTTTCTATTTTCTACCACCGAGCACTTCAACACTTTTTATAAACTAAAAGCAATTCATATAATTTTGAATATGGCGCCGCTTTCGAGACGTATTGAAAACAACAAAATTAAATATAACCTAATTTGGAAAAGTCTATATTAAAAACTACCTACATTCTTTACATCATCTGAGAAAGACGTTATAGCACCCAGGAGGTATGCATGCTGTATACATGCATGATCATCATGAACGGTTTATTCATATATGAAATTGAGCTACATCTTTATATATAAAAATCTTCTTTCATTGAACTTCTCCAAAACGGTTGGACAGTTTTTGATGAAATTTTCTGTGTGTGTTCAAGCGCATTCTATAATGGTTTTGGATAATTTTTTATTTAAAGTTTAATTAGGACAAAAAATTTCAGTAAAAAGTCTTTTAAAATTTTTTCTTTAATTTATAATTGAAAATAAATTCCTTACTTGTCGTTGTACCTGTCATTTTATTGATATTAGCCAATATTTTAATTAAAATAATTATTCAAGTTTTTCAACATTTTCTTCTTTCCTTTAACCCACTCTTACATACATACATACATATGTACGTACAAACTTTGAAGATCTTAATTATTTCATCTTCATTAGTATCCTATTTTCTAGACTTCTTTTATTAATGGCTATGGGTTTGGGCGCTTTGTATATGATACATTTGCTTGCGCAGGACTACAATAAAATTCGCCAACCGGTTGCTGCTGCCGCTCGCGCATTGGCAAGCACCAGTAATATGATCGCACGCGTGAAACGAGAAAATTCCGAAGACAATTCCAAATACCGCAAATGGTGGAATCCCAACGATGATTTGACAGTAGAAAATTTGAGAAATAAAACTACACTTAATATAGATTGGAAACGAATTATATCACGAGACCCCTTTGAATGTCTGCAATCACTGATCTGTCAGCTTGCGGCAGGTGCTGAAAATCATTCACTCGAGGCTAAAATGATAATGGAATTTCTAAAAAATTCCATAACATCAGCGCCGGAGAAAATACGTGTGGCATTTAGTAGAGGATTAGTTCTACATGGTGAAACCGATCACTGTTACAGCGTCTATCCATTTTGCGTTTACTCGGCGAAAACTATGCTAAGAGTGTTAAGATGGTTCACCGAGTCACCTATAGAAGAGACTTAACTTGTGGAAAGTCGATAAGATAATAGTCAAGACAGTTAGTTAGATAGAGTTTTCATATACATACATACGTACATATATATTTATATAATTTTAATTTTAATTTATTGTACAGAATAATATAATATAAATAAAAATAAATTATCTCTCTTTATTATAAAGGTGTGTATGTGTATTTTTGCTGAAATTAAATAAAGGAAAATGTAAGAAGATGAAGAAGATGAGTTCATCTGCATGTATATGCATCTTGGTAGACCAAATATAAGTAAAATGTATTTTAGAATCAGTTTTGAGCCTTCACCCCCATACAGAATAGCAACAAATTGAAGAAATGCAATAATAAAAAATAAATTCCAAGGGAATTTCTTAAATGTAATATCATCCCGGGATATGGTAAACCGAAGGGGCATGTTTATATCATCATATTGCTTATATTCTATACTTCACATATTCAGTTTCTCTGTTAGCAAATGGGTTTACATTCATATCTAGTATCTGTATATTCCTTGTTTTTATATTAAAACTTCGATTCGTTTTTTTTTCGCTCAGATTTTATTATATATTTTTATATATTCTTAAGAATAAGTACGTTTGTACACTTGAATATTGCATTTACTTGTAATCTGTCATATTTAAATAAATTTCTACAAAGTTAAACATTGGTCTGCAATGATTTCTTTACGTACGAGTTCATTATTCGATATATTTGTTACTTTGTTGTTGTACATAAATAAATTGTGTGAATACAACCATAAGAAATTGTGCTTTAGCCATAATTACAAACATATATGTATGTGCCTGCATATACAAAAAATGGGTAAACTAAAGTAAGCATAAATGATAACTTTAATTCATTGTATGATGGTAGGTGTAGTATATATTATAATAGTAAAAATAAATTTAAAAAAAAACTGTCGTGGAAAATTAGAGATTCATTAATGCCCACATTCGTACGTTTGACGTGTATTTTATATAAATATAAGTGTAAATTTTATTTTATTTCACAAGGAAAATTAAAGTAAAGCTTTAACATATCAATTAATCGGAAATGGGAAATTTTGAGTTGTTTTATTTCAATTTTCTTATATATTCTTGAAAATTGTAAAAATTGTAATTAAAATTAAATATATATATATATATATATATATATATATATATATATATATATATATATGCAAGTATTCGAAAGTTAGAGTATTTAGCTTTGCGCTTTAAGCAATATGAGTTATTCGAAAAACGATAACTTAATTTCATAATAATGCCTAGATAAAACATATTTTATAATATCATTCAAATTTTGCTCTGTGTTACTACAGTATTTTTCTTTTCGAAATGGATGATTAGCTTGTTAAGGGGGTACTCTTTTATTAGTAGTAAATTAAAAAAAATGATGATAAATATAATAAATAATTATTTAATATATACAAAAAAAATACCATTAAAATACATAACAGTACTGAGTTGTGAGCAAAATTTTAATTTTTAAAGCAGTAACGTTACCAACTAAAATTGTTCATGCTCTATATTCTCATACTATTGGAATGCTCTTCATACACTACAAGTAGCCACAGTCGTTGTGGTCTTTTGTGTACACAAACATATTTATCTAAAATTATCCCTGTACTGAATTACAGTAACTCTTATTACACTTTACAACTTGTACCTCGTATCCGAAACTATAATTATCTGAAACATGTCTTCTGGTACATTACATTTTGAAATTCTCAATAAAGGATCTCTTATGAATACATATCCCAGTGCAACAATTATTGTTTGATGTTAGCTGAACTGTTTTTGCGCCTAACCTCAGTTGCTAGCAAGGAGTTCGTTTCATCATTCCCTAGCGTTACACTGGTCACATCCTTAATAATCATTTCAGCAACTTGCCATGCAATCTCTTCTTTAACTTTATCCTCTGGCAAATGAACTAGTTTTCGCATTGCATTTTTGATTTTGTTACCGTTAAAACTTAGCGACCAGTTTGGTTTGCCAGCACCACCACCTGATTCGCCACTGACAGCATCTACTGCCTCAAAATCGCGTTCGTAACGACCTAATTCGTTGATATGGCCAAATTTAAGACCGACTCCATCCGTGGAATGGGATCGGCGCCATAATAAATTTGGATTTGTTAAATGACGCGAGTCGATGTTCAAATCTGAGCCCCCTGTTTGTTGTAAACCTTTTATACGCGTTTGTGGCAATTTAATTCCGTCCATAGCGAGTAGTGTGTTATGAGTGTTGCGTTTTCCACCTCTTTCGCTACAATCGGAAAGTGTTTTTCGGTGAAGTGTCTTACCAAAAATTCCAACAGCACCACCAACAGAAGACGTTACTGTTGAATGCTCTTTCGAAGATGCGACAACTTCCAGTTCATACAATTTCATTTTAAGCTCATTTATATAGTTCTGAAAAAGGTTTGATTCCAGAAAATCTTGAAAATATTTTCGTTCCAAATATTTTGCCAACAACTGTAATGGTAAATCAAAGCAAAATGATATTCGATCAGCAGCACAAATTCGTTCTTCAACTCGACTTCGTAGGCGATCCGATAACCAAAATCGTTTATCATGCTGCAGCGAAAAGAATTTTTCGTAAATTATCATTGCATCTGCTTGAGCTTCTGAACGAACCGATTTTCCATTAGCAGAACGCTCAAATGTGGAATCTATAGTTCTTTCAGCATGTAAAGTCGCAGTATCGTAAGTTTTACGAAAATTTATGGCCGAAGTCCAGAAGTCGAGGCATTCACGTTCACCATGTTGCTCAAGGAATTCCATAAAGAAAAAGAGTGTGACTTCACTATAGAGTATATCATATATCGTCAATTCTGGTTGACCATGTTCTAATAGCTCCAGAATGTATTTACTGTAAAACGGGCTCTGTAAAAAGTCATTCAAATATTCCCGCTCTAACTCGTTCATGATGTAATGTTGTGCCCCATCAAAGCATGTTGCTGGAATTGTAAGAATTTTTTCATTTTCGGTTTGGTGTTGTGTGCACACTTCTCGTTCATCATCAAGACGTTGGAATAGCACTAATGATATTTCAGACAAAATTGTTACCGGCAGAGCTACGAACTGCTTAGCATTTGCAATTAAATATTTTTGGAATATTGCAATTGCATCATTTACGCTGGCTGGGCCTACAAATTTTTTAGTACCACCCCGATCCATGCCTTCATCGAAACATTCGTGAGTATTTTCTTTCGAATATAATATGTTGCTATTATTAGCATAGATAGTTCGTGCATTTTCATTACATTGGTTTATTTGCTTACTAGTTTCGGCATAAATTTGACTCTTTTCATCATCAGTGAGAGGTTGCCGCATAGATAAATCATAAAAACTTTTTAATTCAGGTACTTTATCTTCATTATCTTCAGTGTTTGCGTTTTTTTCATCTTCCTGAGCAAAAGGTGTCATAGTATTTGTTTGTGTTTTAAATTCGTAATTGCGCTGCATATCACCCACACTTTCCACAGTTTCGTGGCCTTCATTTTGTCGTTTTATTTCCGAATGACCAACTGCAGCAGTTTTAAAATTTTCGATATCAAGGTAAAATTTGAGCAGAGGCAGTGCACCTCTGGTATCTAAGTATTGTACGAAGTAAGTTAGGCAATTGGGATCGCTCACTATCGATGAAATTGACATCGCCAAGCGAGACTTGTATCGAAAAATATCTACGCATATAAATATAAACAGCCAAAGGATTATATATAATTTACATTTTTATCAGTATATATTCCACCCAGCATTTGGATTGAATTATCGATTGTGTTTTATACTTTATATGTTTTCGTTTATTTCTGTACGCTTTGGAATGTCATACTTTTTTTTTGGTAAAAAAAAATTAATATGCACACCACCGTATGACAGCCATCGGTATAAGGCTTATAATGTACAATCGATATTAAATAGTCAAATATGGGAATTTGATATTTTAACAAATGCTGGTTAGAAAAATTGCTAAAATTTTTAAATATTCACCATCATCTGAGATTAAGCTGCTTCCGCATATACTTCCACTCTGACTGCCTGCGCCATCAATTGCGTCATCATCTATATCCGCTTGTGATAGTATTTCATCACAAAAGCTGGAAGACGACTTAAGCGAGTGCCGATGGATATCAGATGCCCCATGATTTATAACATCGCCGTACGGAACGTCGTTCTCGGAATTTCTAAAAGGGCCATCTTGCAATGTCCCTTGGCTACGCAAACCTATAAAATAACAAATTCCTCCTCAGAATTTTTGGTAACAGGTAAGAATATAACTAACGTTACCTCTTCGCTTTTTGAAATAACTCAGCATGTTAAAATGCTCAATCTGTTTTTACACTTCATTTATTAAAAAAAAGTTTACGCTTTTTGACTACGAAAACTATAATTTTCACTAATATTTATTTTTGCTCAAAATTTATCAGGCTGTTTGTTTTCATTGTTGCAAATGTCAACCAATAAAAACAGACAATGATAAATGTAAAGAAAAGCAAGTTACACTAATGTAAAGAGGATTCGTCATAACGCGCGGCCTACACGATGCAATTTTTTCACATATATAGAATTATTACAAGTTTTTTAACCAAAAATATTAGAAGTGCAGGTGGTATAAACCATAAACGTCGCTAAGGTTGTTGTTGTTGTAGCCGCAGAAAATTCTCCAAATGGGGCTTCGGGGAACATTGGGGGAGTGACAGTCCTTGGCCGGATAAAAATCCGGGTTGTTCCGGTATAAAGACTCGACTGTCGCGGGAACTATGGATTTTAGTCGGCTCTTACGACAGGCATGCCTTATCGCGGATAAATTCTTGAACCCCTAACCCGCAGGGGTCTCTAAGGTTGTTCTTTGTCGCCGCATAACGATTCCTTTCGTTTGCTATGGAAGTCGATTTTCCCCTAGCTTTCGTTTGCTTATTTATGCTAAAAGAGCACTTTTATTGTCATGTCAAGTCGTGCTCTCAGTGAACTGATGCTGCTAATTAAGGTACCATTCTTTTACGATCTTCGTAATTCGATGATCTTCATAAAAGAGAAAGGATGTTTTTTCAAATTGTTGTTAATGTTGTCTGTTCATATTACCGCTATCCTATTTATTGATGGCTTCATTGTTTCTTTTAGGAAATTCTGCCATTAAACGGAAATATCGCTTTATCGAATTCACTGGCTCTGTTCAACTTCTAACTAGTCAAATACTGAAAAGTAAAATTCGACATTCCAAGATAGTATAATTAACTGTACATCGAGGTACGAGTATGTCGCTTGCTAAATACCAGGTAGTCACTGTACTCACATGGTCACCTGGCGTGAAAGAAACTTGCAGGCTTGCCCAAACTCCGGTTATCTTTGAGATACTTTAAAATGCACGTCATTCCTAAATAAGGATAAAAATTCAGCTAAATAACTGCTAAACCCTTCAAAGTACATCCTGTGGACCTGCGTTTGTTAGGTGGCCAAAAACAACAACCTTTAATCGGACTCGTCCCCGAAATACCCCCTTAGTCCAAACCCTAATAATATTAAACAGACAAGTAATGGACAAAAGGTGGACTCTGTCAAGAAATTCTTCAATCAAACATATCAGACTGGACCGTTCTTCTATAAAATGTCCCTTTCGTCAAAACGGTACATCTGGTGTATCTGACACAATTAAAAATGATGTATATTATCAAGATTGCGCCATTACTTTTTGTTGTTGTTTATGTACATATTGTAACGTTTTTCGTAGCTACTCACGCTGATTTCCCAAATCCTTCGGGTTCGATCACTGGATTGCTAATTACAATTATATACTATACACAAAGGCTTATTTTACAATTCTTTATAACACACAATTATTTTCCGCTTCACACAGTTTATTCGTTCTAAAACACACAACTCACAGCAATGTTAGCGTCACTGCATTTTCTACTCGTCTATCTGCAGTAGTTGCTGAAACTCTTTTTCTCCGTCCTTTGTGTTGGGAATTTCCATCATACTGCCACTCCTTTTGTCTGTGCTTTGTATTTGGAATTTCCGCCACAATATATGTACATCAAAATTGCGGGTTTGCTTTGGTACTTTACAATTCGCATACATTTTCACAGAAAAATTTGAGCTAATATTTCTACATTACCAAATGTGCGGGTACTGCATCGAAACTGTTAAAGCTTTAACGGGTTCTCTCGGAAATTCCTAGTGCTGTCTGATTGGATGTCGACATCGGCTACGCATCTCCACCATATAGCTGGATCGTCCATTTCCTTTCAGCTTCGTTTTCTGCTAAAAAAAAATTTCACAATGTCACGAGCACATACAAGTATACAAAACGAGAAGTAGCTGGAAATTGCTGGGAAATTTACTATACTCCGCCATAATTGTTCGTAGCATTTCACATGGCTCATTCAGTTCACGAGTTTCATTACTTTCTTTATTGAGCTCTTAAAAATATACCAAATATATTCTATTAATTTATCACATTCAGCACATTACTAAAGCATTATAAACACCCAAATCGTACTCCGATCTGCCTTCGATGTGTTCCACAACGAATGATTCATGAAATCTACATAGTTTTTAAAATTACATCCTTTTTCTTTTCGTCAGAACTGTTACCATTTGCGCGCCAAAATTTTAGTCGGCCAAAAATGTAAATAAACTACTTCTAGTAGTAGTTTTACAACCGAATACTGCAGACTTCATTTTCACACTTTTGTTTTATAATAAATATGTATGTACATATAAAAACACAAATTCTCACAATATTAAAATCATTAACTGGTTTGCTAAGCATTATTACAAATGAATTGAAAGTGTGACGAAAGCAAAGCAACAGCTGATTGTCAAATTGTATAACATTGAATAACGGTACCATTTAAAGCGTAATGTTATGGCTCTATCATATCAGCTGATTGTCAAGAAATCTGGCTTTTAAATTCATACCATATCAGGTGATTGTCAAATTGTATAACAGTGAATAACGGTACCATTTAAAGCGCAATATTATGGCTTTACCAGCCTTGGTCTTTTTCACTTTAAGATATATGTACATGCTCAATTGAAGGAGATACAACTTGTCTCGCGCTAAAAATTGATTATTCTTATATGGCCCAACCTGCACCTACGAAATTCAGCAAATTCAAATTCGATCAGTTAAACTACAGTACATATCTTTATACATATGTATGTATTTGTCTATAATAAAGTAATGAATTTTTATTTAGTTAATTTATTATATTTGTATATAGGTATGTATGTATGTATTCATTTATATATTTCATTCAAACAATTTATCAATCATGTAAACCTTTTTCAGCGCATTATTTTCTTTCCCGCATTCAAAATTGTAAGCAAACATATGTATGTATATACTATGTACATATTTATGTATGTATGTATTTGCATACATATTTATGTTAGGAATTAATTACGTTGTTTGTTTTTTAAACTTAATTTAAATACTTCCACATACATATGTATGTGATTTTACGGGTATGTAATAGTTGTAATTATATGCGAATGTATGTACACATATACATATTCATATATATGTGTATGCTTGTATTTGTGTCCTTAAAAATTATTTTACTTTTTATGTTGGAAAATTTGCAACTGTTCTAGCTCGTTAGTTAGATTTATATTATTCACGAGGATCGGTTGTCCTATGAGTATGTATGTATGTATATCCAATGGCGTGAATTTGCTATATGTACATATGTATGTATGCCTTTATTTAAGCTTCGCAAAATGTTATGCAACGAAAATTTTGTTTCTTCAAATAAATGTCAACATCTATGTGTGTATGTATGTATGTATGTATTTATGTACAAGCATAATGTGTGGTTTGAGTAGTTTTTATTACATTAAACTTTTCAAGCGAATTATTTATGCATGTATGTATGTATGTTATTTGCTATTTATATAGGTTAATATGTATTTATATTAAATGTTTAGATGCGATTAACAATTTATTCAATTCTGCGCGCTCCAGTCTTTATGTTTCAATTTGCGCTAATCGTATTGGTAAAAAATGTTATAGATAATCCACTGATGTTTAAAATTTATTTAAAAAAATAATAATAATATTTATTTATTTATTGGAAAACCAAATTTCAATACATTCAAATCTAATGCAGTATCAGATAGATGCCATTCAAGTGTGAGGATCGTAATTTATTACAATAAAAGTCTGAAAACTTACTATATCGCACAACTGCAAATTTCCAATAATTTGAATTTTAACTAATACCAATAAAGCATTGCATTTTAAAAACTTTTATTTGTAATTAATTTGAAATTACATTACTTCCTGTTAGTTAATCAGATATTTTTGATGCATTGGAGGATCTTTCACACAATTCTTTAGATACACCTATACATTTGTGTAAATGTTGAAAAAAAAAGTTTTACTATTGTCACTTACGCGTTTCATATATATGTATGTATAGCTATGGTTCAACCCATACATATTACGGTCTTAACCATTTCATATAGGACGAGTTGATCCACAGACAAATTTTCAATTTAACTACAATACAATTCTGTCTTTCTTTAACGGAAACTATAAAACTATCCAATATTTGAGCATTAATCAAATATATTTATGTACATGCACATGTCAGCAGATTCGTGAAAATTTCTTTAATCTTTCATTTCAGTTATTTTGCATTAAATACTAATGGTTAAATAAAAATAAAAACGAAAACATTTTCAAAATGAAATTTTTGTATATTAATTTTGGAAAATTATTTCACTAATTTATTACTGCTATTTTTTAGTATTAAATACAATTCGAAATTACATTTCCAAGGTTTTCAGCAATATCCTGAATTTTTTTCTTTTGGAAAATTTCACTTTTAGAAGTTTTCAGAGAACTTTCTGGTGAATGTTTTGAGCATTTGTAATAGCTTTTTGTGATTCAATAATTGCCGTCGAACATATTTATTTTTGTACTCCCTTGCAGAATGTGAGAAATTACCAAATAATAAAATCACGGTACTTATGTGAAGAGTTTCAATGAGGAATTTTCCAATTTATTATTCATTTAATTTATAATTTCATAAAATTTCCTTAAGGGGTTAGGCCACTCTAGAATTTTTGGAAAATGGATTTTTTTTTCTTTCAAATGATACATTATGGTCTCAAAAATGTTATTCCGAAAGATTATGACAGATAAAAATTTCTAAATGTCCCATTTTCGTTCTCTACTTGCAGCGTCTGTAAGGCATACTCAAAACTTTTAAACTTGTTTATTATCTCAAAACTGCTTTTTTCAAGTTGGCCGCAAACATAACTCAAACAATTTACAACCGATTCACTTGAAATTGTGACAACATCTTCAGAAATACATACATTATCTACAGAGGTAAGTAGAATTTTTTTTATCTTGCATAGTTTTTTGTTAGTAACAAATTTCGAACAACTTTTAGGCCAAATTGTTACTTTTTCCTTAGAGACCCGCCATTTTGTCAATAATGCATATATTGAAAAAATCCTACGAACTTCTGTAGCTATTGCTATTTACAAGCGGAAAACGTTCAACAACTTATTGAAATGAAAAAAGTTACAGGAGCTGTGTGTACGGCCGTGGTTCCCAAAAAAATGGAATCCTAGGGATTAATTTTTCTTAAAAAATAGTTATAAGCAGTTAATTATATGTATGATCAATGCATTTTGTCAAAAATCAGATTTATTTAATAGTTTTCCCGAAAAAAAGTGTCAAAAAAAACCTATTTTGTGGCCCTCTAGAGTGACCTAACACCTTAAGTAAAACACTTTTACACCGATACTTTAAAATGATTACTATAAAGTGGTGAGTAACTACTTAGTTACCGAAATGTCACTAATCGCATTTACATATGTATGTATGTAACTGTTGGCTGCCTTCAAATTAAAAATAGAAATGGTTTTATAATGAATTTTATTGCAACCAAATATTGCGTTGAAAAAATTTGACAACCAGAAGAGTAAAAGGATATAATACTTATGCATATCGAGCATATTTCGAAATTAATGCCGAAACTCAGAAATTTTGGAAGAAAAAATTACATATAAATTTTTTTTTAATAAAGTATTGAAATTTTTATATATTTTTTATAACTCTGGGATAAAAACGAGCAAAATTTTCAACAAATAAATAAACACAATTGGCAATGAGAAACAAAATAAACAACAAATGGATAACTTTAGGAAAAAATTTATTTAATTTTCTTAAATAAAACTGAAAGAATTTTCTCTTGGTCTTGTAGGCACACAAAAGCGTAGTAAAATAGATAAAAAGATATATTTATATGAGGCAAATAAAAATAATTCATTTATTTTTCATAAATTAGCTTGAAGCTAAAAAAAAAATTAAATACATAAAACTTACTTAACCCAAATGTAATTTTGTTTTTATATTTATATGTAGATATATGCATATGTATATAGGTATATACGGTATATATTTGTATGCAGCAAATATGTAGATATTCGTTTCATTTTTTTTTTTTTTTTAATAATTATTCTTACACAGTCAACAGAACAAAAAGGGAAAAAGGAAAATAATAATTAATTTAAACTTAAACTAAAATACACATCTAAACCCTTTTCTCAGCTAATTCTTTCACACATCGTTATTTATAACTTAGATTAATTGGTATTTTGTATCTGTATATGAACGCATATTTTTTTATATATAAACATTTATAAATATATATGTATATATCCAGTGCATTTTCAATGGTTAGACCACGGCGATCAAAGTTGAATAAATAGAATTATCGATGAAAGTTTCCTTTTTCTTTTCATTAGAAGCGTTTCTTTCCACTTTCCAACTTGGTATTTGTCTGCAGCATATACACAAACACACACATATTTAAGAAATACGTAAGATAACGTAACTAATGCGATGGTACTGAGTGCTTAAAACTAAATTAAAAACTTCTCAATAAGAATAGAATATATGTAGTTAATATACATGTGCATACGTATGTATGTATGTACATATGTATATATGTACGTATAGTATCAATATAGGGTAAAAATTAAATTATCCAGTGTGAGTTTCATACTATTTTCCAAAACATGCGAATGAATGAATTTTTAATGCAAAACATACTTTGTACATATGTACATACATATGTATGCAACTACCAATATGCATACCTATGCACATGTACGCTATGTATGCATGGATTGTTTTTTTTTATTTTTATCTATTTCGTTTTGTACTTTGACATTGGGTTTTTTGTTATGGCTTTTTTTTTGTGTGTGTTAAAGATACAGTAGTTGGTGAGTTGGTAAGCTAAAGTTCAAATGAATTGTGGATCCCATAAAATTGAGACAATGGTCAAAAGTAGTTTATGCAAGGAGACTTTTCTGTTACATAGTATTTATGTATATATGTATTTATCTTAAATCGGCGAAGCATCAGTGATTTCTTACATTTTAAAACGAATTTATATTAGAATTCATTATTATAAAACAATTTTTTTTATCAAAAATAAATTCAGCATTTTAAAAACGTTATATTTCTATAATGTCCGCTTATTAGAATAAGAAAAATTCAAATTGGCTTTGCTTTATATTAAATCTAAACGGCCTACAGAAAACAGAAAACTACGTTCAACACCATTTAGAATTAAGCTATGACTTTCGAAAATGCATGTTTTTAACTTCAGCATGTATTTTTTTTTTTTTTGATTATAATTAAATTTTCAACACATTCCACTCTCGAATTTCGTTATACAATACACACACTCTACATACTTCATACATATGTATGTATGTAAATAAATTTATAAATATTTCATATTATGCATCACTGTAATAATTTTCTAAATAAAATTTTGCCTAAGTCTTCTTTCTTTAAGATTAATTGTAACGCTAATTTTCTCATAAATTTCATGTCATTCGACAAAAGATTGGTCGATAAGATTAACTTGCTATACGGGTAATCAAAGTTTAACTTTAGTAAAGCAATCTTCAAACCAAATAGTCTCAATTTTTATTACCACGGTCATTTAGAAAATATATACATATTTACACATGTATGTATGCACATAAAATAAAAAGCTACATATATATCAAGCAATGAAAGTCATTTTGCAAAAACTACAAATACCAACTGTCTCGGAAGGATTTATCTGCAAACGTTCTGGGTATTGTACAAGTAGAAGGGATTAAAAAAAAATGTATAAAAGAAGGAGGCATTTGCCTTTGGGAATTCTACAAACGAATTGACTAAGTTACGCAATATTTTTCATTTATTCTAAAAAAAAAAAAAAAAAACTAAAAATACTTAACAGATCAACCATTTTATTTTCATCATTAAATAATGGGGAAATAACGTGGATGATATTAAATAAAAATACCACAAAACAAATTGCCTTTTTAATTATGATAGAAAAACATTATTTAATTTTGGTTTCACTTCTCTCACTATGAAAATTAAAAAAAAAAATTGCTTTTAGTTTCAGATATAAGGCTGGTTGCTGGTTGTAGAGGAGAGTTGTGAAAAATGCACCCGTAAGTTTTTTTTATGGTAATGCCAAAACAATTATCAAAATGTAATGGAATTTTTTTTTCTTTAATTTCTGTTTAATAAAATTTTAATGCAATGTTTATTCAAATAGTAAATGAAAACTTCGCCATTTATTTTACTTAGAAGAAGGAATGACATTGTTTTTGTATATGAAATTTTTCCAACGAAAAATGTATGTATGTATGTACATATTGATTTTGAACAATAATATATTCGATTTTTACATTATCATTCATATTTTAGTGCGGCATTTGTGCATTATTCACAACTCTTTGTAGTAGTTTTAGTAACGGATTTAAGTTCATATTTATAAATCTTTCATTCGTATAGCGTTTTGAAACTCGTTGAATGAGTTTCATTTAAGGATTAAGATAATGTATCGCAATTTGTTTTATTCCCCCTGCATCTCTTATGGATTTGGGTATTTAAGTTAGCTGTATTTGCTTTGCCATTGCCTAGACCAGACCTTCTTTTGCATTAATTTGTTGTTATTATTAATATTTTTTTTATGTTTGCTGTTGTTTTTTAATTAACTTAGGTAAAATATTACAAGAACTTAAATTATTATTATTATAATTATTATGTTTATTATTACTATTTATATTTATAATAGTAGTATTTGTTGTTGTAGCATTAGTAATTAGTGTAGGAGTACTAGCTGCAGTTGCTTTCAATTTGCTCACAACAGCAGCGGCAGCAGCAGCGGTAGCGGTAGCGGCAGCGGCAGTACCATCGCTTCCTCCACAAGTCAAATTTCGAAAATATTTCACAGATTTGACGACACTCTTTGCCGCTCGACCACCTATCGGCGATAAAATAACAGTAGAAAGTTGGTTTTTAATTGCCGTTGCCGTTGTTGTTGTTGTTGGTGGTGGTGAAATGGCGAATTCGGTATTATGAGCAGTCTTTATAGATTTTTCTGAATTTTCTGAATTTTCCAGTTTAGTTGAACGCGTTGAATATATCTTGGCTGTCGTGTTCTGGTTTGGTCTGTTGACAAAATCTTTATCGACTGTTACATCTATTTTCAAATGGTTGTTAATATTGTTATTGGTCGAAACGAGTTTCACCCTTGGATTCGATTTGAGTTTTCGCCTAACTAGTTGGGTGACCAGATTCAGATTGCTTGGAATTTTCGTCAGAGACGATTTCTCTTTGATTAAATTACTTTTCTTCGGGAAACAGCCGGCTGCAATTGTAGTAGCCGCCCTTGCCTCTGGCGGTACCACCACATTAGCCGAACTTTTATTAACTCCTACCTCTGTAACTGTTACATCTGCGATTTTGGACGCCTTTGCAGTTGAATGCAATCAAGACAGCTGCTTGGCAACAATAACACCTGGCCGAACCTGCTTCAGTGCCGTCGTTGTGATTGTAACTTGTTGTGCACCTTGTCCTGCGCCCGAATTACTCGCTCCCGCTGCAGTCGTTTGCACTTTGTAAATGGCGGTGGGCATGATATTGCCTCCACTACTATCCTTCTGTTGGCTTGGTTGTTGTTGTACAATAGTTACTTGTTTGTTGCCTTTGATTTGCAGGTAAGGACTCAATTCGGCTAAAGTGGCGCGTTGTACTTTTGTGGTCAACGCCAAAGGAGCCTCTTGTGATCTTTGCTGTTGTTGTAATTTTTGTTCACCATCAGCAAATAGATGATCCCCTTCCAGATGCCTTATTGCCTCGACGATGGTTTCGAGATTTTGGCGTGAACGTGTCAAGCCGCTTGGTTGATCTATCTTCTCTGTTTTCACTTTGATTATCTCCTGTATGCGTTCCACTTCGACTTTTGGTGTTGCCTTGATGGCAGCCTGTAGTATTGGTTGCAATACAGCCGCTGATGGCGAGGAACCTTCAGCATAAGCCTTGGCAATAGCATTAACTTCTTGTTCAGATTCGGTAGACGATGTGGATGAGAGGATAACTTCCTCCTGTACATTATCTTCGGTGATGATTTCAGCTGCTGCGGCTGCCGCCTCGCTCTCCAATTCTTCAATACTCGAACAAACAACGACCTGTCGTTGACCGGTGACTTCATCGATTTCCACATAGGAAACGGTACCAGCAGGCAATTCATCCATAGATTCTCGCACCAAATTGTCCGTATGCTCGATCACTTCACGTGGAATGTAGGGAGATGTGGATGCTGGCGGTGCCGTTGCAACTGAATACAACTGTCTCTTTATCATTTGCAATTCCTCCTCTACCATGGTGCGCATGCGTCGCTCCTTTTCCAGTTGTTTCTTCATTTCGTTTAATTCTTTGGTTGTGGCAGCGTTATGGGCAATAATAACTTGACCTTTTGCGTTGACATTGGTGCCAGTGGCATTGAGAAGGGTGGTCGGCTCTGGTGACATCGAGCCGAGACCTTCATCGGAGGAGTCGCTTATTGTCTGAAGATTGATTATATTATCAGTGAGTTTACGCTTCTTCATGGATGTACTGCTGCCACTATTTAACGCTTCACCACTGCTGGTGGTCGTCGCCGCATCACCAGCCGTCCCAGTTGAGCCACTCGATTCATGCAAAGCAAGTTGTCGCTTCAATTGACTGTTTTGGTTCAAAAGTTGTGTCTTCTGGTCTTCCAGCTCGTAAATGTATTGAGACGTTTGCTGTAAGATTGCAGCCTGCAAAAGATACAATAAGAAAAAGTACATTTTAATATGCATTCAGAATTCCACAATTCACCTAAAAACCTACTCTAAGGAGTTCAATAGCTAACTAAATATTTAAAACCTTTAATTTGTGCACAACCATTAAGGTATATCTACGCGCTCGAAAAAAAAATTCGATTGCGCGGGCACAAATAATTAATCACATATGTATGTATATATGTATCATCTAGAACAGTATTCAGTATCCCTAAATTGCTCATGGTTTAAAAGAAAAAATTTTATCTGGTAAGTCAACCGAGTTTTCAACTGACTGAGTTGTTCAAAGAATTGGGAGTTTTTTTGGAAGACAAAAAAAAATAAAATAAAATAAAATAAAATAAAAAAAAATAAAAATAAATAAAAAAAAAGTTGTGCGGTTTATGGGAAAAAAGGGTGGATGACAGAGCTCTGGATTTTGGTCGAACATTTTCGACCATTTCGCCAACACAGTCGTGCAGTGCTCATTCTTCGAAGTCTTTCAAGCACGCACTCGAACATTTTCTATAAAAATGTTGACTTTCTCAGCACTTTTCTTTAAGATTGTCAATTTATTTATACTATTTTCACATACAAAATTTGAGAATTTTTGTCCTGCTGATCGCGCTTCTGGAAAATTGCAAATAAACATTTGGTCGGACTGCTCAATGCCCGGGTATCTAGAGCTCTAGTAGGTACATATGTACATACATATATATATGTATATTCAAAATATTAAAGATCTATATATAAAATAAACATATCTACATATGCATACATATGCCAATTCATTTCACAAAATATTCAGATTAGTTGAAATGCAGGAGAAAAACAGATTAATAAAAATATTTATATTTGTATGGCCGTTGAAGCTTGCCAATGCGAAATGCCGGCAAAACAATAAAAATATTTGCGAAAACAAAGAAATATAAATAAACAAAAATAATATGAATAAGTATGTATGTACATATGTACATATGTACATATGTATATGCCCATTGATATCTACATACACAAAAATGCGCCTTCCACTGACCATATGGACGTGTATACATACATATGTATGTAATGTATGTATGTATGTACATACATAAATATATAATGGCGCGCATCGCGAATAAACTGTAGATATATTTGTATGTGTACATACATACATACTACATTATTCGCAGCTGACTAAGTCAGCTGAAGGAAGACGAAACGCGACGATGGAGGTCTACCCAAACCACCCCACGCCACATACAGATGTATGTACAAATGCATGCTATGTAGCCACACAGATACAATTTATTCTCCGGTACGAGTGTGTCTGTGCGAAGGTAAACAAAGCAAAATGCCATAGATCGAGGAGTAGTTAGTTGACCTGCCACTAATAAGCTTGCAGCCAACAGCAGAAATAACTAACAAAACAGCGCTGCTCGTATTCGAGTTGTTGTTTATCCGGCCTTGCTCTGTCGCAGAACCTTAAAACGTCTCATATATGGATATCTGGATGCAACGTTGCATTTCAAGCTATGTGCCGTAACGATGTCGTCGCCACTACTACGCTGCCGGATGGCTTACGTTTTTGTGATGACTGTACTTTTTTTTGCCGCCGTGTCGTAAAAAATTTTTCATCGCAAAGTATATTTACCAAAGAGCGACCAAACGCAAGTTGTTTTCTTTCATCTCTCTCTCTCTCTGTCTCTTGCTGGCTCTCATCCAAAATACACGCAAACAAATACAAAGAGAAATGCAAGATGTTTCAATTACCAAATGGTTTGGCTATAATATTGGAAGTGGATGGTGAGTACAACTGGATTTGAAACGGAAATCCACAATCCAAACCGCATGGGAAAACGGCAACTGAGCGCGTTAATTAACAGCTGTATACATGTACAATCTCTCACTTGCTAATATTGACGGTTGAATGCCTCGCATATTCCATATCGTAATGGTATTCGCATTTCGTAGGGGGCGAGAGAGGTTGGCAGCAGCTGATAGAAAATATCAATTAAAAATTCTTTCGACCAAATTTGTGTTGGTAGCACAACATAACACTCAACCCATTCACTACTTTTAGTACCTGCTGCCGCAGCACACGGACTGTACGATACTGTACCTGCATACAGTAGAGTTGAAAGCAATGATGGTACAAATAATGCTGAGTTTCGAATCTAATTTCTGGCGTGTGCGTATATTGGCACCTAAATATGTAACCGTTATCTAGCCGTTTAATTTCGTTTACAGTAGCGCCAAAATCAGAATTTTTCCTCAAAATGGGCTTGTGCCAACTGCTCAATAACTTTCGCAGTGTTGGTGCTGTATTTCTCTTTTGCAGATAATCAGCTGGAAGATGTTGACAAACCTATGTTGTTGTTGTTGAAGGAGTAAAATTTGTCTTCTGAAATCACAAATCACAAATGTCAAAAATTAAACGGGATCTTTCTTGCCAACAGTTCCAAGTCCTTCTTGTTTGACGGGTTTGCAAAGCATATGCATTTTTTAAGCTCCACCCAAAGGTTTGCTAACGGAGATTCTCAAGAACTGATCAAAACATTCACTACCCTATGAAAAGGATCTAGATATTTCCAGAATTGTCAATCCAGTAGATTTTTTTCCCCCAAAATTCAGTCAGAATACCACATGTTTTTGTGATCTCTACGGTATGAATCGATAAATGTTGTCGTCAGTCAGCAGAGGACAAATGAGATAGAAATGCGTGGTGTTTACAGTTACAACGTGTGCCCACAGGCCTACGTGATTAGCAACAGCAATGCCATCTTAAATATTTTTTTGCAATTTTCACTGAAACATAAAAAAAATATAGGGCAGAGGTGTTTGCTGTTACCACCTTGTAATATCTCGTAAACGCAGCTTCTTCAATGTCAAGGGAAAGTAATTCATTTGGATGCACTGGGAAGGGGGGGAAATATACTTTATTTGATTTGCTTTTTGAAATACAAATTTTCTTAAATAAAATTTTAATAATGAATTTGAGAAATGTGTGCCTATAACAAATTTCGTTTCCAAAATAACATTTTTTTTTGCTTGCGTGTATAACTACATGCATATATGTGTGGATGTGGATGTGTATGTGTATGTTTGTACTTCCAAGCAACGGTGAACAGTTTAGACACGACGCAAAAAGCTGCAATCTGTGACTCAAGCAAACCAAATACAGTGGGAATATACATACATACATACATTTGTATGTTGGAATGTAGCACACTTACACCTCTACCTCTACCTCTTCTTATCAAACTCAACTACACCAACGACAGCCAGCAGCTGTTTCGAAAATTGCCGGCGCTATAAAAACAGCTGAGAGTACGAGTGGCGCTCATTCATTCACATCACACACCGTCTTATGTATATATGCATGTACGTACATATACACACACTCACACGAAAACAGCTTCGTGGTAAAAGCAAATGAAAATATCTGTATGAATACGCGCATGTGGTTTTTGGGCTGGGCCACTTCACTGTAAGTATATATATATATATATATATATATATATATATATATATATATATATATATATATATATATATATATATATATATACGTATATATGGTATGTATGAATGTTCATATATCACTGCCACATGGTTTTTGATGACGGACAATACTCGTCAGCGTACGACGGTATGCCGGCCAAAACGACTGTGACAAAGGCCGGCTCGTTTCAGCTGATCGGCCCCGATCAAACTTGACGCGCCAGGGCGATTAAAATTGAAATAAAATCCCTCAATGGAGGGTGAATGAGGTAAAGTAAACATTAGGGCGGCGGTGGCTCTGCTGGTAAAAGATATTCGTAGCGATTTCTTCATTTATCTCATGGCATGACATAATGCTTACATATGTATGTGCGTGCCTGTGTATGTGCATATACATACATATGTATGTATATACCCCAACTGAGGAACTTGTCATTGGGTCAACTTGACTTATTTTTCATAAAATTAAATAATTTTTCAATATTTCTCCTTCATTCTTTACATATGTATGTATGTATGTAAATGTTTACATAATGCAAGCAAGTGGTTTAGTACCAGCTGCAAATGTTATTGAAATTTGTGCTATATGTGCACATAGATGTACATACATATATATATATATATATATATGTACCAATGTCTGCACTTGGAGCAGTAAATATCAACTGACGATCGTTTACGAAAAAAACAGCTGATTACTCGTACACGCATTATAAATAAATTTACTTATATACATACCTACATATGTACGTGTTTGCGGTGACAAACAAATCAGCTGTTTTCACGGAATGTACTTTAAAATTCATGCATACGGTACCATACATACATACATACACATATATATAAGTGTCTATGTATAAAATAAACACAATACACATGCATGCATTTAAGTACATACATAACATAACATACATATGTATGTAAGCAAAACTGCATACGCTTTGTTGTCGAACAAACTGGAAGAATAAAACATTCAAAAGCAATTTCAGTTATTCCGAACAGTTGGTTGAGCAAAATACATACATACATGCATACATATGTATACGATGGTGTTGTAGAAATGCCTGCAACGTATATACATAAATACATACATACATATGTATCTGGATGTGTATGTGTCTGTATACATATATGTTAATACACACAGTTCACGAGGTCACGAAAATTTATTATTGCAAATGGATTGAAGTCATGATCATTTGCCTTTCATGCGAGTACAAGAAACAACTTTTGGTGAATACTTTGTTGAGAGACACCTTTTAATGCCAGAGAAAATACTGCCATTTTAACAGTAATATGGTGTTCCTTAGCCAGAATTTTTTTTCAGCAATTTTTTTTATTATAAATAAAATAAAAATTTCATGACCAGATTTGATTCGAAAAGCGTACAAGATACTTTACCAAATAGATATAAAAAAGAGAATTTAGCGCACAAAAAAAAATAAATAAAAAAAACAACAATATCTAAGCTCTCTCTCGTTCATTTAGCGCAATGTTTACGAGTGTTTTAAGTCGGTAGTACTTTATATCAATCAGCTGGTTTGAAAAGCGAAACGACGAAAAGCAAATGCCGTCTAGAAACGCCGGCAGCCTTCAAGGCAATAATGGTATATTTAACTGAATAAATATGTACACACATCTTTATATACACACACAAAATGTATATATGTATATGTATATACTTGGCCATTTATATGTGGTGCTCATAGTCTCGTCTCTTTTGTATGATCACTTCGGCTTTAGCGATAAAGCCAAGTGGAAGTGAAAACAATGTGAATGCATAAATACATACTCGCATACATACATACATACACACACACACACACACATTTACCCGTCCATATACATATACTTTGTAAAGTTGTAATTTAATCAGCTGTTTTTTGTTTATCATTAGCTAACATACATACATATTTTCAAATTCGAATTGAATAGAGACTTGCTGCTGGAGCTGTTAGTTTTTGGATGTGAATTGAATTGATGAAACATAAGAGGAAACCGACCAACTTTTTCTATGTACACGTACAGTTGTGATAACTTTCAGGTATTCATATTTTTGTATAAAGGCAACATATGTACATATATTGTATCTGCATATATAAATATGTACTTGGTAGGGACATATGTAAATACTGTTACAACATTAAACACACGCATTTCAATAGAAGAATTGAGCATACCACATAATTCCCATATGATTTAGTATAAAATATAACCTGTAAAGCGTTAGTCTGTATCGGGAATTCTAAATTGTTTGAGTTTTCAACATGGAATGGCTAGATAATGAAAACCATATCGCTGTTATAGTGCTTTTTAAGTGTGAAATGAAAAAAGGTGATATTTTCAAAACACTCCGTCCGCTCGGCATTAGTCGCATGTTCCTCTACCGATGCATAAAACCAGCTTGAGGAGACTGGGGATGTTAAAGACCGCCACCGGTCGGGCCGTCCACGCACAGTTCGAACGCCGCAAGTCATCAAAGCTGTCAAATCAAGAATTCTGCGAAATCCGCTCCGAAAACAGAAAATCATGGACCGGGAGATGAATGTTTCGCTAAAGTCCATGAGTCGAATTATTAAAAAAGACTTGGGACTTGGGGCTTTCAAACGCCGTACCGGACATTTGTTGACTGCAGCTTTGAAAAAAAAATATGGTGGTAAAATGCAAACGTCTTTTGGTGAAACACGCTGATAACTTGCACAGAAAAATCTTGTTTACCGATGAAAAAAATTTTACTGTGCAGGAAAAATTTAATAAACAAAATGATAGGGTGTATGCACGGTCATCTAAGGAAGCATCTGAACTGATTCCACGGGTCGAGTCATGGTTTGGTGGGATGTCTCTTATGATGGGGTAACTGACTTGCATTTTTGCGAACAAGGGGTCAAAACATCGGCCAAAGTTTACCAAGAAACCGTTTTGTAAGCTGTTGTAAGACCACTTAACCCTTCCATGTTCCAAAACCAATCATGGACTTTTCAGCAAGACTCTGCGCCGGCCCATAAAGCTAAAACGACCCAAATCTGGCTCCAAAACAATTTACCAGCATTCATTTCCACTGAAGAGTGGCCCTCTGGCAGTCCTGATTTGAACCCGCTGGATTACAAATTGTGGACAGTTTTAGAGGACATGGTTTGCCACAAAAGATACCTCAACATTGATTCTCTTAAGGCATCTTTGATTTGTGCTGTGACCAATTTCCCAATGGAGGAGGTTCGTGCGGCTATTGATGATTGACCAGTCCGACTTAAGGCGTGCGTGAAGGCCAAAGGTGGGCATTTCGAATGAATACTGCTTTTTTGTATACAATAAATATCAATAAATATGTAAAAAAAAAAAAATTGGTCCAAAAACATTCATTTTTTTTATTTTATAGCATAAAATGTGTGTAACAGTATTTATGTCACTACTAAGTACATATAAGGAGCTATGAAGGGTGTATTTTAAGAGATTAAATTTTCTTTGAAAAACCTAGACGTATAAGGCGCTGGAGCGCTTTTCGGCCGATTTCCGCCTCCAAATCCTGGTCTGTGTGTCTTGATGCTTTTGCAGTAAATAAAGGGAACTACAGTTTTGGTTTTGTTCTAAAGCAGCCTGTGATGGTTGATGGATTTTCAAGGGTAAGTTGTTGAACGGGTTCCGCCTTGTTAATAGCAATAGCTACAGAAGATCGTAGGAATTTTTTTTCAATGTATGCATTATTGACAAAATGGCGGGTCTCTAAAGGAAAAAGTAACAATTTGGCCTAAAAAATTGTTCGAAATTTGTTAATAAAAAAAACTATGCAAGATAAAAAAAAATTCTACGACTTCTATAGATAATGTATTTCTGAAGATGTTGTCAAAATTTCAAGTGAATGGGTTGTAAATTGTTTGAGTTATGTTTCCGGCCAACTTGAAAAAAAAAACAGTTTTAAGATAAACGCGTTTAAAGTTAAGTATGCCATAATGTATCAATGCCCGAACTCAAAAATATTTTCAATAAGTGTTGAATTGAATTGTTCCACCTTTTAGGCACTCGTTCGTTCATCCTTTGTCATTATCTGTACATGATTCAGTAATTCTTAATGAAACTATTATGTTTAGGTTGAGATAAGTCTTTTTTATCGACTACGCCATATATAAATTGTTAAAATGGTGGCAACACTCACTCATATTCGCAATCTCAAAAATTCATTATTTTTTCGTTTGTTAATATTCAAATTTTGGATCTAAAAGGACAGCTCTAAGAAACGTCCAAATATGACACGCAAACTTGTTTCAATAACTTTCGATAACATGGATAAATGCACCTACAACATACATACATATGTATATGTGTGTATATGTATGTGCACAGTACAATACCTGGATTATACTGGTCCACGTTTGCTAGTGACCCATAAGCAGCAATTTATGTATCTGGGCATGTATATGTATGTATATACTTCTTTTACTATATACCAGCCTTATGTACATACGGTTATTGAACTTTTGACCTTCCCCAGATGACGATCCGAGCACCTCATTTGTCATCTCACTCGTCCCTATCTACATGAGTTCCACACGCATTTCTGTAGGGGAGGTGGCTGACATCAATTCCTCAAGCAAAGATGCTGAGTTTTTATTTAGTACAGCAGAAGTACGAAACCACCGTAACATACAAATATAATACATATGTATCCATGTGTGAGAACTTCAATTTTCGAAAATTCACGCCACACATATGTATGTATGCATGTGTACACGTAGGCAGAGTTGTTTTCTTTTCAAAATTCAAATGTTATACAAAAATACATATTTACGTATATGCATATATGTATATATAGATACATCTGTCGTGTAGGGTCAAAGCTTTAGACAGCTTACATCAGAAATGTTTTCCGAAAATATGTGTTTGGTGGCAGCCAGCATAGCTGAAAGCTGCAAAAAGTGTGCCGCACACAAAACCGCTGGAAAATATCGATCCACTTTCCAGCAACCCCCACAAAAGAGCGTTCGTTCCTTTTAATGGAATGAATGTGCTGGCTGGCTTTACGTCTACGAAAATGTATGTATGCATGCATGTATGTGTGTGTACTCGTATTAATAGAACACACGTATACACACGACGTTAGTGACATTCATTCCACCACCGTTAAGATTACGAAGATTTTTTTTTTAATTATTTATCCTGCAATACCCTGTACAATGTCACACATACATACATGCTTATGTAAAGCTTTGTTGATTATTACAACAACAACAAAAGATGTTGAATACTTCCGAACGGAATATAAAAATGTGCATTTTCGAGCAACACACACGCCTCTTTACGCACATGCAATAGACAATATGCAAATTTAAACTTCCTAGTGACAGACGATGGTTGTGTGCATTAAGTCAGATATTCGTTCATTACATTTTAAATTGTTTTCCAAAAATCGAAAATGGTAAAGACAGCAAACTAGAAGAAATTCCATGAATATGTACGACACATTCGGGAAGATCACAGCTCAACTAACTTCGTGTTAATATTGTCGTCTTGCACCGTTAAAATGTATTGACATTTTTATTTGGACCAAATTTTAATCAGATAAGCATATCACCGCCGCCCTCTGACTCTGTCGCATTTTATATAAATTGAGAATCTGTCTGCAACTTAATAAAAAACGCAGAACTCTATAAGAACAATTTCCACCAAGTACAACGTACTATGATGAGGAGTCAAGGATTGCTAGGGCGTAGGTGTGCCAAATTGCACTGTTGAGCTGCTGCTTGTGTATTCGAGGTGCAGGAAGTCGCGAGCGCGCAAGCCTGACATGGACAAATATCTATCATAGATATGTATGTATGCATGTATGTATGCGCACACGCATACGCACACGCTATTGCCACATTCCATTAGGTTCTGCAAATGCACTTCTGCTTCTTTCCAAAATGACGCGTATTATTTACTTCAAACAACAAATATCTACTTTTTACACACGTACATACTCATATACAAATGTACATATGCACACATGTATGTATGTATGTATACAGGTATCCCATACAATACTTAGTACGATAATAGTAGTTTAGCTTGGTACATAGTGCTGTGTAGTGTGGTGTGGTGTGGTGTTTTGTAACTTACCTTACTCAACTTGTCGCCTTCGTGGCGTGGTAAGAGCGAACGTAAATTCTGAAAACCGGCATTAATGCTTTGCATTCGTCGTCTTTCGTTGCTGTTGGCGATTTCTCGTCGCATACGCTTCTCACTCTCTAGAAGATTTTTGTTGCCGCTGCTGTTGTTGGTAGCATTGCCGCCCGATGCAGTGGCACCATTGCCACTTTTTGTTGTTGGACTACCGTCGGAATTCATTCCGGAACTAGATTGACGTTGTCGCTGCTGTGGTAGTTGCGGCTCTGTCTGATACTGAATGAATTCACCTCCGGAATCGTCTAATTGCAATCTGGAATAGTTTAAATAAAAAAAAAAGGATTAATTTTCTAATAATATTAGGGAATTTCGGATGCAGAATAATCTTTCTCAGTTTACGAAATTGAAATTTTATTAAGTAATTAATGGCAAATTGAATTGGATGATTGGAGTCAGCTGTAACACATATTGCCTAATGTCATACCGAGGATAATTTGAACTTTAAATTTGCATTAATATTTCTAGAAATAATGTACTAAAATGCTTTCAAACAACAAAAATAACAGTTAAAAGTAAGCCAGAGTTTGAAAACCACTCGACAAACGAAAAAAATTCATGGTACTGGCATCTCTATTCTTTCTCTGGAGCATGAATTGAAATCTAATTTATTACAAACCAATAGAAAAAACCAACGCAAGTACCTCCTGCGGGTTAGGGGTTCAAGAATTTACCCGCGGTAAGGCATGCCTGTCGTAAGAGCCGACTAAAATCCATAGTTCCCAAGACAGTCGGGTCTTTATACCGGAACGACCCGGATTTTTATCCGGCCAAGGACTGTCACTCCCGCAATGTTCCCCGAAGCCCCATTTGGAGAATTTTCTGCGGCTACAACAACAACAGCAACAACCAACGCAAACCTTCAATAGCACGACCTTAAATTCCGTATGCAGTGCGAAAAGAGTACAATACTCTTGTTATGGCGTCGACCTTTTAAAGTAAATTCATCAATGATTCATAAGCCATTATCGATCTAAAACCATTTTGAAATCGCCTTTGTTTCATTACATTTTAAAACATGACATTATGCACATCCAATGCACACCTCACCGCTACTGAGGGTGTTTTTTCGGATTAAAATGTTAATGTATGAGACTGGGTCCGCAATATTTTGAGATATCCACCCAATTGGAAACTTGCGAAAAGAGATTTCGAGAATAAAAATCTTCGTTTAATTCTTTTATGACTGGTGAAACGCTGACACACAAATGAAAAAATTTTTCAAGAATTTGGGCAATGTCGTCAAAAACGAGTACCAGATAAATAAAAATTATGCATATCTTATTCTACTTTTCGTACCCATAATATTTTGAAAATCGTCGCTGAATTCGGTTTCTTTTTTCTTAATTTCTTTTTTTTAACAGTATTCGTGTTTGTTAATTAATTTTTTTTTGTGATAAGCTTCAAGACACCCTACTTTATTATTATTTCTGATTTATAGTTCTCTTGAGCAGTGGTCGGTTTCATGGCTAAATATACAAAAATTAAAGTCACAATTTTAGTTGAAATCTTCTACTTGTCTATCTCTTCGTTTATGCCTTTCTATAATTTTCTATATATCATAAAGAAAGGTGTTCAGTATTCTGATAATTTGCGTTTATTTTATTTTATTGATGTAACATCTGTGCCTATTTTAGTCCTGATTCGTGTTTAACTCTAAATTTGATTTAGACTTTCAGCTGTGAAATTAATCGAGGTTAATAATCAAATTTATTTTTTCAAAATTTCGTAAATAAGTACAGATTATTTTGTGTGAATTTCAGTTGTAAATCTCTGTTTCTACCGTTTAAACTAAGACAGGCTAGCTTCCCGTTTTCGTTCTATGTTTTTGTACGAAACGGTGCTTTTTCTAATTGTTGCTGCCCTTCGTTTGTTGCGAGAGTAGCGTTTTGGGCTTTAGGAAAGAATATGTAACATAATTGTGAACTTCTGCAGTGTTGGTATTGATGATGAATGGTAAAAATTGCAATGCCCTAACCCAGACTTTATTCACAAAAGGGTTATATACATACATATGTAAAGCGTAACCTACAAAAGTGAATGATATTGACCCATTCGTACCGTCTGCCAGGGCTATTAGATCAAAACCTAATTGAACGATTTGCCAAATTGTTGCAAGCGATATCTTTAGGATATAATATCACAATATTGAAAAATGTAAGATATTCGCAATGAATATAGCCAAAATCCATAATACTGAATATTCGTGGTACTACCTTCCTACTCCAATTTGTGGTATGCGTCCTGATGTTCTTCCAACAAATGGAGGGATCTAGTTTTTTCTAAGCGGTCTTCGCGCGGCTGATGGATTTTTATGAGGAGCTCTTATTTCAAGCCAATAATACAACCCTGAGGGCTTGACATTCCCTACCGAGGGACGATTGCAATTAGAAAATTAACTTAATTTCTTTATTTATATTCATTTTCTATAATTATTGATATTGTTCGAACCGAGATTCTAACTCTGACTATCTGAATGGTAGCACACACAGTGCTAATCACTCTATTATAGCGTCCGTGATATTCATGCGGAAACAAATGCCCTAAGATACCATTTACTAATTAATTCAATTTATATACTTGAGAGCGGAGGGTCGTATGTAGGTGCTGGAGTAGAGTTTTGGAAAGATGCTCTCAGGTACGAGCACCACATACTCTATTAATTTTTATATTTTTATTTTTATGACCGCTTGCTCCATACAATCTCGTCCACTGTGTGTTGTGGCGTCTTTCTTTAGTTTACTAAAAACTAAATTTTATTTTTATTCTTATTAAATGTTAGAAAAATATTTATGTATGTACATATACATCTCCACAACTATTTTAGCTGGTCCAACGTCCGTACACATACATTTTCATATGTGCAGGTGTAAATGGCGTACATATGTACATATGGATGTGTGTTTGGATATTTTTTGTTTGTTTAGATTCTCGCCGCGCTCATTCATAAATTTCGTATGCTTTGGAGACTCGGTTGCCGTCACAAATTTCATTTCGTATTTGCTGACATTGGAATGCAGTTTCATTCACCTCTGTGTGTGGACTACATACGAGCATTACAACTATGATAGTACAACACACCACTACTACCACTTAATTGCTGCTGTTGCTTGCAGATAGTATTAAGATAGCGCGCTAAAAGTATTTTTTACTCACTCAACGCTATTAATATTGCTCTGTGTGCATAATATGCTGCATACATACATACATACATACAGCGTGTACGATGTATGTATGTCACCACATATATTTATAAACAGCTATTCACATAAAAACTCTCCGACATTAATTCTTATGAAAATCTCTATCCGAATCGAATTTACCATGGATGGGCTGCAAGCAAAAGTAAATATATTTATTAACAGACAGCCAGACATCCTTGCATTGATTTGGGCTTGAGTTAGTCTGACGGACGAATTGGTCAGATGGTGAATGGTTGAAAATTAGTGCATTATAGTGTGTAGGTATGTATGTATGCATGTATGCACATATGTATGTGTGTAAACTCGGCAATGACTTGTTATTGTAGTTTTTTGTAAACATGTTGGAATGTGGTCCTGCAACATAACACATTGTCGCATGCATACAATACAAAAAAACATATGTACATATGTATGTACGAATCAGATGCATATTGGCAAGTTATATTTGTTGTTGGCGTACAATTCGATTGGTTGACTCTCGTGTTGTTTCCACTTCTTCTGCTAAAGGATTGCCATTTTACACTTTACAGTGTTGCCAGCAGCTGATTTCAAATTAGTATTCCTTTTTCTGAATTAAGTTCGGTTGACAAAATTGAAAAATTAGTTTGGGGAAAAATTTTTGAAAAACACTTTTTAGGAAGCTTTTCAAAATCGGCAGCAATGACAAGAGTGCTGACAAATGAGCTGTAAATATTTACACACAAATATTTACACACATGCACATGTATAATATGTGTGATAAAATGCAGAAACAAGCATATGCAGCGTATATGTACATATGTACATAGGTAGGTGTACTCGTACGTACATATGTATGTGCATTATTCTTGGTCGCCAATTGCAGATGATGACGCAAGCATTGACCCATTAACCAGCTACGGCTGTGCATTGGTATTGCCAACAACATATGTATGTAAGTAAATATGTAAATACTTGTACTCGTATGTATGAGAGAACGCAGTATGGATATATAAATATGTACAATGTTGATAGTATTACCCGAAAAAAAAAATATTTATTTATGAATGCTGGCATACTTCAGTGCGATATGTGCTCGGGATTCATAAGTGGCAGGGAAATGTTAAATTTACCGGGCTCTGCAAGGGAGATGGTCGATTTTCTGGCTCTGCCATAGCACCCCAGCAGCTATTTAAAGCAAAGCATTACATTATGTTCCTTAAGCAGGAAGTTCCCGCCATAATCCTTCATGGTTTGTTTTGAAGTCTGCAAAGAAAATGGTCCATCTCTTCAAAATCTTGGCCTTGGACGGATAAAAATAAGAGGTCACTCTTGAATCCATAACCTGCAGGACAAGACGGTTTCGGATGCAAGGCTAGGTCTCATGTGTTAAGTGGAAGACCGGAGCAGACAAATCTATGTTGTCTTCGATACTAACGAAGACCGACATTTCGAGCGATATAATTCTATTATTAGCGTGTTTCCCTGATTCCAGTTGCGGCATAAATCTATACCGTTCTCACAACTAGGGTATAGATAGAGAGGTCAAATCCAGGTTGATGACTTTGGGCAGGTAGTCTTCCCCGCTACCCTTTCAGGGTGTATTTAAGCGCCGCGTTAGTATGTGCACATGTATGCCTACCCCCTTTATTCACCCTCTTACCAACCAATCCCACAAAGTCAGATAAACAAGTGTCAGCAACGTAAACAAAGTGAAACAGCTGCTCGAAACGACTACGTCGTGAGGGTGGCCGCAAACCGTAAGTAGCGCAAGTAGGTGGGGGTAAACCAGTCCGGAAGTACAGTAAACGAGAGAATCGCAAAACAATTTTTGTTCTAGTCACGTATACACATTTTACGGTACTTTTACATCATACATACGCATACACAAATACATATGTACATATGTATGTACATATCTAAATTTATTGATAAAAGACCTATTGCATTTTTGTTTCTCGATAGTAATCTGATACTCTATTCAAAATTACAAAAACACAAAAAATTTTTTTCCAAAATAATGCAAGCATAAATAAACATACACACTTGCGATTGCACAAATGTTAATATGTATGTATTAACAAAATCATGTGTTTTTAATAAACAGACATGACCGATAAAAAAAAAGAGAAAAAAAGCCCCAACAACAAAACATTTTTCGGCTTCATAGTCAAAAGCAGGTAAATAAGAGAAAAATCACGCTTTTTTCCAAAAATTAGCCGACACCCCGATTTTTGAAGACCACTTTGGTGCATACTGTCGCCTATACTTGCTATTTAAATATCAGCCGCAAATCACCTCACATACATACATACATACGAGTGCATATGAGTGCATATTTGCTGTGCTTTACCGCCAGTGCACCCGCCCTCCCAACATCATATGCTCATGCAAACTCGTTACAAAATGAGAGCGTAAATTGAAAACAATATTCGCTCTCTGGCAAAGTAGGTTCCATATGAGTTCCGAAGCGATGCCGTAGTTGGCGGTGCGATGCCGTTGATTTTGGAATGCGGTTCCCCCATCCGTCACCTCTTCTAAAGTCGATTTCATTAACTGTTGGCCTCTTTATGCGCCAAAATGCCAACGAATCTCGTCAGCAGCAGTTGCAATACTCTTCTCTCCTCTGCGCCGTATTGGTTGGTGGCAGACTTATTGCATGGAATGCAAGCTAACAGCACAACCTCTCCATTTTCTGCTGTTCGATTCTTGGCCGTATGTTGTCGGCACTCATTTACTCGTTTTTTTTCGTGTGTTTTCTTCACATGTATTTCAGAATGAACTTGCGTACTATGACGCCGACCAATCTTCTCTCCGACCACCCATCCAGTCAGTAGCAACAAACAACATTTCCAATTGGCACAGCAGCAAATAAGCCGTTGGTTGGTGAAAACATGGGGACAAGGAAAACGGAAATGACTGCACAGCTGTACGAAATCGTCACACTGAGATGATTTTGAATCGAAATCAGTTTGTACAGCTGATGCTTATCGATGAATAAAGCCGAAACGATTTGACTTACAGTAGCGACTAATACAATTTAAACATTTTCAGCTTTTCACTTCATTACATAAAGGAGCTTAAAATTTAAATAAACGAGGTCTAAGCCCCATCTCAGCAACATCTGTGAAAATCTATGGAAAGGTGAGTTTCAAGTAAAGTTTTTGCTATGGAATTGGGGATCAAGAAAGATTTTACGAGATCTTTACAAAAACCATTTGCGAGCACCCAAACGTGATGTCCAAAGCACAACAAAGGAAAGAATCAGGTTCACCTATATCCAAAAGAAATATGTAGCTAATGCTGGTCCTCTCTGTTATTTCACACGGCTGAATTGTGAATTGAGCTATAGATATCATGATTGTTACAGTGGGGCTTTATCAATACTATCTTATGTACATTTGTCTGTATGTACGTATTTACATACTTATGAAAATGCCTGCTTGGTAGTTGAACGTTGCACCATCGACCGTTCAGTTATGGAAATTTAAGTGCAAAGCTAGTTCTCTCTTTAATTGGGATCAGCTGATTTTAATTTGTTTTTCATTATATAATTTAATACAAAAAAAATATGACAAGTAGAGAATTGTTATAGGGTCAGATATTTATTTATTTAGCTCATTCATTCAGTTATGTAAAGCATGGCAATTGGACAATTATCGAACATTCGTTAGACACATACATATTCGAATAAGCTTTGATTTTCAATCGGCCTTCTTTTATCATATCATATAGCAGCTGCTAACTCATATTGACTATTCGACATCAGCTGCTGTACTTTTGCGCCAACAACACGTTTCCCAGCTAAATCACATGTATTTCGCCGAAACGACGACGACCACCACTGTAAACAAAAAATCAGCCGTTTTCAATATGGACGCCAGAAATTAACGCGTCACTTCATTTCCAGTCGGTTTGCATGCCAATTGCTCGCCCTCGCTCTCGCTCTCACTCGCTGGAAGACAAGAATGTTGGCGCGGTGATTGGAAGTGACGTGCCTGGTGGCTCGCCTGAGAGAGGTATGCGGCAAATGTACTCACATACATACATATGTATATGTATGAGAACACAACTCATCATCTGTTATTTTTGTATTGCGTTTGCTTTGAGGTCTTTTCGTGACGATCCGCGTTTGGTTGTTCTTTTTTCTTTTTCTGCGCCGCCTTGTTCCACGCAAACAGAATTTTCATTTTCAATTTTACAACTATGCACTCGCATGTATGCATGTATGTATGTAGATACATATATTAGGATTTAATGTAGCTATTTTCTACCCCCAATGAATAAAAAAAAAAATACAATAAAAAAAAACCAACAGACTTATTCCAATAGCATACCCATATGCCATAGCCAAGCATGTATGTGTGTGTGTGTGAAAAGTGGCCTCAAATTGGTGTATATGTGTGGGTCATATTCTCCGCTCTTTGTCGCACCAAAGGCGAACAGATGTTTTTCACCGCTTTGCTTTCGCTACTACAAAAAAGGTGACTGACGGTACAGAAGGCACATTTAGATACTTATTTACTTGTACATTTGAGAATACATACATATATTTACATACGTATATATAGCATATGTAGTAGAGGGTATGTCTGTACATATGATTTTAATGGTTGCTTGAATGAACGAGAAAAAAAAACGACCAGACGCACACACATATTAGAAAAATCAATAATCTATGTGGCTAAGGTACAATTAGAAAAAAAAAAAATCAAAATGCAATACTAATAACAATTCTGAAAAACAAGTGTTTTTACGAAGTTTATAATTTCCTGTGAACTTACTGTAGTTCCTCGTCCAATTCCTCTGTGCTGTTGTATTCGGCGCTTTCCAAAATGAGTTCCTCTGTCTTGATAGCAACGGGTACAGACATTTTTGTGGAACGAAATGTTTGAAATTTTTGTGCGAACTGCTTCAGCGATTATGTTTCTTTTCACCTTTTTATTTTGATATTTTTCTTTTATTTATTTTTAAACACACACTACAAAACACTTTTTGCAAATATGTATTGCAATTTCGCAAATAGACACGTGTTTTAAAAATATTCACCAATATCTTCTTTATATGTATGTATTTTTACACACAACACAGCACAGATGTACATATGTATTTGCAATTGAAATTGTCTGGCTGAACGATATTGCCGATTCTTTTCGGCGCCTTTTCTCACACCACTTTATTTCCACTGCAAACCTGAATTTCAAATTCGTATTTGTTTTTACTCAGCAATATTAACTTAGTTTTTGCGCTGTAGCTAGATAATTGATAATTGCTAGTGGGACTACTTTAACTTTGTGATTTTTAGTCGTTTTGCAAAATGCAATATCAAAGAAAACGTCAAATATAAAGCGCGCAATTACACGAACAAATTCTCCGTCATTGACGTTTGTCGTCTTTCGCTGATTTTACCGGACTGGCAGCGGCGTTTCTCTCGACGCTTCTCAGGTCGTCACTGGAAGTCGCCAGAAAAACGAATGACAGCTGGGGATGCCACACTGTACAATGTTTTTACCAGGGTAAAATTTCAATTAAGTTGGCTTTATTTATTTTCTAAGTTCAGGAAATTTATGTTCAACCTTCTCCAAAAACTTCCTCAAAAAAAAAAAAAAACAAAAAAAAAAAAACGAAGCTTTCACTTCATATTAAAACTGGATGAATGCAAGATAAAAGTCAAAAAGGTGTGTTACCTTAGAGTGGAAGACATGAAATAAAAATTTTTTTTTTTTGATTGCGTTCCGTAATTGATAATTTCTTAGCAACAGTTTTAATTATTTATTTGTATTTCACTCATATTGTAGATTTTAGTATTAAAATATTAGTATTCAATTTTGCATCGATATTCATTGATTTTTAGTCGTTCTAAATGAATTAAAAAAAAACAAGTGGGACTTAGAAAAAGTCGATAAAACAGCGTTATTTTTGGTGGGTGTCGTGCATAAGAGTCTTGTAAGCAACTCTCGGTCGCTAGATGATACCGAAGATGCTTGGGAAATGCAAAAGTTAGCATGGCGCGGCGGAAACTATGTACCGCTAGGTGGCCGCACAAGAAGCGCAGAGAACGTATAACGGATAATAACGTTACCAACAGAGAACGTAAATTTACGTTCTCTACTCTATGGATCGTAAATTTTTTTATATCGTATAATAAGAACGTAGCAAAAATCAGAGTGAATATGCATCGTAACGGTGTTTGTACGCTTTCTGACCGTTGCATTTTTTGCAAAGAACGTATATGAATTAGACAACTAATGGGGTTTTCGGCGATAGCCTTTTCATGCGGATTTTTGTTGAACGGGACGTGAAGGGAGGTGAAGCCAAAAAGAACGGGCATAATGAATGTTTTTTATAAATAAGAATGAGGTTGTTGTTGTAACCGCAGAAAGAAATATTCCCCAAGTTGGGTTTCGGCGAATATTGCGGGAATGACTGTCCTTGGCCGTAAAAAAAAAACCAGGCTATCATGGGAACTATTGGATGTTAGTCGCCTCTTCCGATAGGTTTGCCTTACCGCGTATGAATTCTTGAACCCCTAACAAGCAGGGGGTTTCGAAATTAATAGATTTTACCAGTGATCCTCATTTACCTAAAATTTTTTTGTTTGTGGTTTGAAGTAGATACTGCAATACCCAATGTCTGTGCATATGTATGTAAAAGATACATTTATGTATAATTATGCTAACTCTCACTGTCTAAAGAAAGATAAGTACTTGTACATTGGGTCGCACAACTAGTTTATATGAAAATATGGCTGTTTTTATGGATTGCGAAAAATATACAATTAAAAAAGGGGAATCATTCGAATGTGAGCTGGGAGTTGTTCAACTTAATTTAAATTATGGAAAGAGAGAGAAATAACTAGTAGATGCAGTCGAGATGGTTCGGAGCTTAGTGTCAAAAAACTATGATTTTTTTTGGTTTTGTTAAAATTTCATCCAAATTAGTTCAACCAACAGTCGTAATGAAGAAATCAAAGTATTTAGGTGCGTAACTACGGATGAGTGAGAGAGTTTGTGCAAACACAGTAACACTGTCACAATATCTAGATGTGCTCTATGTAAGTAGAGAGCCGAAGGAGGAGGTGTGGTGATGGTAGTGGCGGACAGTTTGCCGCTAGGAGCCCCATGAATTTAACGCAAATAAATTTTTGGTTTCTTTTAAGAAGCTTTATATGTAAATGTAAATTCTCACAAACAACATTATGTGCGGTAATAAAATAAAATTTATAGCCTCTACTGTTGACATTCATTTTACGATCGAAAAAAGCCACACACACACACACACACACGCACACACAAACAAACAAGTGGACTTGCTTGCTGCATACGTTTACGGAGAGAGTAGCCAATTCGAGTGAGTGCGAGCCTATTGCACGTTTGATTGAAAAAATAATAATAATAATAATACTAACAACAAAAAAATAAAAATAAAAAAATCGAAATTATCGTTAGCATCCTTTTAGTCCGAATGGATTTCTCAACAAAATGGCTGCCTATTTGCAATTCTGCTGATTTCGCTAAACTGAACGGAACTCATAATACAATAAATCGCCGCAATGCACGAATAAGACGCTAGCTGGCTCGCTTTCTTCTCCTTTCTTTTACACAATCGGAGGCAATAAAAGTCGAATGAATTCCTAAAAAACAGGCTCTGGTCGAAAGGAAAGACAACCGTTTATTCAATAACGATTCAGAGAAAACAAACAAATAAAAAAACGCATGAAAAAAAACGTTTTGTAATTTCCATAATATTAGCATTTCGATTCATCTACTCACGAATTGGAAAGTACACAAAAGTAAATTCGTATATATAAAGGGTTTTCCAATAGGAATGATATGATTTCTAAGTGTCGTTTTGGCCATTTTTAATATATATATATATATATATATATATATATATATATATATATATATATTATGTATTTTTTTCTTTCATTGTATTCAGTAATGTTTATAATTTCATCCATGGACCATCATAAAAGTCGTGAATTTTGATGATTTTGCCTTGGAACAACTTGAAAACGATAGCGATTTTTTAGGAAAATTATTTTCTCCGATGAGACTCACTTTCATCTGAGTGGTGCGGTAAATAAACAAAACTATCGATTCTGGTGCGAAGAAATTCCACAAATGATTCATGAACAACCATTACATTCACTTAAATTGACTGTTTGGTGTGGTTTTTGGTCCGTACTTCTTTCGAAATGAAGCTGGTAGCACCGTTACTGTCAATGGAGAGCGGTATAGATCGATGATAACCAACTTTTTATGGCCACAATTGGAAGAAGTTGATCTTAACAACATCTGGTTCCAACAAGACGGGGCTACATGTCACACAGCACGTGCAAAAATCGAATTATTGCGAGAAAGGTTTGAAGATTCGATAATTTCAAGAAATTGTGACATTGAATGACCTCCAAGAAGTTGTGATTTAACACCGTTAGACTACTTCTTCGTGGGGTTATTTGAAGTCGTTGGTCTTTAGCAATAAGCCAGACTCTCATCAAGCTCTAAAAGTCAATATTGAACGTGCTATTCATGGCATACGATGTGATTTAGTGGAAAAAGTGCTCAAAAATTGAGATAATCGAATTCGTTCTTGCAAAAGAAGTCGTGGAGGGCATATGAATGGTGTTATATTCAAGACTTATTTGTATCGATTGTACTTCACATTAAATAAAATAAATTTGATTTTCCTTAATTTTTTTTTTTAAAGAAATCAAATCACTCTTATTGGAAAACCCTATATTTATATATATTTTGTTGTTTTGATAATATGTATGTATTTGTAATCATAAAATTTCACGTGAATCTTTGGTTTGGTTCTTAATTTCACAAATTATTGCTTCAAAACTCCTTTAAGTTTTCATAAAAAGCTCATAAGTACCTATAAAAAAAGGTAATAAAAAAAAAATTACAGGTGAAAGACAAAAATAAAGAAGAAATAATGACGAAATTATTTGAAAAAACTATGCCTCGCAATTTTGAGGTAGACTTTGTATTTTTCTTCGTATTTGAAATATGAGAGAACGAATCTTCAAAGCATAGCTTTTTAAAAATGCAAAAAAAAAATATTCCGAAGAAAAAATAAATTATGGGAAGGCCTTTACATATTTTTCTAGGATAAGCAAATTACTTCACCAATTCCTTAAAGGCCATGCTTCTAATAATTATCCAAACATTTTTTTATATTCTTTCACTAACCAAAATGGGTTCACAAAATAACACAAACAGAAATGTCGAAAATATCAAAATATCGCAATTTTTTAAATTCATTCCAACTTTTCTTTGGTAAAATTACGTAAGAGATTGCGCTTTTTCTCACCGCTGGATACTTACTTACGAAATTTCACACAGCGGTTAACCGAAACTTGCCTTTTTCCTTAATGCCAATATGTTACGTACATATATACTTATATGTAGAGTATGTTGTATTTGTGGATTCGTTGATGGAATGGGCTCATTTTTTTACCAGCAAATAGCAATAATAATAAAAGTAACGATACCAGCAATAAAGATGATTTGAGTGTCAGCGCTGAGTTCTGTGTTTTTTGCGTATCTCTGAGTTAGCATACCGTTATTGAAGCTGCCAGCCAGCCACCCTCAGCACACAGCAGACCAACCCCATATTTATTATTTACATTGCATTATATGTGTGTATGCATATACGAGTATGTGTGTATACTTTATGTAGGTACGAGATATATTTACATACATATGTATGTATGAATTTACTTGCGCATTTGAGGCTGAATGCAAGTCGAAATTCATAAATTTTGCTTAAGGAAAGGCATCAAGAGCGGATGAAGCTTGTGTGTTGGTAAGTTGATGATGTGTAGATATGTAAATATATTCATTTGACTATAAAGTTGGATATAAAAGTAAAAATATTTGTTAGCGTGTAACCGTAATAAAATGAAATACATCTCAGCTTCTTCTTCTTCTGCATCTGTACAATCGCTTTTTCTGCGTAAATGAGTTTATTCAAATATCCAAATACACTTGAAAGTGCTCTTTATATGTATGTATGTAACTACACGCTAATCACGCGAAAGTTTTTTTTTACAAAGGGACAACACAAATGGCCACACTGTGTTTACTGATAAGTCTTCCAGACTCTCCGAGCGCAGACCAATCAATTTCTTTTCGACATTTTTGCTTTATTTACCATTCGCATGGACAACTTACCTTCATCCACAGCTCTACTGTGAGGGTTTTTTTCTATTAACGAGTTCATAAACATTCAATTTTTATTTTGTATTTTATTTTTTATCAAGTTTATTACATACATACATATATAACAACTCTCCGATGCAATCTTATATTCTCTAGAATTACTCGGTTTTGGGAAGGTCTAAAACTTAAAGAATTGGTCATTAAATCTAGTATTTCCCATTTAATTTCTAAGTAAGATTGGTTGGTTAGGTTAGAGTAGCTACAAGGGTAAGTACATCGGTAGATGATAAAGAGAGATTTCGAATGAGTATTCGTTTTCTGCTCATCATCATTTTTACAGCGTCAGCAAAATCTTCTGTAAGGAGCTTCCAGTTTATGTGAGTGCCATCCTATTAGACTGTAGCATGCCATAGCCCCTAGTACCTTTAAGTTATCCTCTCTTTTTAAGCAGTGAAGTTTTTCTATTCCATATTGGCCAATTTTGCGTAGATTTTCGGCAAGTTGTTGTCTGATCTTACCTTAAAACTACCTGTTCAGTGGTGTCCTGATTGTGTCTCGTCTCGTAAGTCTCTCTGCTTTACCGTTTCACTTCTCTGATCATGTAAGAGAGAGAGGCAGATAGGCGACATTCCAACACCATTTTGAAGTTTATTGTCAGCGAAGTAAGTGCCTTTATTACGTCCGACATTCGCTAATGATGAAGATATCCATATCTTCAAGGTCGTGATCAACTTGATTTGTTGCCATCAAAATAACAGAAATCTCCACCTGAAAAGCCCTACAATTATCCGATGTTCTGAATTAGAGTACTAGTCACTCTCAATTACGAAAGAGTCTAAAATGACGTCACCAACTGTTGAAATGCCGTCAACGTCTAATGATGTTACACTGTTCGCCACCATTTCCAATGAAAAACCGAATTTTTTGTCTGAAAATTCAAACTGTGTTGTTAAATTCCACAATCGGTGTCTCAAGATTTGAAAGAGATACCTCTGCCGATGATATAAAGAATTACATTTCATAGGAAATTAAAGCTGACAAATTAGTTATTAGAAAATTTAATTTAATACATATGAGTGGAATATTTCTTCCTTCAAAATTGATATCAATTTAGAACATATTGAAGCGATGTAAGTTCCTTTCGGCTTCTGGCACTTTCGTTTGTGAATTCGAAATTCCGCCTAAAGGATATGCTTCAAAAAACTAAACCTCAAACCAGCTGTGAGTCTTCACTTTCAAAAATTTGGAGATTTGAATATTTGAATACTAAATTAAGTAACTCATACCTTAAAAAATCTGAACGAAACTATGACGTCATTTCTTTTACTGAAAGTTGGCTTAAACCTGATATTTTTAACTCAGAGATTTTTCAAAGCTTTCAAATTTTTGGCAAAGACCGTGAAAACAGAATCGGTAGTGCTGTAGACTCATCTATTCCATCTGAGAAGGGTAGCAATTTCAGAATCTGTTAAATTTAAATATATTCTAATACAAGTTGGAAGAGATTATACTTATTTAGTTCTCTGTTATATTGCTCATCAATCTTATCTGTCTGTATATCTGCAACAAATCTCTCTCTCTTAAAATCTATTAACATAATGATGAAAGACACTGATTCGGTGATTCGGTGTTTGTTTTAGGCGATTTTAATCTTCCGGTAGTAGACGCTGACATTTTACCTCATTCATCAAGAGTCATATAATGAAATACTAGAAGAGATGACTGATATCAGCCTAAATCAAGTATTAGTAGAAAGAAGCATTCTTCTAGTTACGTCAGAGGACATTTGCCACCCTGCTCTTGCTGTTTCGTAGTTTCGTAAGCTATTATAGGTGATCGGATTTCAATAACTGAAAAGATCGATTCAAATATTCATTTCGATTTCTCGAAAGTTAAATTTAAAGCTCTCAATAAAGCATTGCTTAATTACAGTGGACTTTATACAATGAAGAGATCGATCAAAGCGTTGAAAATTTAAAATTTTTGCTTATGAAAAACCTACTCAATCATGCTACGCTAAAGATAAGTCCCCCCTCCTCAAACTTTCCTCTAAAGTTTCGATCCATTTCTGTACGGAGCTCTTCGTTTTGCAGGCGGCTACTACTATCAACTGTATATAGATCCTGTTATAAATTCTTCAGGCCCAATATCTTGCCAATATTTTTTTTTCGTGAATAGTGGGCATTGGTAGCCTTGTTGTGCCTTTGAACTTGTTCTTCTTTAAGTTCAATCTTTTGTTCAGGTCTAAATGAAATGTTTTAGTCATCGGACGGGAAGGCCAGTTGAGACTCTTCGAAAAGTTTCCTGCATAAAATCGCAGGTTCTGAGGACTTGCTCCTCCTTATGTAATAACTATATCATCGAAATGGGCAATGACTCTGCAACATGTATAACATCTTTCAGTTCATAATGAGGTTCAATAACAATGGTGGCAGAATTTCTGTCTGAGCAGTGTCTCTACTTACATATCTGGGTACTTGGTATTTTTATTTAATTAATTAAAAGCTGAGTTGATGAAAGTCACGTCTATAAGACAATTTTCAATGAAGCTTACTTTCTTTTTTAAAACTATTTTAACTTTAAGGAGACCCAATCTTGACGAACCTCCCAGAACTGTCACTCTCCCTATTGAAAACCACCGCGTCTACAGCCTGAAACTATGCACCATCTCAATTTATTGCCTCAAAAAAACCATATACTTGTACATTTTCAAATTACATACTCGTACATACTTGTATATATATATACTTTTGATTACTGTGGGCAATGGTGGGAGATGCTCGTCCGAATTGGTTGGGGTCTTTCAGCTGCTCCCGAAAATCAGTCTTACTTTTTTGACCTCCGAACTTCTTTGGCTCTAGTATTATGTGTAAATACAATCTGCATTTGTATATTCAAAAAAAAAGACTCACAAATACACACCAACACTTACCGCCCGGCACATAGTGAGACTTTTTCCAAATCACAATCATCAATCATTGCTGGAAATCAACGAATTACACACCTTTTGACCACACAATGGCAACGTCACGACATAAAGCGAAGCGTTGAATATGAAAATGAAGCATATAACGGCACTTAGTTGATGACCACTTGTGGGCCAGCCACTTACTCAACTATCCCACCATTTGATGTATGCGTAATTCAAATTCTATTTTTGAATGGAAGATGCGAGATAAACTGCAGAAAATATGATCTCCCCCAACCCACATTTGAGCAACAACAAAGCCACAAACACACTTCCGCCTGCCCCTGTATGCATGGCTATTTATTTGTCTTTGTATAGGTGTTTATGTATGTAAATATTCTCGATGCCATGCAGATTCATTGTGTGTCTGCCATTTTTTGGTTGCCGTTTTGTGAACCAGATGAAAAATGAGGTTTGTTTTGAGTAGCAAAAAAACAGGCGGATGATCAAGCCAGACGCGAGAGTTTGCCTTGCACTCCATGGTGGACGACAATTGCTCCATCATCCATCATGACACCATGTGTGCGTGGAGGAAGGGGTATAACTCAGCAAATAACAGAGGCGAAAAGTGGTGCGAGATAAGTGGCTTAGCTTTGAATTTATTATGCAAGCTCATGCCTGCTGTGCACATGCTAACATCCCAGTGGGAAATTATGACAAATGTAAACACGGGGAGCGAGCCGTTTTGGCAACTTAGACCAACATATATATATACATTGAATGTGATTTGCATTGCGCTGCCATACAAATTGATATGTACGAGTATATATGTATAAGTGTATATATAATGTATGTATGTAGCTAAGTGAAGGGGGAAGAGGCTAAAATACAATAAAATAGGAGAAGAACTTCTAACCATCGGCAGCTCATGCAGTAACTAGTATCTGAACTTAGTTTTGGGATACGAGAAATCTTCCGCCGACCAGCACGCCCGCAAGAGGGCTATCGCTAAAGAATAGGGCTTAAACTAGGCAAAGGCACTAATATTAACTTGATCAAGCTGGGAGCCCTTCACTTAACTAAGCAGGCAGCACTCGTAATCTTCCAACAAAAACAGTGGCGGAACCAACTAACATATAAAAGCACACAATCCTTTATTAGCTTTGACTTGGCGCCAGGAACTGGCATTGAAACGTATGGATCTCGAGGAAGCCATAAACTAGATGCATCTCTCGTAACCCGTTCACAGAATATACTTTCTGCTTAATCACTGCGGTGTGTTTCAGTGCGAGACCTCTGCTATAATGAAGACAGCTAAACTCGCAAGTCATTCAGGAAAAGTAATTTTTATTTTCAATTACAGTTAAGCAACAATAAACGCTGTAGGACCGATAACTATAAATTCGAAAAATACGCTAGATTATCTCAGATCTGTTTAGGATAAGAGCAGAACAGAACGGACTCTTACTCTCTCATTTAAATTTCTGGTCACTGGGACATGGAAGGAACTTGTTAGCTAAATGATTTTTAAAGATAAGCCACGCTGTGGCGGGAACCGAATTTGACTTTATCGCAAACCCAAACAGACTTGACCGAGAAGGTAGCACAGCTTATACTAAAGGGTGGTCCATTTCGAGATTCCCTACATTTTTAAAGAAAAACACAGAAAATTCAAATTTACTGGAGTTAGAGTATCTCTTTCAAATGTTGACCGCGACTAGGTCTCAGATGGTCCATCCATTGAGTCCAACTTTCGATGACTCGTTCGAGCATTTCAACTGGTAACTGGCGAATGACATGCGTGATGTTTTGCTCCAAGGCGTGAATCGAAGCGGGATTGTCCGCATAGATTTTAGACTTTACAAATCTCCACAGGAATAAGTCTAACGGTATGATATCACACGATCTTGATGGTCAATCAATAAATATGTCGGAAGTGGCGCCGTCTTATTGAAACAACGGAGATCACAAGCTTCAATTTTAGGCATCACATAGTCTTTTATCATGGCACGATAATGGTCGCTTTGACGGTTACGTTCTAACCGGCATCATTTTTGAAGAAATATGAACTTATGATTAAACCGGCCCACAAACCACACCAAACCATTTTTTTCTGGATGAAATGGCAACTATTGAATCTCTTCAGGTTGCTCTTCGTTCCAAATGCGACAATTTTGCTTGTTTACATAACCATTGAGCCAGAAATGGGCGTCATCGCTGAACAAAATTTGGCTGGAAAACGTCGGATCTTCTTGGAACTTTTCATGAGCCCATAGAGCGAAGCAATATCGCTTGGGAAGGTTGAGCGGTTTCAGTTCTTGCAAAAGCTGTATTATGTACGCTTGTACGCTTTCAATTTAAGATCTCGACGTAAAATGCGCCAAGTCGTTCCGAGTTGCTGCGAACGGCGCCGAATCGACTCTCCACCGTCTTCGTGGACCTCCACTCTCAGCTACGGCCGCTATGTTTTCTTCACTACATGCTGTACGTGGTCTATTCGGACGAATATTATCCTATAATGAATTCTAGGTCTCAAGATCGGTGATGGTGTTGCGAATAGTACGCTCAGTAGACTGATTATGTTGACCATAAGTTCAGCGAAGCGCGCGAAACACATTCCTTACAGAACGTGAATTTTCGTAAAAATTTTGAATGATTCGTAAACTTTGTTCAGGCGTAAGTCTTTTCATGATGAAATGCCAAACTATACTGAACAAAAATAACATGACGGCTTGACACGACTCAGGCGAGATCTGTCAAAAAAAAGCTATTGAAAAAAGTACCTCTACTTGGATCACCCTTTACATTAAAAGAGAGGAGATCGCGATGCACGATAAGACAACGTGATAAAAGATTAAAATCTGCTTTTAGAAGTTTTTGCCGAAGCTGTTAGAATGATGATTTGGCGGAATGCAATTCCCAACTACTAACTGATTGTCCTGCACTGGGAAAGAAGAGTTCGCAGTTCCGAATTTCCATTTTCTTGGTGGTATTTTGCCGGTGATATCAAGGCAATCAAACTATTGAGATTTATTGGAGAATCCAGGTAAATGAATAGCGATCAGATGAGCCTATACCACACCAAGCGAGCCGTTATCCACACTTCGGCAACCATCTCAATCTATCCACTTAAGCCGTATCGTCAAGTAAACCGTAATAAACTAGGTAAGCTCGATTTTGCATCCATGCCATTTTATGTTTGATGCTTATCTGTCTTTATACTAAATATTTTCACTAATTTTGTTTGATTTCCTCTCTTTATTGCTCTAATCATTGAGTCAACCGAGAGGTAAGGCGTAAAAAGTCCCTTTGTTGGAATGTAGTCAGACTATATTTGGTTCTTAATCACAGAAGCTCAATTTGAATGGATTCAAATATTCAAATATTTTATTTTCATTTGCTTAATAATCAATAAAGTTCAGATTTGCATCAAAATTTTAACCTAAAAATACTTAAGAGAAAATGTTGGTATGTAACTCATACGTCGCGACGCACCCAATTTATATGGTATGACATGAGAGGCTCCAGCTATTTGGATAATTGAATTTATTTCGAAATTTTTTTTTGTATTAACGCCCAAATAAATATCTTTAAATACTTTCAAAAGAATGCTAAGCTTCCTCTTTGCCTGGTCACATGCGTGTGCGTGCGTGCGTACTGGGATGTGAGAGGGGGAGAATTTAATAAAAAAATACGCGTTCATTTAAAATCAAACAATCAAAGTCAATCAAAACTCAAATTAGTTCTGGTATTTTGACTTTTTCTAATCAACGTTTTTCAGTTGTGTCTCATTTTGCAATCAGAGAAAGAAGAAAGCAAATACCGGCGACGGCTTTATGAACATCCACACATACGTCTACGTGCTTATACATACATATCTACACATACTTGTCGCATACATTTGTAATTTTGAACGTAAATTGGACATTGCCAAATGCCAAAGGTGTGTTCTGTCCAAGATAACAGCGCACACACAGCCACACAGCGTTTGCCAATGACATACATGTAAATATGTACATACAATATACCTAATCTCCTGCAACCCTGCCCAATTACCAGCGCCCGCAATAGGCGATTTACTTCTGAACACCCTTAAAACTTTACAACACAACTACTTTGGCCTAAAGTCACACATATGCATATACATGTGTGTTGCAGAGCGCAGCATCTTCGCGTTATTCAGTTCATTGCCAATGCTTGTCGCCTCTGATGTCCACTGAAGCAGAAGCAGAAGCAGCAAAAACAGCAACCCACACGAGCTCAGACATTTTGTGTATTTTTTAAGGTTAAATTTAAAATTACACTTTCTTGCAACTTTTTCGGTTTTGTACATAAAAACACAAATATATTTATATATGTACACTTATACACATATATGTATGTATATATACTCGTGAATACGCGCGCTTTCTTATGTACAAATTATATTTATATAGAGACTTGATTCATGTCATGAGCTACATGTATGGATGTGTGTGTATGTGTTAAGTGTGTGTTTGTGTGTGTGCGCGTGTGTGTTGGTTGTAAAGTAAAAAGTAATGACCAGACGACTTTCTCCAATTCTTTAACCATTCAAAGAAAAAAAAAATTTAACTTTCATTCTCATTTGGAATTCTTTTGATTCTTTTCGTTCACCTTTTTTCCCCTCCCTACTCCGCCGTTCACTCACTGCCTTCGTTTTATTTGGCTTTTTATCGCAATCAAATTGGAAATAAAACATTTCAAGTTGATTTTTATTTTAGCAAATTGCTAACTGTACACACACACACACACACTTACCCATACATGTATGCGTATAAACTATATATATATATATATAGAGTGTAATATATATGTACATGGGTTTACTCTAAATGAAATTTTTTCAGATTTACAGTTATTCTGTTATTTTTCAATTCCAAAAAATTCGTTTGCAATGCCTCCTTCTTCTTTCTGCTTCTCCAGGACAGGCACAGGCCCAAAATCTTACATTAGATCTGAATAAATGCATTTCTCCAATCAATATATTATTTCTTAAAAATGAAACAAATGGAAAATCCTCTTGCTTCGTTGAATAAAAGGCAAAAACAGTATTATATGCCCAGTAGACTCTGGGTTTGAAATTAAAATAGCTCAACAGCAATACGAGTATTCAATTTCAAAGAACTGGAAGAGTAACGTAAAAACTAAAATATTTCAAAAATCCTACAAAAAACTCTGTTACCAAGTTGGTAAAAATACGAGCCTCTCATGACTTCTGGACACCTGTAATGAAAAACTTGCATTCTGTATTTGTTTTTCGGCTCCTCAACTACTCGATGATCGATTCAGAACGAATTTTTGCACTGAACTTTTTGGGGAATAAGGCGTGTGCCTAGTTTCCGCTCAAGCTAACAATCAAAATGCGATCAATTGAATATTTCAACACTTTCAACAGCATTTTCATGTATCACAAAAACGATTTCGAAGAATTATATGAACTCATGAACTTGCCGTATTGAAAGGACACAGAAATTCGCCGTGGTTTATATATGATAAGATGTCCCAGAACTACTTCAATCATCGTTCTAGTTCCACGCCGCGTTATACACTTGTTGGTTTATATGTATCATCAATGCTCCTTAAGTAACTGTCGAAGAACGGCTGGAGGAAAGTAGTTCATGTACAGCTATGTATATATATACATAGCATATCAGTGGCGGATCCAGAATTTCCAGAAAATATTCAATTTTTTTGGAGAATAATCGTTCGAATTTAAGATTTACATTGCTTCCGAAAGGGGGGATACGATACCCGAGAACCCCACCCGTGGATCCGCCACTGTAGCATATGTATGTATGTGGTAATAATAATCTTCACACTCGTAACACCGATAAAAGGCGCATGCAAAATGCTCAAAAACATATGTACATATGTATATACCTATGTAAGTACACACCCACACTACCATGTAATATATTGAAAGCCATTTTCGCTTTGGTTTTGAAGACAATTTCTCTTTTCCAAGCCATTTCATATTCAAAACGATGAAATTCAGAAAAATTTCTTCGTGAAAGATTTCGGCAAAATCATATCCAAATCATATCCCTACACATGCATAACTACATATGTACATATATACAAATGTACATACATACGTATATACGAGTAAATTGCTACAATGGTGAATTGCCGTCTGCAAAGGATTCTTTTTGCTTCACAAAAGACAGTTACATATCGTCGGACAAACCCCAAAGTGTCAAAAAAGTTTTCCTCACACCCAATTCTTTTGTATTTCTTCCCATTTTCTAATGTCCCGTGGGGATACAAATACCTACAATGTTTCAATGACCAAAGGATGTGTGACTCGATTGTGTGTGAGAGAGAGAGTGTGTGTGTGTATGTATGTATCTGCTTTTTCATATGCCAAAATTACAACACGCTTTTGAACGCTTCAGTTGTTTCGAGTCTACCGACTTCCAGAGAGGATGGATTCGTTTTTTACCGTTACAAGTATAAATGGTTAGTAAGGACTTTTTAATGCTGTGTTGTGCGTCTGGTATTGAAAATGCATAAAAATCCCATTTAGTATGTATTAGAGAGGTAGTCATGTGTAGGTGGGTGTATGAGTGGTTGAGTGCATATGTGTGAGTGTTGGATTTCGATGTGTTTGGTTTTTTGATAAATTTTGTAGAAAAATTTGCCAAAATTGGTGTTTGGGGAATTTTTTTTTGATTTATGTTAATTCTATTGTTGTTGTTGTAATGCTTTGGGCCAAACATGCCTTGTGATGTACATACATACCTATGTACATATGTATAATAGATTTGTGGTGGTTGCTATGAACGAAATGACATTTTTGCTCTTATTTTCTAACGATCATTTTGAATTTTCAAAGCTGAATTTTTAAAAAAAATTTTCTTTTATTTTTTATTTTTTATCAATAAAAATAATGATGACAAAGAAATAGACAAAATTGACTGAAATGTGTATCACTCAGTATTTTTTTTAGTGATTTTCTCGAACGTTTAGCTTTGTTTTCGGATTTTCATACAATAACAAATACAAAAAGCATTAAATGGTTTACCTCTAATTGCAGTTTAATGGTTATCTGAGTCAGAAAAATATATATTCTAACTCAGATGTCGTTTTGAAAGGATTATTGTGGTGAATTATGAGCAGTTGTAATGGGATCTAACGCCTAACGATCTCAACTTCTCGAAGTTAACTCGCTAATAAATCTCAAAGACCATTTATTTTTTAAGCTAATTTGATTTAATGGGCTTTGCGAACGCAATCGAATTTATTTAGCTTTATTTCACTTGATTTGGTTTTGTTTTATTTGCGACGTTGCCACATTTATAGCTCGTTCTGATTCAGCGAGTGACAAAAATTGCCGTTTTAATGGTGATTTATGAATGGATTGAGAGGAAATATGGAATTGGCTACGCGTTAAAAAATTACATTTATTTAGATAGATGTGATTGTGTATGTATGTTTGTGTGTTGCAGGCCCGTTCCGCATGTTATGCCATTGTAATCTGCGAAGAAACGTGGCATAATTATGATGCAGTGCGTTATCCTTTGATGTCGAATCGAAGGTAGTTTAGACTCCTCGCAAATATTTATGGCCTGGAATATAAATATGAAATTACTTTTTGCAAAAATCTATATTAAATATTTATTTATAAAAATTCACAAATAAAATAATTGAAATTGAAGTGATTTGACTTCTGAACCAAATCGGAAGACTTTTACAAAATTGCGGCTAAAAGCGTGCTAAAATGCATAAAATTCATAAATTAAGCAAAAGCCTTCTACTAAATTTCCCTCAACGCCAAAGAGTGATCATCTCTCATCTTTTTGCGGGTGTTGACCATTCAATAATTTCTTAATATAACAGATTTTTTTAGCTTTTAATAGAAAAATAATTGAAAAGAGAAATGTTCATTGTGTCATACCATCGACGGTTTTCGCTTTGCTAGTACAGTTGAAAATGTCCCTCAGCGCAGTAAAGTTCCATCTGCCATCGACGAAATTGTTCATCCTCGATAGGAGAACTTTTATCCTCTCATTCCTTATTGAAAATTGCTGTTACCTTAACGCAGCTATGCAAGATTTTCCCTTCCACGGCTTTTTAGTCCCAGCTTTAGGCCTTTATCTGCATAGAAACGCAGTTACTTATAGGCATACCGCTAGAAGAAGAAGAAAGAAAACATAGCGTTTCAATTAGCATCCCTGAAATTTGAAAACCTTTACGAGCAGCAGTTTATTAGCACACCTCTCACGTTTTCACTTCGTGGGGTGCGAGACACCACCCCTCCCCTGCAACATGAACTTACCTTGTATCCTCAAATTTAAGTGAATACATTTTTCTTACAGATGAAGAATTGCCAACTATACTTATATACATACATACATACATACTTACATCTTCCCAATTCAATTTATTTGTTTATGCTTGTATGTATGTAGAGCTATCGTTGTTATAAAATATATATATACTTTTTTTTGATACGAACAATTTTATGAGTTTTATGTATCTGTTAGTGGATATTCGCCATGTACATATGTATGTGTTAGAATGAAAAATCAGCTTTTCCTGCAGCATTGTTTGGCATAACAATAAGCTGTCTCTAAATAAATATATGTATAGATATGTACATATGGTCTTTCTGTATATATAAATTTGTACAAAAAGTAAGAAATTGAACTTCGCAATGAAAGGTTGCAGAAAAAGAGGTTTTCGAAACTAGTTTTGATATATTTTTGTATATCACCAAACTCAAAAAATATCGTTTGCGGTCATATTATACTTGTACAATGGTCACAAATTCATCACGAATGTGATCAATATTGACTCTAAATTTAAGCTCGAACAATGTTTACCTCGGTTTGAATCAACTTTTCAACCAAATTGTTTTTAAACATTTTCAGAATGCTAAAACAAATTTGGTTTTTTATTTAACAATCCAATATTATCACCATCTCGGCAGGGAATGTCAAGTCCTCCGAGTGTATTTCTGTGACATGAAATAAAGCTCCTAATAAAAATCCATCGGCACTTCCACTCATGGAAAGCACCAAAAGCTACTTTGTTAAAGGATTTACTTGCGAAAAAAATCTTGAAAAAGCCCAAATATCTCTATATTTTTCGAATATTTGGATTATTATTTTAAAAATTATAATCTTATATTAATGTGGAAACAAAGGGTTTCTTAAAAAAAAGAAGCCAAAAAAGAAGCCAAAGACAGTTTTGTTTAAAAAACGATTTACACCAATAACAACATTTATTATATTCTTATTTACATAAAAACTTTCTTTGGCGAAATTTTGGCAAATGAGGTGGGACAGGACAATCACGTTGCATCCCCATCAGTATTCAGTCATCGTATGCTGATCGCATCGATGGAGGGACCACTCCTCAATAGTTTCTAGGTCCTGGTGAAACCAATTCCCTTGTTACGCTACGCTATATGAACCAAGAATCTCTAGAAACTGGACATATTACGACCTGAGTTTTTGAAATTATCCAGTGTGTAGTTACTTTTCTCGGAGTAGTAAGTAGTTACTTGTCATGTGATTTCCCACAAAGCTTTTTGTAAAATCAGAACACGAATTACACCCAAATAGTTTCGAACTGGTTGTTGAACTTGAGAAATCATTAGCGCTTATCAATATACTTATTTGTGGGCCATCAAAAACAACCGCTTTTATATTTTCCATATTTGGACTTGGACTTTTCTTCTTTCATAGAGTAAACATTGCCCATTTTTATCTAACTCCTGTGCAAATTGTAATATTAAACCCAACTGGATGTGCAAAGGCGACAATAATATTCTATATTTTGTAACAAAAGGTGATTTTCTTACATTCTGCTTTCTCATTTGCAACAACTCATAGACAATAAAATTATTGGTATTCAATGTATCAATTTTGTGGTCCTAATAGCAAGTTTTGATGAGGCTATAATCGCGTAAGCAGGTGCCCACACCAAAGAATAAGAAGAATAGCAAGTTAACCATGCTTTGGTCAAGATCCTTTATAAAATCGTTTAATTCAACATGGGTAAAAGGTTTTGGTTCTATTGACGCTATATCTTCGGTATCACATTGCTGTAGACATTTCATTATAACTTTTTTCAAAGGATGGTTCACGGTTCAGAGCAAAATATTTGATTACGGTCCTTTACCCTATCGCAAGTCTGGATAAACCATTTTTTTTAACATTAACACTAAGAAAATCCACAAAGCGTAAGTAAGAGACGTCGAACTGATTTCTTTATTCTCTCCTTTACATAGGCACTACGAACCGCATGCGGCTTCTTTTCCCACCAAACCATCCACGGCTTGTTTTCATCTACAACTTGCGACATAAGGCACAAAAACGGCCTGTTTACGTTTCTTTCAGTTTGTTGACTGTGTATTCCCCTTAAATGTAGCAAAACACTTTTGGATCATGGAGACAACTTCTTCGCGATAGAGACATAATATCAAAATCGATTTATTTACCGAAAGATACTAATAAAACTTGAAACTGTGCTCCCGAAAGTACTAACTACAGCAAGGAATAAAAATATTTTTTCAAGCGATACCTAACACAAAATCCTTAGAATAGAGTTCTGTAAGAAATTTTATTTTATTTGTTGCAGTATGTAATGTAAAAAAAAAATTTTCGATTAAAAAATGAAAATATACTCAATTTGAAAAAAAAAAAATCGAAAAAAGTTAACTGCCGATGCCCAGAAATTCAAAGACTTTAAAAAAACAAGCTCAAACATTAAAAAAACTTCCAACTTTTTTCTACCGAGGCGTGAATACTTTTTGCTGCTTCTCTGAGAAACAAGCAGTTAGTTATAGTCATTTACACATGTTCAATATCAAAAATATATATGTGTGTATAATTAATGTATTTAGTTCGAATGTTAAAGTTTGTCACAAACAACAACAACAACAACAACAACAGCAGCAACAGCAAGATATTTATAAGCAATTATCTGAATTATCCATGTTTTCTATTTTGTAAATGACGATGGACCTTGTAATCGCATAAATTGAAATTGCTCACATTCAAATACCAATACAAATGAAGTGAAAGCAATCGAATATAGATTTATACAAAAAAAAAGAAAAACATACCGACAACATACATACTTACACACGCTTAAGCTTAAATAAGCAAGCAAACACGCTACATTTGTATGTGTATGTATGTATGTGTGTATGTACGACTATGTTACTTATCTACAAATTTATAGAATAATATGCATTAGCGAATGTCGTTTTTATAATTTTGTTATTATAGCAGCATATTTGTTTATTTATGATATGAAATGCGTAAAAATTTCCAAAAAAGGGCGATGCGTGCAAAAATGGAAAAAATCAAAAAAAAAAAAATGAAAAAGAAAAAACTTATAAAGACGTGCTGTGGAAAATCAAGCGTAAGCAAAAATGTCATTCATGTCAACATCAAATATTTGATGTATCCAGAAATCAAAAGAAGGCGGAGAAGGGGAGTTGAAAGTAAATAATGAAAATTATGTATTTATGTGTGAAATAAAGTAAATAAAATTAATGCATGAAAGTACACTACGGGGGACTGCAGACCAAACTATGGAATTTTTTACTATTTTCATACCAAAATGTTAAAATTTTTCTAAAATTTAACAAAAATGTCTTTATATAATTTCATTTTCGAGGTTAACCGCACGGAAGTTTAAGTGATTTCAATACTGCATGTGAACTTAAATACCGTAAATACGCACAATATTCACATTTGTATAAATATATATGTATATGTATTGTCTAATACACTTAGCAACCCTCTAAACTGCGTAAAAAAGCACTTTCCCCCAAAATTTTTAGTATTTTTTTGTAATTTTTTATTTTTTGTTATTTTTGCCATATTTTTTGCGTGTTTTTTTTATGTCACTCACCCAGTAAAGCTTAACATTTTGTATGAAAACATGAGATAAATAGGAAACCTTTTGACATGAGCTGAATTGTTCAGGACATTTATACAAATGGCAAAATTGGAATTCACAAAATTGTGAACAACTTCATAAATATGTTTATTTTTTGCTTTGTTAGTGAATTTTTACATTTAAAATATCACAAATAACAACGAAAAGCAACCCAGCACCCACCCACCTCTAGGCAATGCGTAGAATCAGTTTGAGGTGAGGTGAGAAGGTTGGTGAGCGGCTTTCACATTTCAAAAATTTCAAATTCGGTTACAATGCGAATTTATTTGTTAGTGTGCGGGTGGTTGACGGAAATAAAGTGTTTTTGTAACAATTTTCTATGGCATTAGAAGGCAGTTTTTATTAGGTTTTTTTTCTTTTTCTTCTGTATGAATAAGCAATCAAAACAATTTTCGGAATTCACATTTTCTAAATAATTCAAATGCACGAATTTCATTTAGGAGTTGGGAAAACAATATCATTTTTATACATTTATTTTATTTTTTATTCTTGTTTAACATATTAACATCTTTAGTGTAAAACTAAATTACAACTAAAATAAGAATCTTTTTGAAAACGAATATAATTTTTCGAATTTTCATATATGTATTATAAATTTTTTCTAATGATTTTTATTTTTTTTTTTCGAAATTGAAATTTTTTTTAATGATTATTATATTTTCTTTGATGCTCAAGTCAAAATATTTTAAATTTCCCACTTATTACCGTTTCCAAAGCGATTTTACCTGCTCACCAGATACGCCAACGTTACTAGAGGAAATGTGAAATCCGAAGCAGTCGCCAGTATTTATAGGTTAGTTCGAATCAGCTGCATGTCGCAAATATGCATTTGTGTGTGTGTGCTTGTGTAATCATTCCAGCCATTTTCCAAAATTCTAAAATTTGAATATGCGCAGCATCTACTACCACTCAGTTGTTTGAAGACGCCATGCACTGAGGCTAAGGCAGTTCTCTGCCCTGTTCCATCCCTTTTATTGCCGCAAATAATGTGAATGATGATGTTTAACCCCTTCAGAGATTTTTTTATGCTTTCCAAATGTTTTTTAGCACTCATTTTGTAGTTCTAAAATAAAAATGGAAGTCTCTCAAATTTGGGGTTGACCTCATAAATTAAAAGTAATTTTTTTTTTTAATAAATTGGGGAGAAAAACAAAACTGAAGCTCACCCTGTGTTGACTTTCTCAATTTCTTGTCTCTGTAACTCTCGAAATGTTCCTGTAAGCAATATATATAAGTTTTTAGAACGAACTGCTAAATATAGAGGTTATGTGAAATTTTAATCCTGACCAGTGTTTGTTAAGGGGTTAGGTGGCTTTCAGAGGTTAAAAAAAAGGAATTTTCACTATTTTTTTATATATAAAATCATATATTTTATTCAAACAATTCGCCATATCAAAGATACATATTTAAGCAGTGTTTTGTGAAATTTTTATTCAAAAATTCAGAAAACCCAGCCATTGGTAGCTCATCTCCCTTGACGTCTCAAAAGAAATGCTCTCGACGTGGACAGTATAACTCATTATTGGTTCATAAAAAACCAAAAGACCAAACATATTTCGTTGGTACATGGACAAATCTCGCTATTGGACGAAGGAAAAGAAAAAAATTAAAATTTGAATTTTTGACAGACTTTGAACAAAAAAAAAAACACATTTTTTGATCAATTTTCGCCATGCATTTTTCTCGAAAAAATTAGTTGTAATAAAAAAAATCCTTCGTTCAATGGCTAGATAATGTTATTACAAAGGTATGTGACAAGTTTGAACAAAATTGCTTTATAACTTTTCGAGAAATCGTGTCTACCGACTTAAAAAATGGGGTTTTGAGATAAACGCGACCTGATGGGCGGAATTTCCAACGGGACAAAAAAATTTGATTTTTTTTATTAATTTCAAATCCATCGAGCCCCTTAAGTTTAAGCTTTTGCATCCCACTTACTCATCTGCTACTCTTTTAACTTTATTCGAAAAAATTTCGAATTTAATTGGTATTTGGATCAGCACAAGACTTAAACTGGGCTAACCCGTTTAAGTGTTTGATTGAGTGTGTGCATTGAGGTGGAGCAAGTGATAAGCTTTTTCTTAACGGTTAATACGACGAATTCTGTTCTCTCACCAACTGCACATCTCAAACTAAATTTCCTACAGGGTGTGTGCGTTTAATAATTTTGCACTGAGTATCAATGACATTTTGTCATTGCTTACATACTTGTTAGATGAAATTACAGCAAGCATAAGTGTGCTATTGCATTGTATTGTAGATTTATTTGAGATGACCATAATTACATCTGTATGAATGTAATTGATCGCCGTTTGCCATAATGCGTGGAGACATTGAAGATTCAAACAAATGCATGCTTGTATTATATTTACAATATTTTTTTAAAATTTATGTTTTTACTCGTAGAGAGTTACTTAAATTCAAATTCAAATTAATTGCACTTGAGTTATAAAAATGGTTTTGGAATTTTTTAAAAACTGAAACTGAGCAAATGATAATTGCATTGCGGGCATAAATGGCTTACTGTGCACGTCAGTAGACACTATAATATGTATGTACATATGTATGTATGTGTATATAGAATATGCATGTGGCACTTGTTCGCCTCACCGCTGAATGCCATTTCTCATTTTGTATTTGTACAAAGAATGCCGTTGCAAATTCTTATGCAAATTCGCTTTGTTGGTTGATTGTTGTTCGCTTTGTCGCACGTCGCATCAAAGTTGCAAGTTCCACAGGCTGCATGCACTCCTACATGCATACATGCATACATACATACATACATACATATGTATATGCCTGTGTACGAAGTTATGGTAATTGGTATGTGAGTGTGTGTGTGCTTGTTTTTTTTTTTGCATGATCTTGAAATTTTCAATTAATTTGCATTGAATGATCGCTTGCTTGGCGATTGCATTTGCATCTCGGATTTTAAATTACCATTCTCATTCGCATATACAAGTATATATATAAATATATACACATATATATGTACATATGTATGTAATTAAATTTAATTTCAATTATTTCTGATTTGTTTAATTTGCCGCTGAGTTCGACACTCGGTTTGATGGATTTACACAACAGAGCATGGGGATAATGCTAATTATTGCGAAATGGAGGGTGTAATTCCATGTTAGAAGGTTACCAGCCATTAAAAAATGTTAAGTAATGAAATGAAAAGTAAAAGTGAAAAAAAGCATATGCTGGGCTAGAAACAGTAAACTAGAAAGAGTACACATATCTAAACACTAGAAGGGCAGGGCTTTATACTATACTTTCAAAGAGCGCATCGGTCAATTTGACGGTAATAGAGATTCAATCAGAATACTTATGAAATTACTGCAAATATGCATTCAAAAAAAAAAAAAATAAATAAAAAAGTACTAAATTTTTTTTAAATTAATAATAAATAATTTTAGCACTTACACTGAGTAATATATGTAGCAAATAATACTTTTTTTGAAATCTTTTATGCATTTTCCACAAACAGCTTTTTTTTACAGATGGTACATTTTTTATATGATTTTTTTTACAATTACAATTGATTTCTCATTACCGTCTCTTATTCTTTGTAGTATATCGTTCGCTTGTTTCAGAATTCGATCCCAGGCTTTGTGTCGTAGATTTTTTTCCACATACTCTGCACGTAGATCGCTCACTAGTTGAAGGTTACTGCCATGCCGAGAAATTTTTATTCCTCCGACTTTTTAAAGGGTGATCCATTTCGAGATTCCCTACTTTTTAAAATAAAAAAACACAGAAAATTCATATTTAATGGGGAATGTTTATTATCATTCGAAAGAACATTCTCTGGCATTTATTTTTTGAAAATTATCTTTTTCAAGTATTGCCCGCGCCTACGTGTCAGATGGTCCATCCGTTGAGTCTAATTTTAGATGACTCGTTCGAGCATTTCAACTGGTAACTGGCGAATAACTCGCGTGATGTTTTGCTCTAAGGCCTGAATCGAAGCGGTATTGTCCGCATAAACTTTAGATTTTACATATCCCTACAGGACAAAGTATAACGATGTGATATCACACGATCTTGGTAGCTAATCGACCGACCAAAAACGTGAAATTATCTGCTCACTGAAGTGTTTTCCCAATAAATCCATTGATTGATGCGATGTGTGGGAAGTGACGCTGTCTTGTTGAAACCAAATGTAGCGGAGATCATGAGCTTCAATTTTCGGCAACAAATAGTCGGTTACCATGGTGCGATAACGATCGCTATTGACGGTTACGTTCTCACCGGCATCCTCAATGTTTTTTCTGGATAAAATAGCAGCTCTTGAATCTCTTCAGGTTGTCCTTCGTCCCAAATGCGGCAAATCTGTTCGTTTACATACCTATTTAGCCAGATATGGGCCTCATCGCTGAACAAAATTTGGCTCGAAAAGTCGGATCGTCTTGGAACTTTTCAAGAACCCATAGAGTGAAACGATGTCGCTTGGGAAGGTCGAGCGGCTTTAGTTCTTACACAAGCTGTATTTGCTGTATATTGTACACTTTAAATTTAAGATTTCGACGTAAAATGCGTCAAGCCGAAGTTGCACTCGTGTCCTGTCGTGTACACTCTCACCTACGGCCTATTCGGTCGAATATTATTTAATAATGAATGCTGGGTCTCAAGATGGGTGATGGTGTTGCGAATAGTACGCTCAGTAGGTCGATTATGTTGACCATAAGTTTAGACCTTTAGTATAGAATCTACGAGTCTATAGCTGCCAAAACAAGTATGTTGTAAAAAACGTGAATAGGCCATTTCCGGCTTCCGGCTCTTACGGTGTACTTGCGTATTGTTTGATCGACGATCATTACACCGAATTATGTTTCATTATAAACCTAAATTGTCTCTGTTACCTATTTTTGATCAGTAGTTATGCTCAAAATAATAAAAATTTTCCTGGTTTTACTTGATAGACAGTAACGGTAGTATCGGTATCGGTTTTCATAAAAAAATTTCATATCTTGTTGTACGAATAATTCTGCAGATCGGCGGTACTTCTCGTCTTGCATGCCGCATTGTTCCAACAATGCTAATATTTTCGACATTAGTTTTTTTGCCAAACAAGACATGAAAAAGTTGTCAGTGGTAAAGTTTGGGCCCTTTTTGAAATAGGGTTGTACCAGTTTCGAAACCACAAATTGGTTAAATGAAGTATCGTTTGAACGAAAACCCTCCACATCCACAATCAGCCAAACCTTTACGCCAAATTTTTCGGGTTTGTTTACAATATATTGTAAAAACGAGCAGCGAGGAGGAAATAACTATTCATCAACTATCAAATTTTCTCCAGGAATGCAACACATTTGACAATTATCTACCAAATTGTTCCATATATCCGAAATCAACGCAAATTTGTCAATAGCTAAGAGAGAACATGTGATTTTCAAAACGAAACGTAAATACTTCATGATCATCTTGAAACTATATTTCGAATTTTTTTTTTTGGAAACGGGTGGTGGCCACTCTTTTAAGCACAAAATGTCTAAATCTAGGTGGCTCGTGTTGTAGGCCTAATGTGCATAAATCAAAACAATAAATGCATCTGGTTCGTCAAGAGATAAGTACCAAGTGTCATCTTGACATTTGCTATGTGCTTCCTTTTCAGTACATTCTTTTATACATCGCAGAATGCGAACTCATGAACAAAAGGTCTCCACGCAGGAATCGGCTTGTTATTTTCCTGTGACCTAGTGACCTGTTCCGGTAGAAATTCTCATCTCATCACTCTAGGATTTCATAAACACTGTGTGATAAACCGTTACCACTTTCATCACATGACATCTCTAGTTATAAATTCCAATATCGCTATAGTTCTTGTTCTATTTGAGAACTACTGAGACGTAGACGGCCAAATTGACGGCTTTGGTCTTTCTAGTGTTAAAACGTCACCCAAATCAGGCAAATGGCTGGCAAACACGTTGACTTGATAAAACGTAAGGTTTGGGGTAAGGTTTGGGAAAGCGGCTGCGAGTTACAAGCTATTCTTGGCTTACTTCAAGGTATTCATATTGACATTTACGTGAAAGTCTTTGAGTAGCGAATAAGCGAGACACGCATACAAATACGTAGCCACTTGTAGATCAATAATATAATATAAAAAACTTAGTATTTTTTTATTAGATGATGCCCTATTGAGGCTTTTTATCATTCTTTGCAATACCAATTAGAATAAAAATTTGACAAAATACAGAAAGTCACAACGACATGGGACCGGCAGGCGCCTCCTGGGCTATGGGTGAAGCTGCTTGCACCGCAATAAACTGTTATCGGTGCTAGTAACTAGAACTATTCATAGAAAATCGCAACATTGAAGTCTAAGAAGCGGAGTGGTCGGTTGAAGAATTGGCTGCTAACAACGGTGGACTCTGTTTGTCGCCACTTCCAAGCCTCTACTTTTAAGGGAAGAGTTCACAGTGATTGTAGTGGTGGTGTGAAAGCAATGCTGCTACGGAAAGTCGGCCCAGTCCATGAAAACTCGTAAACTTGAGAAGGTTCCAAGTGCTAAGAAAGCTCCTCTGCTTGTTCTGAAAGAAAGATAAGTAAAACAAGTATCCAGCAAAAGCGATTTACATGACGGCAGCCAAGGTCTATGAAAACCTTATCGGTAAGTCCAACTTGACGAAGAAATATGATAGAAAGTTGAAGACGGACGGGAATACTGCGCTGCGCAGTAAGACGTCAAACGTCATGTATTTGGTGTTCATTTATAGGTTAGGTGCAAAAGATTACAGCTGCGGATTTATTTGGAATACTTTGACTCGCTGACTCTGACTTTTCGTTCTTTAAATTCCTAATCTGATGAGTGATATACGAGATGCTAAAATATTTCTTATACGAATATATTTACACCCACATATGCATGTATGCATGTACGAGTATGTGCATACATATCTACTGCTTATACCTTGTTATTTCGCACATAACTCAATGACTAAATATGTACATACATAATTTTCTAAAATACATACATACATACATATAAATACATATATTACATATTTGTATGTAGAAGAAGAATCGATCAGTTGATTACTATTTAGAAGAGAACCCATGCAGGAAGCAACTTGAATTCCTTCAAGATCGTAGCTAAATGCTGCTCACAAAACTATGTGCGCGGACAGTGCGTGAGAATTCCACCGTCCACCGTTCGACGGCCAACGAGTGCAATACATATGTACGAGTATGTATGTATGTAGCTATTGAGTGAGTCGAGCAACTGTAAATAAAAAATTAGCAATAATTTACAAATTAAACATGAGAATCGTCTTCGTGCATTCGAAAGCAATGTAAAAGCGCTTAAATGCATTTAACCATTGCATTTAACCATTGCATTTATTCATGTATGTATGTATGTATGTTGCAGTAAGTGCTACTGGTATATGCGCCATGCAAAAACTTTAACAAGAAGTTAAACACGAAAGAAGCGAACTAGCTCTGGTATGATTTCCAAGAAGTCTGCAAATCTACTATGCACCAATCATGATGATCTGATGATGGTGGAGGCTGGTTGAGCGGCAGAGTGATGATGTTAATAAGGCGTCTCATAAATTACCGTCATTTACACGAGTGCAAAGTTGTGTCGCAGTGACAAATCAACGAAACAAGCGAGCGACCGTTGATGCGTCAGCGGAGGAATACACAAAATGTAATATGTGTATGTATGTATGTACACGTATGTATGTATGTATATGTATGCATGTATGCATCTGAATGTGCCAATGCTCGTACATATTTACATTCATCTATGTGCTAGACTAGTATGCAAGATAAGTAGCTGCAGCAGTACTCATAATAAATACTCGAACATACTCAGGAGGCATTTGGCCTCATCCTGTACTCGATAATGCCAACTACTTATTCCTATCTCAACCGTTTTTGTTATTCAATTCTGTAGAAAAATGTTTTAACGCTGATAGTCACAATGAAATTTACATTGCATTTGACATAAACATACATACATAGATATATTGAATACTAGTTACTGATTATGATGAGCTACAAGTGCACTGGGGGCGCAACCAAAGTGAATGCTCAACTCATTCTTAGATTCTCATACATAGATCAATGCATTGTCGCACGGGACAATCATGCGCACTTAAAACAAAGAACTAATGCCAAATATCAATTAGCCAAACCTTAATTATAAAATGTTTAATTTAATGACATTCGCATGGGACAAAGAAGATAGGCAGGATTCGTCAGAACCAGAAGCAGCACTTTAATGTGGGGAAAACGCTTTCAATCGCTGTCGCAGAGTATTTGTTTCCTTACGTAAGCTTATGAAATCCAATAATATCATTTTTATTAAGTTATTATATTTTGAACTTAACGGAATTTTTTCTTCAACATTTTCTTCCAAATAATTCACATTTTGCCCCACTGTATGGACGCATAGTTAACATAAATGAATGCGATTAGTTGTCAAATGAGACATCCTGTTGCATGTTTTTCATAAGGAAACTACTGATATGGCAACATTGGCGCACATCAGCGAACATTTGGCATCTTCTAAGCAGAATAAATATGTTAATGTAAATTTGTTTTGATAAAATAAAAAATCGTTAACATGACTATCTTTTCAGGTAGCAAAAACTTGGTATTATTTTAATCATATATACAGAACAACTGTAGGTTTTTTTTTTAACGACATCGACAGTAGTGGCCTCTGTTGGCGAGTTGCCTTTAGTGGAAGTGTTGTGAGACTTTTGGAAAAATTGCAATTTTTTTGCATTCCTCGCAATTCTGGATGTACTAAAAGTGTATTCGAAAGGGTTAAGTTAAGTGAGTATAACGGTGGAAAAGGGTTGTTGCTTTTTTCATTGAGTGAGGGTGGATTGGAAGTATGAGTTGCGTTGATTGCTGCTCCAGTATGACACTGAGTCTATGCCTGTTTATTGAAGTAGTTTTGGTTTTGGTGAACAGTTAAATTTAACAAGCGTCTGAAGAGCTATTCATTTATTCAGCAATTTATTGGAGCGTATTTTTGGAAAACAATTTCTGTGGAGCTGTTTAAATTTTGAAAAAAATATCAATTTTATTCAAGAGGAAATGGCGGATCTACCTTTCATGTATTGCTAAGGAATCAACCCATTCAGTCAACTTCGTTCAAGGTTTTCTTGTGGGTGTACATATGGAACAGGATTTAGGGTATGTTATTAAAATTTCCAAATATTTTAATCAGTTTAATCTTTTTTTACAGAACCACTACAAAAGATATTGAAATTCGAGTGTAATCCTCGTCTTTGGCTACAAATCAACGAATGAGTGTAATCTTCTTAATCCAGAGATTGTTGAGAGATATACAGAAGATTCTGTATATTTTTCTTAGTAGTGTAACTAAAACTCATACGTACCAAGTGCTGCTACAAAGAAAACAAACCTGAAATTGAGGCACATTGCGCCTGGAATTCTGCTTCACAGAATTTTCTAAAGGCTCTATATTCAGATAGTATTTTAAAAGTATTAAAAATTTTGATTTCTATTTTAACGGTATTCTGTCATTAGATGTTAAATTGTTATCTGTGTGAAGTTGCTATTTATAATTCGGTTTCTTGCATCTGTTTCTCGTTGTAACCGCAAAATGCTCGGCAATTTGGATTTGGGGAATGTTGCGGGCGGAACAGTATTTGTAATTGGTTCTTTGTAACTGCTGAAGCGATTTTTGGCCGAGCTCCTCCTCCAGTTTGTGCTGTGCGTCTTGGTGTTTATAAAAAAAATATCATGGCAGATATTCACATGGAGGGGTTGATATTGATAGCTTACTACACCCCGCCTAGGAACAGGCAAAATAAGTCTATGTCGTAGAGGTCATACATGTAGGATATACATATTAGTTATGTCCGGGTCAAGTCTGGAAAAGTAGCAATCGACTGCCGTATCCAGATCTCAATTGTGCCAATATTACTCGTGTCTCGCAGGGAAGCTCGCGTTCTTGATCTGCTATGGATGCTGGTTGGATTCTCAATACATCAGTCATGAGAAGAGAGTTTATAAAGGTGTTCACCGACTCTCTGTGAATGCTTTTCGAGCCTGTCAGTAACACGCCCTTGATGTGGCTAGGTGGTGGTCCAGCTACCACTAAGTGTCTGATAGAATGGTCCTTTCGGTATTATATCATTAGATATTGCCTTCACAGCATATCATCATGCTCTTTCCCGTCGGGGTTGTCAGGACGGTGTTTTTGGCAAGCCTATAGCTTCTTTAACTGCATCTCGATCGATATTCGGAGTGCAGGAGAGCAAGCTGTCGAACAAGTCTCCCAGTAAATTGGGACTGTTATTGCCAAAATTTTCACGTCATCAACTTTCACATTCAGTTCGAGCCGGCATTGCTTCGTCCACCTGGCGAAGATTGCAACGGAGGGTTTCGGTCACATTTATTTGATTAGAATAATTACATATACACGTACGAGTACATGGTAAATTCCCTAATACCAGTCATCTAGAAAATTTTTGAAATTCGGTCAGCTTGAAAATCCGTATGGGAATATTATTTTGAACAAAAAACTAAGAAAAGACTGAATCCGGGCGAAACCGAATTCACGATATTGGACTGTTTCGATTTAACGGGACCCACGACAAACAGTTTTTCGGCGTGCTTCTCACATAGAAGCATCTTTTAACTAAGAACTTTGGTACATTAATCGGTTAAATTTTGGTGTGGAATTACGACAATTTATATTCAGTATCATGTACGTACAAGTATGTCATAAAAATCATCAGCTGTTCGGAGAGGGCTTAGAAGAAGAAATTATGAGTCTTTCGATTTGTTGGAAAACATCACACAACCCACAATACAAATGTATGTGTTGAGTTTCGCTGGCTTTTAATAGCCAAACATATGTACATACTTACTCGCAGTAAGAGTAAATTAAATTTAATAGATAGAAATATCTATGGTTCATATATGCATGTGTATGCATGCACAAATGTCAGTATGTATGTATTGTATGCATACGCATTTATGCACACTTAGGCCTAACTGTTTCAAGCCATCATTATTGGTGTCATCACAATAATTGTAATTATTTCAACTTGTGTGTACGAGTATAACCATAATTTAAAGATAAAATCAACATACACGTATGCGCGCATACATACATACATACATATGAGTATACATAAGCGTGTAAAGACTAAATATGGGCCGGTTGAAACTTGTTCGCGTTGACTTTTTGAGTGAAAAGTGCGTAAACAATGACAACAACAATAAAACGAAATAACAGAATACAGTGCATTAGACACTTTTTGCATTTATAATTCTTCTTCTTCTTCTTCTTCTCCTTATTCTTCTTCTTCTTCTTGAATCAGTAAATAGCATCAGAACCGCATAAATACATATATATAAGTATGTAGGTATTATATCGCATAAGCCTTTTTTAGATTTCCAACAGATGCAAATAGAAATCCCTGAAGATTCAAAGACGCTTAATTGAGATTTCTATGAAAAAGTCCCTCTCTTTCGTGGGTTAAAAGCACAATTAATAGAAATAAATAGAAGTACATATGCGCATATACATGCATGTTATGTAGATATGCAAGGTTGTAATGCTTTAGAAGACTTTGCACATTTTAGGTTTGAGGTTAGGACCAAAAACGGAAGATCATTTACGTACTTGACTTGGCTTGCTGTACATACGAGTACGCCCATGAATATGATCAATATGTAAGCAAATTAATTGCTATATATGTACATATTTGTGTATTTGTATAAACTAGGGTGGTCCAAAAATATTTGTGAAAATCGACATTGAAAATTTGGCGAAAATGGAAGAAATTTTTTATGTGTAATTTTGTATTTATAATTATATATGTACATATAGAGTAATTTTGTATAATAATTTCTTCATTTCACGTTTTGCAGATGAAACGACGACCGCACAATCCGACTTCTGAAACAGCAGAATTTTTTTGTGATTCTTTAGGCATTATCTGTTGGCATGGGACTTACGGCAGGTCGATCTTACTTGACGAGGAAAATCTGCAGGACATTCAATCAGCTTCAAACGGTTACTACAACTTAGAGATACAACAGAAAGTGCAGCAGCAATGCGCTTTGGTCGTGTGGACGTTGTAGCGTCAATGTGGTACTCCCTAAAGTCAACTAATTCAACCTAACCTAAGCAGTAGGCGACTTTTACCATACTTTCGGAAGGCCTATTTATGTATTTACAAAAAGTTTTGAGCGATTTCTCTCTAAAACGCATTGCTGTGACTGTATTCAGTAAGTTTTGAAAATTTCTTGTATACCGTGCAACTATTTATTATGTGATTGTAGCCGTACTGCTATGTGGAAAGTGACATATGTTCGGTGATCATCATATTTCTTCAACAGGAGCACCCTAATGCGCATATGCAACTCCACAGACTGAAGCCATAATGCAAAAATCATTGAATCACTTGGCATTTCATCGACCATTTGGGTAGAGAGTATTTTGCGGCGCCTGCGATCTCCCAAACGCTTGGCCGAAGACAAACCGAAGACAAGGGATATGAATGGAATTTTCGTTTGCATTCCACCAACCAATAAAGAATTTAAATAATCGATGCATTCAAATAAAGTCACATTGAGTCGCCTACCGAAATGTGTGTTATATCCAGAATGGGCAATTATATGCATAACTGCCCGTGTGTATATGTATGTATGTATATATCAGCGTAGATATGTATATCAACTGAGCGATTGTTAAGATCGAAATTCTTAAGCAGACAGTTCGGAAGCTCCTATATGCAGATGCTAGCGCGAAGGTAATGCTGAAATGAGCTCGGCCGGTGGCTCTTGGCGGCGTTTTGGCAATTGGTAGAATGTTTGTGTTGACAGCGCTTGGTCCATTGTTGTGGCATCGGTTGCATGAGCGTAATACTTGTTTCGGGCTCAACATGTGTTCGTAGATGTGTTGAAGGCAATTTGGGGTTTAAAGTTGTCGCCGCATTGATTACGTAGATCCTTTGAGGAATTATTCGAGATTCATATATGTATGTGTGTATGTCACAATGGTCTCGACAAGTGTATTAAATGTATATGTTTGTATATTAATGTGTGTTTTTACATTACAGCAAACGAATTGCTCCGATGGCTGTTTACCAGTCGGACAGTGGTCAGCCAGAATCTCCGTTACAGGCGTTAGCTGAGACTGTACCGGAGTGTAAAACGGTGAGTGGCGACCCATCTGGCACCTGCACCCACTACGTTGCTGTTGCATTTCCATTGAGCTCTGAGCACATTTCCTTCGCCCGGTTTGTCATAAACTATTACTAGGATAATGCTTGCTTGTCAGGACGCATCGTAGTGGATCTTCTCAGAATCTTTTGTTACTTTACCTAGGTGCTCGGAGGAATTTCTCGTTGGGTCTGCACACTGACCAACTACACCCAAGTCAGTAGTATCCCGAAAAGGATTCCTTTTCTTGCCTCCAGAAATGCTGGATTGTAAGGCTGTGAGGTCTGCTGTTGTTGAATGATCTGAGGAGAGGCCTTGCCTAGTAGTGGGTCCTGAGCTTTTGCTAATTTGCTCTTCTCGCTTCCGGAACAACAATAAACAAGAAGAGTTCCGGCCTCATTGTGCTGTGTTGTTTCTGCTGTTGTTGTTGCGTTTTGTTTTCCTATATGACTGAATGTTCTACGAGTAGCGGAGAGGTATTATATCCGGAAACCTGATTCCTGTTCAAGACTGGGCTATTTAAGTTGATCTATTGTGGCGAAGAAGCACGTACCGCTAATTGCTATGTAGTATCGAGTAGGGTCCATTTTGTGTGTTTTTTTTTAGGTTTTTCTTTGACGGAAGAATATGGAAATTGGTTTCATTAACCCTATTTCTTCGTAGCAAATGGACTATGGAATATTGCACAAATCATATTGACGGCAGTAGGAATATTGGGAAGGCCTACAGTAATAAAGAGAGCCTTCGCTTAATACTGTGTACATATGTACAATATATTCATATGTATGTATGGTATGTAATTCTTTGTATAAATGTGTCTAAAAATAGTAATATTTTCAAATAAAAATTAATGAAATTCATTTCACTTAATATAAAAGTTAATAATCTATCATTTCATATGTATATATATGTATACATTTTAATTCTCTTTTAACTAATTTCAGCTCAATAAATGACGAATTGAGAGAATAATGGCTAAATACAAGCAGAGAGAAAACCAGTTTGGCTACCGACACTCTAATTGGATAGCGACATGAAAAAAGCGCTCGCCGCTTAATGGACTTTTTTCTGAGAAGCCATCTCAGTAGCAGAGAATATCCAAAGTCTCCACCCACTGGAGTGCGGACAAATTATGAAAATAAGATTACTTGGATTAAGGCCAGTGGCGCAGATGAACCGCGTTTTAAAGGGGGTTAGGGTGGGTTAAAACTACTGATATTTGGGATTTATACTCAGGAGTTGCGATTAATAAAAAATTAGAAGAAAAATTAAATCATTGAAAAATGAATATTGAAAACATACAATTTTGATTCTCTGAGCAGAGTCAGAGCAAAATATCATAGCTTTGTTATGCGGTCCAACACCAACCACAACAAAGAGCCAAGTTAATTATTAAGAGTTAACGTGATATTGAGTGATCTTTTCGAGAGTTTCTCAGAGCGCCCAGTTAACTGCACTCAACTCCGCACAAGCACGATGCAATAGCTTCAGAGCGTAACGCAAATTTTTAGCGTTGTGGAACCCATTTCTCACTAGGCGAAATATGTACTGTTGCATGTATGTATGTAGCTTTGTGTAAATATTTGTTTGGCTATCAGCCGATAATTCTCCCATAGCTTTTAGGTGTCATCTGTGTGGAGACAATTGCTTTTGCAATGATTGCCTTCATTTCGTTTATTCGGCAATGGATTTAACTGATTTCCTTTACATTTTTCATTTTCCATAGTTTTTTGAGTTATCATTTCCCAAACGAAATATCACAAATGAAAAAGATCCTTGAGCCATACTCGAGGCTTATCTTCAACACCTCATAAATACATACTATGTACATTGGATTAACCGACATTCGCAAGTATTCCCCAGCTGTGTTATTGTGCTGTGCAGCCAAGCTTTGATTCGAATTCGCAATCCGAGTGGAAGGTGGCTGGTGTGCTCACTTCATTGTCCGATTGTCTGCTGGTGCGTTTGTTTGATCGGTGCACGGGACGATCGCGTTGCTTGTGCAAACAACTTTTGTCGAAACACACAACTGTGTGGCGACGTGAAAAAAGCAAAGTGCTAAAATTACAACAAAAACAACAAAAGATTATTTGCGATATTAACGTGTCAACTGATTTGAAAGTTTTCAGCACTGTTTGTGTTCATGTGCGCCGAATGCAAGCTCCACCATAATGAATTACAACACACGTGCGCGCGCAATTTCCATTTGACGACGGCATTTCGTGGCGGGCGATTCGGCACAAAGTGATTAAGTGAATTTTCGTTTTCGAATTGATTGTACTTTTGGAGAATTTGTTTTAATAAACATATAACTATTCGAAAAAATAAATCTATAAAATTTGGAAATTTTTGTTTGTAATTTTTGCTGTTTCAATTTTGTACTTTCTGCACTTCAATTTATGGATTTGCAATGCAATGGTAAAGTGAATGAATTGAAAAAAGGTGCGCTGAATTTCAGTTTAATATTAAAGATATTTCCTTGTTTTAAAATTGCAGATCTCAATTCCAACTTTTAGATCTCGTTCATAAAAAGTTGATTATCTCAGGAGGAAGTGAATAATTTCAGTTTAATCAAATCAAATGATTATTCTCGTTCGTTTCAACTAGATTAGATTAGATTAGACTTCGGATGACTAATGAAAAATCTACTGATTTGCATTTTTGATTTGATGAATAAATATTGCTAATACTGAATTTTGAAATAACTGTCTATGTCAATATGTCAGTTCCGTTTTCTAAATAAATTCCAATTGATATTTATGTTTAATCTAGCATTGCTTCAAGGGGTAAGGCCACTCTAGAGCGCCACAAAATAGGGCTTTTTGAGATTTTTTTCCGGAAAAAAGCAGTTTGGACTTACTGAATGAAACAGACGCTTTAGCTAGAGAACGATAATGGAGCATTTAGAAATTTTTATCTGTTATAATCTTTCGGGATAACATTTTTGAGATCATAATGTTTAATTTGAAAGAAAAAAAATCCATTTTTCGAAAATTCTAGAGTGGCCTAATCCCTTTAATCAGCAAAAAGCTTTAGCTTTTTCCTAAAAATGACTGGATGCACATACCTACATACATACATACCTACATACATATATATGTTGGTATGACAATAATTTTCGCTTCAACTGAAAACCCCTTTTTTATTTTGTAGAGCACTCGAATGAAATTAGGTGTCTCATCCTTTCATCAACACTTTTCTGAAAATACTTTGATTTTACAACTTTTTATGGAAGGTTGCATTGGCGTACCGCCAAGCAGGATCGCTCCGGTCCAAAAGTTATCAAAAACTTAATTTTTCCAATTACCACCACTCCTTGGTAGGGAATGTCAAACTCTCTGAGTGTATTTTTGACACGGGTGGAAGCAGCTTACAACATTCTTCTGGAAAATCGACGAAGATGGAGAACACAAGAGTTAGATGTGAAGTCTATATAAGAAAGTAGAGATACTTTCTTAAGATCTACCGATTTCACAGTATTCCCTATTTGATGTCTGTATGTCGGCTGGTCTGTCCGTTCGTCTGAACACAAACTAGTCTCTCAGTTTTTCCCATATTTGAATGAAATTTGGTATGTGAGTGCGTAATGAATTATCATTTGCCGGAACCGGCCAGATCGGTTGACTATATCATACAGCTTTCATACAACCGATTTGCTCAGATATGTGATTTTGGGTCATAGATACTTCAATAAAGTACCCAACCATATGAAATTTGGTATGCTACCCTCGTAAATTGAAATAAATATTGACACTGAAAACCATCGAAATCGAGTTTCGCATTTTTGCAATAAATTTGATATGTACATGAAAGGTATAAAGACTTCGTCGACATGGCTGAAGAAAGCACTTATTTCATGTTTTATCTTTGAGATGTGGAAGACCATATGGCTCTGGACTTGAACGCAAGTAATGGAACCATCTCGGACACGGTGGTCAGTTGGAGCTTCCTTTTACCTAAATTGTTTTTCCAAGCTCCACCGCAGTTGTTAATCAGTTTACATAACAGATACATATTGTCGTGCATACATATCTTTTACTATGTATACAAACATATACATATGTACATATATGTATATGTTTATTTATGTAGATATTTACCTGTTACAAACACACTTATGTGCATCAGTCTCTCCAAATAACTGCATTACCTTGTGAGTTATTGAACGATATGAATTCGTTCTGATTTCCTCCGACATTACATATAATTCTACATACATGCATACATACATACAGGCACACATACATGCAAGTTAAACAAATGTTTATGTAAATTTTTATTTAAACAACGAGCAACGATCAATTCGAAAATGTATGCACGCTTATGTATGGAGGTACGCGTACGAGTGTGTGTGTGTGTGTGTGTGTAGATATTTATGTATGTATTTATTTAGTTTAAATAAAAGATAAGTGGAGAATTTCAACCTGTGTTGTTATTTATATTTGACACGATCGAAGATATGAACAAATGTGTGCCGCAGATAAACAAATCGCATACATACATACATATGTATGAAGGAATGTATGTATGTATGTATGTATGTAACGTATGTATTCAATATCAATTTCAATATGTCATTTATTTCCTTTCCGCAGTTCGATCACATTTTATTATCATTTATTAGCAAAACACTTGTGTGCATGCGGCCTTTCATATACGTATATGTATATGTATGTATGTGTAAGTATATGTAATGTACGAATATAAGTAGATGCACTAGTACATGGCAGCCTATAAATCATAAATACTACATATGTACATACATATGTGTGTACAGTAATGCAATGCATATGAAATAAATAATAATTACTCAAATATGCTCAAGTAAATGCATGCCATGCCTACATACAAATATGTATGCATATGTGTGTGTACATACATACATATGTGGCCCTGGTACCTGTAACATCGCTGAATGCACGTTTTACGCGTCCAATTACCACAAACCGCATTTGAATGGCATAGTCCCGACATTTATTGCGTCCGCCTTATCAGCTCAATTGTTTATTTGGCTTTTTTTTATTTGCTCTCAAGTGCTTGTATTCTCTTTTTGTTTTTTTTGTTTTTCAATTTTGTTGTATTTACTTTTGAGTAATTTTTCATATAAATGGTTGAGGTGCGATGGAACTTCTTCAATGTACAAACATACAAATGTATGTAGATATGTAAATCCAAGACGAAACTTTGAAACTGCGAAGGGGTTATTGCCAGATTGGACACTTGCATTTACATACATACAAACATGTTTACATAACTATGGTCAGTCTCAATAGTAGGCAACCAAGCCCTCGAAAGATTAGGACTATCTAAAAACCTCTGCTCCGATTCCTTTCTAAATTGTTTTGTTACTTTTTTTGAAAATAAATTTAATTTTTTCATTGAATTCATTACTAAAGATTAAAATAAATCATAAATAGTCGTAAATATTATAATCAAAAAATGTCCTGTGCGAGATTGAAAAGCTTGAACTTTTTCAAGCTGAGGGATTTGATTTGAAATTTTTTCACGATTAATTTTTGAAATTGAAACTCGTGATCTCCGCGACATTCGGTTTCAAGAAGACGGCGTCACTTCCCACACATCGCATCAATCAATGGATTTATTGAGAGAACACTTCGTTGAGCAGATAATTTCACGTTTTGGGCCGGTCGATTGGCCACCAAGATCGTGTGATATCACACCGTTAGACTTTTTCATGTGGGGATTTGTAAGGTCTAAAGTATATGCGGACAATCCCGCTTCTTTTCAGGCCTTGGAGCAAAACATCACGCGTGCCATTCGCCAGTTACCAGTCGAAATGCTCGAACGAGTCATCGAAAATTGGACTCAACGGATGGACCACCTGAGACGTAGCCGCGGCCAACATTTGAAAGAGATAATTAAAAAAAATTAAATGCCAAAGAATGTTCTTTCGAATGATAATAAACAATTCCCCATTAAATTTGAATTTTCTGTCTTTTTCTTTTTCTTTAATAAAGTAGGGAACCTCGAAATGGCACACCCGTTATTTGCAAGTTGTTTAGAATTTTACAGACTTTTGTATTGATTGAGGAAGGCTTATGTTAAACCAGAGTAGTGACGAACGGTTTACTTGGAATTAGGACTTTTCGCTTTCTTTCCCTATCACCTTCTTTACAATACCAATTATAAAATTTAATTTGAACGAAATTCAGTGAGCCCCAACAACGTGTGGTCGGGTCTTCTATTATTAAAATAATATATCTTTTTGGGCTACTTGATATTGGTGTAATCTCAAGACGCAAATATGGCAAATTTTCTTAGGAGAATCTGAATTACGAAATGTAGAATTCCTAAAGTAGAATTAACATAAATGAACACAAATTTTTATAATAGAAATTTCATCGAAGTATAATGCGACATGAGACGTTGTATTTAATGGATTCTCTGAGAAATGGGTATTGCCACACCTTTTATTCAAAATTGTCCCGTTCGACATGGCGTATTGCAAGCAAATTCTCATCTCAACCAAATTGGGGTACCTTTGTATACCCCCTAAAGCCGGCGATAAAATGTATTCAAGTGCTTTTCAATGCGGAATTTCAAATGCAAATAATCAACCGACCAATTTGATTTTTATTTAAAAAAAACAGTGCGCAAACGTTAATAAACATACACATACATACATACATATTCGCATTATGTATGTACGCCATGCTCAATTACAGAGCTCAACAGGAACATCTTTTTATTCTTAAATGATAATTTATTGCCATTATTACTTACAATCAATAACACCAAGTACATATATGTACACACATACATACATATATTTGTATGTACACTTGTAGGAATGTAAAGTACTATATACTTAACCAGAAGTACTTGTTGGGCCTTTTTCACCTGAACGAGAAACAACAGGTTCTTTCAATGGAAAAAATACAATAAAAAAAATAATTAATCGATAAGAAGGGGTCTTTGGTAGATAAGACTGTTGAATTCCATGAATAAATTTACATAGCATTCGTCAGCGTAATTCGTCATGGCATACCTATTGATACATACATACATACATATGTCCCCGTATGTGTGCACAAATATTTTCACAATGCCAAACGATGAAACACATAGTGTGGCGAATACATATATATTATACTTTGGCTAAGGCTAAAAATACCCCGATTTCAGAGGCAAATCTAATAATTTATTTTTGGTTTATATTATCTGTTAACATGATAATCGGAATTTATTACCTTTGCGTACATACATATGTATATTTGTACATATATATGTGGATTTTTTAATAAAACATATAAATGTACATAGAATATATTCTAATAACTACAAGCTATCTTATGGAAAACGAGACTGAGAATGAACAATTTGCTTTGCTTGGCCAAAATTCATAATCTGTTGTACGAAAGAGGCTCCTTCCTCTGGGATACGACGTTTTCTACGATCAATTAGATCAGCACTCATTGTCTTTAAAATATGGTCACCTTTGAATCACTTCAACGTTTGTTATACATATACACATAAAGGGTGATCCATTTCGAGGTTTCCTACTTTTTTAAAGAAAAAAAAACCAGAAAATTCAAATTAAATGGGAATTGTTTATTATTATTCGAAAGAATATTCTTTGGCATTTATTCTTTGAAGATTATCTCTTTCAAATGTGGGCCGCGGCTACGTCTCAGATGGTCCATCCGTTGAGTCTAATTTTCCATGACTCGTTCGAGCATTTCGACTGGTAACTGGCGAATGACTCGTGTGATGTTTTACTCCAAGGTCTGAATCGAAGCGGGATTGTCCGCATAGGTTTTAGACTTTACATATCCCCACAGGAAAAAATCTAACGGAGTGATATCGCACGATCTAGGTGACCAATCGACCGGCACAAAACGTGAAATTATCTGCTCACCGAAGTGTTCCTTCAATAAATCCATGCGATGTGTGGGAAGTGACGCCGTGTTGTTGAAACTAAATGTCGCGGAAATCTCGAGCTAAATTTCAGGTATCAAATAGTTGATCAGTTTTGAAGAAATTTAGACCAATGGCTCCACCGGCCCACAAACCACACCAAACCGTTGTTTTTTCTGGATAAAATGACAGCTCTTGAATCTGTTCAGGTTGCTCTTCGACCCAAATGCGGCAATTTGCTTGTTTACCTACCCATTGATCCAGAAATGAGCCATGATGGCTGAATGCAATTTGGCTCGAAAACGTCGGATCTTATTGGAACTTTTCAGGAGCCCATAGAGCAAAGCGATGTCGCTTAGGAAGGTCAAGCGGCTTCAGTTATTGCACAAGCTATATTTTTTATGCTTTCAATTTAAGATCCCGACGTGATCCGAGTTGCTGCGACCGGCGCCGAATCGACTCTTCACGGTCTTCGTGTAGACTCTCAGCGACGGCCACTATATTTGCTTCACTGCGTGCTGGATGTGGTCTATTCGGTCGAATATTATCCAGTAATGAATGCTGGTTCTCAAGATGACTGATGGTGTTGCGAAAAGTACGCTCAGTAGGCCGATTTTGTTGACCATAAGTTGAGCGAAGCGCGCGAAACACATTCTTTACAGAACGTGAATTTTCGTAATAAAGTTGAATGATTCGTAAACGTTGTTCAGGCGTAACTCTTTCCATAATGAAATGCCAAACAATACTGAACAAAAATAACATGACAGCTTGACACGACTCACGTGTGACCTGTCAAAAAAAAAGGCTAATTAAAAAAAGTACCTCTACTTGAATCATCCTTTATAATGGTTTATGAATTTCTTGGTTTCGAAAGTGCAGGGCTGTATTTTGACATCTCTTAAATTTAACTGTCTAACCAAAAATGCTGTTTTAGTTAAGAGTCAGGAATTTACGAAAATTAATCGCTTAACAACTGCACAACGCGTTAAAATTGCTAAAACCTTCTACAAAAATGGGGATTCAAACGTGGCCACGATTCACACTTTAAGAAGAGATTATAGATAAGTTTTAAGAGGTTTTAAGAGATCGTTTACAGATATTGTAAGGACTATGCTCATTCCACCTCAAATGTCGCTGCTATAAGTGAATGTGTATATTTCTCGACGTTCTCAACAGCTGAGACTTTCTTACGGCACATTATGGCCATATATTTTGCACTTGGACGTAGTTACATCGATAGGGGCTAGAAAAACAAGCGGTGCACCGCGATTTTCTCAACAAAATTTTCTTCAGCGACGAGACATATTTCTCACTCGGTAGAGCCATGTAATCTATCGTCTCGGCGATGTCAATTGGCCACCGAGATCGTGCGACCTTTAACTTCAGCACTTAGAAAGCAACATTCTTCAAGTTATGGCAGAGATATCGCCCAATATGTGCCAAACAATAAAAATAATAAAAAAGGAATTATATGAGCATTTATTTTAGAAACTGTAAAGTGGATAACCCTTTAAACACATATATAATTATCCTTTTTATCGAACTGAAAAAAATCAGACGAAGCCAAGTACGGTGTGTGGTAGGAGTGGTTAATGAACAAAATAAAAAACTGATTGGAGTTGAATAGTCGCGATTGTCTCAGCGCTCCAAAATTTCACTTTGATACTTCGAAACAAATTGTCAATCTTTTTTGTCGAAATGCATTTAATAGAATTTCAACATAACCATAGTAACGCTGCTCGTCCCACTTCATTGGCTTTCAAAGTTTCTTTTTTTTTTGCCGTATAATTCTGAGTATGAGTCGGCTATGACAATTGTTAGGCAGAATATAAATTTCTGAGAGTTGGCAGAATAGAAGGTTGTTCCTATAATAATATATATAAGTTTATTTTAATACATATATATGTATATAGGATCGCTTGTTTCTTAATAAAACGTGCCACGTCTACTTTCACAAATTCTTGGCAAGTGCATGCAGTGTACTTTTCCATTGCTTATGCATATTTCACATTTCCACTACAATAAATTCATTGTTTAAACTTCAATAAATAATAAATTCAATAAATAAAACGGGAATATAATCAGTTCAGTTCGATATTTATATGATTTCCAGTGAAGTTCATATCTTTATCTGCTTCTTATCGCTTTTGAATATTCGTGTTATGAGCTTTCTTATTACTTGTATATATGTATGTATGTATGTATGTATGTATGTATGTATGTAAGCAAATACATTCATATTTGTTTGCATATTTGCAGCTAAAATATTTCTTATTATTTTTTCATTTTTATTTATTCCTCTCCCTGCGTATTATCATATTATTTGCTTACTTATGTTACGTTGTTGTAATTGTAAAAAAACAAAAACAAAAAAAAAACGTAAGAAATGTGATCGCAAATGCAAGTGTGTATGTACATATGTGCATATGTATGTATGTAAGCCTAAATGGAAATTATTGTTAAGATATTGCACGTCAGTGTCACATACAAATGCATATATAATGTGTGTGTGTGTGTGTGTGTGTATGTACCTGTTATCCCACTTTTAATGCGACTTTTGTTGATTTTCCGCTTAAAGCATTTTTTACTTACATACAAAGAAAAAAACACATATACGTACATACATACGTACTTACTTGCATACGTGTCACTATCAATATTTACATAAAATTGCTACATTTTCAAGTATTTAAGGTAAAATTTTATTGAAGTTGTTTTTCTGCATTAATATTGATGATATAAATAATATATTTATGCATTTAAGCAATATGCACGTGCACACACCTACATACATATGTAACAGGTCAATTGAAAAGTCCCCGGTCTGGCACATACATATGTAGATGGTATTAGGAACAATTAAATCCACACAATTTGTAGTTACCTCTAACCCGCAAAAGACGCGTATATAAATTTGACAGCTATCGGATCATTAGTTTGTGAATTGTAGCATTTTGAGTCAAGTAACTTTTGCTTTTGAGAAAAAAATGGATAAAAAGGAGTTTCGCGTGTTGATAAAATATTGCTATTTGAAGGGGAAAAATGCAGTTGAAGCAAAAACTTGGCTTGATGACGAGTTTCTCCGGACACTGCTACAGAAAAGTCAACCATCACGGATTGGTAAACTAAGCCAGACGTAGTGAAATGAGGACCGATGACGGTGAATGTAGTGGACGCCTAAAAGAGGTTGCTACCGACGAAAACATCAAAAAAATTCACAAAATGATTTTGAATGACCGTAAATGAAAATTTAATGAAATACCATGCACTCTAAAGATATCAACTGAATGTGTACATCTTATCATTCACGAATATTGGGGTATGAGGAAGCTCTGTTCAAAGGCGTACCGCACGAGCTCACTTCTGACTAAAAACAACGACGAGTTGATGATTCAGAGCAGTGTTTGGAAAAGCTCAAGCGTAATAAACCCGAGTTTTTGCGTCGATATGTGACAATGGATGAAACATGGCTCCATCATTTCACTCCGTAGTCCAATCGACAGTCATCCGAGTGGACAGCACACGATAAATCCGCTCTAAAGCGTGGAAAAACGCAACAGGCGGCTGGCGTTTGTATTTTGGGATGCGCATGGAATAATTTTCATTAATTACCTTGAAAAAGGAAGAAACATCAACAGCGATTATTACATAGCGTAATTGGACTGTTTGAAAGACGAAATCGCCGAAAAACGGGCGCATTTGAAGAAGAAGAAAGTGCTTTTTCACCAAAACAATTCACCGTGTCACAAGTCGGTCAAATCGATGGCAAAAATCCATGAATTTGACTACGAGTTGCTTCCGTATCCACCCATATTATTCTTCAGATCCGACCGCAACGCCTATTTTCTCTTCTCAGATCTCCAAATGATGCTCAGTGGGAAGAAATTTTCGTCGAATGAAGAGGTGATCGCCGAAACTGAGGCCTATTTTGAAGCAAAGGACAAATCGTACTACAAAAATGGTATTGAAAAGTTGGAGGGTCGCTATAATCAGTGTATCACTCTTGAAGGAATTTATGTTGGATAAAAGAAATTAATTTTGCCAAAAAAATGTATTTTACTTAGGTAAGCCGGGGACTTTCCAAATGACCTGTTACATATACCGTTTCTCGTCGTACTAGTAGAGTAGAGGAGAGGTACTGACAGTTTTCCTGCTCCTTCTAGCTCCATCTGAATTTAACGGTAAATGAGTGTCCTAGCGATTTGAAACAATTTTATCTAGTCGAAGACTCTTCGTTATCTAACAACAGTCCTGTTCTAGATGGTCAATAGTATAAACAGTTTGGCTGTTGAGCTTTGCATCCATTCCATAGCGATGTGAAATTGTGTTTTCAATATAACTAGGCCTGATGAGTAGTAACGCGATGTTCTTCTGGGCATTTCCTATATTTGTAGTAAACCGAGCTGCTCTCCCTAATTGATATGGCTTATTTTCTGAGAATTTAGAGCTTTTCTATCACATTCGTGATACCACTCGATCAAAAAGTGTATCTCTCAAGATATTGCTGTACTCTAATAGATTGGGTGCTTCATTGTTCCTTTCTCTCATAACATAACTTAGGACTAATTCACCTAGTGCCCTTAGTATTAGAAATCTGGTATCTCTGCGGAATCAATGCTTATAGGAATCGCCGGTTAATTTCAAGGCCCTTGGAAAATATGACCAAAGATTCCTGTTATAAATTCTTCGTGTGATGAGTCTGAGTTTTTAATTTTTTACTCAGCTTGAACAAATTCCGAAATGTTAAAAGTAAAGTGTATCAGATTCCAAGGGTTAATATCGTGTAGTTACCAGAGTTATTTTTTAGCCTATTGAAAGATGACTTCCTCACCTCGTGAGCTCAAACAATGCTTAAACATTTGCAGTTAGATGAGTGCACAACCCTGAGGAAGTTAAGAGATCAGTTAGCATGTCATGGTATGTTTTTCAGAAAAGAAAGACTAAACGATACAAGTCTTTCAGCAACCAGACTGTATCATATCGTGCATTGTTGGTTGCCACAATAGCCGAGTGGAAGGTCATAGTTCGAGTCCCTACGAGTATTTTTCTTAGAGAAAATGAAAGCTCTTCCTAAAAATCCATCAGCCTTTCAGAGGCGGCTTAGAATAAATTTGAAGGACTTGACCTGACACGATATTTCGATTTGGTGCAAAACTGTCATGACGGTGAGATGGTGATAAGGAAATGAAACGAGTAATGACATATACACAAATTTAATTTTCTATAATTTTTTCATGAATGATTGAAACGGTAATTTAACATCACTAAGCAGGATGATGATGGGTTTTAAATAGAAAGGCCAACTAATCTCCATACGCACAACTAAAACATTACCAATTAAATGTCACTGAAACCTGTCAATAAGCATATACATACATAGATCACACTCACAGCTCCACTTACATACCTAGATTGCCTTCGGTTCTTCCATTTTGGCCGCGATTTCATGACAATTCTAAAATATTTAAATCGCATTGGCAGCTTTGTGGCTACCAGAACTGATGACAAGTGAATAAAAGTCTAATTTAATTGAATGTGAAAACATGCGCACTCACTGCTCATTGTCGCAGGCGCGGCAACGCCGAAACCGAAAAATGGGCAGCTAATTTTTTAGTCGCAGAGCAAATAGTTCGTCGGCCCCGAAAATCAGTAAGCTTACAGGTACATACTTCTCTTTCCTATGTATGCAGGTGTGTTCATACATACATGCATATCTACCTATGGAGGAAAACATTTCTCACCAAACGATTTGTCATTTTAATTAGTTCGGGATTTAAGAAGGCATTGAACGTGTCCCAAAGTAAGAGAGTAAGAAAACACACTTTGAGCAGATAATTTCAACACCTAACATAATTTCAAAAAGCAAAAAACACAAAAAAGCAACAAAAAACTGTAGAAATACAAAAACAAATCAACAACATTTCCAATTTGTAAAAGAGGAAGCAGAAAAGATCGGTAAGCGCAAGACAGCACTCGCTCGAAGCCAATCTCTTGTCAAAAATATCGAAAAATGTATAAAGTCATCGTAATTATGTTTGTTTGTTTGTTTGTTGGTTTTGTGTACACAATTTATCGCATTTTACCGATGAACCACTGAAAGAGTAAAGAATGTTGCACAGTAGTCAGTTTAAATTACTGTTAGTTTGGAGAGTCTTTAATTTCGTGCGTGCTTATTAGAAGATCGGAAGATAAATCATAAGATAACTTGTTTGTATATTTCTATGAATTTTGAGATATTTAAAGCGTTTTTCAATATAAATACGTAGATCCTACCGATTCCCTTGGACTTTATTTGCTTGCATCATTATTTTCCAAGTTTAATTTAGCATAGCATAAATCAGGAGAGTTTCAACCTTCCATTTCAATCATCAGCCATTTCGGTCTCTCTGTTTAACTCTTGTTTCGTTTCAGGAAAACAGAAGTTGAATTAAGCAATTCTTGTACAAAGTCGGTGTCTGTCTTAGATTAGGTTAGGTTGAACTGGATGACCCAGCGGTTCTGTCTTAGACGATAATATGTTCATAGTGTACCAGATATACTAGATACGACCAAGCTGTACTGCTGCACTCTTTATAGTTTGAATAACATTGCTGTTTTTTGCACTTTGTGCATTGCCGATTGAAGGCCATGTAGCTTTTATTTTCAGCGCTAAGTAAGCTTTGTCTGCCACATGCTGGACACTCGTGGATTACGTGCTTCACTTTCTCCCTACATTTCTGGTACTGGTTTTCCTCTACCAGACCTCAATTAAAGGCATGCAGAGCTAAAAGACAATGCTCCGCTAACGGTCTTACCCGTAGTCTGGCATCCGACCATTTTACCGCCAGTGAAAACCTTGAAAACCTTAAGTTTTCCACATAGTTTTCGCGTTTCCAAATTCTATTCGCCTGACGAAGCAAGATTATTTCCTGTAGGTGTCCTTAGCGGTTCCTCAGCTATCTCATTGCTTTTGATGCCTACATGATCTGGCTTACAGTAAATTTAAGTTCTTGCTGTCCCAGACAGTATTTTTTATGGCCTCGACAATTACGACCACCGTCGACTTTCTGCTGTATGAAATTAGTCTTAATGTCCGCTTGGCTGTCTACATAAATATGCATTCTCTTCCTTTGAAGATCTGCTCCCTGCAGTAGCACTGTTGCCATTTTTATAGCAATTAGATATATCTGTTCAAATATGAAGAGCACTGTATGCATATATTAGACTTTTGCTCCAGCCATTCGCCTCTATTGCTGTCAACTAAGCAGCTTCCCGAAAGTCACGTAGTCTAACGCTATACTGTCCGTATACCCTGATTTTCATATGCCTCACATATAGCCTCACGGCAGTTAGGAATTCCCTGTTATTAGCAACTAGATTTGCTGGTGGAATGCTCAAAATCGCATGTAGATCTGCAGATGGTGTTGTTTTGAGTGCCCCTTTGATGCTGATAATTTTAAGTCTGAAGATCCTCTCCAACCTAAGTTATTTTATCGGCTGGAATTTTGTGCTTCCTTATAAACAGAACCAGATCTGTTGTATCAGTATTAATCTCCTTAGTTCTGCTAAAATATCTCAGTTGCTAATGATTCCAGGTGCTTGATTCGCCAGAGATTAATGGAGTTTTTATCTCAAATCCGCATGAGTCTCATTCTTTGGAGTCGTTCTTAATATAGCTCGAAAAACGGACGTTTCTTTATCAGATTTCACACTTTCCACAGGCCTAAGCCAGGCCGAACTAGCTTGATCCATTTGGATATTCCCAAGTTAATGATAGAAAATTTTTCAAATTTTTGTAGCTTCTGCTCGTGCTCTGCTCGAAAATAAACTTAACGAATTTTCAAAAATTTTCAGATTATTTTTATTTGATTGGAAAGTTGGTCCAAGTAAAATCTTGAAACCCCCTCATCTAATATTCTTTCAGGATAAACATGTAAGAGGTTCGGAGGAGCTCATGAAGTAACCGGAGTTATTTGAACCCAAGAAATCGGTGTTACAAATTTCGGCATGCCATTATTGTTAGCAAACCATCAATCGAGTATTGTTGCTGCTCAAGTGGCCTACGGCATGCTACTGGATTACAATAATATTTACGTGATGAATACACCAAACGCTGATGGCAAACACAGCCGCAAGTATTCCCACGAACTGTCACCGTACGCGCTGGTGGAAGACGATAAAATGTCGTCCTACTACACGGCGATGGAGGCGAGAGAGAAAATGTCTGCCGAAACATTTTCCCATCAGCAAACTAAGACCGATTTCTGCTACCGAAATGAAGTTGATAAGCAATTGGCTTTTCAAAGTGCTTCCGATCCAACACCACTACAGCAATTGAGTAACATTTTCGGTTTGAAAGCATCCGAGCATGGAACTCCCAACGCGATCAATCTAACGTCAGCCGAAATGTTTGATACGACAAATTTTCAGTATTTAAATGTTGCAATGCACCCGGAAAAGAGTCAATATGAAAATCTTTGCCGTGAATTATATGGTGTTAAGACAGCGGCGCAGCTCCTGAATTGCCATTCAGGGGAGCTTTCAAAACAACAACACAAAACTCTACTGTCAACGCGTGGTCTACCAAGCCAATTGGTTGAAGCGCCGTCAAAAGCTACAACTTCGTCTGCACGCAAAAAAGGTTCGGCTCTGCCAGCGTTATTATTTGAAGGTGATACGAATAATTCATCAATGAATATCAACCGTTCACAGCGCGCAGCTCTATTAGCAGTGCCGAGAAGTGAAATAAGGCACGCTACTGCTACTTCGGCAAAACTGCCGGGAGCGAGACAAACAACAAACCCAAACACAAACGCCGCCGTCGTCGCCACATCAGCCACTTCGGCGAAGACAGGCATCATTGCTGGAGTCGACGGTTTAGCGGTAGCCGAAAGTCCAGAAGTGGTAGCAGTGGAGGCGTCAACGGCAAAACAGCCGACAGCGATTTCCAGTCAAAACAAGCCGACTTCATATGGCATGCAAAATTTTAATGGTGAGTTCAAAATGTTTTTTAATTAAATTTGTATTTTCGCGTTTATACAGACGGGAATATTTATGTACATATGTATGTACATCTGTAGCCATTAGATTATTGAACGAACGTTTGGCGAAGGAAAGAAATTTTTAACTAATTATCGCAAATGGAAGTTTGAAAGCATCAATTTTAGAAATCTAAATCTTCCCAGAATTCTAACACATTTATTCAAATAAACATCTCTTTGATCCCAACACTGGCCTGCAAAGAAATCTTCCTTTAAAAAAGTTATGGCATGAATATGAAGCTTTTAATGCTTTGAATGTATTACCGTTAGTAAATTTTGTACAGTTTTTTTCAATTTAATTTTTTAAATATTATAAATTTTTGAGCTCTTTTTGCAAGTCAATATCATAAACGGTGTAGATAGGTATGTACATATGTATATTTTCTACCAAAAATAATGAAAAAAGGGACTTTCGAAACCTAAGTAAAAATCAATCGGATCAAGATCAAGACAGTGGAATTGAGAGTTTCAAATTTTTATACCAGAGAAAAAGATTCTACGAGTTGCTTTTCTGATCTGAAACATTCGCAAATTGTTGCTGTTCGAAAACCAAATTTTTCAGAAACTGTTGGTGCCTCGAAGATAAATTTTAGAGCCTTTCTACTCCATAATGGTACCAACTACCCATCGCTGGCCTTGGTACATGCATCAAGATCTGATCGTATGGCGGCCACGACAGCTGAATTAGCATAGTCTCCTACCATAATGTCAAACAAACCGAGTGTCTTTCTGACATGACATAAAAAGCTTCTCATAAAAATCCATCAGAAGTTCGGAGGCGGCTTAGAATAAACTGTAGGTCCTTCCATTGGTTGTAAAAAAAAAAAACCAAGGAGGAGGAGCTCGACCGAAAATCGCTTCAGCGATAGAATATTCTCGATATCTATGGAGTTTCAGAGTTTCAGAGTTACAAGGTTACAAGGGAGATACACAAAGTTTTGCTTTTTTAATGTGAGTGAGATGATCTCATAAGAGAAAAACAATGCAAAGCGGAAACCTATGCCAAAGAAACAGATTCTCTCTTGGACTTAAAAATGTATTTCAAAAATCTTCAGTACAACTTTCATAAAGTTGTAACTCACGAGGGATTTCGTAAAAGCTAAAAGAAGGAAGGTGTAGACTTTCGAAGGCATAGATATGAGAAATTTCAGAAAAAGGTTTAGGTGGCTTAATTTTATTAGGGACAGAAAGCTCAAAACCATGTATTCGTGAATTATAACTAGAAATTTAATTTGTGGGGTAAGAATTAATCCGGTCCGTTCTCAAAAGATGGCTCCAACTGACAACAACATTGTTTGTTGCCTCTTTGAAAATGTCCGGAAGCCCATCGAATGCTTGTGGAAGCTTATGGTGAATCTTCGCCGACCAATAAGTCATGTAGCGAGTGCAATCGACTCTTCAAAAGTGGTGATTTTAGCATGGGACGCAAGTAGCGTCCTGGCCAACCTAAAAACTGAACTCAATATCCACTACAACAAATGCGTTTGAGCCGTGCGATAACAACAACTGAAAGGCATGACAAGGTGATTATGAAAGATGGCAAAAACTACCTGGAAATGCTGAAATGGGTGATCTTGCTGGCGGATATTTTTTCGACGGATGGAAAGCGATTTGGGGCATCACTGGTTCGAGTATATTGCAGATATTGAAGAATGGCTCAATGATTGGATCGAGGGCAGATAGGGCTCATTTTGTAGAGATGGTATTCGAAAACTATCTGAGAGATGGGAAAAGTAGTCGCTTCAGACGGACCAAACTTAGAATGATGTATTTTTTACTTGTTTTTTTTTCAATAAAAACCACTTTTTTGAACACAAAAAAAGAAAAATGTGAATTTTTATACATCTCTAATACGTTAATCTAAATGAATTCAAATTTTTTTGGCGTGCATAAATGTTAGCTATTTTTTTGTGTCAATACCACAAGATAGGCGCTTAATCGCTTTCTGATTTAATTTAATTTTATTTTTTCGGCACTCTTAGAGTTTTCTAAAATATTATAATAATTTTATTTTTATTTCTTGCTCTTATTAAGTACATTTTTTTTTTACATATTTCTACTTATGGCCGGAAACCCGACAAGGTATCTATTGTTCATAAAAGAGCTCAGCATTAGTCTGTTAAAATGCAATTATATTATAATGTGTTTAATGCAGTATGTAAATGTTGTTAAGTCCAGTCTTGCGAATATTAATATACTAGAGCCGTAGAATTTATTCCGCATTAATTCATGCACACCTACCCTTTAGGGAAAGCCAGATTTGCTGCTTATCACATGAAAGTTTGACTGCCCCAATTGTATTAAGTACCATCTCAGCTTGGTTTTGATCAAATTTACAGTTCAATAATATTTGAAATAATTTCGTTGGTTTCTTTTTACACATTTAAATGCCATTAGTCGCACAGTGATTCCTACTGGTTACCTGCATTTACCTGTGCGTGTGTGTAGTTTCGCCGCGCTAAGCAGTAGAAATAATTGAAAATATTAAAAATAAAAATAGAAAAAAAGAAATAAAGAAATAAAGTGAAAAGAATATGAATATTTTCGTAAAGATAGCGTGTTTAAAAATTATTAATTTTATGCCATTCTTGTCATGCCAGAAGGGGCGAGTGAATGAGCATTCGCTGAACTCGCAGCAGAATAAATAGACAAAGAGTTGGTCGGTGCCGGTGCCGGTGATGGTGGTGATACACATTAAAGCATTCAAAGACGTTAATTAAGCAACAGTCTATTTAGTGTGATGTCCGGTCTGGTGAATACCAACCACATCTGTATGCAAAAGATTAAACAAGTGTAAATAAATGTATGTAAGTATATGAATACAACGGTGTTTGAGAGACTCTTTCGTTCGTACCGCCTTGGCGAGAATTTTCATGAATTTATCATAAAACAATGAACTCCGCAAATAAAATTAAACTAAATTACATATGTATAAATGTGTGGCCAATAAGTAATATTAATTTCGGAATTGTGGATAATCGAAAAAGCCTTGTTCAGACAGATATTTAATTGGCAATTAAGCGACTTTCATAGCATTTCTTTGTCTCCCAATCTACCATATCCCAAAATTAGGCAATTATTAGGTATTAAAAATGAAATGTCAATGCATTGAACTGTCATTCAAACCATAACGAAAAAAAAAAATGGGGAAACGATGCCGAATAGTTCAAATAAATAGATATTACCTCGATATAAAGGGTTATCCATTTAGTGGTTTCGAAAGTGCAGAGCTGCATTTGACATCTGTCAAACTTAACTGTCAAACCAAGCATTTGTTTTGTTTTATTTTAGTCAAAAGTCAGGAATTTATGAAACTGGATCGCTAAATAACAGCAAAATGCGTTAAAATTGTTGAAATTTACCACAAAAATGGGATTCAAACGTGGAGAAGTTTCGTTCTTAGAAGGAGAGGAGATTATGGTGCACATAATCGTCCAACTATTCAAACATGTGGTAAAATTTTAAAGAAATTTGAAGAGACTGGATCGGTTACAGATATTGTAAGGCCTCTGCAATACTGCTGCTGTAAGTCAAGGTGTAGCCGAAGACCTGAATGTGTCTATATTTCGACGTTCTCAAGAGCTGGGACTTTCTTATGGCACATTTGGCGTATTTTTCTCTAGGGCTCACATCTTCTTCTTCTTTGGCATATGCACCGCTTACTCGATTATAGCCGTATCAACAATAGTGCGCCACTCGTTCCTTCGTCGAGAGAGGACTTCACTTTTCCATTGCCTAGTCATTCCAAAGTGGCTTTTAAAGCTGACATTGTGCCTTGGTATAGTGAACACCCAAATTTTTACTGGATTACTCTAAAACAATATAAAAAATTTTAATAGTGAATAGAAATGCAACAAAGATAACATGAAAGAAAGAAAAATGAAAGAAAATCAGCTGTTTCTTGACCTTAGTTTCCATAAGGGAAGTGGGTGTTTATTTATGTGTATTTAAAAGTCCATTTAATTATCTCTTAAATTTATATACACAAAGTGTATTTTCAGAAAATAAAAAGAGTTTTTGAACACAGATTTTAACCTTGATATAGTGAACAAACTCAATACTGTGAACAGGTCTTGCAATAATTAGTTCACTATATCCGGACACAACTGTACATAATATTAACAAAATGTAGCTCGGCAATTGTTTAGTATAACAAAACTGAATCGATCATAACGGTGCAGTTTTCGAACACGTAGAAGATTTATATTTTGCAACATTTAATTTGAATGCTGCTCAAGAGCAATTTTGAAATGTTTAGACAGAAGTAATTTTCAGTTCCGCAAGCATCAATACGAATTCAAGGATATTGAGGATTGAGAATTGAAAATGATTCTCAGTAAATCTGAAATACACACCTACATTACTATGCGCCGAATTCGCTGAGCTTTGCCACTCAATACCCAATAAACACAAGCATGAAGTTGACGTCGTTTGAATGAATTTTCGAATATGCAATATGTTGTTTTTGGGTTCTTCTTATATTAAATTTAAAGCGATTTTTAAAACAAGATTTTTTTGCTAATTGAAAATCTTCATCGTCTAGGAAAATAATATATGTTTTTTAGAATTGTCGAAAAAATGTCTGATATCACTAGTTTTGATTTGAAAAACTAATAAAGGGTGATGCAAGTAGAGGCACTTTTTCAATTGCATTTTTTTGACATCACGCGTGAGTCGTGTCAAGCTGTCATGTTATATTTCTTCAGTATTCTTTGGCAATTCATGATGGAAAGACTTACGCCTGGACAACGTTTACGAATCATTCAACTTTATTACGAAAATTTACGTTCTGTAAAGAATGTGTTTCACGCGCTTCGCTCAACTTATGGTCAACATAATCGGCCTACTGAACGTACTATTCGCAACACCATCACCTATCTTGAGACACAGAATACATTATTGGATAATATTCGACCGAATAGAGCACGTCCATAACCGACTATTTTATGCCTGAAATTGAAGCTCGTGATCTCCGCTACATATGGTTTCAACTAGACGGCGCCACTTCCCACATATCGCATCAAGCAATGGATTTATTGAGAGAACACTTCGGTGAGCAGATAATTTCACGTTTTGGGCCAGTCGATTGGCCACCAAGGTGATGTGTTATCACAACGTTAGAATTTTTCCTCTGGGAAAATGTAAAGTCTAAAGTCTATATCGGAATGCTCCAACGAGTCATCGAAAATTGGACTTAACGGATGGACCACCTGAGACGTAGCCGCGGCCAACATTTGAAAGAGATAATCTTCAAAGAATAAATGCCAGAGAATGTTCTTTCTACTGATAATAAAAATTCTCCATTAAATTTGAATTTTCTGTTCTTTTTTTTTTTAATTAGAGAACATCGAATTGGATCACCCGTTGGTATTAGATTCCTTAGCGAGATATACTCTCCGAGGAGATCGTCGGAAAATCACGTCCCAAAGACAACGAATTCGAAGTGAACTCTGTGTGCTTACTGGGAATGGCCAGAATGCGATCAACAACAGATGTTTGTATGTATGCGTGTGTGTAGTTGAAAAGAAAACGTGCGTACACGACAAATTATCTTCATAAATAATAGCGCCAAAATAAGAAATGGTAAAAAGAGTTGAACGGGTCAAGTCGTCGTCATCGCCGTCGTCGTCGTCGTCGTCGTCTTACGGTTCATATGCAAAGGCTGGGTAAGCACCGGATGGCTATTAAATAAAATCGAGCAGACCTTTTGAGTCCAATGAATAGTGAAGTACTTAACTACGTACGTATATTTGTACGAGTGTTTGTATGTTTCTGTGTATGTATGTATGTATGTATGTACGAATGAATTGACTGCGATCAAGCGTTATGATGTTTTTGCCCAAAACCTGCTATTAGCATTTCCGCTTTTTATTATTATTATACATATTTCGAGCACAGTTTTCTAGAAAAGAAATAAGCCAATCATTTTTTGAAGACACACATATGCCCACACATATATATATAGTATGTACATACAGCTATAGAGCGGTTAATCTATTTAGAATATATGTATGTATGTATGTAAAGCATTTATCCATCTGAAAGGGAAATTTGTATTCAAATTAAAATGGAAACAAAATGATAATTGAGACAAATGGCATATTTATATTTGATTATACAGAAAATGACGTGAATATTTATATGTATGTTTATTTTGCTTGTGTTGGCAACAGAATTGGCAAGCGAATGATGTAAGTATAGCAAGCAACACGTAGTATGCATGTGGTTGTGGCTAGAAGGAAGGATAAATACGCATACATACATACATATGTATGTATGTACACACGCACTATCTAACTGCACGAAAAGGACCGCACACCTCAGCAATTCATTCATTCATTCATTCATTCACTCGCAGCGTGTTAAATTATGATGTCGGATGATTTTTTGATGGCGTTGCTGCTGCCAGCGCTGCAATGCTTTTAGTTTTGGCCGCACAACTAATTCCCTCTGTGGCTAAACACCAGATAACCTCTGTCCACCGCTTTCAACACCATTCAAGCGGGTTTCGCTCAACTCGTATGTTCTGTTATGTCATGCTCCGTATCCTGCCACTGCGCGTTGCGTCGCGGAGGGTACAATTCGTTTCAAAGTTGAGACCGGCGCCGTGTAATTAATTTGAGTAGCGCGCTAAAAATAATGGCTAATTTGGTTTTGACGTCTTCTGACAACTGCATTCACACATGCATGCATAGATATGTACATATATGCATATGTGTGTCCTTTATGAGGTCACTTTGGCGTGCATTTAAGCCTAATGGATTTATGAAACACCTGTTTTGACTTAAAACACTCAATTCATGCGTTTATTAAACGAAATAAAAGCAAATTCACATTAAAAGCCTCTCCACGTGATAATTAACTCGCTTCGCATTGCACTCTTAGTGAACTGATGGGTGCAAGAAAACTGATTTGAAATTAACAAAAAAGTACAATTTATATATTCATAATATTTTATAAACATTCATTACCTGAGAGGCGTTTATATGTATGCATGTATATCTATGTATATCTATAGCCCTCTTAAGCATTTTTGTTCTTCATCCTCCTTATCGCAGTCTGCAGTGGCTTCGTTTGCATGTGGCCCGAGGATTTTAGGGAATACTTTCCCACACTCTGCACATTTTTGCGAAATCAACGTACACCCATGCACATGCCTACAGTCCCACACACACACACGCACACACTTTCTTAGCCACGAACGTTGACGCCCCCAAATGTGCAAACACATACACACGGGCACTGGGGAAGGTAGTTTTCTCATATTTTGTTATTCATGGCCATGGTTAATTATGATGATTACTGAAAAAAAAAAACAACAGCTTGCTACTTGCGTATATGCAAATATACAAATACTAAGTACATACATACATAGATAGATATGTAGATCATTCATAATCTTACGCATTTGATTTTGGGAAGATTTGTATTTTAATTTTATTTATTATTTTAAAATTTAATTTAATTTAATTTATTTATTTTGTTAAAATAAAAAAAGCAATTAGTTAAATTTGTTTCGTTTTATTTTGACTTATCTATTTTATTTTGATTAAATAATTATAACTTTTTTCAATTAATTTATTTTATTTTATTTCATTTTATTTTATTTATTATTTTATTTCATTTCATAACGATTTATTTAGTTCATTTATATATATTTAATTAAATTAAATTAAATTTTTCATTTTGTGATAATAAAAAAAATTAATATTTTATTTTATTTTATTAACTTTTCCTTAATTTAATTTAATTTGTTTATTTCGTTTTATTTTATCTTATCTATTTTGATTTTCTCATTTTTTTTTTTAATTTCAATTATTATTTTTTATTATAGTTTATTTGTTTTATTTTAATTTTAATTTGTTTTGTTTTATTTCATTTCATTTATTTTAGTTTATTTTATATAATTTAATTTTTTTAAATTTATTTAATTAAATTTTAATTTTTTTATTTTTGTTTTGTTTCAATATTTTTATTTGCTTATTGATTTTATTGATTTAAAAAAAAATTTAAATTTTTTTAGTAATTTTATTTTATTATATTTATATATATTTTATAGATATATTTTTAAATATATTTTATTTTAGTTATTTATTTTATTTTTTATTCGTTTTTAGTTAATTTAAAAAAAAAATTAAATTTGTTAAAATTTTTTGTAATGCTTAGGTTTATTTTAAATTTATTAAATTTATTTTATTTCATTTATTTTTTCTTTTAAAAATTTCAATTTTTATATATTTTTTTAAATTATTGTTTCAGTTAATTCTATTCTATTTTTATGTTATTGTATTTTAATTTTTCCTTGAAATGGTTTTAATTTCTAAATTTATTTTTATTTGTTATTTTTTTAATCATTTAATTTTAGTTTAATTTTTTAATCTATTTTGTTTGTAATTAATTAATTTTTTTGAATTTATTTTCTTCTGTATTTTTAATAATTTCATTTTATGTATTCATATAAGTTTTTACATATATTTTATTTACTTTTTTCTCAATTTTTTTTAAGTTTTAATTTTTAAGAATTTTTCAATTTATTATATTTTGATATTTTTTTAATTTAGTTTCTTTTCAATTGATTTTTTTTTCAATTTATTTAGTTTAGTTTTAATTTTTTTAATTTGCTTTTTATTTTTTTATATATGTTTTTAGATTATTTTATTTTATTTTATTTTTTTAGTTAATTTCTCTTAACCTATTTTTTATATTTTTTTTATTTGCTTCATTTTGCTGTATTTCAATATTTTTTATTTTTTTATTTATTTAGTTATATTTTAAATTTCTTAAATTTATTTAATTTGTTTTAAGTTTTTATAATATTGTTAGAAATATTTTTTAGGTAGTTCTATTTTATTTTTATATTATATTATTTTAATTTTTCCTTTGAATTTTTTTTAATTTAAAATTTTTTTATTTTTTTATTTTAATAATTTCATTTTAGTTTAATTTTTTAATTTAATTTAATTTATTTTAATTTGCTCTTTTTTGTTTTGCTTCAATATTTTTAATTAATTTTTTTTTCTTCCAAATTTATATTTTTTTATTTATTATTAATAACTTCGTTTTATTTTATTTACATATTTTATATACATTTTTTTAAGTTTATTTTAATGTTTTTAATTTATTTAATTTGTAATTTTTTAAAATTAATTTTATTCTAATTTAATTTTTTTGTTTTTATTATTATTTTTTGAAATTTATTTCATTTAATTAATTTCTATTGCTCTCATATACTTTATTAAAATATTTTTTTTTTCATTTTATGTGCACCACTCAGAAAGTAAAATTTTAATTTATATACGTTTTGGTCCAATGAGTCAATGTCTTCTTTTTAATTTGTCAAATTTTATCCACATCGTATTTATCATTAACATAATTAGTGAATTAAGATGGCTTAACATGCAAAGTTAATAAATCAGCCCAGCTTAAGATGCATTAAGATGAGAAATGGTGCATAATATGAGGCTGGTGTAGATTTTACCGTTACTATCCGTTAGGAAAATAATTTGAATTTTAAAACCACAAATGAGATTAGATAAAGAATTTGCTTGCTCATATACATATGTTTGTATATATGTATGCATATTTTTGCAGTTGAGCTTAATTATTTAGAATCCGTTAGCGTAGTTATGATTATTTTCAGTGCTCTCTGATCGCATTTACATGCCAATAGATATTCGTACGTACATAACATTCATACAGGATAAGCGATACAGTTTTTTCACTTCAGCAATACATATTTATAAACATACATACAAACATACATATGTACTCACATACGTGTGTTTCTATATTTGACTGCATATGTTTTGAAATAAATTTGTTTTAAGTTATTGTACGTGCAAAAGTGCAAGGTGCATATTAGTATGGCCGGAATAGGATTTATGGCACTCCGCGTAAGACGTCCGCATCATTCATATATATATATATATACAACAACAACATACAAAAACATACCAACTAAGCTGAATGAATACGGTAGAAGGAGGCACAAGCACAACAATGTGGCCAATAAGGTTACTCACCACAGCCGCCTGGTCGCGGTCATTTCGCTAAAGAGCCGAGCATAATGTAGAACCAAACCAACCAGCACCACCACCGCCACCTCCGACAATGCCGCTCGCTTAGTGCCTACATTACCGCGCGCTGGACCGGGGTACAGATCGAGATCATGGGAATATTTGTTGCTGTGCTACGCGTACGTTCCATTTAATTTGCATGAGACGTGCGGCACCGTGACGTGCGCGGTGGTACTGATCTTGACCATACCATGTAAATACATATATGTATGTATGTGCAGACGTATGCAGCACCTTGATTGCGTATATTTACATATACTCGTACATACATATATGTGATCGTCGGGAGTTTACTGTCTGCTTGCAGATGTTTTATTTTGGGCGGGAACTTTCAACCAATGCAATCGACTGAGGCTGGGACTGAGTACGAGGTTTGAGGTTCCTCTTGCTTTGCATTCTGCTTATGCTGCTTCTGTGTGCAGAAACAATCTTCTGCTGTTTGTTGTCTTCTGTTGTGCCTTTCGAAAGCCTATCATTATGATTATGACGAATATTACTCTTTTACTTTAATTTATTTTGTATGGTAATGGTTGTATATATGAGTATGCATATACAACATGCATCGATACATACGAGTATGTATGTATGGACAAATGATTTAAGTTGCAATTGCATGTGCTTTACGCGTATGTATCGAGGAAAGTCATTGAAGTAATATTTTACCCCGAATAATATATATTTTTGTTATGCATACATTTATATTAGCTACAGACAAACATACATACATATGGATTTCGAAATATTGAAGTGAATTAATTAATAAGCTGATTCAAAAAGCGCATACATACATACTTCATATATGTGCATAAACATATTGTATTTGCACTCGGTTTGCTCATGTTAGCAGTGGACTTATCTAGCTCAAAGAGGCTAAATAAATTTGCGTTTTGCTAGGCTCAATCTGCAGTCTTGCGCTTTCGTCTTGAGTTAGTTTGGGTTAATATAATTGCGGTTATAAAGGGTGATCCAAGTAGAGGTACTTTTTTCAATAGCTTTTTTTTTTGAGAGATCACGCCTGAGTCGTGTCAAGCTGCCATGTTATTTTTGTTCAGTATTCTTTGACATTTCATTATGGAACGACTTGCGCCTAAACAACGTTTACAAATCATTCAACTGTATTACGAAAATTTACGTTCTGTAAAGAATGTGTTTCACGCGCTTCGCTACACTTATGGTCAACATAATCGACCTATTGGGCGTACTATTCGCAACACCAGCACCCATCTTGAAACACAGTATTCATTATTGGATAATATTCGACCGACTTGGGGCATTTTACATCGAGACCCTAAAGTGAAAGCATATAAAATACAGCTTGTGCAAGAACCGAAGCCACTCGACCTTCCCAAGCGACATCGTTTCGATCTATGGGTTCTGTAAAAGTTCCAAGAAGATCCGACGTTTTCGTGCAAAATTTTGTTCAGCGATGAGGCCCATTTCTTGCTACCAGAAGAGATTCAAGAACTGCCTTTTCATCCAAAAAAACAACGGTTTGGTGTGGTTTGTGGCTCGGTGGAACCATCGGTCCATATTTCTTCAAAAATGATGCCGGTGAGAACGTAACCGTGAATGGCGAGCATTATCGCGCCATGACGGCGCCACTTCCCACACATCGCATCAATCAATCGATTTATTGAGAGAACACTTCGGTAAGCAGATAATTTCACGTTTTGGGGCGGTCGATTGGCCACCAAGATCGTGTGATATCACACCGTTAGACTTTTTCCTGTTGGGATATGTAAAGTCTAAAGCCTATGCGGAGAATCCCGCATCGATTCAGGCATTGGAGCAAAACTTAACGCGTGTCACTCGCCAGTTACCAGTCGAAATGCTGGAACGAGTCAAAATTGGGCTCAACAGATGGACCATATGAGATGTAGCCGCAGCCAACATTTTAATCTTTAAAATAATGTTCTTTCGAATTAAATTTGAATTTTCTGTGATTTTTTCTTCAAAAAAGTAGGGAAATTCGAAATGGACCACACTTTACTTGACGAAACTCTGCCATCAAAGGCAAGAGTGCCAAAGCGATCAGAAATCTACCATAATCTAGAAGAGTCTACAGGAGTACTCTGTACGTGATCAAAAGCGTCCCTACCTGATAGTGTTGTTAAGAAGAGTCTTTCTTATGAGCTTTGCAAACTGCAGCAATTTCGCCATTACCCAGGGTAGAATAAATATAAATGCCTCATGAAAATGACAAATTGGTGACGACAACTGTAACGTCATCTCACAGAAGACGATCCACTGCTTTCCTGCTTACTGGCTCGGGCATCGGGAATAAACCTCAGGCGGGATTATAGATAATAAACTTTTCTAGAAAATCTTCATGCCTGCCACTTTACGATTTATTTAATCTTTTTTTTTCTAGATCCATATTCACACGTCAGCAATAAGCAAATTGAGATATATTTACTCACAAATCGCAAATTACCACACACACACATACACTTAAGTAAATATACGTATGTATGTACGAGTATAACTTACATATGCACAATCGTTAACTGTTGCATTCCTCCAATTGTTGCTTTCGGCATTCATTTGTGACGTGTGGATGATGAGTTTCAGTTAACAAAAGACACTCAATGCGTCACCAACAACGTGAAGTGACGTTCCGTCAACGATACAAAGCAACCGAAGAGACAATGCAATGATTAAGACACACACACACACACACACACACACATGCACTTGTAGTCTTAGCTGCCCTGTAGGAAAATATGCTCGGCTTTAACAAGTGTGGTGTTACTAGTTACCACTTCTACATTAACTAGTTCACCTTCCATCTCTTTTCCATGCTCTACGAAATGTCAAGTGTACGAAAGTGACAACAACAGTGATGGTACGAAGAGTGTAACAGAGAGTAAGCCACAGCTGTTCTCACAGGTTAACGCAACGTAGCGGTGATATGATGGTGGAATTGTTGTTATTTCCGTTGATGGTGAGCAGCTACATATTTGACGACAAAAATAGTGTATTGGCATGATTTCATCTTTAAAATACTAATGCCATTCGAGCATTTCTCTGCAGGGTATATGAGATATACAACTACATACATATATAAGCAGGTTAGTGTGTGGCTGATGATACGAAAGAAATTCACAAAATGCAATAAAATAACACTTGCCAACGCCAAGACGAAGCCAAGAAGCCAACATTTGTTGCTGTGAATTATGAAATCATTATATGGCAAAGAGAGAGAGAGAGAGAGGAGAGAGGAGGGTAGCGTGCAGGCAAACATACGTATGTGCGTATACTTGTAAGTGGTGTTAAAATATGTAATGGCATGAAACAAGTCTTCATTACAGGCGGAAAGTCGAAATAAATAACTTAATAAATAATAATAATCATTCGTCATAACCAAAGTTGTTGTTGCCTTATCCTTAATATGTTATGTACATACGTATACACATACATATTCCACTAATGCCACAGAGAAGATTTTGTGATTCTCGCTCTTCTCTCTTGTTGTCTTAAGGTCTGATGGCTGTGGGAAGGTTTCTTTTTTCAATATATGCTGCAGAAATGTTAGAAATCGAGATTTAATATAAAAAATTTAGTGGACTCAGCATAGTATTCTTCGAAACATTTTTATTTTTAGCTAAAAAAAAAAAAAAATTTAGGAAGATGAAAAATTCTAGAATTTTTTTATATTTACATTCGAATCGAATTTTGCTTATTTTTGTAAATTTTTTTATGGAATATTTGTCTAAAATCTTTTTTTTCAATACCAATGCATTCTCGAATGGTTGAAAATTTCTACGAAAATATTCATTTTGAATTGATGGAAGAATTTTATATGTTTCACTGTGCATTCACCCAAGCAATTAGTTTCGTTTGTGAATTTTTGGCATCTTTATTTTGCAGCTTCAGATCCTGGTCGCGAAATAAATTTTTCAAATATGTGCATCTGCATTGAAATTTTCAAAAAGGTTTCAAAATATTTTTGATACCCACCTTCATCATCATCAATCATTCAACTTTATTACGAAAATTTACGTTCTGTAAAGAATGTGTTTCGCGCGCTTCGCTACACCTATGGTCAACATATTCGGCCGAATAGACCACTTTCAGCACGCAGTGAAAAAAAGATAGCGGCCGTAGCTGAGAGTGTACACGAAGACCGTGGAGAGTCGATTCGGCTCCATTCGCAGCAACTTGGACTGACGTATGGAACGACTTGGCGCATTTTACGTCGAGATCTTAAATTTAAAGCGTATAAAATACAGCTTGTGCAAGAACTGAAGTCGCTCGATCTTCCCAAGTGACATCGCTTTGCTCTATGGGCTTTTGAAAAGTTTCAATAAGAGCCGACGCTTTCGAACCAAATTTTATTCAGTGATGGGGCCCATTTATGGCTCAATGGGTATGTAAAAGAGCAAAATTGTCGCATTTGGGACGAAGAGTAACCTGAAGAGATTCAAAAGCTGCCATTTCATCCAGAAAAAACTACGGTTTGGCATGTTTTGTGAGCCGGTGGAATCGTCGGTTTCTATTAAATTTTAATTTCCTTTTTTTTCCAAAAAGGTAGAGAGCCTTGAAATGGATCACCCTTTATTAAAACAATATTGGAATAATCTGAAAATTATAGGTGCCACGCCTTTTTTTCCAAATTTGTGAAAACATAAGCCATCTGCATGATAGCCTAATCCTGCATAATTTTGGTTAATTTCGGTGTAGTGGTTCTCAAGTTGTGAGGTAACAAATCCACCATTCACAAATTTTTACATTTGAGTTAGTATGGGATGTGCCACGCCTCCTATTCAGAATTCAAGAAAACTTTTTATAAACTATTCTTATAATAACACCAAAAAAGTGAACTTATTTCTAATATAAATTTAAGATTACAGTCGCACGGGACATCCATTTGTTTTTATGTTTAGTTTATGTTTATATTTGTACGGCATGTTTTTATGAAATTAGTTTAACAAATCGTAAGGTTATATAAAATTTATTGAATTAAGTGATTTAGATCCATTTGAAATATGTCGGCCGCAGTAGCCGAGTGGTTAGCATTGCCTAAAACAATTCGAAAGGCCTGGATTCGAGCCCAGGTTCGAGCAACATCAAAAATTATAGAAAATTAATTTTTCCAATTGCGGCCGCCCCTCGGCAGGGAATGTCCAGCCCTCTGAGTATATTTCTGGCATAAAAACTTCTCATAAAAATCCAACGGCCCTTCGGAGGCTGCTTAGAATAAACTGTAGGTCCCTCCATTTGTTGGTAAAAATATCAAGACGCAAAAGCCACAAATTGAAAGTGGAGCTTGGCCAAATATCGCTTAAGGGGTTACACAGTGGCATATATATATATATATATATATATATATATATATATATATATATATATATATAAACTTACGAGGTGTGCTCAAAGGAAGATTTTGAACTTTTTTGAAAAGTACTTATTTATTCATCAATATCTACTTTTTCCCCTTTAAAGTAATTACCCTCAGATATAATACACTTGTGCCAACGCTTTTTCCAATCCTCGTATTCCTTATTAACTGTACGACCTTTTGACAGGAACTCATGATGCACCACACCATTGTAATCAAAGAAAACAGTTAGCAAAACCTTTACATTTATCTGACAGCTTCCATCGGGATGATTGGGCCTTGGTTTCGTCACCAGTTATGACCCGTTTGTGCAAACCCTGATCGTTGGTCACGCCATTCAACAGCTTCTGAGCGATACTAATGCCACATTGCTTTTGCTCAAAATTTAGCAATTTGGGAACAAACTTCGCTGCCGTACGTTTAATGTTCAAAACATTCGAGAAAATTGAATGGCATGAGCCGACTGATATGCCAACATCTTCTGCAACTTACCTAATAGTGATTCGACGATTTTCAAGAACAATTTTTTTCACTCTTTCGATGTTTTCTTCGCTTGTTGACGTGGTCGCACCGCATGGTGCTCATCGTCATCAACACATCTTCTCGGCCTTCTGTAAAGCGCTTGTACCACTTATAAACACTTTTTTGAGACAAGTGGACTCCCCGAATGTCACAGTCAACATTTTAAGTTCCATAGAGCACTGTATTCCATTTTTAACGCAAAATTTAATTAATATGTTTTGATCCATTTAGCTCCTAATGCAAGCACATGAGAAACATATGTGTCCGATTATAACAAAAACAAAACATCGGTCGATAATCGAATGTACACAGCCCGCGAAATATCAAAATTCACCTTCCCCTTTGAACATGCCTCGTATATATATATTAAATATTTTGAAATTTTTGCGTATTAAAGAAAATGCATATTTACCTATATAAAATGCATATAGTACATATATATGTATGTATATATGCAGATATATTAGAGTATGAAAATATTCATACATATGTATGCATTTATATGAGTGTCGCGCATAGCGCAAAGCTCAAGTGAATAACAAACAGACGAAAAAAAACGATATGGAAAATGTCTTTGACACGCAGCTTTGCATTTTCGTAGTTTTTCTTGGTAAATGTTCAAGAGGCACAACTAATTATAATTGACAGGCAATATCTGACGGATTGTTGCATATGAAGACATATGTACATACATACACACATACATACATACATATGCACGTTGAATTGCAGTTGACAAGTGGAATTGGTCGCTTTGTTTTATTGTTTCGATTTTAATCTTAACATATATATATGTGTGTATGTATGAATATAGTCATATATACATACATATAAACATACCTAAATACATAAATTCAGGTATTATCTACATATTGGCATGCCAATTGCAACAATAAAACAACAAAAAAGTGAAGTGAATGCCTCAACTCTGGCGACAATAATTTGCAACCTCACTGAGACGACAATAGTGCTGGTGATGGCGATGGCGATGGTAGCAATTATTCACCATTCGTTTCTACTGGGTAATTAGTTAAGCTGAGAGTTCTGCAATGCAAACTCTGCAAACTCTGTAAATTAGCAATAATAACAACTACAGTAAGCGGAGAGAGCGAAAATAAAAACAAAAGACTTTCTTAATTGCCCCGCAAAGTGCACTCAAACTGAAATTTGTTCGTTTCAAATCGAAGAAGAAGAAGAAGAAGAAGAGCTTCAAAGTTCCCTACCCCGTGGCACGGACTATCTGTGAATGAATGGGGCCACTGCATACGAAATATAAACATATATTTTCCTTCGATTTAATTACTAAGCGAATGTTACACCCAGTGGACAGTCCAATCTCATTCGCACATATTTACAGTTATACATTTGACAGATATTGTATAACGCCAGGTCAGATCAGTCATGGTCACGCTTAAGTTATTTTATTCAACAAATTTTGTACCCAGTATCGTGTTTGAGTCGGGTAGTGGGATTTCATTTTAGTAAGAAACTTAAGAACGAATTGTCAGAAGAACTGCGAGCGCAACACTACAATGTAGGCTTTTATTGTGCTACAAAGAATGAAAAAATTGAGAGAAGATGCATTTTCTGCTTTGTATAATATCCTTCATTAATCGACCCGAAGGATGGCGAAAATTCTCAACAAAGTTAAGGATTTTGAAAGTAGAAGTTCGGTATCAGTAAGATCTTTAGTCAGGCAATAATCTGATTGACAAGAACAACAACGAAATCGTCGAAAGATATCAGCATTAAACACAAGAAGAGAAAGTGCGAAGACCTTCGGTGACCCGTGCGGGGAGTGGCTTCTCTTTAAGTACTTTGGAACGAGCAGGATCGTGGAATAAATATTGGGTGGCGCCATAAATGTAAAGAATAAAAGAATTCTTCAACCTTTCATTCGCTGGATAAGTGCAGTCTTCGAAACGGAACTCGCGCTTATAAGCATAAAACGCTATCCATTTAGTGCTTTCGAAAGTGCAGGACTGTATCTTGACATCTATAAAACTTAACTGTCGAACCAAACACGTTTTGTTTTAGTTAAAAGTTAGGCATTCATGAAAATGAATCGCTTAACACCGCACAACGCGCAAAAATGGTTGAAATCTACTACAAAAATGGTGATTCAAATGTGACCGTGATTGAAGAGACTGGATCGGTCACAGATATTGTAAGGCTTGGGCATTTTCGTTTAGCTCGTTTCAACTCAAGTATGGCTGTTGTGAGTGAAAGTGTTGCCGATGGCTCGAATGTAAATATTTCTTGACGCTCTCAAAAGCTGGGACTTTCTTACGGCAAATTATGGCACTTTGCATCATAATACATCCATATAAAGTCCAGTTCACAGAACAACTGAATCCATCTGACCGTTCACAACGCCGTAGTTATATCGATTGGGTGCTTGGACAGCATGCCGTGGACCTTGACTTTTCCAACAAAATTTTTTTCAGCAACGAGGCACATTTCTCACTCAGTGGATACTTAAGTAAGCAAAATTGTCACATTTTGGGACTCAGAGAATCCTCAAATAATTTAAGAGAGGCCATTACACCAAAAAAAAAAAAAAAAATTACTGTTCGGTGCGCTCTTTTGTCCGGAGGTGTGATTAGACCTTACTTCTTTGAATATGATAACGGCGAGTGTCAGCGTCGATTCGTAGCGTTATGATCGTATGATAATCCTTCTTTTGGCCTGCATTTGAAGAACAACACATGGACAAAATGTGGTTCCAACAAGATAGTGTCACACGCCAAACAACACGAGCGAATATGGCTTTATTGCGAGAGAAGTTTCCCGGTCGTGTAATCTCTCGTCTTGGCGATTTCAATTGGCCACCGAGATCGTACGATTTGACACCGTTATACTTTTTTGTGGGTCTACGCGAAAGATGGTGCTTACGCGGCGGATAAACCGTTAACTCTTGAGCACTTGAAAACTAACATTCGTCAAGTTTTGGCTAAGACACCGTCCAATATGTGCCAAAAAGTGGCCGAAAATTACCTCAAACGCATCGAAGTTGTAAGAATACAATAAAAAAGGATTTCATGAACAAAAAATATTTAATTCTAAAATGCATTTAAATATTTATTTTGGAAACCGCAAAATGGATAATCCTGTACACATGTGTGATTAGAAGTTAAGTCGCATTCAAGGAGGTAAACAGACATACATACATATGAAGATCTACATACATTGTGGTGAATCGGTCTCTTCCCATTCTGGCACCTAAAGCACCAAACCTCAAACAACAGTTACAAACAGAACTTCACGTTCAAGAAATCATTCTTCGTTTTTTTGCCGTACGCCTCTTCGGCTTCATACATACAAACAAACATAATAACAGGAATATTTCGCAATAGTTTTTAATTAGAGAAGAAAATACAACTGAACCACCAAAGGCACCTATGCAGCTCCTATCTAATGATTTCTTATGAATTTACATACATACTGCTTATGCAGTTACATACACTCGTATGTATGTACAAGTATGTACATATGTACGAGTATGTACATTTGTATGGAGAAAAAAAGCTGACAAAAACAATGGTTGCTGCATTCAACACTGTTATTTTACAACTCGCTGCACACATTTTACAATAAATAAATACAGACAACAACAGCAACAATAACAACAAGAACAACAACTAAGCACATTTGCATTCAGGGTTAAATTTCATAAATGTTCCTTTTTTTGCTTTATTATTTTTAATTGCTCAAAAGTAGAAACGCATCAACAACAACAACAACAACGACAACAACAACAACAATAACAATAACAGCCGTTAACATTGGCGGTAATTAGCATGCAAAATGATTAACATACAATTAATTACAGAAGCAGACGAGCTGAGCGCGCACACGAGAGCAGCAACAGAGCAGTAAAAGCGCAGCAACAACAGCAACAAAAGACGCAGCGGGAGACAGACAGTTATGTGCGCATTTGCGGGCGGATGATGATGTGGGGGAGGGGGGGTGTGTGTGTGCGCGCATAATTGGAGCATTCAGCGATTGTAAATAAGTAGATACATAAAGATTGCCAACAACAACAATAATACACGCATGTCTTTAACACGCACATACACACACGCATACACATGCATACACTTACATATGCATATTAATAAATGTTTGTAAAAAGAAATTTACATGCCTCTCGCTGCGTTTCGAGGAATCGCCAACGGACGCTGGGGGAGGTGCCGTTGAACTCTCCGATCGCTGCATGCAAAACAGTTGCAAATAATAGTAAATGTAACATATACATACATACATACATACCTACATACAATTGCATTTGTTCTTCATTCAAAGGAATTCGCCTTTAGGCCATTGAATATCTGGAGGCTTAACTGAGGCGGGTAGCTAACACGGACAAGGTAGTTAGGCTTAGAGAAATTGGCGAGGAGAGGTCGGCTTGTCGCATGTTTTCATGGGAGAGTGAGATTTTGTAGGAAAAACAATGACGGAGAGTCATGATCTGGAATTTTGGTCTGGCCGATATATAAAAAGTCGTTTTTCTAAAAGCGGACCGTCCTCGATTGGAAGTATGAAACCCACCCAGTATATTTCTGACATGAAAGTAATGGTTTTTTTTTATAAATTATCAGTCATTCGAGAGGACCATACCTAACGATCAGCTATGGTGTACGGAAATTAGTGGTATTCACAAGATATTTGGCAGTGGATCAAGAAGAAACAAGATTAAAGTTATCTCCGCAACTACTTTTTTTTATTTCGAAGAATGTTGGTTAGCTCATTTTACGGCTGACAACAAATTCTGTTTGCTATTTCGCCTAAAATTATGCTACCTTAAATGTAAGAATGGAATACATTTAAAATTTTTGTGGCGATTTTCGGCCCAGCTCTACCTCCAATTTGTGTTGTGCTTCTTGAGATTTCTTCCAACAAATGGAGGGATCTACAGTTTATTCTCAGCCGCCTCCGAACGGCCGATTGAATTTTATGAGGAGCTTTTATTTCATGTCAGAAGTACACTCGGAGGGTTTGACATTCCTTGCCGAGGGGCGACCGCAATTAGAAAAATTAATTTTCTATGCTGGTCGAATCAGGAATCGGAATCCAGGCCTTCCAAATGGCAGTGTGCTCTGTTAACCACTCGGATATTCCGCCCAACAATGTGCGTAAATAATTTCCCTTTCAAGCTGATCACTCCTGTATATATTGTGTGTATGTAGAGTTTTATTTGCCAGCGCTCGTGAAATTCGATATGTATGTATGTAAATAAATTCTTAAATGAAAGTAAATAGCATCTGGATGTAAGTAAAGATAAAAAGGCTGGAAGCTGATACATACAGATGCTAACACATTTATTTTCACACATATCTACATACACATACATATGTATATATATTTAAACAAATACATATATTCGGAATCAGCGCAATCCTTTCGAGTGTCGAGCACGCGACTATACTCGTATAAAGAGCATAAGGATGTGAAATAAAATATCTAACTGCCTTGATTGGCGACTGTACAATAAAAGCAAACACATACATATGTACATACAAATAGATGCATGTATATGCGTACATATTTATGTAGTGCCGACATGCATACATATGCACATGTGCAACTTAAATGAAGATAAATGGCGACAGTATGAAATTTAAAATCCATCCAGACCAACTGCATTAATCGTCATATAAACAAATGTGTGTGTGTGTGTGTGTGTGTGTGTGCATATATGCGTTACTACTGCTTTACAGTACAAACAGTATCCACTTTTAGTTTCATCAAACGCTTACTCCTTTTATCAATTCAATTTTATTGTTGATTACCTGCCTCTGCCTCTGCGCCTGCCGGTGCGTCCTTTGGCAGCAGCTCGTCGCACATAAAAGTAACCCTTAAATTGTGGTAATAGTCAAAATAACGCGTGCGTCGTCGTCGATCTTCGTTCTTCGTATTGGGTTACATAACACTCGTATAGACATATGGACATATTGTTATGTAACATACATAGTTGCGCATGCGCAGCACACGGCAGTTTTTGGCCTCGCGTTGCTTAGTCGATCTTGTTGATTCTGCGTGTTGGCATATGGTACGAGTTTATCCTTCCAACGGTGTGTGATTGTTGTAAGAGTTGCTTTCCCTATGCCTTGATTACGCGCTAATGCGTTTAAAATGTGCGTATGTATGTATGTATGTATGTGCTTTTTTTTATTAGAACGATCGTATCTACGATCGAAACGCGACGCGTTAGCACGCGCCTCCAAGCAGCCGATATACTCGTATGTCGGGTTGTCAGGATGTCGGGATGTCGGGATGTTTTTGTCGATTTGCTTTTTAGGTTTGTTGAACTTTCCTCTGGTCGGTCCTTTCCGCTCAACAGCTTTATTGTTGCTATTGTAGAAGTTTTTTTTAGTTTATTTTAAAATTTTCTGTTTTTTCTCGGGGCAATGATCGTTTTACACTGCGCATATTCAGATGGTGGGTATTTTAGGAGTTCACAACAACAATAAATGTTTCACTCATGTATATGCTTGTACATACATTGTACATGTATGTGCGCATGTGTGTTAGAAACTAATGCTCAATAGAACTTTTCGCTCATATATAACTACATTTGTATGTACATACGTACATATGTACAATGATTTGCGTAAAAAGGATTTCTAAAGTCACATTCACAGATACACATTCACATGCATAAATCTCTACACATTTATCATTAAATGCTGTCAAGGCATTTTTTTCGTTTTCGTTTTTTGTTTTTTAATTTTTATTTTTTTGATTTTTTGATTTTCATTGGTTGCACTGTTTTATGGAAATCCTTTGAAAATTTGGTGGATGTGCATATTGGTTGTTGTTATAAATAACTGCATATGCAGTTGGTGGGTTTGTTAGGGAAATCACCGCATCAAATGCAAAATAGGGTTGATTAGAATGTGCTATTTGCACTGAAAGGGTGGTTCGCTTGGCCACCCTTTTCCAAATTAATTTCAATTTTAATGTGATGCATTTGCTACTGTGCAGCTGTTATTCAAAATCGAATAAACATACATATATACTACACACATATATATTTTTGAAAAAAAAACTTTTTTATTACATTTGGAAATTTTTCAAAAACATAAATGAAATAACCTTTTTTGGGGAGTTTCAAATCTTTTTCGGTAATATTTTCATTGATTTTAAAATTTTTACCTTCCAATTTTTAAAAATATTTCCATCGCCATGAGGTGCTGTGTGAAATGCGCATTCAAAATTATAATCTAAATTTTTCAGATTCGTTTATATAATTTTTGGGCCCGAATTTGTTAGATTTTCTATCATCAAGGTAAATAGCATATTTTGGAGCAGTTTTAATTAGAGTAATGCCATTTCGAAACTATTTCTCCTGATCAACCAGATCAAGCTTGTTTCAGCAGCAACTTTGACGTAGGTTAGTAAAGAAAATGTCGAAATAAATTGTTATAGTAATTCGGAACTACTGCAGAAATGCAGTGAATATATTCCAATATCATTTCGTGACTATGCCAGCATCTTTCTAAACGATTTTCAGAATTTGAGTTGCCGTCTTTGGCTGAAGTGGTTTGGCATTGTATTCCAATATATATATTTCTTTTCGCTTTATAACCGCTGAAACGATTTTCGGCCGAGCTACTCCTCCAAATTGCGGTGCGTCGTGATGTTTTTTTTTCCAACCAATGGAGGGAACTACAGTTTATTCTGGACCGCCAATGAACGGCTGATGAAATTTTATGAGAAGCTTTTATTTCATGTCAGACAATACACTCGAATGTCTTGACATTTCCTGCCAAAGGACGACCGCAATTAGAAAAATTAATTTCCGATAATTTAGATGTTGTTCGAACCAAGTTGAACCCTCGCCCTCCCAAGAGTAGTACGCAACGCTAACAACTCGGCTATTGCGGCCGCGGTTTGTCATTAGAATAGAACTATTTCAGTATCATTTTGGAATTACTTCCGGACTGACTAATTGTCATTTTCGAATTGATAAATATGACAGTTTTTATGCAATTTTCAGGTTTTAAAAGATTTTTTCTTTGCACCGAAATGCGAAAATTAATCCGCATATATAAAGAAAAAAAGTTTCAAAATTATGTATATTGACATACAAATATGCAAGGGTTCAACAACCACTCACTACAGCGCCAACATCAAATTATTTATTATCTAGTGCACACATACAAGTGTACATACATACATTTCTTCTAATTTCTCTTCTGCTCATTACAATTATTGCTTAAAAATGGTTAACAAACGAAATAAGTTATTGTGACTTAACACGCAAAAAATCGCGCTTCGGTGAGTGAAGACGGCATAGCCGCAGATGGTTTAGCATATACTTGCATATATACATATATGCATACATATATGCATAACTGTGCCTGTACACACATCTGTCGGTATGCATATTGCAATGCGCATGCAATGAATTTATGAAACCACCATCGTCTCACCACGGCGCTAACTCAATGCTGCGCTTCTCGGCCAAAGTAATAAAAAAATTTACGATGGAAAAAAAATTTTGCATATTTGCAAATTTTACTCGCTTCTTACTGCGTACTGTGCTTTTATTACGAGTGTAGACCATGCAAAAACCAAAAACAAATTAATGCATTGCTAATTTTGCGAATTTTAATTTTATTTTCGAGTTAAGCGAGTTAAGCAACACAGTTTTCATACTAATTTAATTCGCCTAAAAACGGTTTGGAATGCTTTCACAGACCAAAAAATTATTTCGAATATTTAATTGTTTGGAATATTTAATGAGAAATGTTGATTCATATTTATCTTTATACATACACGCAGGCATTCCGAAGTAAACTTGCATTATGTCCGTCCATGGAGAGATTATCCTTACAATGCGATGCCCATAAATTTGCACTCCAGCACTTACAGTTGTTTCTGTGGGACTTGAAGTCGGCCATTGCTGTTGTTTGCGCAATAAATATGAGAAATATTCCTGCAAAGGCATATTTCAAGCAAGCAAAAAAGAGAGCAAAAAAAATTTTATATAAAAAATACATGAAATTCACCTGAAACATTAAAAATGAAAAAGTAAATCATTTGCATTGTCATTCATTGTACATACAAGTATACGCATGCACATACGCATACATACGTAGTACATACATATGCATGCATGTAAACAGGATATCCAAGACACAAATGCACAAAGGCAAGGATAATTTGAAGAGTAAATCATTGCCGGTTGAATAGAAGTGCAAAATAAGAAGGATAAATAGGCGAATTTGTATGCATTTTCACCAAGGCATAGGCTTTTGTGTGCATGCTGACATGTGCATGCATGTGTGTGTGTGTGTGTGTGTGTGTGTTAGTGCTCTTTCAGAAATAGTGGTGCCTGCCTCCCAGTTTGTCCTTTGAGAGACCTGCCGGCCGGGTTCCCACGCTGACAAGGTGTCTGTCTGTCTGTCTGTCTGTTTGTATGGTGTTTTTATGAGCTGAAAATAGTTCGATTGGCATTTTTGTTGTTGCCATGACTTTGATTTACACCTGGCGAAACGCTGCGCTCCTACGCTCGCCTTTGTGCTGCTTTGCCATTATCTCCAGCGCTGCACCTACCAAATTAATGGCAATTTTTCAATTTTGTTGCACAAAGAGAGTGCACAAATGCATATATAGTGTATGTGTGTGCGTATGTATTAACGTATGCATATGTTGTGGTGCTGTGTAATCGATTTTGTTGCTCCCTGAATTCAAATCTATTCGATAACTTTTAATTTTACGTAAATCGGCAGACAAAGGAGGCAGCGCCGTGCACCTGGATTAAGGATCAAAAGAGAGTCGAAAGATTTTTCACTTTCTTTCCAATAAAGGAAAGCAATAAAAAACAAAAAAAAAACAAAAAAAATAGTTTCAATAGAGAGGATGTATGTATGTATGTATATATACCAAATGAAGTCAAGGCAAAACTAGTAGCGATAAAAGCAATTTCCACTTAATTCGAATTTTCAAATAAAATTATTATTTTTCCAAGTGCGTACATATATACCTATACATATGTATATGCGATGCAAAGATATACACAAAGAGTTTTTTATTTTAATAAATAAGGAAATATTGATTATTCTGAAAATACTTAATGCTCTCGTAACTGCATTAAAACTGAAAAATTTTCGGCAAAGCAATAGCTCATTTCAAAACTGATAACTTGAATTTTGGGTAAAAATGATATTAAAAAAATCTTATGACATTGGGAAACGAAATCTCTGCTAATGCGCTTTAACAGCTCCTATCTGAAGGTATGTATGGCGGCATTTGCTCCTCACAAATGTGCTTTGGTAGCAAATAATTTTACGAAATCTCTCGTTTTGAATTTACCAGCGTCGAATTGGCAGTTTCTCTGAAAATATCTGTTTACTATTTTAAATTATTATTTGCATTGACAGAAAGAAGAAGCAGCTAACTGTGTAATTTTACAAAAAAAATTTTAATAGTAAATATTTCTTAGTCAAAAATTAATAGATTTTCAAAAAAAGAGCACAATTTCTATTTTCCATTAATTTTTACGAAGTTAGCGAAAGAAACTATCTAATCAACAGTGCAAATGCTGAATTTGTCGTGTGTCACCATTTAATTTTAATGTGCATTAGCGTTTCCAAAGGCGGTCCATCATCGCTTAAATGCATTAAAATGCACATTTCTACTTTGGAAAAGCAGTAATACTTGGATTTTCGAACAAATGAAAAGCTTTCCCCCACTTATTATATACAAATTGAATCACTTATACATATACATATGCATATAAATATCCACTGAAATTCACACACTTACAAGCATAGTTGCCTGCATTTGATTGGAGTTTTTTAAGTCAAATTTTGATTTGATGGCATTTCAATGTTTCAGGGATGAGCGCACCATAATCAAAGTATAACGGTATGCCGTTTTTTTATTGTAATATTCATATATATGTATGTATGTATATACTTATACAAAAATATGTAAATCCACCCCTTTTGCAGGGCTTTTGAGCGCCATAACATTGTGGCTGCGGCTGACGCTTTGGAGAGCGTTGTGGAACATAAAAAAAGGGCTCTAATATATAAATCAAATACTCACACACACACACACACATACACGCGCATAAAGTTCACGCAGCGTGAGAGAAAGGGTTCTACGATGGACGGACGGATCCTGTTCGCTTTGCATTTGATGGCATGCGATAATGGGTGACGACGGCGTTACTGCTCAAACGTACGTGTGTGAGTTTACAAGCGCTTTGATTTTGTTAAAAAACGGTTTTAATATGCCTGAATGGTTGTATGGTTGTATGGTTGCGTGGCTGCTTTTTGGCTTATGTAAATTTTCAACCCTTCTGCCTGAATTTGAATATTCCAAGCTTGGCGATTGGTTGGTTGGCTGGATTTTCATACACTCATTGCCCTATTACATACATATAAGTGTACATATCTAAAAAGATATGAATTAAAGAATAGAGGTGGAAATCACAGCGAGATATTAGAATTTGAGAAAAAAATATTCAAAATGGAGTTGATGAAGAATTAGTTTTGGAAAGGAAGTTTTCAAGCAGTTTGTTTGCACTGTATTTTTGAATGAGCTGTGCTATGGACTGGCTGGCTATATGGCTTTATCTTTGCTGCTATTCTACCTCCCTTTCCATTGACGATAAACTAGATAGATAATTGTTTGAATTTTCTTTCCAGGGAAAATTTCTTTTCCCAACAACACTGCTCAAGAGTGTGAATTTATTATGCATCTGGTGCTCAAATATAGCAGGACTATGAGCGGCAGATGAGGCTAGCTGGAAGTATTTTCGAGAGAAAGATTCTGTCTGATACAAAGATCTGTTCAAAATAGTTACACCAAATTGTCAAAGGAAATTTCGCCATCATGTAGGTTTGTGAGTATAGCAGAGAAAATCTTTGACTTGCCCAGGATTGGAGCAAAATCGAGGTCAAGGGTTTACTGTCACCCTGTAGTATGATATAGTAAGTTTTTATGATAAAATCCAAAAGGTATTGCGTAAACTAGATCCAAGCAGCACCGTAAGCAAAAAAATTATATATTTTATTGTTGCTGCTTTCTCAAAATTAAGAAGAAGAAAAGCAATAGCCTTTGAAGAATATTTCGAATACTTTTGGATGGCAGGTAACACGATCAATAGAAAGTGGCAAATGTGTATTGTCTAGTTTTCAGCGAATATTCCTTTGAATGGGCATATTTTTAGCACTCCTGACGATAATTCCATTTGAATATTTGTTGACTTTTTTCTCTTTTGAAAAGGTAATAAAGACAATTGATTTAATTTCGAATTAGTGTAGGAAATAGTGTCAATTGAAGAGAAGTCAAGGAAGCTGGCACAACCAGTTCGCATTGGGCCAGAGCCTTAGCATACGAAAGCATGCGGAACGGAATTTTCTTTCTTTGTGCACTAGATTTTAACTTCCACTTGTGTTTTGATTTTAATTTTAAGTCACATTAAATGTGAAACTGTCAAATTTAATTCATAAAAATTTTTTTTCAACTTCTTTGCATACATAAGTTCAAATGAATTGATGAAAATATGAAAAAATTACACTTGGAAAGTGAGCACTTATACTTCAACAGGAAGGGTCCCCACGATACCAATGCAATGATGAATGGAAACCTCAACTTACACTTTTAAAAGAGTTCTCAAAAGCGCTTCTTTTCCTCAAACTATGTACTCCCAACATTTTCTTTTCTTTACATGCATCCTCGTCCTTTCAACTGGTCCTATGCGTACTATCAATTGTCCCTACACGGCTGTTATCATCCTAAATTATGTGACGTAAGCTGTGTTCACGACTGATGATGATGATGGTGATGTAATTTGACACCAGAAAACCGAACTGGTCAAAACTGGTCTTGCAGGTTAACATTTCTACTGCATTAGTTTACTGAGGTTTATATTATTTGCTATAGATTATATTCGGAGGAAATATATTTTTCGTTTTCGACATTAATAAAAGTACCAATCAAGATCACTAATAAAAAATTCTGTGGTGGTAAAATGATATTGGGCGCAATTGGGAAGTAATAGAGCTCAAGATTTTGTTCGAATATTTTCGAGCAGTTCGAACATTTGATCAATGATACTACTTCGCTCACTAGCGCTCATCGCTCGAAAATTGTCTAGCACGAGCTTGAGCATTTGGATCATTTTGGCAAAAAATTAATTTTTTTTTCAGAAATTCTTTTTTGTAATTTAGAATTTATGTATGCCAAGTGTAAAAATCATTAAAATGAAAAAGATATTCTGACAAATAAAAAACGAGTATCGTAATAACAGGAATCCGGGAGTTCTGATAAAAATTCTGTAATATCGCGGATTCTATGCGAAGCATAGTTTTCACAAAAAGAGAGTGGAATTACATCAGCTCTCGAATGAAACTTTCTACGTATATAAAATCTAACCTATAAACTGTTCAGATATTGAAAATAATGGTGAAAGTGACTTGTTAGAGAACCAAATGATAACGAACGTGAAAATTTAATACAGGCTCAGCAAGATAAAATTGCTTCATACGGAATTATTTGAACTAAATTGATAAAAGTGTAAAAATAGACAATACTGGAAGACTGCTAGAAACTGTGTGCTTTTATAACAATACAAAAATGGGAGTTCACATCACGTTATTAATCTCAATATTAGAGGAAATCCCGGATATACAACATATAACTAGCGCTTTATGACCGCTGAAGCTATTTTCAGCCGAGCTTCTCCTACAATATTTTTTTTGTATGCGTTTTAATATTTTTCCAACAAATGAAGCGTTGATAGATTTTTATGAGGAGCTTCTTATTTCATATCACACACATTGTAGGAGTTGACATTCCCTGTTCATTTTCAACGTTTTCATCTGGTAGAATTGCAAAAGTGAGATGTCTTGCAGAAGTTGGTGAAATGAAACTGGTGGGTAATGTGGGCCCGGGGTGTTCAGGTAAAGTGGATCACTGTGTGGGAGTACCAAAGAAAAATTTAGAGAAGTGAAATATGCGTTCAATTTGAATCTAATGCATTTTTGCCAATCTTTTTCTGAATTTCTTCATCCAGTACGAGCTTAACAATGTCTACACATATGCAAAAAATTAACTTTTGATAGAATGAAAGTTACAGATTGCCCCACATTAACCGATTTTCCTTTAATTTGATTATTTTTCATTTAAAACAGATTTTACGTGCTTACTAATGAGCTATGCATGTGTGTGTGTATGTATAAGTACATATGCTCGTATGAATGCATAAAATCCATATGTTCGTTAAAAAAAAAAAAAAAAATATGAAAAATTTCCGTTACAAATGAAAAATCACTTGAGATTTAAGCCCTTCATCATATACTCGTATGATCGCACATTCATACACTCATGCATTCATACATATGTATAGGTAAATTTCTGCGGGCAAATAGTCGTTATGGGAATAACATAAAATTGAAAATCAATATGTATGTACATATGTACATACATATCTACATACATATCCATACCAAATAGCGGCACACACTCATGAGCTCACTGAATCTATCATTGGATTTGTTGAAATTTGGCGCAAAATTGAATCACATAAACGTTACTTTGTAACTCTTCAAGTGTTCCGAGTGTTTATTAGTCCCGAAAGCTACCCCTATTTTGCCACTAACACACTTCGAATTCCACACTTTTTTTACTTTTCAAACATTTTTTACACATTTTTTATACAATTTTATTTCGTTTTTTATATTTTTTGCTTATTAGAGTAGTTGCAGCTAGATGTGCTTGTGTGCGTGCATGTGTGTGTGTGTGTGTGTGTCTTTGCTGCACTCGAAAAGGTAAATCAATGTCAGTGTATTTGGATAAGGGAACTTCTTGCTTACATATGCATACATACATACATACACACATCGATACATACGAGAGTGGAAGCCGTCATTTTTTAACGGTTCTGCCAACACAGGTAGCAATCAGCAGCCGAGAAAGCCGTGACGAAATAACAGCAACAACAACAACAAGCATAAATGAGCGGCGCAATGAGCACATCATACTGCATTGGCGTTCAAATTTCCTAAGAAACTACCTTTTTTCTTTGCTTAGCTGTTGTTGGTTTTTAGTTTTTTTTTTTTTGAGTGTACGCTTTTCCGCCGCTTCCTCCTCTGTCACTGAGCGTTTTAACATTGATTTGCTTTTTATTGCAATTTTCTCTGAAATTTGTTCTGCCGTTTTTCTCGTGTTTTTTCTTAATTTTTTGTAGCCGTGTTTTTTTTTTTTTTTTTTTTTTTTTTTTGGTTTTTTGTTTGTAGTGCACGACGCCTTGTGCATAGCAGAACACATAGCAGAACACGGCAGCTCAGTGCAGCGCAGCGGCCGAGTCGAGCTATTTTACGGTTCCAGTTCATTGTGCAGTCGTTACACAATCTCTGAGTTGAGCCGAGTTGAGGGTAGATTTATGCATTTGTCCTGCTGCATTGGCCCTTTCATTGTTGGTATGTTGGAGTTTGGTGGAAAAAAATGCATGGATGGCATTTACCGTTTTTTATTCACCTAATGTCTTTGTGTTCCTTTAAAAAAGACAGAAAGAAAGAAAAAAAAAACGAAGTAAATCGTAGGAAAATCGTAGGAAAATACATTATTATTATTTTTAACGTATTTTCTCACGATTTCCCTGCCATTTTCATGTGAGTTCGGCACATAAGTGCGCATTTTTAGGTAAGAAATATTGCAGTTAAAAAATAAATCTTAAAAAAAAATTTATGTCGCAAATCTGCTTTTTGCGTTCATATCATTGCGAAGATTCTGAAATCTAGTCCTCTAAAGTAACAGCGAGTTTCGGCTTTCTTTTTGTATAATCACCATTTATCGCTGCATTCGGATTCTTTGCAAATCGAAAATGATTGATAAATTATTTTTCAGGATCAAGGTATGAAATTTGAATATAGCAGAAAATACATACTCACATGCATAGGTAAACACATCTACTGAAGCAAATCTGAGTAGAAATCAATTTTCCGTTAATTTTTTATATTTTTTTCAACGATTTTGGAATCGCTTTATATGGATTTATGTATATACATACAAACATACACAAATGTATTTGACATACATGTGTGTTTTAATATTGTTTCCAGGCCGATTGTTTATTTTTTTATTTTATTATAATTTTAATAATAATTATTAATTGTAGTTTTTATTATTAATATTAAAACTATGGATGGAGTCTTTAAATTTTCATATATCATAAGATAATAAATTTAAATAAAGGGTTTTCTAGTAGGGATGATATGATTTCTAAGTGTCGTTTTGGCCATTTTTAATATGTCATGATCTGTAATTTTTTTTCCATTGTATTCAGTAATGTTTACAATTTCATCCATAGCAAGATATACGCAAGAACAATGTTTACAAATTATTGCAACTTTTCGTGCGCTTTTGCCATTTTGTGGTCGTAATAATACAGTCCACCTGTGCTCGCTATTCGTCGAATTGTTGAAAATTTCGAGCGTACATTTTCTTTATATAATGTACAAGTGCCAATTGGACAAAGTATCGGTCGAAGGAATGAAAATATTACTGACGTTCAGGCAAGTGTTGCTGAAGACCAAGACGTTCTCACGAATTGGGACTGTCTCAAACCACAACCTGGCGGATTTTGAGAAAGGATTTGGATTTGCATTCGTATAAAATTGTTCTCACTCAAGAACTGAAGCCAGTAGAACACCAAAAACGTCGTGAATTTGCCTAGGAACAACTTGAAAACGATATTAATTTTTTTTAAAGAAAATCAGCTTCTCCCATGAGGCTCAATTTCATCTGAGTGGTGTTGTAAATAAATAAAACTATCGATTCTGGTGCGAAGAAAATCCACAAATTATTCTTGAAGAACCATTACATTCACCTAAAATGACAGTTTGGTGGGGTTTTTGATCAAGTGGAATCATCGGTCCGTACTTCTTTCGAAATGAAGCTGGTAGCACCGTTACTTTCAATGGAGAGCGGTGATGATAGGAGATAACCAACTTTTTATGGCCAAAATTGGAAGAAGTTGATCTTAACACCATCTGGTTCCAGCAAGGCGGGGCTACGTGTCACACAGCACGAGCAACAACCGAATTATTGCGAGAAAGGTTTGGATATTCGATTATTTCAAGGAATTGTGACATTGAATGTCCTCCAAGAAGTTGTGATTTAACACCGTTAGACTACTTCTTGTGGGGTTATTTGAAGTCGTTGGTCTTTAACAATAAACCAGACTCTCTTCAAGCTTTAAAAGTCAATATTGAACGTGCTGTTCATGACATACGACTTGATTTGGTGGAAAAAGTGCTCAAAAATTGGGTTCATCGAATTCGTTCCTGCAAAAGAAGTCGTGGAGGGCATTTGAATGATGTTATATTCGAACTTAATTGTATCGATTCTATTCCACATCAAATAAAAAACATTTGAATTTTCTTAACAATTAGTGTTTTTTTTTAAAGAAATCATATCACTCTTACTGGAAAACCCTTTATTTTTTGAATATGATTGTTCTTGAAAAAAATGTTTTAAATATCTTTCATATACTTCTAATGTCTTATTTGGACGTTGTTGTTTTTTGAACATTTTCCATTGACCTTTTTTCAAAATAATTCCTTTTTTCACGTTTCCTTCTATTTTTGCACGGATTTATTTTAAAATATGTCCGAATAATAAAAATTTCACTTTTTTGCACGGATAATTAAGTGTTAAATTCTAATAATTGCCATGTTTTCTATACCTAATTAAACATAATTTTCAAAACTCTGTCAGCACTAATTTAAGTGCATTTAATTGTATTTTTCACTCAATTTTTTCCTACTTTCAACAACTCGCCCAATGAGCGATGGTCAATGTGTTTTCCTTTGGATAACCCTAATGGAGGATATTTCATACCTTTGTACGTATATACACATGAATGTGTGTAAATATGTATGCAACTATGCATGTATTTTCCGCAATAAAACTTTTCCCTTTATTTTAAATATTTTATTTCTTAATGTGTGTATGTGTTCATGTATTGCACGAAGTAAAATTTTGAGAAAAACTCTTTTATAGCCATTCCATTAAATGCTAATGCGATGCTACCTTAGCCATCCATCCCTCGAGTCAGCTAATTGGTAAGGCGAAAATAAAATTATTTAAAAAAAAAATACAACAACACTTTGCAGCTAGACTTTGCTGAAAATCTTGAAGTCGCTGCACACAATGTCAACATACATACGGTACACACGCCAGCAGTAGCGTTGGAAAATGCACAGGACTCATCGATTCGGTTAGTCGTTCGGTCGGTCGGTCGGTAGTTGACCAAATTTACCTGTGAGTGTGACTGAAGAATGCCAGTTTTTATGGTTTCTGAAAATTTTTACGATTGTTTCATAGTTCAAGCCAATTGCTTTGCTGTTTTACTGTTCTCTCTTGTTGTCTGGTGTTTTTTCTTTGATTTTTTTTTGTAGAATTTTTAAAGAAATCAACAACAAAAAAAAAAAAAAAAACTGAAAGATGAATATAATAAAAAGTGACTTTTCAGCGTAATTTTTATTCTATTTTAAGTTTTTGTTTGTTTTTTTAGTAACGCATGACGTTTCAGTACGACACAAATAGTACATTGTAGGTAGTCCTGTTTTGTGCTCTTAATGGCAATTCGCTGGAAGTCCGTTTGGTCCATTTGAATAAAAATTAGAGTTTCTACACGTTTCCTTCTTCTTCATGTGTTGAGAAACCAATGTTTTCCAAGGCAATTTTTTTTCGGTTTTTTATGAAACAAAAAACGTTAATTTTGTTTGCTCTTTACAGCGGTAAACTGTGGAGGGAAAACATACTAACTCAAAAAACCATGAATAAATATATATGTATGTATATGCAAGCATAAAATTCTAACTTAACTTGTCCTATGGAAAGATGACTTCTCAAACCACATTCTACGAAAGTAATTGATTTTTCCTCAGAATTATTGAAGGTTAGGTTTTTTAGGGGCTACACAATGAGCCTTGATATTAATATTTATTCATAGACGGTTCACGGTTTGTGGTTGCGATTTTGGCTTAAGGTTTTAACTTGTGCCATCGCCATGTGCTTAAGGCCTGATGCGACCGGTAGTGGTGGAATCGCTTGGAATCTGGAAAATTTTCACGATATGAGAAGATTGCCTTTGATAATAAATTTATTAGGTAAATGAAGTACCAAGTTTGTCTACTGTCTGAATATCCCAGGTACGGAAATGTAAAATTTTTTTTTTATTAATTTAGATTTTTTTTGGAAATTTTAAAAATTAAAAAAAAAACATTTTTTTTAATTTAGAATTTTTTCTGAATTTATTTTATTAAAATAAAATCTTTCTTATAGCGCCTGATTCAAGCAGCGACAACGGTTGCGAGCTCACGAAAATCTATATGGAAAATAATCTTTTTTCATAGAACGAAAATTTATTCCTTTTTTTGAAATTACAAGAAAATGGAATTCTCAAGAAGCTCTTCTGAAAAGTTTGAAAAACCGAGTTAGATGGCTTTGGCTTGTCAATACAAACCTTTTCTTATATACATACACACATACATATGTATGTACATGTATTCGTTCATGCATTAACGATGTGAATTTATGAGGCAGCACCCAATCAATAACGCGGCTCATACAAACATATGTACATACATATGTACACATCGGTATGAAACGAGAAGAATGTAGTTAATCAGAAATTCATAAAATTTTAAACTAGAAAAAAACGATTTTTTTGTAATAAATTCGCAAACGAGGCAAAGGGATGTAAAAAAAATTTGAATGTGCCAACCAATGAAAAACCCAGAGCAGAGCGCATGGGGAGCCCGGGATAAGCTCCATTCCATGTACTTGTTTAAACTCACAAACCCATGATTTACATTCATACGTACCTACATATGTGTTGGTGTCAAATATGATGTTATGTATGTATGTACCTATCTGAATGTATGTACATATATACATACATATCTGCATTTCTATGTAAATACACAGTTGTGTCGTGTTGTTGTATATGCCCACTCGGCTGCTTAGGGACAATTTTGATAATGCAAAATATACCTATGGACCTATGTAAGTGCCATTGGTATACATACATATATGTAAGCACGTATACATACATGTGCATACATATGTGCGTGCAAGCAGACACAAATAGGCATGTGTATGTAAATCTTCAATTTAGCTCCCAAATACCTTCGTCACCCTAACCACCAGCAGCCAGTGCACTGCCAACCTAAACTGCTGCCAGCAGCAAAAAGCTTAGCCAGCAATAACAACAACAATTCGAAGAAAATTCATAAAAAACCCCAATCACTACACATACCCCCCACAATCACCTACCTATTGCATATACATACATACATACATACATACACACATACATATGCCTGTATGCATACCTACACACACACACACACACACACACACAACCGACATTCAAGTGCAAGCAAGCTCATCTGATGGCGACGGCGAATGGCGTTGGCGAGCTCCGCTTCTGATTCTTTGTTCTCTACTTAAGGCCGCGCTGCGCACAACAGCCTCAGCAAATAAAATCACTAAATTTAAATTTTAAGCCACACCCACTGTATGCTTGGCAGCAGCGTATTGTTGTTGTTGTTGTTGGTGTCGCCCGTCGTACAGACAATCCAATGGTGATAGTAAAATTTTAAAATGTATAAAATGTTGTTGGCGCGTGCTTTACAATCTCATTTGCCACACCACCATGCCAATACACACACACAGACCCACACACACACACGCATATATATATATATATATATATGTCCACAGTTTCGAATGGAGGCAAAAGCCAATGCATACAAATAGACCAAAATACCCAAAGCACTTCACAACACGAGCTGAGAGTTCACTCTCTGCTCAGTGTGGGACCAACCGCGCGAGTGCAGCAAAGCAACTAACTCACTCAGAGCACTGACACACACCAAAGCAAGTGCTGTGTGCTCTCTGCTCATTTCGGCTGGAGAGTACCATGTGGAATCTGTTTTAACCACTTGGGGAGATGTGGCTAAGAGTGCTTGCTGGTTTGCGATTCCTATTAGACTAAAACACAAATTAGGTAAATTTGTGAAGCATAATGGAAAAGGCAATCACAAATTCACTTTTAGTTGAAAATATTTATATTCAGAATAATTCCGCAAATGCAACTTCCACAATCCGCCTCTATCGAGTGGTTTGCATGGCTACTTCTCTTTGAGTGTAAAATCTGAAATCGGATTCAAGCGAGGGGAATGTTGTGCTTGTTTCGCACTCAACATTTCTGTTGTGGAGCAACGCAGTAGACAACAATGTCAGTTGGGGTTTTGTCGTTAAACCAGTTAAACGCGATATTCTAAACGCATTCTCTGTGGAAAACGCCGATCTAAGCAAACACCGTGCTCTTGCACATTCGCATTCGTATTCGTGTCGCCGGTTCTGAGTACAATTCGTTTACCTTGTGTGTGCTTCATCCCCGAAAAATAGCCTTTGGGCAACGTACATGGTGAACGGTGAACGGTTTCCTCTCAGCGCCGGAAAACGCCAAAGGAAAACAGAAATCGCAAAAGAAAGCAGTGGAGAAGACGTTGAATGGGCGAATGAAAGAAACAAGGGGTGAAATTAGAAAAGAAATTTTTGTGCACTTTTTGGGGTAGAAATGAGAATTTGGCAACTCAAAATAGGTAGACGGTGTTCAATCAAGCAGGGCAAATGCAAATGCGATTCCTTGCAAGTAGTATTTGTATACATACAGACGCATTCACAGATGTATGTAGACACATGTGTAGCTGAACTTGTGTGGCAGAGATAAAAAATTAAGTTCATGACATTAACACACAGAAGGCCGGCCAAAACAGTTGCAATTCGGTCGAGTTGGGCAACGGACCTAAGCAAAGTTTGTTCCTCCATTGGCGGTCACTTGGAATGTCGAAGTTTACCTGAGATAAGTAAATCGAAATATAAAAAAGAAAACAAAATAAAAATTAAAAACTTCAACGGAGCTTTGTTGACTGGCACTCATCCAGCTCCTCGCATAAATACATACATACATATGCACATACTCTTATATTCATATGTAAATACATATGCGCACTGTTTAACGGTTTAACTTTAATAAATGGCAATAAAGTGTTTCCAATATATATCCGTCTACGATATAAACTAACATACATACATACATACATACATACATATGTGCATACAAAGTAATCGACTCAATACTTGAGCAGTAGTAACACCGTCCACACCACATCATAAGGTAGCTTAAATACAACAACAACAACAACAACAACAACAACAAAACATAATCATTAGTAAACATTATTGAAAAGCGTAAGCCACACGGCGGCAAATCGAGGTGTTCTGTGGAAAATCATCTTATCGGCCTTTCAGTTTTCTGCGGAGCATAAACGCGCCAGGTTGATGCGCTGAGCCAATGAGCGCTTAGATTTTAGAACTTTTTCAACTACGAACTCATACGAATTTATGTATGCCTGTGCGTAGTGTAAAGAACGTGTTGAAAGCGAAAGAAAAAACTCCACAATAAAAAAATAAAAAATAAAAAACAAATAAAAACTTAATGAATTATAGAGAATTGAGTGATTGACAATAAAGTGTTCATACAAATAAACAATTCAGGAATTTCTGTTTTCGAAAAGTAATATAAAAATTAATTGTAAAAAGTTGAAAAAATTTTGGTGTGAAAATTTCGTGAAAATGGTTATGTCGGAGTTACGTTGGAGCACCGGACCTAAAGACAATAACAATTTGTTGAAGCATGATTTGTTGAAGACACCGACAAGTGGGCATATCATGCAGAATAGATGTGAGTATCGACATTCATACATACATACATAACTCGTACATATGTACATTAATACATAAAACTAAGCGATATTTCAATTTGAGAATGCAGTTTTCAATTGGTTTGCTTTGAAGTTGGAAATTTTCGCATGCATTGAGCTTAGAGTTAATGCGAAATTGTTGTAGTGTAGACATTGTAGACATTGTAGACTTGCAAAATTTGCCTTGAATTAATTTGCGGTTTGATTTCCAAAAATATGTTCACTGAATTAATGCCAAAAATTAGTTAATTTTTAAGCGAAATTTTCAAAGTAAAGGCAAGAAATTAACATCGATATGTATGTAGATAAATTTTTGTGTCGAAAATTTTTTTTATAAATTATTTTTGCAGTTCGTCTGTGATGTATTGTTAAGTGTGTTTTTTATGAAATATATTTAGCTGCACTTGAAGGTCTATTTTCCTAGAATTTTAAATCAATTAGAAGGATCTTGTGATTCTATAGTGTAATTGGCGCTTTATAACCGCTTAAGTGATTTACGGCTGAGGTTCTTATCCCATAAGTGGTGAGCGTCCTTTTAAAAGCTTTTCGTTAAAGATTCTGGTTACGATGGTATGCTTCGTAGCTCCTTCATAAATCGATATGTTTTTGCTACTTGAATAACCCGAGGTTTTAATTTTTCTTTAATATTGATATTATTATTTTCGAACCTTGGACTCATTTATTCAATTTATCACTTAAAGAGAATAATTTCCCAACCATATGGAAAGAATCTTTTATTATACCCTTCATAAAAACGGAAGCAGATCATTGATAGAAAATTACCAAGGTATAGCTAAACTCTGTGCGATTCCTAAATTATTTCATAATCACTTATCACTGACCATTTAACTCGTTCAATCTCATCATTTATATCACATTCCCAACATGGATTTGTTAAAGTAAAATCTACAGCCACCAATTTACTTGAGTTCACTTCTTATATCATCGCAGCGTTGACGTAATTTATACCGACTGTAGCAAAGCTTTTGATAATCAAGAAACTTGACTTACTGGGTTTTCAACCAAAATTTTTACAATAGATCTCCACATACTCTGTTTGATCGAACTCAAAGAGTAATGTTTGAAAATTCCATTTCAGATGCCGTTAATGTTTCTTCAGGCGTACCTCATGGTAGCCATCTAAGCCCGATTCTGTTTTCACTATTTATAAACCCAGGTTCGAGCAACATCCAAAATTAAAGAAAATAATTTTTTCTAATTGCGGTCGCCCCTCGGCAGGGAATGTCTATGTTCTATCTCCTTTAAATCAGTCGCGTTTATTAGTGACTGCTGTTCAAGTCCATATTTCATATTTTTATTAAGATGAATATTAATTATATGAATTATATGCTCTCAAAAAAAAAAATAAAAAAATTTCTCAATTCAAAAAACAAAAAAAAAGGGTTTTCAAATAAAACTCATTAACTTATAACCTAAATCAATTACAGGCCGAAATAAACAATTGAAAGTATTACTTCAGTTTCCTATTTATGTTTTTACTCTCGAAACTACGTTAATCACGGATTACTGATTATTCGAATACTTATTCATGAACGAACTATTATTTCTTCTATGATTTTCATTTCTTCACTATACGAAACTTAACACTTTCGCCAGCGAAAATGGCTGGGATTCATTCTTAATATTATTATTCAATGGATTATAGTCTTGTACCTCATATCAAGGTCGAAAAGGTAAAAATTCCAACGATAAAACAAAACATATTTATCAATCTGAAAGCGAGGTGTGCACCATGTAATTAAGAGGTTAATCCAGTTAACACCTGGTCCACACTTCAAGGATGTTCTTGATGATTTACCCATTTACATGGCTCGAAAAAGACAATTTTTCACTTATTTTTCTTATTGGTTTCGACTGAAATTTTCCTTCCAACTTCTTACAAAAAAAAAAAAAAAAAAAAAATCATCAATCAATGATTTCTTCGTTTAATAATTCAGAAATGTATGCCAAAACTTTTTCTAGAAATTTGGGACCGATTGGTTGAGGTATTTCTGAGAGATCATCGACAATGAAAATAATGTTTTAGAGAAAAAAGTGCGCAAAGTTTCAGACAGAGCTTACACATATTGAATAAAAATGTTAATTTTGAAATTTTTTTTAAACCTTGTCAAATGTTATAAAAAATTTTCAATTTCTCAATATCCAATCGGCGCAATTCAGGCTCATAAAATGTATTGTAGTAATGTCCACATGGATATTTTTCTGATTTCTGAGAAGTAAAATGTTGCAACATAAATACATTCACACATAGCTACATATCTATATGTATGTTTATATGTATGTGTGTATGTGTGTGTGTGTGTGTGTGTTTCTAACAATTCTTTTATAAGCTTAACGAAAATGTTACGACAGTTAAAACCCATCAATGTATGCACATACATACATACATATTCGTATATATGTACATACTAACATACACACAAGTACGTTGGCAGGTTACATGGCAATTAATCAGAACAATCGCCAATTGTGCACCGTTATATATTCTATATATCAAAAGTTGAGTAAATTATCGGTAAATAATAACTGTTTTTTATTACAAATCCGACAACCGGCAAAAGGCGAAATGTGCCGCCGAGCGAGAGGATCGCTTGGCTGTGCTTAGTAGTGCAGACAAGTTGGAACTCTTCCACACATACCTACATACATACGTACAATACATAGAATTATTTATAATTTATTTGTATTGCTTTATTGACACTTTTGCGCAATTTTCGTATGATTATAACGGTTAGTCATTTGTCACTTTCGGCGATCGTACGGCATAACGACGACACATACCAGCCGAGTGTAAGTATGTATGTATGCATACATGTACCTTTGAAATTATCAATGGCTTTCTATTGAGTGCCAAACATTGTGCTAAGCATTTTTATTAATAAGCACTGATCACTCTACTCATACGTAATTGCACATATACTTACATACATGTATATACCATACTAACTACTTGGAAATCGTTGGTTCTTTTCCTTATCGACTGTTTCAACTGGAAGCGTTTTTACTCTACCCAAGCGCACCGTGTTCAGTGGGTATATATGGTTTGTGAAGCAAATTGAAATTTAAAGAATTTCTTATGATTTCTCTTAGGCATAAATACGGGGAATATGGATACACACATATTGTGCTTAAAGGGTTTTCCAATAAGAGTGATATGATTTCTTTAAAAAGAAAAACCCGCTAAATGTTAAAGAAATTCAAATGTTTTTTATTTAATGTGAACTTCAATCGATACAATTAAGTTCTGAATATAACATCATTCAAATGGCCTCCACGAATTCTTTTGCAGGAACGAATTCGATGAACCCAATTTTTGAGCACTTTTTCCACCAAATCAAGTCGTATGTCATGAACAGCACGTTCAATATTGACTTTTAAAGCTTGAAAAGACTCTGGTTTATAGCTAAAGACCAATGACTTCAAATAACCCCTCTAGAAGTAGTCTAACAGTGTTAAATCCCAACTTCTTGGAGGCCATTCAATGTCACAATTTCTTGAAATAATCGAATCTCCAAACCTTTCTCGCAATAATTCGGTTGTTGCACGTGCTATATGACACATAGCCCCGTCTTGTTGGAACCAGATGTTGTTAAGATCAACTTCTTCCAATTGTGGCCATAAAAAGTTGGTTGTCATCAATCTTTACCGCTCTCTATTGACAGTAACAGCTGGTAACAGCTTCATTTCGAAAGAAGTACGGAGCGATGATTCCCTCCACCAGACCAAAAACCACGCCAAACTGTAAATTTATATGAATGTAATGGTTGTTCATGAATAATTTGTGGATTTTCTTCGCACCAGAATCGATAGTTTTATTTATTTACAACACCACTCAGATGAAACTGAGCCTCATGGGAGAAGCTGATTTTCTTTAAAAAAAATTAATATCGTTTTCAAGTTGTTCCAAGGCAAAATCAGCAACGTTATTCCTGCGTATATTTTGTCTTGATGGAATTGTAAATATTACTGAATACAATGAAAAAAATTACAGATCATGACATATTAAAAATGGCCCAAACGACACGTAGAAAATATCATCCATATTGGAAAACCCTTTATAACGAATTTTTTGTTTCACAATAATTAACATTGAAAATTTGGACTTTAACCTTGATTTTTCAAGTAAAAAAGCTTACCATAAGAAATGGTAGAGTTTAAAGATATAATCCATCTCCCATTTGAGGAACATACCTTCGCGTTTAACCTAAAGTGTTTAATACTAATGCAATATGAGTATAAGGTTACTTGAGTCCACACGGTAAAGATCACCGCTCTCTTCCATAGAACCGAAAAAGTTGAATTTCCAATGCTCAGTTTCACCCGCAATTACCCCTGCTTTTTGCTTGTTCTCTTTCGCCTTTCTGTTAAATTTATCTATTATTTTGTTTTAGCATTAAGTGCCGTTATATTTATTAGTTATGATTATTATTTCTGTTGTTGTGTTGTACTGTATGTGTATGCGAACCCATTCTTCATTTAGTTTGCGATCTAGCCGTAATTGAAACTATCGAGATATGTAGGTACGTACTCATTTGGCCGCTATTAAATTATTTTAGTTCATTATGTGATTTTGACAAGCATTTTGATTTCCCGTTAGATTGGCCATGTTATGGATAGGTCACAGGGTTTTTTTTTCGGTATGAGTGTTTGCATATACATATATATGCATATATGACAACAGTATTTTTAAATTGATTACGCGCAATGTGTCGAACGAAGCGATTTTAATGTGAAGTTTACATTGCATCTAGAAGTAGATAAATATTATGAATAGCTTTTCAAAGGGCTTAGAAAATATAATTAAAATAATAATTTTTTTTATTGTGTTTTTTTCTATCCATTGTATTTACCCTGTAAACAAAAACAAAATTCAGTCAAATATTTATCGCAAATTATCTTTTGCTGTCAAAACTTGAATTACTTACACCATTCTAAATTCAAAGGAATGTAAACCAAAAAAGAAAAACAAAAACAAATGTAAATGTAAGCAAATGTTCCATAAAATTATTGAAAGCACTCAAAGTTTAGCTCTTTTGTAGTATTCTCGTGCAAACGTACACACATACACAGGTACAGATGTATTACATAAGTATATTTACATATACAAAGGACTCGCTGTGCTCGAATGCATAAATTTCCTTTTAAACTCGTAAATTCACAACATTGTTGTTGGTGCTTTGTACTACGCGAGTTGAACATTAATATTTTAACGGTAATCGAAGAACTCTACAAATTGGTCATAAAAATTGAAAACGACTATTCGCCTTTACTTAGTTGCATATTTAAATGCTCTTATTATGGGTGAATCACAGCGCAACTAACAATTTGGCTTGCGGTGCTCAATGGGATTCGGCCAAACCCTTAAATTTTTTTTTCAGTACAACTGGACTTTGTAAGGACTTTTGAATCGATAGTGTGATAGAAATCTCTTTGCTTCATATATTTTTTGTTTACTACCTAAAAATTGTAGAAACTTTTTTCAACTTCCATTCAAATTCAATTATTCCCAAATATTTATCTAAGTCTTGACCTGAAAGTAGGTATTAAATAGCTAAATGGCAAGACAAAATTACTCGTATTTATGAAATATTAAAAAAAAAATTTAAAAAACTAAAATGAAAAAAATTTTTTTTTTACTTCAATTTTATGAACATTTTTTTTCCGCTCATTAATGAATCTATGTTCGCAAGGTTTACAGAAGAAATGGTTACGGGAACCGTGTCTGCATCATCGAACCAATTTCGTCTTATTTACAGTGGACGAATCCCGACTTTTATATTTATAATTTATATTCCAAAACTGAAAAATTAAATACTTATCTAGAAGAAATCGTAGATAGGTGAGTAGGTGGAGTGGATGCCTTGCGTCGCACACAGGTCTTTAGGAGGCCCTAGAAGAAACCATAAAAATGCCGATTTCAAGAAAAAAATGGTATACTTGTTTCTCAAATATCTCATGTTTAACTTTGCTATGAGTTCATAAGTTCATAATACCAAAACTGTTCCAATCGCAGCACTATTCTTTAACATTGCAAAGGATTTGTTTTAATTTTTCAAGTGGGTTTCAGAGGGTTAACAAAAGGAATTTTCACTATTTTTTTATATATACAATCATATATTTTATTAAAACATTTCACCATATCAAAGATACATATGTGAAATTTTCATTCAAAAATTCCGAAAACTCAGCCGTTGGTACCACATCTCTCAAAAGGAAATGATTTCGCCGTGGACAGCATCATCAAAAATCAAAAAACCAAAAACATTTCGTTAATACATGGATAAATCTTGTTATTGGACGAAGGAAAAAAACAAAAAATTAAATTTGAATTTTTAACAAACTTTGAACCAAAAAACACATTTTTTGATCAAATTTTCGCCATGCATTGGCTCGAAAAAATCAGTTGTAATAAAAAAATCCTTCATTCAATGTGATTACAAAGATGTGTGCCAAATTTGAACAAATTCGCAAACAATTGCGATTGAACAATAAACGCGTTTAAAGTTTCAAATTGACACAGACATGGACTGATGGGCGGATCTTCCAAAGGTTCTATCTCTTAGAATTTTACTCTGATCGATTTGAAATTTTAGGAGAATATTTTAAACATATTGCACAATTTAATAAAACAAAAAAATGATGTTTTTTAAATTTCAAACCCACCCAACCCCTTAAATTTCTGTAAACAGGAAATGCTTATTAATGCTATAGATGTACTTCGAGATCTCCAAGTAATCTCGTAAAATGTAAAAACAATATCTTAAGTTATTTTTTGGACGAAATTATTGAAATTTATCTTCGATTCTTTGATAACTCGCATTATTTAACAATCTTCGTTATTTTACATATGGTTTGACATTGGCTGGCGTAAAATTCTTTCCTAAAAACCTTGATATACATATATATTTTTTGTTTTGTTGTAAAATTAATAGCCAATATTTTTTTGATAAAATATCAATTTTTTTATGTAATTTTAAAATTATTTTTATTCAACAGAAATTTTGTGAATTATTACATTTCCATCTTTCGTCTCCTTTCAGATATCAGTCGATTAGCGCGTTCTCCTTCGCCATTGCAATATGCTGGTAAGTTTATTGGTTTTTATTATTAAAAATTCTGTGATTTATTTATTCAAAATTTCTATAATATAATCGAGTACCCAAGGGACGATGCTAACACTCAAGCCGTCGGCGTTGCAACTTGACCAAACGACAGACTGAGTATGAGGAAGAGTTAATGCAGATTAAAGGAAAACATTAAAATTTCATAATTATAATAATAATTAATAATCAAGGCTAATTTAGCTAAATATTTGTTGGTGGAGACCCTAGAAGTTAATTAACCGCAAAGTCAAGTCAGTTGGATATTCAGCTTTTTGGGTCTTAGAAAATCTTAGTTTCAAAACGTCAAGGCTTATCAATCTGAGGCAGTGAAATTAAAATTTTAAAACTCACTATCATCTCAGTAATACATACATCTAATACGGGCTTACCAATATCCAATTGTTTGACAAGGAAATTTGTCTCAATCGCTTTGCTTGCCTCGCCCTTTCTCGCTTCATCACCTCATATCTATCCGCATTACCACCGTTGCGCTGCGCTCGTGGCTCGGACGAGGCAACTATGTTAAATGTGTGATAAATTTACGATTTGTCTGTTCAATTCAGCTTTAGCACAACAAAAAACAACAACAACAATAACAATAACAACAAAAACAACAACTACAACGTATGAAAATGCTAAACAGACCTTTGGAAATGCAGCGGAGACCTTCTGTTGCTGTTGTAAAACATCTGCTTTAACACAGACAGATAAACACTAGTTGCAATAAATAATCGTACACTTTTAGCACATATTCGTACCCACATACATACGAGTACATATATCGTGCACTCTGCTGAAAGTAAAAATTTTTTTGAGGGCTCAAATGAAATCGAAATGAATCAATTTTTGTAAGTCATATTGTTTTCATCATGAATGCTGGCCATACATACATACATATGAACATATAAATATGTATGCATTTTATAGTACACTTTGTGTGTAAGCCATCTGCTGACATACATTGTCGCTTAAGGATCTGTTGAGGTCCTTTCAACCCTTGCTTGTAGTGTCGAAAACCGCGCACACCATTGCATACATATACGCAGTATATAGGAGTTATAAATACTGAGATATTTGTTTGGTAGGGAATATTGGCTAGAGATCCTTTCCATCGCCGTTGTAGTTGTATTGTCACGTTAAGCCACGCGTCGTTCGCACTTTCGATTTTTCACTCCTCTCCAAAAGAGATATTTTACGTCTTTTATTCATTTGACTTTAAGGAGTATTGAATAAACATATAAATTCGTATGTATGTGTGTGCTATCCTCATTACGTAGTTCAAAAGATGATCTCCTTAAGAAACACGCTTAGAAAATTTTGACATTTCAATTATCTACATAAATATTTCATAAAAGGCCGCACAGAATTGGATACTTTGTAAATATAAAATTTTACTCCACCGCTAGTTTGGAAGATTACCCCTGGTTTTTTGCCTTTTGCATGTGAATAAAGAGCGAAATAATTGAAATAAAATCAATTAATTAAACTAAAAATAAAATAAGATGAACTTGAAAATTAATTTAAAACATTAAAAGAAAAAACGAAAAATAAAACAAATAAAAGAAAATAATATGAAATAAAATCAAACAAATTAAAAAATCAAAAAGAAATGAAAAAAAGAAATGAAATAAAATAAAGATGAAAAAATAAAATAAATATAAAAATAAAATAAAATAAGATAAATTAAAAAATAGAAATAAAATAAAATTAATTAAAAAAAAAATAAGTTCAACTAAATAAAAAATAAATAAATAAATAAATGAAATAACATAAACAAAATTCCAAAAAAAAAAAAAAAATTAAAGCAAAATAACTTAAAAAAATTAATTAAAATAAAAAAAGAAAAAAATAAATTAAAATAATATTTAAAATATTTAAAAATATTAAATAAATTAAAACAAAATAAAATTTAAAACGTACAATAAAATATATAAATGTAAAAAAAAGAATTTATGAAAGTAAAACAAAATAAATTAAAAATAATCGAAGTAAAATAAAATAAAATTAAAATAAAATAACATTTATTTAAAAAATCAAATAATAAGTTTAAAATAAATTAAAATAAAATAAACTAAAAAAATTAATTAAAAAAAAGAAATAAATAATTTAAAAAAATGTAAAAAACGTAAAATAAATTAAAACAAAATAAAATTAAAATTTCTTTTATAGAATATATAAATAAAATAAAAGTTAGAAAATAAAACAAAATAAATTAAAAATAATCTAAATAAAATAAAATAAATTTGAAAATAGAAATAAAATTAAATAACTTTAAAAAATAAAATAAATTAAATAAAATTAAAATAAAATCGTATAAATTAAAAAACAAATATAGTAAATGAAACAAAATAAATTAAAAATAATTTAAATAAAATAATATAAAATAAATTTAAATTAAAAAACATTTATTTAAAAAATAAAATAAAATAAAATAAATTAAAAATAAAAATAAAATAATGAAGATAACACTGGTCTGTCAAAGAAAATTTTTTTCTCTCCTTATTGTTTTCATGCATGAATTTATCATATTTTGTGCTTTAAACAAGGAATTTGGCATGCAAATAAGTAAAGCACATAGATTTTTTTATATAAAGTTCATTCAATCAAAAAATGATATTACTAAAATAACAAAAACAATAAAAAAAAGTGAAAAATAATTACAAGTTTTACAGTGAAAAATTATAATTTTGCAGTTACAAATACTGGAAATATCAGTAAATTATCGTATCATGGTGAAAATATTTGCATAATATCCTCATGAAACCTTTCAACATGCTCATCTGATACGGCACCAAGATTTTCAGGAAAGAGATGTACTTGCGTGTCCAAAATATGAATTTTGAATGCCATATTGCATCCTAAAGGTTTATAAGCAGAAAGAAGCTCTCGGATTCCCGAGAAAATTATGGCACACTTTTACAAAAGCCACCCAAGATTTTTTTCCGCTTTGTTTAACTTGTAATTAAATGACTCATCTGTCATAAGCTCGCGTATCTGTGGACCCACAAAAATTCCTTTTTTCCATTTCGCGTCATTGATTTGAGAAAATTTTATTCATAGCTTTCCAAAACATTTTTCATCAGTCCAAACTTTATGTGAAGTGGTGGCAGAAAAATTTTATCAGGTTTTTGAGATAAATTTTTAAACCCAGGAGTCAAGCTCCTTCTTAGTGGCCAAGTATTCACTTTGTAATGGTTTTCTCTTGCGCCACTGTCAGACTCGCATAAAAAACAGAAAAATTTGGTGTATTCTCCTTGTAATACAATAAGTATCGCGACAACTTTTAAATCAGCACATATATTCCATTGGTATTAAGAATATTTTATTTTTTAAAGTAATACCTCCAGTCTTGCATAATTTTCTTTCATGTTTGTTGCATGTGCAACAGACACTGATGGGTATTTGTTACCATTATGAAGTAAAATGGCTTTTAAGCTCATCTTAGAAGCATCAATAAAAAGTCTACATCCCTCAGAATTTTCTGGGAAACTCAGTACTTGAAGAAGCCATGCAGCGTCATTATAATATGCCAAATTATCTTCTTTGGCGAAATAAGTCATAGAATCTTTTTGTCTTGTGCGAAAATATGAGACTCTCGTATTTTGAGCCAAGAAATTCCATTATTTTAATCTTGAACCAAGTAATTGTGCCTCAGATTTTGAAAGCCTCAAGTCTTTAACAAGATCATTCAAATGACATTGCTTAAGTAAATAAGGTTCTTTTGATGGGCATGAAGACCCGTACAAAGCGAATGCAGATGAAGATGTACCACCAGTAGAAATAAAACTCAATTGAGGCTGTAGACCAAAATAATTTTTTTTTTCATATCTTTGATTTTTGCTGGATTGGTCTCTTTGCAGATGCTATGTCCGCATATACAATTTTATTTTTAGTTTTTTTTTTCGAGAAACCTTGTGTCGATGTCATGCAAAAATAATAATAATTTTCATGATTTTAAGGTTCATTCCATATCATTGGCATAGTGACGTTCTTGACATGAATGAAAAAAATTGAAAAATAAAAAATTATGAAATTAGAAAAAAAATCATATCGAAAAATCTAGACGTGATTGAAAAAATCGGTCAACGGATATAGATTCAGGCATTAAAATCTTCATATTTATAGCATAATTTTTTAAAGAAGGATTTTTTTGCAGACTAGTGTTATTAAAATAAAATAAAAAATAAATAAATTAAAGAAAACAGTTATGATGATACTCGCGTTCGAGTAGATGCTGCAACCAGCATTTAACTTACATACATATATACGCACATATTTATGTATGTGTATTTATGCGCCTAAGACACTACATTTTAGGAGTAGTTTTGAATAATTTGGTTGAAAATTCGTGTGGTCATTGCTTTAACGAGATAAACAGAAACATTTTGAATTTACAACTCTATATTTATACTGATACCATATGTATGTAACTATGCACAAGCGTTTGTACCTCTTATTCGTGCAAGAGAATACCTTCATAAATGGCAGTATGTAAATCTAATATTCAATTGGTTCATTATTATTCATAACCCTATTCGATATAACAATATTGATGTAAAAGTATGTACATACACGAACATATCTATGTATGTATAAATGTGAGTGTGCGGGGGCAAGAATTTGCAATTCACGCTTGGTTGCATTTGGGCTTTCCATGTGAGGATATATGGATATGTGCATTTTTTTTGCCTAAAATATCTTTTACTTTGCTGAAATTTGAGCTTTTTTATGTATGTAAATTTCGTATGTAAAAAGCAAAAATATAAATATGTGAATATGCCATATGCCAGTATGTACGATTATGTGTAGGTGTATTTCTAAATATTGCATACGCTCAATGCCCTGCGTGTGTAGTATATGTTTGTGCATTCTCTTGTTGCCTTTTTTTTACACAGTCCTCCCCCCACATGCAGAGATTTGGCAATTTCTGCGGCGATGTGACCGAATTTACATATTTTTGCCTCAAGATTTCTCGTTTACGAGAGCAGGCGATCTTTTTTTATGTGATTGCATGCAAACTTGGACCACATGCGACTGACCAATCTTTGATTTTATGGCAACAAAAGACAGGGGCGCATTCTAAAAGGGATCGCTTGGCGGTTGGCGCCGCTTTTGTGTTCGGTATTTTTTTTAGAACAGTAAAGGAGTTCCATACTCCTTCGGCTACGACAATTTTCCTTAAAAATTAATTAAAATATATTCGAAATTTAGCCATTTCTCTCCACCCAACCCCTCCCTGCATAAGTTGCTGGTGTCACTGTCTTTATTTCTTCATCGCTTATGAATTTTGCACATCATCATCTGAATACCAAATATTACACGTACATTTATGCCCCCATACACATATGTGCATACATACATACATACATACATATGTATATGCAAAAAGGCGAAATCTTCCAAATGGTCAGCAGCAGATGAGTCCACACAGTTGAGTAGTCGGACACAGTCCACAATTCAGCGAGGCGAGTAAGTCATCAAAACTGAAAAAGGACCTTACACTTGCCAATGATAAATGTGTGTGTACGTGTGTGTGTGTGTGTGTGTGTGTGTATGGGTGCACGAGTATATGGAAATAGATGCTGAATGTGTGGTTTAACTATTCAAATTCCATTAAAATTTCATAGTCATTCGGTCGCTGTGAAATATGAAGGCGAAAATGCACGTGTATATGTACGAGTATGTATGTGTGACTGCATTTACAAATTTAGACAAGGCAAGGCAAGCAACAGAAGTTAAGAACTCATAACTCTTTGACAACGTGAGAAAATAAGCAACTCACGACGGTTGTTATCCATCAGATAAATTACATACACTGGCGGGGAATTCACTAGTAGCGTAGAAAGTTTTCGCGGTAATTCTCAAAATATATTTGAAATATGTGGTAAAGGAAAAGATACTGAGTCGCCCCAACAAATACGATAATGAGAGTTGGCGTTGAGCCGAAACCGTTTCGTATCTGGATTGGGTAGGCAGAGGTTCCCGAAGAGTTTCTTTCCGGTTTGACCTTCGGCAAGCCATTTCACTGTAAATAAAACGAAGTTATTCAAGGTAGCAGAATTCTTAAGACGATCAGTTCTGTTTCTGAAACTTTTGAAACGTTTTCTAGAAAAATTTCAAGAGTGAAAGCATCTCTGAGAACAACATTGACGAGAGCTACAGAGTCAAAATATCTTAGTAAATGCTCAGGTCTGTGGTTTCATTTTGGTTTCATCTTTTATCTTAGCTTAGTTTACTCAGTTTTCTGGAGACCATTCAGAAGTGAAGTTTTCAGGACTACGAGCTGCTTAGAAGTACTCAAAGCCTTTGACTGTGGTGAGTGTTATTGAGCTCGGAGAAGAGCTCAGAAATGCAGAAAAAATTTTTGGACCTCTGAGTCCTCTAGTAGTTGTGCTTATAGCTGTTGGCGTTTCTTTTAGTTTCCAGTGCAGTGCTAAAGCGTTTTGAGAGTAGCTTATGGAAAGAGAAAGAGGAATCTTTTATAAAGTTTACACCAGGATTCAGCATTTAATGAAAAAATTCACAGAAACCAGCATTATGTATACTAGAGCTCGTGATTTTCAAATACGAGCTTCATAATTTTGAAAATTGCTTCAAATATTTTTTGTGGTTTTTTTTTTACTTTTTCCCACATTTATTCCACAATTTGAAATTTATCTATGCAAAGTGTTAAAAACATTTAAATGTTTAAGAAATTTTGACAAACTGCTCGATGTGACCCTGGTACATTTGTATACAATTATTGATGAATAATTTCGATATTTGCTAATGTAAATTTTCCACTCCAAATTTTCGCAAGTTTTGTGCATTTGTTTTTGAACCCGCCCTTATTGAAAATTCATTGTTTTGAAAACACATTTCAGAATTGCTTATTATATGTGCGCGTGTGTGTGTTTATTTTGAACCGAAATTCATCTGTTTTTCTTACTGTATGCATGCATGTATGTGTGTATGCATGTACGAGTATGCGTGTGTTGGTTTATACAAATCATGTGTTTCTTTCGCTCGATCCAGTTGTTTAAAATTCAAAAACCCATGCAATTGAACTGCGAAATGAAAAGAAAACAACAAAACCAACACGGCGGGCATTTGAATAGTTTCCAATAACTGACCTCCCTCCCACTCCTCTCTGCACTCACTCTGTTAAAAGATATTCTACAAAAATATGCACATTTTCGCAAAAACAACTGTCGACTGCCGCCTTCGGTTTGTTTGAATGTGACTATTTGTGAAAGATTTTCACTTACTTACTGCCTTAGCCGCCGTGCCGCCGTCGCCGTCGCCGCCGCTGCCACCTTCGATGAGAATGAAAAGTCGTTTAGGGGAGGGAAAGTTTGATATCCAAGTCCAACGGACTATGAAATTGACCACATTTAAAGAAATGCCGAAAAGAGCAAAGCAGTTTTCCTCTTTCCACTACCCTCTCGCCCTGCACGCTTCGCCTTTCCCCTTTCGCGTAGGGAAATCATGTTTGCTTATGCTAAAATTATGCAAAAGGTGTAAGCTTTGACGTTTCAACCACTTGTCGTCCCATTCCCATGCGATGTGTGTGGGTTCCGCACTGTATACTTTGTACACACAAGCACACACACACACACACACGCTAAATGTGCTCTTATATGTGTATATGGCTAAATGTGCTTTTGCAGACAATTTTGCATAGTTAAGTTGAATTTTTATGAACCGTTAAACTAACACAAAATGGTCATTTATAAAGTAAGCAAAGTCTCGGAATGTGTTCGGCATAAGTAAACATATCGATTGGGTATTGGGCATTGGCCATTGAGCATTGGGCACACACATCAAAGGGGCACGTGCGAATTGAAAGGTTTTTCAAGTTTTCGACCGAAAATTACCATTTTCCATTTCACTTTTAATTTGCATTTAAATTTCTTAAATATTCGTCAATAAAGCATAAAATTGAAGCTCACCCTCGCCCTCTCTCTCTCTCTGCACTTTCAGCCTCCGACTGTGGGGACAATAACTCAGTGGCGGGGAATTCCAGCGACCGTTGCCACTCGCCACAGAGTCCGCCATCGATATTTGCGGCGCCACCGGAAGACCACCAACATCAGCATCATCATCACCAACTGCCGGCGCTAAAGTCTCATCTACTCGATGTGCTGCACCGTGCTGATCAAGCGTTGGATTGCAAATTGGGTGGAGTCCAAAAGGAAGTTGCGGCCGAACCTATGCGGGACGCTGAGTCTGGTGCGCTGAACTTGACTAGTGAAAGTTCACGTCAGAGTTTGCAGTCTACATCGCCATCACTGAAATCGCTGCGCGCTAGTCGTTCCTCTCCTGCGACGCCAGCCGCCGAAAGCAGTACCGCACACCTCCCATTCAGCACCAACACATTTCAGATGCCAAACATTGCCTCGCAACAGACACAACTCGCACAATTGGCCGCCAGCGCGGGGCTTGGACTCGGGAGCCCGCTCTTTCAACACGCGCTCGGCCCCTCGATCTCCCCCCAAGATTTTACGCAGTTCCAACAAACGCTACAACAGCAACAGACCGCATTGCATCAACAGTTCCAGAGTTATATCGACATCTTGCGGAGTGGTTCGTTGGGTATCGCGCCGGATGATCCTACAATGGCCACGCAAGTCGCAGCCGCACAGTTCCTATTCCATAGTCGCGTGCAAGCACTCACGCAAGCGACGCAGCAGCTGCAGTCGCTACAGAAGCAGCAGGAGTTACAGAAACAGCCGCATCTGCAATCACACCACCAACAACAACACCAACTGGAGGAAACACCGAAATCTCGTAGCGCCCACACCTCGACGCCCATACAAAGTCCCGCTTCATCACCATTGCCGTTACAAACGAATTTCAACGTGAACTCGCACAATCAAATAACACCGCCTAATCCGGGTACTAGTCTCAAGGTCAGTGGTATACTCACACCGAACACCATTAGCGGTGCGCCACAGACACCGCAAATGTTGAAACATACTGCCGGTGCAGCGCAACGCTTGGCTGGCGGCGAACACTCACCGGAGGAGACAACAGATCTCGAGGAGCTCGAGCAGTTTGCCAAAACGTTTAAGCAGCGCCGCATCAAGTTGGGCTTCACACAAGGCGATGTCGGTTTGGCTATGGGCAAACTATACGGCAACGACTTCTCGCAGACAACGATCTCACGGTTTGAAGCACTGAATTTGAGTTTCAAGAATATGTGCAAGCTGAAACCGCTGCTGCAGAAGTGGCTCGAGGACGCGGATCGAACAATACAGGCGACTGGAGGGTGAGTATTCAGACTTTATTAGAGAAAATTAAAATTTTTTTTATAAATTTTGCAATCATAAATTCTTGATCCCAAAGAAAGCAAGGTGCACAGGATTTATTAAAAAAAAATTTTTTTAGTCACTCATATTTTTTTTGTCTCCCCCTTTTTCCTGCCATTTCCAGCATTTTCGATCCAGCTGCGCTGCAAACCGTCAGCACACCAGAAGTAATGGGCCGCCGTCGAAAGAAACGCACATCCATTGAAACGTCGATTCGTGGCGCACTCGAGAAGGCCTTCATGATGAATCAGAAACCGACGAGCGAAGAGATCACCCAATTAGCCGACCGTCTGTGCATGGAGAAGGAAGTCGTGAGAGTTTGGTTCTGCAATCGACGGCAAAAGGAGAAACGAATCAATCCCTCCATGGACAGTCCGACCGGAGAGCATGGCAGTGAGTCACCCTATATGATGATGCAGTGAAGGCTTTGCCAGAAGTAAGACTCAGAGTTGTGTTGCATATTTTCGTATTCGTACTTTGCATGCCACGAGAGGACACTCCAAATACTACGATTATACTTATTTGCACTATTTTGCGGATAACGGTGTTTTTTCGATAAATTTCCTTAAAAAATATGCAATAAATTTTGCAATTAATTTTTTTGAAATTAGAAATGTTCGATTTTTGAAAACGCCCGCTATCCGTGAAATGCTGTTAAGGTATGCTCGTGTACTAGTTTTTAAGTAATGTAAATTAGGACAAAAAGTGTTTTACAGTTATTTTTATAATAATTCATAAGAGAATTTTGAAAAGTTTTAACTGTATCTAATCGGTATTTGAATGAAGTATTCCTTGTGTGCAACGTTTTTCAAATAAGTTTACCGTAAATATGTATTTATTACTAATTAATGTGTATTTGTATGTAAATGCACATGTGTTGATGTGGAAGTCTAGCGCAAGCAAATAAGGAAATAATAATAGGATATTTGAGAAAAAAACAAAAATGAAAATTTCAAAAATCAAAAAAAAAAAAAGAAAAAGAAAACACAAAAATGGATCGAACAGGGTATGTACATACATAAATATATGAAAAATCAAATAAATATTTCACTATGTAAACTGTAATTTAAGTGAAAATCACCATAGTCAAGCTAATCGTTCGTATTTCTAAGAATTAATAACTGTACTTGAATTCCTTGAGTATGTAAGTTTGTATGTAAGCACTTAAGTATGGGCGTAAGTTAGTAACAATTAGTATATATTTATTTGTTTTAATACTGTGATAACAATGTATAGAGGTTCAATAAGAAATCTTCACAATAAATAATTCTGTAAAAAAAATAAAAATTCAATGAAGATAATTTATTGCAGTGAAATAAAAATTATAATAAAAGTACGTATGTATGAGTAAAGAAATGGTATTTTTTTTATTCAGCAAATGCCCAATCTCACTTACTAGCGCCTCAAAGCCACGTTGAGACGCTAATACATTATTTGATTCTAGCGCCACCTAGCGAACAATTATGCCATTCACCATTGCCGACGGATCAAAACATTAACCGAATGTTAAGGTGCTGTCAGACGTAGCAATTTTTATTTCGTTCATGCATTTCGCTGTCAAAAAATTTAATTTCGCCGTGTAACCATTCTGAAACGAATTTCTGCAATTTAATTTCATATAATTGCAAAACAAAAATTCCAATGTATGACAGCGTTCATTTATCTGCAATTTTAGTACTGAAATTAAACTTCCATTTGCTTGTAGCAATTTCTATTTATCTTAAAAATGTTGTCAACGGATTTGAGTACTGCTAGAGAAGTTTAATTTCACAAACCAGCTATTCAGACTGAATTCCACAAATTTAAATCAAATTATCATCAAGTTAAATTCTGAAAATTTTTATTTTGTCATGCAATTGGTAATCAATCAAATGCTACGTCTGACGAGCACCTTTAGTTTTTTTTTTAACCAAAAGAAGTTGGGAGAAAATTCTTTTCCTACCTTTTTTATTATTTTTGTTTTGCTTTTTAGTTCTTTCGGAGGTCACTTGATCTTGCCAAAACAGGTAAGTCCGGGTATGAAGTAAAGCGACGAAATTTCGTTGTTGTTGCATTTTAGAGTACGTTGATTGCGAGATTCATACGTTAGAAATTGGGACCAAAAAGTGCAGTAGATCACTCCTTCTCAGAAATTTTCTTTAATATTCGTTGCTCCTTATCATGAACGATATTCGAGAGTGAGTTTACATGATGCTTATTCAAAGGCATATGAAACTGATACATTTCTATAGAATAAATTAAATTATCCACTTATTTCAAATAATTCGGACTCTCAATATTCTAAATTTCATAGTTCAATCAGATCTTTAGGGGAATTTAGTTATTCAGAAATTATTTTTTATTACTAAGTCAGCGAGAAACGAACTACTTCTCAGATTGTATATGAGTCTTAATGATCCTCCAAAGAATATACGAAATATGCGGTTTTTATGTGTTTTCGATTGAGTGGATTTGAATATGAGAAACTTTTGATTCCATAGTAAATTGACTCGGTAGCATTGGATTTCCTTGGCGATTGAATTAATTGATTAATTTGAGCTCGACCCTATGACTCACTGCTTACTATCTACTCTGATGGCTACACCGGCTGCCATATAAGAGTTTGCCTAGTGTTCACGGATAAGCCTCTGAAGATATTGTAATTTAAAGAATTTTAAGCGTATCAAAAGATGCTAATTTTCTGGGCGATGGATGATCTTCAATTGGGTTGAGATTTTTTGTTAATTTCATGCTTTAATGGCTTGGATTTTATTTTTGAAACTTTTTCCCTAGAAGTTCCCTACTTAACCGATTTTGTATCACTTTAATTTAAAAACTTTCATACAAAATTCTGTTTCTAAAATATCTGTTTTCTTTTTTATTCGTGGAATGAGTTTCACATTGACAAATATTTTTTCATAAATTTTTTAAAAATGTTTGAGTTCGATTGCGAATTTAAGCCAAATCGAAGCACATCGCGCAGAAGGCTGAGAGCGAAATAGGGAAAAAAAGTAAAATCATAAAAACCAGGAAAATAAAATAAATAATAATTAGCAATAAAACAAGCCAAGCACAAACATACATACATATAAAAACATATATGTATGTAAATGACTACAAAAATATATGTACTCATATGTAGGTATGTATGTATGTATGCCATTTATTAATGCAATGAGCGCGCACATGCAGAATAGATAGAAAAGTTCCAAGAATTTTCCTTCTTCGCTACTTCAAAAAAATTCACAACCGAAACACGCAAATATTAAACTTGCTCGTGCACACATACATACATATATACGTACATACATAGATGCATCCATATTTAGTTACTTATCATATATCTACATACAAGTACATAATGCGGGGAAATCTGAATTTGTTCGTGACACGCAATGATTCCATTTTCATCATTTCTGTCATAAGATATGGACTCGCTTGCATAAATTTGCCCCTATTTTGCATACAAACAAGTGTTTGGCACCGCTATGAGGCTACGCCACAAGTGAGCCTCAGTCCGCGGAGTGTCTGTATGTGTGTGTGTAAATATTGCATGTGGATGGACGGGCGGACGGACGGACGAGCTTCTTTAATTACTCAAAGCGTCCGACTCATGTGCGATTTGAGCGAGGCGACGGGGCTCAAATCTTCCAGTTTTGAAAGAAGAAACAAAAACAAAAAAAAAAACGCGTTGAAAACAATGGACCTTGGGCGATAATGATCTCGACGCCGATTGCTCACAATTGATACAGATGCATGAGCATATACATACATACGTTTTCTGTACTCGTATACGATATATATACATATGCTCGTATGTATGCATGTAGGTAAGTGTATTCTCAATTATGTCGACAAAAATATTTGCGTATTCTATTTGAACTAGAAATGCGCATATACATATGTGCGAATGAACAAATGTATGTATGTATGTATGTATGTGACTGCATATTCTGCATAAATATGTATATTTGGTTGTTAATTTTTGGCATAAATATACGCGTGTATGTATGTATGTGCATAATATGCTAACGACTTATGTGATGAGAATGCAGTAAAACTCTACCTCCTCTTCTCTCCCCACTAACTCCCTTCCCCCCTTTCCCTCTTCAGTGTGCTTTTATTTTTTGCCGCAGAATTTGCACGCCAAGGCAAACGTACATACATTTTTATGTGCATTCTATAGGCAAATGTATGTATGTTTCAGCTTAGTCTCTTTAACTTCTTCGCTGATCATTATCAAATTTACGGCAGGCAACAACAACAACAACAACAACAGCAACAGCAATTAATCAGAGGTAATCAAAAATGCTCCAAATCATGACGTACGGCATTTTGGGATAGCAGGGGGGGGGGAGTGAGGGCTGCATTCGCTCATTATACGACTGCACTTTTATGTGCATTTCCATACATAAGCACTCACACACACACACACACACACACACACACACACACACCTGTTGTTAAAAGCAAATGCAGACTTTGGGCAAAGCTTTCAGTGAATTTCTAAGCAGCAAATCTGTGCGTCGGCATAGCCGCTCTGGTGCACTCATTCGTTGATTTGTGATTGCGAGTTGCTTATCGCTCGGCTGCTAGTCGCTGCAATCAAACGACAGCCAAGACGATGGCGCTAATTAATCGCATGGCTGAGGTATGAATGCACTCGTATGTACATATATGTGCGCATATTAGAGTGGCCCAAAGTTGAAAATTAAATCTTCTGTTTTTTTTTCATATTATTCCTAATTTATCCACCGGTTTTGGTTTTGATTTCAAAATTTCTAAAAATTTAAATATTTTTAATTTGCATATCTCGGAGAAATTATTATTTATACCAGGAAAAAAGTAAATCTTTAATTCTCGGTCTTCCGATTTCTTGCAGTTTATTCTAAATTGACTAAAAAAAGTGGGTTTGGGTTTCTCCACACAAAAAGCGTCAAAAATCCGCAAAAAAGCATCGGTTGAAATTTGGTGTCTTACTGACGTAAATGGAGGTTTAAAGGGTGTTTTTTATAGAGGTATAGAACTTTAAGTTGGCATTACTTTTCCAGATGGCGACCGATTTAACAGCTGTCAAGCGATTTATTCTCAGTTTGGTTTGGCAATTCATCGTGAATAGACTCAAATAAGGCGTAGATTCGTCGAATGGGTCCAAAGCGAGATTACCGTTGTTCCCGATTTTCATAAGCGAATTTTGTTTAGCGATGAAGCGCACTTCTGGTTGAATGGCTACGTCAACAAACAAAACTGCCGCATTTGGAGTGAAGGTAATCCCCAAGTGTATGTTGAAACACCGTTACATCCAGAAAAACTGACTGCTTGGTGCGCTTTGTGGGCTGGTGGAATCATTGGTCCGTACTTTTTCAAAAACGATGGTGGCCAGAACGTTACAATCAATGGTGATCGGTATAGAGCCATGATTACTAACTTTTTCATTCCTGAATTGAATAACCATGATGTCCAGGAGATGTGGTTTCAACAAGACGGCGCAACATGCCACACAGCTCGTGCCACAATAGATTTATTGAAAGACACGTTTGGTGACCGCCTAATTTCACGTTTTGGACCTGTGAATTGGCCTCCAAGATCTTGTGATTTAACACCGCTAGACTTTTTTCTGTGAGGCTATGTAAAGTCATTGGTCTATGCGGATAAGCCACAAAAGCTTGACCATTTAGAAGACAACATTCGCCGTATTATTGCCGGCGTATTGGTCGTCCAGATTGGACTACATCCGCGCCAGCCGACGACGACATTGACATATGTAGTACAGCGATTCAAGAGACAGCGGCTCGCTGGCTAGGTCGTGTCGTACGAATAGATGAAGCTGGTGTGTTACCAGCTTTGAAAGTATTCGATGGAGTACCCATTGGCGGAAGCAGAGGAAGAGAAAGACCTTCACTCCGTTAGAAGGATCGGGTGGATAGCGACCTGGTATCACTTGGTATTTCCAACTGGCGTCAAACAGCAAAGAAAAGGAACGAGTGACGCGCTAGTGTTGATGCGGCTATAACCGCGTAAGCGGTGCCCTCGCCAAAGAAGAAGAAGAGATAAAGACTTCGGCATGGTCTAATACAGCTATTCTTTCTTGTTTAATTTTTTTTTTATCTTGGTAATTTTTAAACATTCTAGGCATAAATTCTGTGGGGCATCCTAATGTGCATATATGTATGTATAAATGTATGTAAACGTGGCCATGATTTCAGCTAAGCTTCTTCTTCTTCATCGCCCATCGCCCATTGAGCTCCCGCCGACACTCCAAACATTTTGGTGAATAATACTTGGAAATGAATGTGAAACTATCATTTATGAGCGCCGCACTCTGGGTATACATACACACATATGTATGTGCATATAAATGTTGATATTTGCATGAATATGCATTGCATGCAGCAGTTGAGACGCCACATACATATGTACATATATGCACACATTTGTACATAAGTACATATATGTATGTATGTATATGTATAAATATTCGTGAAATTATCGCCATTCCACGCTTTCATATGCTTTCATTAACAACAACGGTAACAAAATGCGAATATACATAAATGCATAAATAATCGTTAAGCAAAACAGGCATAAATACATACATACATAATATACATATATGTATGTATAGTTCCAAATATACCCCGTAGCGAAATCTCACATTTCTATATGTAAAATATCTCATCGAAATCAGACTAGTATGGAATATATCAGCCTGCTACCAGTTGAAGAACATTTTATTGATGATTAATGTATTGAATACCAACGTACATACATACATATGTATGTGTTAATACAAAAGAATATTTTTTTTTATAAATGTAATAAGTAAGAAGCCAAACTTTTTGTTTTTGTTTCTGTGAAGTAGTAAGTCAACATGCATATATGGACTAATATGTAACTAGTATGAAACTGACTCATAATCGGACTTTAAATTTTCAGCAGATACCATAGGAAATTAATGGATTATGAACTGGTTAGAGCAAAAGTGCAAACTCACTACTGGCAACTTTCCCTGGAGAGAAGTTCAGAAAAATAGGCAGTAACGGATCAATAGCTGACTCATTTTCATACGTGTTTTAGCAGTTTTAGATCAGAAGTGAGCTCTGTTCATATTTAACTACCACAAAATTGGTATGTTTCAGAGCGAAATCGGATATTCGCCGCTTTCGAAACGCTAGTTGTTTGCGTGGGTAAAAGACAGCTGGCTCAACAATTCCGATTTCCTCATAAAGTAGTTTTGGAATTAGTTTTAAATTGGCACATTTGACTGTGTGGTATGCATTCGTGCTAGGTTTTTTTATAATTTCTCTTACTTTTTATTGAATGTGTCTGCATGTGTTTTGATATTAAAGCGTCTACGGCAATTCTTCGCTGTTGGCTGCTCATGGCTCTTATTTATCCAGGCGAAGAGATCAGTTCTAACCCAGTAAGTATCGTCGGAACTGGCATTAGTTGATTGCATTCGGCCTGAAACGATATGCGATTTCATTGTGAGCTGAAGAAAATTATATTTCTACGACTTCATGTTAGTGTGTGGGTGTGTGGGTGTATGCGTGTGTATATTAGTGGCCGAGAAGACAAAGTGGGTGTGTCACTATTAAAATGCAAACAAATGATAGATATAAGTGTAAGTATATTATTAGCAAATTAATTGGATGATTTTTCTAGCAGAAGCCACTTTTTCGCCTTGATGTAAGCGTTCGAAATAGTTTAAAGAGGGGAGCCGTTGTAAAGGGTTCATCAATCTGTTGTGACTCTTTCCTTGAAGGAGGACAAATTATTGTCATATTTTACTCTATATCCATTTAAAAGCTCGAATTATGTAAAATTCAAAATCTTCCCGCTGCAGTTTGGACAAGTTCAGCGTGATATTCAATCGCCATGCAATTACGAATATACATTTTGTCAGCTTTCTCCGCATCTCTTGAAGTTTTTTTAAATGATTTTGATTTTATTTTCCAATATAGTTTTATATTTTAGGTAGCGAGAGGATATATGTAGAAATTCACTCAAGTGACCAATTCACCTGGGATTGACCAGAAACGATTACTCTTTATATAGCTTCAGCAGTTCACGACTTTCTATCCTAGGCCAAATACCCATTTAGAGGGAAGCTGAAGTGAGAAGGCGAACACCCTGTGGTGGTTCGTAGTGTTTGAGACCCAATAGCATAGACGCGATGGAAGGCGCAAGGAAGGAAAAGCGTAGGTCCGCGCAGCATATGCTACAGTGACAATATGAGAGGTTTTTTTTCATGTGAAGATGGAAAGCATCGAAAACCTTAACCCCGTCAGTGTAAGACTCTAACCCACTAAAACCATCTCTCCCCGTACTGTTACCCCTGGTACTACCTTTCAGTATTTCGACAGGAGGCCGTTTGAGCTAATAACTCACTAGTCTGAGTCGATATCGTTCGCCGTTATCTTTGTTCAACCGTCCTGGTTTCGTCACTATGTACCACGTATGTAAGTTACCTGGTAAATATGATTCTACGATTTCTGGACCACAAAGGTCACAGTATGGGTTCGGTTCATGGACAAAGCGGTGAAAATAGCTGTTAAAGCAACCGTGACCACTAAGGACTTGCGTTAAATAGAAGTTCACGTGGCCATGCTTCCTGCCTAGCCATACCACTAGATCAGGTATCAGACGGTGAGTCCACTTTCCCTTAGCGCTGTCATTCCATCTTCTCTGCCAGCAAGCTATGGACAGCTGCTTTTCGGCGTTCCTGATACTGCTGTTTCGTTTTTCACCTTTTTTTTTCGCTAACTCGATCTGTTCCCGCGTTGCAATATCGAGGGGAAATAGCCCGGTAATAACTAACGCTGCTTCCTCTGATACCGTGCAGAAAGCAGCGCAAATATGAGAGGTAGAAGAGAGAATCTGCCTTAGGGTGCTATCGTTCTCCCCGGTGGACTAACGTTTTGCCACAATCCATGTAGAAGCGATATTTTCTAATATATCACCGTAACGAAAGTCGCGCAACCCAATCGGTCCTGTCGCAATAGATCGAACATTTGCCTCCAATGTTCTAAATGTGCGTAGTTTACGAGGACCAAACATCAACTCGGATCACTATCTTGTCGCAGCGACGAAAACCCCTTTCAACGAATACAAGGAGGGTTTGACGTCGAAAACCTGCAGTCATAGCAGACAAGAGGCCGTCAAAGGAATATAACGCTGGGCTCCCAAATGGAGATTTCGTTTTTACTCAATTTATTAAATTATTTTGTATAAAAGAAATATTATGTAAAAAATGAATCTCTTCGATTGCATTCTCAATTACAACTTGTTCACATACTTACACACATACACATAAATGGAATTATCAAACACCTGCACTTCGGCTTGTACTTGATTATCGCTTTTTGTTTGACTCTCTCTCTCTCCCTCTCTCTCTCTCTCTCTCTCTTTCGCTATCGTCCAAACTCATTAAATTTAATTTGTTTCCTTTCACAGAATAATAATAAGCAATTCATAGGTTTTGCTGTTGTTTTTGTATTATTTTTCTACTTATTAAGGACACGCAAAAGTTATTCGAAAATTGATTTGATTTTTTTTTTTTGATTGAGTGCATTTTGTTTGTATTTTCTCTGTGTATATGAATGTGAATAATTTTGAGTAGTTCACAGGCACATGCATGCAATTACATACATACATATGTGTGTATGTGTGTATGTGGGTATGTGTGTGGGTAAGCATGTCAATGCATTTGCAGTGTAATATTCCTTTCAAATTCAATATTCAACGCTTGAATAATCGATTTGCAATTATGCGGTTTTATTCTAACACAGCTAACTGTTGTTGTTGCTGTTGTTATTGTTATAATACACTTTACCCACCGAACGGACGTATGTATGGGAAGAAAGAGTTCAAAAGTCATTGTTGTTTTAGTTCATGTTTCCCCTAATGTGGGAATTCATAATGAAGTAAAATAAATTGTTTCAGTTGAAATTCGACGGTTTTTATGTGGGAGCCTATAGAAAGGCTAACACACACACACACACAATCATGCATGCATGCATAAGCGTGCACATGCAAGCATGCAAATATGAATAAAGGAGAGCAAAAAATGCCATGTGTTTCCCAGAACTAGGTAAAGAGACCTTGAAACTATACTGGAAGACTGCATTTGTACGGTTTTCGTAAAGAGGAGATACTAAGAGACACTCAGCCACACTGGAACTCACGAAAGTTGCTGAGGTAAACCTTTTCTTCGCGTGAGCTTAAGGTTTTCGGATTATAGCAAGACTCTGAGCAGCTTTTTGTGCTGATCAAGACGAAATTTTGTATCCTCACTCTGGAGAATTTCCTCATAACTCCTTTGCGATTTTCAGTTTGCGATTCTCTATGCATTTAAATACTCATAATCGAATTTCTCCCAGATCAAAGTCAAAGAAATACAAAACACTCATTCAAATTAGCATTGCTACAGAAATGTTATGTTAATTAACGCTGACGCCGATCGCGTTTGCCTCCTTACAACAAATGGCGTCTGCGAAGACAGTGCCATAGTGTCATAAGCAAAATAGCAGCGGCAAAGATGAATGTAATTAAAATCGAATTTAATCGTCACAAAATCGCCAGAGTCATCACCGCAGAAACCAGATATGAGATATTCATACTAATATTCATTTGTATATTACTGCCCGCTGGGAAATTGAAGGAGGCTGATGTGTTGTGAGGGATTTGTCAATAACTAAAAGATAGTAGTGGTACTTTGTCTGTACAATCTCTGAATTCGAGTTATATTTAGCCTTTCGAAAAAATAATGACAACATTTTTGTTGTGGCACAGCTGAAAGTCAACCTAACCTCACTTCTCCAAATTTCTGAAGAAACACTTTTTTCCGGAGTATGGATGATTAGTATTATCGAATTTTAGTTATTTTATTAATTCCAAAGGCGACACTGCTTTCGACTATACAGATTTACATTCTTTCTCTTATGGTTTTTTTCAGATACAGACGTATTAGAAACGAACAATTTCGTGGTGATCGAAACTTGAAATCAGTTCGGGCAAGCTTGAAAATTCGCCAAAGTGCAGTTGAAATTTCTCCAGTTTCCAGCAGGGCATGCTAGAGCTACCGACAGTGACAAACAACCCAAGACAGCTACGCTGCAAAGTCTTCTCCATAGCGTTCATTGGACAATTACAATTTTGCATGTATTATAAAATTAATTAATAATTATTTCATAGTTTTTTTAAAGAACTGGAAAACGCAAATTTGCGAATAATCATTTGCGGCATACATCAACACGTCACTTTGGACATTGGCTTTGGACGACGCTTCAGAGATTTAGCGTTTGGTGCTTGATGTTTGTAGAGCAGAAAGATTGCGAGGCGTAATACTGTCTTTTTGTATGAATACATATGTACATATTTTTTTATATTTAAATCATCATCATGCTCCACAATAAATGCTAATTACATATATAATTACTCAGTCATTATTAATATTGGCCTATACTCATTTTGGTGCTAAGATTTGGGACCTTTATACCTGGAGTGAGGTTGATCTAGACTTTCACGCATAAATACCGAACAATAAGCAGTTATATGAAATCTGAAGCTACCAGGGATGATTTTTGTAATTGTTGCAAACGCTTTCCCCACAAATCGATTTCAAGTATTTCAGTCATAGAAACTTTAAAATCCGTTAGACTTTAAATTAAGAGGCGTTTCTGGGTCCCATCAGAAATTCTTGGTTCAAATTTTTAGTTTAGTATTCAGGAAGTTTCTGAAAAAGTAACTGGGAGCATTAGTATGGGAGCAGCATTTTTCGCATGAAATATTATGACTAATATTAGACTTTTTCGGGCTGCTGACTTCGGATCTCAAGTCAAATTGTATATCAGCTCCAGTTTTCAAAAATATATTTTTTGTTAAGAAAACCAACCACTACTTCTCAAGAACATTTCTTTTATAAGATTGTCATGATTGACTTGGTTCGCAATTACTGTTTTGAATGTTCCAACAATAGTCTGCCTTCATGTGAGCATATCAGCGACCCTGATTACGTTCCTCCATAGTTCGAATGTTTTGACGGAACCTTATTCTTCATTTAGATATGCCAGTCAAACGGTCTAATTCGCTGTGGAGAAAGTGTACCTCGATAATCCTATTACAACCAAGCTGCTGGAAGTGGTGCAACATGAGTAAAATATGCTCCGCATAGCTTTCATTCTTTTTGTTTACTAGTTTTGATCCTTTATCAATCTTCTTACTTGTGAATCCGAAAATATTTCAACATTAAGTTTATTTCTATGCTCAAATTAAATTACTTTTTAGAGATGTATTTGAAACAATCACCATCCTTGTCCAGAGCTCTGACAAATTTAATTCCCATTTAGTTTTCTCGGAACTAAATATTAACTGGAAGTCTAGTCTTCTCTAACCCAGTGCTTAGACTTCACTCTGATGCCACACAAACCAATAAAACAAGGATATTTTGTATAGCCTCCTCGTTGTCCAGGAAGAGAATTCACAATTTTTAGGTGGACGCATATGAGCCACTTGTGTCCGTTTTACTTGATTCTATCCATAACAGCACTTACGGTAGAACAGTATGCTTTGACTATAGTTGAATGTGCAATTGGTAGTGAAGACAGCTTATTGCCGTTGTGCTTAAGTACACATTTTAGGTCACGTTTAGAGGAATCAATAAAAAAACGCCATTCATTTGGTCTATATGCTTTCACTACTTTCAATAAACCAGTAACATCGGTATAAAAGACGAAGTGGTCATTTTCAGAAAGGAATGGAAAGAATTCTGTCTGTTTCTGATGTCATGTTTCTGATGTTAAAAGACTTTTTTGCTTTAATTGGGAAGCTAGAATCTCCGATGTTATTTATTTTAGAAATACCGATTTCTCTGATTAATATACTGATGTCTGCCTGATTAACGGGCTGAGGAACAGAAGAAATATCTGGGTAGAAATCAGCTGAGCCACTTTGATGACTGGAAGATCTTTTTACTTCTAACTCGCTATCATTTTGTGTAGATCAAGTAACTGACACATCGCTCGAGTACATGACTTTTCGAGTAGCAGATGACAAGATAGGGTAAAACCATTTCACTGGTTTCTTTTATTAATCCCGTTCATATCAACCTCACAGGCATAATAATCATCTTGATGATTTGAAGGTTAAAAATACACTTGTTTTGTGAACTCAGACACACTTTGTTAAAAATTTCTGAATATATGTATATTTACCATTAGGAAGGCCCTCCGAGTGTATTTTAGACATGAAATAAAAAAAATCATCAGCCGTTCGGCGACGGCTTAGAATAAACTGTAGGTCCCTCCATTTTGTTGGTAAAAACATCAAGACGCAAAACCACAAATTGAGGAGGACCACGGCGGTGAAAAAGCCAAAATGTATATATATATATTTAGTACGGATATTCAAAAATGGTTGAGATCTTTACTGACGTGGATATTGTTTTAAAGAGAAACTTTTTGGGAAAACGATCAACGACACTGAAGATGGCAGAACGCCGAAACCGGGTTGTCTCCAAACCAAATTTGACAAGGGACGACGGGAACTCGTTCCAATATTCATCGAAAACAGCTCGTTTGTTTTGAAAATTAAATGGGGATATTAGCTGTATCTCAAAAACAAAGACTGACTAAGCAAAAAGGGTAGATTCCAAATTAGTGATCTCATATTGGTAAACAACAGACATCAAATTTCATGCAGAAAAAGTTTAATTTTGGTCCCCTGTACTATTTTTCTTCTTTAGCAAGCCTAGAAAACGATTTTGCGTGGAACTAAAATCTGAAATTCGTTTTCAAGGTGCAGTTTTAGAGCTTAGAAGCATTATTTTGAGGCTTGAACAAGATTTCGAAACATGGGAACACCAATGATCTTGCCTAATAGAAATTCATACTCTTGAGAACATATTGCAATGAAAGTTTTGAGAAAGTTGCAACAAATATTCTTCTCGAAAGATTTATCCAAACATATCATCTGGATCATCTGGAAAAATCAATCTTTATTAAGTCAAAATCTTAATAATCCTGCAATAATTATTAGAAAAGCCCAAAGCCCTTGTTGCTTTTGTTGATGGTTAAGAGCTCTGCGTACAAGCGAAAGAGGCTAAAAAGGTGTTATTGACGTTATTGGCGCGCTTAATCGTTGGTAAGTAGGCTCTGAGCAACACCAAACATGTGCGAGTGCATACAAACATATGGAGTCTTTGGTCTGCTATCCAAGCTGCCTGGACTAAATTTCAAATGAAATCGAGTGCTTATTGTGTGAAGTGTGTCCAAAGTGCGTTTAGGAAACAAATGTTCCTGTTCCATTGTTAGGGGATGACCAAAAGTGATCGTCGTGAGATAAAAGAATAGAACGAAAGGATGGATGGCTGATTGCCTGGCAATTGCGCAGCCGTAATAAAGACGACTAACGGCATACACTCGTACACACATGCACATCCAGATGTTTCGCTGTTTCGCTGTTGTTATTGTTGGTGTTGTTTTTTTAAGTGTGGGTCACTCGTGCCATTGACGCCTACACACTGTGCGCACGCTCCGCGGCTGGCTGAACAACCTTTTGTCTCACTTAATTCATAAGCATTCGCAGTGTGTGTGTGTGTGTGCTTGTGTGTTAGAAAAATATAACAGAATTCTAACTGAAATTACTGATAGACAATTAAAGCATTCAAAGGGCACTGGAATCAACCATAAATCACACTCGGCGCAGCATCGAAACAGCAAATTCATTGCCATCGCCACTTGGACCAGGAGAATGACTGCGGCTGTGACTATGTGTGAGAATGAGAGTATCCTGGCAGGATAGTATAGGCTCTATTCAAGCTGCTAAATAACGCCAAGCTAGGAGTGTCTACTTTCCATTTTCCAAACATTGCTTGTTTGGCAGTTGAATTTGGTCCAATGGCTTTGTACTTGGTCCGCAGTTATTATCCTACTCTTGAAAAAAAAATAGATTTTTTTTTGGTAATAAAGATGTTGACTTGCACCTGGATGTATGAATGTATGCGTGGGTTGGCTTTGGACAATTGCCATAATTGCTTCATTTGAAGAGAATGCTTTTTTTGAAAATGATTTTTGGTTGAAAATGAAATGAATTGAAATAAAATAGGGCAAATCATTCGTCAACATTTCTTGCTGAAATTGAGAAAATTTTTCAGTAAATGATTTCATTATTCTCAACAATGACGTAATGAACACTTGAATGGCGATGTCGAGCAAAGGTTTTACGCTGAGGGTTTCAATTTTAAACTTTATTATGAGCGTGTGTGTATGTGTGGTGACAATAAATATTAAAAATTACAAAAAATGGTGAATATGGCTTGATTGGCCAACCTCCCAAGTTCTGCCTTAGCTCATGAAGAGACGACTTTAATGATAGATTTGCTTGGCTAGTTGGAGTACTTTTCACTACCGGCTTTCAGGGGTTGTCATGTTTAGACCAATTTGAAATTTCGATGAAGTTACTGACATTAAATGAGTTTTTGATTTATTCGGAAGACATCTTGTGTATGGAGTCCACATTGCCCATACCATAAAACCATAAAGGTACTCCTTTAATTGGCGCTTAAGAGATTTCCTTTCAACCCTCTCCACCAATTTGTGATATGGGCCTTGATGTTTCCTCAACAAAGGGAGCGACCTACAGTTAACTCTAAGTCGCCTCCGAACGGCCGATAGATTTTTATTTCGTGTCAGAAATACACTCGGAAGCCCTTCCATGCTGATGAGCGACCGCAATTAGAAAAATTAATTTCTATAATTTTGGTTGTTGGTCGAACAAGTATAGGTACTTTTTTCAATAGAGTCTTTTTTTTTGACAGATCACGCCTGAGTCGTGTCAAGCTGTCAAGTAATTTTGGTTCAGCATTGTTTGGAATTTCATCATGGAAAGACTTAGGCCTGAACAACGTTTACAAAAATTCATTATTACGAAATATCACAAAAATTCACGTTCTGTAAGTTATGTGTTTCACGCGCTTCGCTCAACTTATGGTCAACATAATCGGCCTACTACCAGCATTCATTATTGGATAATATTCGACCGAATAGCCCACGTCCAGCGCGCAGTGAAGAAAATATAGTGGCCGTAGCTGAGAATGTACACGAAGACCGTGTAGAGTCTTTTCGGCGCCGTTCGCAGCAACTCGGACTGACGTATGGAACGACTTGGTGCATTTTACTTCGAGATATTAAATTGAAAGCATACAAAATACAGCTTCTGCAACAACTGAAGCCGTTCGACCTTCCCAAGCGACAATTCTTCGCTCTATGTTCTCTTGAAAAGTTCCAAGAAGATCTGACGTTTTCGAACCAAATTTTGTTTAGTGCTGAGGCCCATTCCTGACTCAATGGGTATGCAAATAAGCAAAATTGCCGCATTTTTGACGAAGGACAACCTGAAGAAATTCAAGAGCTGCCATTTCATCCCGAAAAAACAACGGTTTGACGTGTTTTGTGAGCCGGTGGAATCGTCGGTCCACATTTCTTCAAAAATGATGCCGGTGAGAAGGTAACCGTCAATGGCGGCCGACTATTTGATGCCTGAAATTGAAGCTCGTGATCTCCGCGACATTTGGTTTCAACAAGATGGCGCCACTTCCCACATCGCATCATCCAATGGATTTATTGAGAGAACACTTCGGTGAGTAGATAATTTCACGTTTTGGGCTGGTCGATTGTTCACCAAGACCGTGTGATATCACACCGTTAGACTTTTTCTTGTGGGAATATGTAAAGTCTTAAGTCTATGCGGACAATCCCGCTTCGGTTGAGGCCTTGGAGCAAAACATCACTCGTGTCATTCGCCAGTAACCAGGCGAAATACTGAGGTGAAGCCGAAGAATGTTGTTTCGAATGATAATAAACAATCCCCGTCAAATTAAAATTTTTTTTTTCAATGAAATGCCATTTTTTTATTGTTTTATTAAGGTGTGGCGGACAGAGGTGTAATGGAACAGATGATGGAGGGTACAGCTAAGTAACCTCTTGCCTACTTGAGGAAGGTTTGGCCAACTTGCTGCAGTTTAATTGGCGAAAAAACCCATAAAGAGCTGCGCAGGGTGCACAGTGAAGAAATTGCGAATCCTCGAATCTAAAGTGCAACTCACTTTTTTTCTGGTAATCTAAATTTATCACAGTTCTTTCTGCCTAATAATTTTTTTGTTGGCCTAAGTGATTGATGTCGACTGAAAAACGACGACGCCAGCCGTAATAGGCGCGTATAGCACATCCAAGAAATGACGGACAGTTCATTGCATCATTAAATTATTAAACAATTACCAAAGACACATACACACACATATATGTATGTACATACATACATTTAAACGAAATTCTTATTCTCCTCATTGAGAAAATTGGCGCTGATTTGTGAAAACGCCGACGCTTTCCACCATTTTCTTGCTCATATTTTATTCAAAACCAAATAACTTCACAACAACAACACACATAAGTGATTGCAATGAAATTTTTGTACACAAACATACAGGGCAGGCAGTCAGGGAAGGAAAAACTCGAACTCCCGCAAGACGTCCGCTAATACGACAATTCACATTTAATCGCGCTATAATTCTGGAAAAACCCCATAAGAAAATGCAAACGTTAACAAGGCTTGCCGATTCCATACATACATACTCGCATATATTCGTTTATATGTATATTGGGGTAGTGGTAGGTTGAGTATGTAGGTGTGTATGTAAATCTTGGCTGAAATCGAGTTGTTTGACTAGTGAAATGTCGTCAAGTCCCTGTGCACTTCCAGATTTAATACAAATTCATTCCAACACACACACACATACACAAACTGAAATACAGAAATACACGCACATGCATACATACATACCATCGGTATACTTCAAAGTGTTTACGATTGCATGAAAAAATTATTTTCAGTCCGTCCGTCCGTCCGTCCGTCCGTCCGCCCGTCGTTAGCGCTCTCCATGCTTCCACTCTTCAGCTCGGCTTGCTGCGTCTCATTCCACAAACTCAATAATCATCATCATCATCTTCGGACCTGCTGCTCATCTCTTGGACATCCATCAATTTCTGCGGCTTTCATCAACAACCAACAACCCGTCGTCATTCACCATCCACATCACAGCGGCAGCAGCAGCAACAACAACTGAATAACAACAAGAGAGGCCAAAACGAGTTCGTGTGATTGTTCGGTACGAAACAGTAGCGGCATTATTAGCAACAATAGCCGAGTTTTTGTAAGTGTGTTGTCTGCATTTAAATAGCGGCGGCGGCTCTGGCTAGTCGGCCAGCCTGTTGGCCTGTTGGCCGGTCGGTCGGTCGTTCGTCATTGGCGGCAGGATCAAGCGTTTACGCTAATACCGAATGATTTCTGTTGCTCGCATGTGCAACAATCACAATGCCGCCGCCGTCCGTCCGTCCGACGCAGCGACTTGAGAACGCAAGAAGCTTCAACGAAATACAATGTAGATATCCAAATGCATGTATGTATGTATGAATGTACGCAATAATGTATGAGTATGTGTGTGTGTGTGTGTGTGTGTATAAATATATTTAATTTGATTTTTTGTCAGCTAGCTCGTTGCTTCGGTGCGTTGAGCTCAAGAAATTGACATCTTTTCGTCAAAAAATATTCCCTTCGATCATGAAAGGTCCGTTGCAAATGTGAAAATGTTTATTTGTACGAGTATGTCGCAAGCAGAGGGACAAAAACATAAAATGCCACATAGCCGCCGCTAAACTTTCAATAATTTGAATCACAATGGGAAGTGAATTCAAAGTTCAGTTGCGGCAAAAAATAGAAAATTTATGTTAAACAGGGTTGCCATGTGCCAGTTGGTGGGCATCGCAGCAACTAACGCTGGGAATTCCGGCAAGCGTGGCAACCTCCAAAGTTTAACTCATTTTTTCTGCCGGTCACCGCTGATGGAATGCCAAAGTCTCCGCTCTGTCAACTGAAAGTTATGTCGATCAAAAAGCTTCCGAAAAAAAGGCGACCAATTCGTAAGCAAACCATCAAACGCATACTATTCATGCTACAAACATACACACAAACAAACAAACAAACATAAACAACTCGGCAACTTACCGTTCTTTCATATGTTGTTACTTTTATTGTTGTTGTTGTTTGTTGCGTTCTTTTTTTGTGTGTGTTTGTGTTAGCCAAACGGATGTATAACCTTGGCCACGTAGTTAATCATGTGACAAGGCGAACGAAAATTTGAATATATTTGTATGCATGCATGTATGTACATGTATGTATGTATGTGTGTGCGTAGAACTGTGTGTAGAACTGTTTGCAACTCATTTGTTGTATTTCGGTTGTGGAATTTGGCATTTTTTCTGTGTCTGCAAGAGTTTTTGCACCAAATAGCGGTAAAAAGCGAAAATTTAGCATTTCTTCAATCAAATCTGAGGCACAATAAGGCATTGCGGCAAAGTAGAAAGCAGAAAGAATAGAATATTTAATGAAAGCAAAGCGAAGTTGAGCTCCAGAGAATGCCGGTGATTCGTAAATTATTCCGATAATCACAAGTTTAACACTAGATGCCATAAACAGTCCCACTCTTATGCTGAGAAGAGACCCACGTGCTTTCGCGGCAAGGACTTGGTTTTCATGTTCGAAGTACCAAGAGTTTTTTATATAGAGAATCGACATAGATCAGTTAAAACAATTCCTTCTCAGGCGATCTTAGATCGCGCTTTAATCAGTAAACCGTTAAGCGTCTCTTGATAAATTTACGTGATCCCATAATTTTCAATTTCAGCTTCGCCAATGCAGGCGAGATTAGAAGAAAGTACACAGATGATTCTAACTCCTGCTCCACACAACGTCGCGGATTCCAAGTTCCAAATTGCGCGTTGATCTTCGAAGGCCCACTTTTAGCTTAAAGGATCTCCGGTACGAGCATGTAGTGCTCTTTAAGCTCCATTGAAAAACATTTTTCTGTTATTTTCAGAACTCTCATTTGAACCCAGGCCGATAAATATTGGCTTTATCTCTGAGAAACAAACCCCTGAAGCAGTGAGGACACCAAAGCAACAACCTCAGTCTGAGGTAGAGGCAGAAGACCCCATTCTACCTTTACGCCAAGCTTCGACTCTTCCATTTAGAAGTTTAGATCCACTTTTCTTCTTCAGTCACTCAGGACCTTTTAAGTTATTTCTCGCAAATTAGACACAGCACGTAAGACGGGGGTTTTCTCCGCTTGCGTGTGCTTCCAACGATGAGTACATCATCGAAAACTTTCAAAGGCGGAGTGTTTTCATTCTTGCATCTCGCAAGCAGCTCGTTGTATCATAGTTTACACTAACCGCTGTCGCTAGTACGTATAGCTCCGCTTGGTCAAGCTTTTCCTTTGAAAGCTCCTCCATTAGGACGTTAATGTCAATATCAGCTACGTCTACAGTTGTACCTTCTCCGCTTAGCTCTGCAGCTCGTATTGTTTTCTCCAACAGTTAAAGCAGTTTCACGGTAAAGAGTCATATTGCATGAAACTTCGGTTCATAAGGAACTTACATCTGAATAATCCCTAAAAGCATTTTCAGTAATGCTCTGAGTTTTCAAAAACAACTCTGCTCCGTACTTGATTGCAGGGTACCTGATTTTAGGTTTCCTTATCCTAGTGAAATAATAATAAGTAATTTCCCTCATTTTTTCTAAAGTAATTTATAGCAACTAGTGAGCAAATCGGTAGCTGTTCACTGTAAGAGGCAAGTGTAACCGCCAGCCAGGGCGATTGGTCTCAGTTTCAGGGCAAACCGCGCACTATTTTCGGTCACCGGTCGATTGATCTTTCGTTTATCATGCAGACGTGTCCCTCGGACGGTTGGACGCCCCTTGTTGACAACCAAATTTTGACTTTCCAAATGTGTGTAAATAACTATGTACGAAATGCGCAAAACTTTTCCAAATTGCTTGATTGAATTTGCAATAGGAAAACAATGCCAACTCAGTGGAGACAGGATAATGAGTTGGGGACTGAGGGACAAAGGAAAAGAAAGTCATAAATGTCGCCTCACGAACTTGACGAATTTCTCGAGTTCGAGACATCATTAACGGCACTAAGAGTCGAGTCGAGTCGAGTTGAGTTGAGTTGAGTTGAGTTGAGTTATCGCATTAAGTCCGTAATGGCAAAATGGAAGTCGACCGAAGGTGGCTGAGACGCACATGTCAACAAATATGGCTAAAAGTAGTACGCATTATACAAACACAAAGATAAGAGTATTCTGCAAGAGATAGAGAGAGACAGAGAGTGAGAGAGAGACTCATTGAAATGGAAAAATGTATTTTGCAACAGTTTGGAATAATTAATTACTCCAACAAATGGACCCTGGAGTTGTTGTTGTTGGATGTGAATTAACACAAATGTATTCATATATGTATGTATGTATGTATGTCTGTATATATGTATGTATGCGCATATGTGCTGTTTGTTAAGAAAGTAAGTGTCATTAGTTTTGCAAATTAAAAAAGAAACTATTTATGAGGTTTGAGCTCAACTACTTACACACTTACATACATACATACATATGCGCATACATGTGTGCGTAATTGTCTATGAATATGCGACTTTATTATTATTTATTATGTAGGTATATTATGTATGTATGCATGGATGTATGTATGGGCAAGTGCAACAGGACATGACTCAAATAGTTCGGATTTTCGCTTATTAATTTATTTCAAACTTTTTTCCTTCGATGCGAGTTGGTTGTAGCCGCATAAGTGGCTAATTTCGTAGGCAACTCATGTTTCATGGTTAAATGATGGCGTTTTCTTCGTTTCTATCCTCAAAAAAAAAAAATCTTACATACATATTTATATATTAGAAAAGCATTTCCACTTTACTCTCACTAAAAATATTTGAAGCTTTAGACTCGGAAGCTATAGCGCCCAGTTTAGTGGTACTCAACAGCGGTAAAATTTTTTAGAAAGGAAATTAGTTCCTCAAAGGCGAGTTTCCAAGAAGCACATTTCGGATTTTAAGAAATAAGATTTGAGGTCATGAATTTGGAATTAGCGGTTGCTTAATTGGAAAGGTGCCAACGTCGAGCTGATGACATACTCGGAAAGCCTAAGGCTGTCAGCCCCGTGGCTCATGGAATGCTGAGCCTTGAACAAAGTATAAAAAAATGATTTCAATAACAGTTGTTTAGAAGGAAATCAAGTCATGGATATATGGAAGAAGGGAGTCTTTCTTTCGGAGTACTATTGACCACATTTGTTCCATATTTTCTAACATATCATGGTATTGTGTCCAAGCTCCAATCAAAGAGAAAAATTACAAGATCAACGAGCGCGATATAGTTTAAAAATCTTAATTGACAATATCTATGTCAGATGAGGTAAAAAAAGAGAAAAAAAAACAAAGGCTGTTCGACTCCACCAGCGCCAGAATTATGTGTGTAATTCCTCATGTTCAAATGTAGAAAGATTCATGAAACTATATTTGGCTAAATCCCGACATATAAGCGTAAAACAGCCAGAGGATATGTGTATATTTTCAATAATCCTAAAATCGACACGGTACAGTCAACATATACACGTTTATAAAGGGTGATCCATTTCGAGGTTCCCTACTCTTTTAAAGAAAAAACACAGAAAATTCAAATTTAATGAAGAATTTTTATTATCATTCGAAAGAACATTCTTTGGTATTTACTTTTGAAGATTATCTCTTTTAAATGTTGGCCCCGGCTACGTCTGAGTTGGTCCATCCTTTGAGTCTGATTTTCGATGACTCGTTTCGAGGAAAAAGTCTAACGGTGTTATATCACACAATTTTAGTGGCTAATCGACCGGCGCAAAACGTGAAATTATCTGCTCACCGAAGTGTTCGCTCAATAAATCTATTGATTGATGCGATGTGTGGGAAGTGGCGCCGTCTTGTTGGATCCAAATGTCCCGGAGATCACGAGCTTCAATTTCAGGCATAAAAAAGTCGGTCGCCATTGAAAGTTACATTCTCACCGGCATCATTTTTGAAGAAATATGGACCAATGATTCCACCGGCCCACAAACCACACCAAATCGTTGTTTTTTCGGGATGAAATGGTAGCTTTTGAATCTCTTCAGGTTGCTCCTCGTCCCAAATGCATCAATTTCGCTTGTTTACATAACCATTGAGCCAGAAGTGGGCCTCAGAGCTGAACAAATTTTTCAAGAGCTCATAGAGCGAAGCGTTGTCGCTTGGGAAGGTCGGGCGGCTTCAGTTCTTGCACAAGCTGTATTTTGTGGGCTTTCAATTTAAGATCTCGACGCAAAATGCGCCCGACTTTGTTTGAATGAGCGTTTGCCTGTTGGCGTGGAGTGCAGTGACTCTGCACGGTCTTCGTGTACACTCTCAGCTACTTCACTGCATGCTGGACGTGGTCTGTTCGGTCGAATATTATCCAATAATGAATGCTGGGTCTCAAGAGGGGTGATGGCGTTGCGAATAGTGTGCTCAGTAGGCCGATTATGTTGACCATAAGTTGAGCGAAGCGGGCGAAACACATTCCTTACAGAACGTGAATTTTCGAAAAAAATTTGAATGATTCGTAAACGTTGTTCAGGCGTTAGTCTTTCTATGATGAAATGCCAAACAATACTGAACAAAAATAACATGACGGCATGACACGACTCATGCGATATCTGTCGAAACAAGGCTATTGAAAAAAGTACCTTTTCTTGGATCACCCTTTAGAAACACCTGAAAGATTGTACAACTTCCGCAATGCTGTGACCTATTCATATTTAAGCTTTGATGTTGAAGGAATTATGAATGAATTGGAATTTAAGTGTGTTGCATCTGTCTATAGAAGGGGGATTCCCTCAACTACCTGTAAACTACTACTATCATTACTCCCTGGCTTTAAAGTTGTGTTTTCCAGAACAGTATTTCTGAATTTCGAAACCCTGCTAAATTTATCTGCTGACTAAGCTTTAAACCTTTCTTCTATGGAAGCACATGAGTGGAGTGAAGGCAGTACCAAAACGAGGAGACAACCACCATGGAACCCATATCGTGCTCATTCATATGAAGTCCAGTGCAAAATGCAAAACTTTTCTTGGCGCCACGCTCCATACTAAAGGCGAGTACAAACAAACAAGGCTGCAAAACCAAAAAAAAAAACGCCCAAAGTAATGATGCGCAGATGCATGTGAAAATGAATTCATGAACATGTCTACAGGGTGTTCGAACGAACTCGAAAAAGGTGAATTAATTGAAAGAGTTTCAAGTGTGGCTGGAAATTAAATAAAAAAAAAATCGTTTATCGCGCTAATTTGAATTCGATTGCAAAACACCCTATATAAAGAAATTGATATGATTGTATATTTGTGCATGTGTGTGTGTGTGTGTGTATGTGTGTGCCTGCATGCCGACTGCACGTTAACAAGACGTGAACGCCATTTTTCGTTTCACAAACCAGGAATTAACTCTTTGCATATTGTATAAATTAAATTTAGCGGCACGAGACGCCCATCGCATGTTATTTAGCATATATACGCCCCGAGGTGTCCACATACGAGTAGGTACCTACGAGTATGTACATATTTATGAATGTGAAATGCACTTTTTGCTGGCCCTTTCCACTTAATTATAGCTTATCTTATTACAATAACTGCATCGACAAATAATATAACACACACACGTACATACACACACACACACACACAAATGCACATAAATATTCGTATTTGAATGAATTGGATCCTCCGATGCTCAGTCAGCCCGCTGCTGCTCTAAGATCGTTTTTCATTTTTGTCATTTCACATTTCGCATTTCGCATACTCAATAACAAAATTGGCGCTTTTAAGTGTCTGCTTGGCTTCGCGCTGCTCAATCGTTGGTTTGTTGAAATTCTAATTGGCGGTTGGCCATAATATTATCGATTCGAAATTGTAATAAATCAATTGAATGTTTAGTAAGATTTTTTATTTTTTTATTTGTTGTTTTTTATCAGTGGACTCTGCGCCTGAGAGGGAATTGAATGTGGAGATGCATAGTTATTAAGAAGAAAACGCTTAGATTTCTTTGAGCAAAAAAAAAGTGTATAATTTTGAAATATTTATTTATACAATACATACATATACGAGTGTACAGTTACATGCGCAATAAGGACACCAGAAATTTATGGTACAAATATATATATGTTAATCTGTAGTTATTGGAAAACCCTTTAGTTAATTTGAAAAACACCACGGGAGAAACTTTATGAATATGCCTCCGTTAAAAAGATGCAAAACTTCATCCAGAAATCTCAAGATTTTTAAAAGTACTTAGCCAAACGGGCTATATTTTGAGACATTTATTGACTTTGGTCCGAAATATATTAGCTCCTGAAGGAGAAAAGATACTAATACTAGCGGGTGATTCAAGATTCCATGGAAGGACTTACGCCTGAACAATGTTTACGAATCATTCAAATTTTTTACGAAAATTCACGTTCTGTAAAGAATGTGTTTCGCACGCTTCGCTCAAGTTATGGTCAACATAATCGGCCTATTGAGCACATACTATTCGCAACACCATCACCCGACTGAGACCCAGCATTCATTATTGGATACTATTCGACCGAACAGACCACGTAGTGAAGAAAATTTAGAGGCCGCAGCTGAGTACAGGAAGACCGTGGAGAGTCGATTCGGTGCCGTTCGCAGCAGCTCGGACTGACGTATTGAACGACTTGGCGCATTTTACATCCAGATCTTAAATTGAAAGCGTACAAACTACAACTTGTGCAAGAACTGAAACCGCTTGACCTCCCCAAGCGACATTGCGTCGTTCTATGGGCTCTTGGAAGGTTCCAAGAAGATCCGACGTTTTCAAGCCAAATTTTGTTCAGCAAAATTTTCTTCAAAAATGATGCCGGTGAGAACGTAACGGCCAATGGCGACCGACTATTTGATGCCTGAAATTGAAGCTCGTGACGTGACCTCGACGTCATTTGGTTTCAACAAGACAGCACCACTTCCTACACATCGCGTCAATCAATGGATTTATTCAGAGAACGGATGGACCATCTGAAACGTAGCCGCGGCCGACATTTGAAAAGGATAATCTTCAAAAACTAATTGATAAAGGTCCTTTCGAATGATAATAAACAGTCTCCATTAAATTTGAATTCTCGGTGTTTTTTCTTTAAAAAAGTAGGGAAACTCGAAATGGATTACCCGTTAGTACGTTGGCGTAGGCACCGCTTGCGATATATAGCCCCATCAATAATTGCGCGTCATTCGTTTCTTCTTCTCGCCAATTGGAAATACCAAGCGAAACCAGGACCTTCTGAACTTAGTCTTTCCACCGGAGTGGAGATCTTACTATTTTTTATTTGCTGAACTATGCCAATGCCGTCGTATAACTCGCAAAACTATAGTGCCATCTCATTGGATGTTGACATCGTCCACGCTTCTGCACCGTGCAGCAGGACGGGGATGATGAGCAACTTGTAGAGTTTGGTTTTCATTCGTCGAGAGAGGACTTTACTTTTCAATTGCCTACTCCGTCCAAAGTAGCGCCTGTTAACAAGAGTGATTCTGCGTTGGATTTCAAAGCTAACATTGTTGGTGTTGTTGATGCTGGCTCCAAGATAGACGAAATTATCTACAACTTCAACAAATTTATGACTGGCAACAATAACGTGGGAGCCAAGACGGGAATGCGCTGCCTATTTGTTTGATGGCAGGAGATATTTCCACTTCTCCTCGTTCACCACGAGACCCATTCTAACTTGGAGCAAGCAGAATTAACAGTGGAGAAGAGATAGATCCATCAAATTTTATACCGATCAGTATGACAAGCTATGTTGATTTACCCCTGTCCGTCCGTCTGCTTGAACGTAAACTTGTCTCTTAGTTTTTGAGATATTTCAACGAAACTTGGAATGTTTGTAATGTATTGCTTATTTGGCGGAACCAGATAGAACAGTCGACGACATCATGTAGCTCCTATATAACCGATTTGTGCAGTTACGAGGTTTTTGGGTGAAAAATCCGCCAGAAAAGCCTCTTAGATGCTTTTCTTGGATTTTGGTATTCTACAGTCGGGAATTCAAGTTAATATTGCCACTGAAAATCATCGATATCGAATTTTGCTTAACTTATCGTCGAAAATTGTTATAACTACGAAGATTTTATAACTCAAAAGCAGGTTAAGTATTTCAAATAATAGAATTTCAAAAGATTAATAAATTCTAAATGTTCAAACGTACATCGGTAATATCAGAAGTGGAAAGAAAGAGAAGTTGTCTAGCTTATCAATTATTTGGATCTATATGGATATCTCGTTAGTCGTATGATAAGTAAATTACTTGGCCCACGGCACATTAGGACTAGGGACAAAGTGCTCTTTCTCCCGCAGGTAGGTAGGAAAAGTCATGAGAATCCACAACCTTCAAAACCTTTCCTCTAAACATCCTCCGAAACATCTAAACATCTAAACATCCACTTTGATATCGCCACCTGTAAAATTTACATGCAAAACCACCGATACAACTCTGGTGTAGCTGCACAAATGGCATGTTTTAATATCAAAAACGAATTTGAATCCCCGAACAGTCAGATATAACCCCAAAAATGACGAGGTAATAAAATAGACATTTAAATAAAACAACTCCATTGGGTATAGCAATTGTACTCAGTACCCGAGTACCTCTATGTATGTATGTACGTCGTGTGAGTCTACACATTATCAGTAATCATTGCATCCTTATTAAGGTATCGCTTTGTATTTCTCCCCCCTCTGCTGCTGTCAACATCTCCATGAGATTCTCTTCACTCATCCTCCCTCACGCCTTTTTATTTTAATATTTCTCAAATGGAATTCTGTTAGAGTTTGCTTGGCAGTATCTTCTTCCCTTCTTTCTTTTTTTACCATCTTCAACTTTTATCATCAGCCTCTGTCAATAGTTTAGGGGCGTACATGCCCTTTTTGCTTGCTTTTTTTGTGTGTGGCGCAATTGAAAAGCAGAAACAACGTAACGACAGCGACGCGTGTCCTGCGGTAATTTAACTTCACCTTACCGTTATTGGGATGCGACGCTGCTATGCCTTGGTTAGTTATTACAATGCGTTGTGGAAGGGTGGCGCGGGGGTGGGTCATAAATATATATATTCCAATTTTTATTTCTCCTTTTTTTCATAGGCCGTCTTCCTCGGCATGTGGTGTCGCTGATAACTGTACTCTTAGTGTTTGCCATTTATAGAATTAATTGCCACATAATTACATACGTACGTTGGCATATATATGTATGTATGTACATATGCTCACATGCGTATTTGGTGACCAGCGACATAAATCGAAATCATCATAATGTCCGATTAGCGCGATAAGGATATTCCATTTGGTTGGTTATTTATGTAGTTACGTATATGCGCTGCGCGTTTTTTTAACTTTTACTTTATTTGTATTTGCTGTATTTGTTGTATTTGTTGTATTTGTTGTATTTGTGCTGCTCTTTTTTGTATTTATTTCTTCTCCATATTGGATTTCAATTTCCAATTGATTGTCAGCGCGTTTTTTATTGCATTCGAGCATACAAAGTAAGTCACATGAACAAATGCACACACACACCTGCATGTGGAGTAGTATGTACAATGTATGTATGCGCGTGTGTGTGTGTGTGTAGAGTAGTGTATTAGGATATTTAGAAATATGTGGAGAAAAAACTATCAACTAAGTATATTGCCTGCGAGGTGCGGTCACTTAAATTAATTGAATTGAATAAATATATTATTTTTAACGCTGCCATACATACGCACATACATACTCATACATACTTAAGCAAGTTAAATGCTGCTTGACGTCATAGCAAAAGCCGTGAGTTGACGACGTTTTCCTTAGTTACCGCTAAAAATCGCTGAGATGAACGAAAAAAGAGGAGCAACCTCAGTAACAACTTCCACAGCAATGTGGGTCCTATCGGTTAGTAATACCTACCTGCGAAGGCATTCAAAATAAATCTTTGTATATAACACCACCTTCCTAACGGTGCTCTGTTTTGGACTTGGCGAATTGCTTCCGCACCTCGAACATATCACAAAATATAACTGTTTCGTTTGATTCCAAGAGTGTGACCTGAAGCGCATTGCATGGTCTTATGACGTGAAAGTAGCTGTCCTTAATCATAGACTAATCAGGAGATTCGTTGCTTCAAAGTTTATTATCGAGGTAAGGTAAGCGGAAACTTTGCGTGGCTTTTCGATGCTACACTAAGTAACGGGTGATCCATTTCGAGGTTCCCTACTTTTTTTAAAGAAAAAATTAAGAAAATTCAAATTAAATGGTTAATGTTTATTGTCATTCGAAAGAACATTATTTGGTATTTATTTTTTGAAAATTATCTCTTTCGAATGTTGGCCGCGGCTATGTCTCAGATGGTCCATCCGTTGAGTCTAATTTTTGATGACTTGTTCGAGCATTTCGAGTGGTAACTGGTGAATGACATGCGTTTTTGTTTTTTTGGTTCAACGCCTGAATCGAAGCAGGATTGTCCGCATAGACTTTAGAATTTTTATATCCCCACAAGAAAAAGTGTAACGGTGTGATATCACACGATCTTGGCGGCCAGTCGACCGGCCCAAAACGTGAAATTATCTGCTCACCGAAGTGTTCGCTCAATAAATCCATTGATTGTTGCGATGTGTGAGCTGTAATTTCAGGCATCAAATAGTCGGTTTACATGGCGCGATAATGAATGTCATCATTTTTGAAGAAATATGTACCGATGATTCCACCAACCACACCAAACCGTTGATTTTTCTGTATGAAATGGCAGCTCGTGAATCTCTTCAGGTTGCTCTTCGTCCCAAATGCGGCAATTTTGCTTGTTTACATAACCATTGAGCCAGAAGTGGGCTTCATCGCTGAAACAAATTTGGCTGGAAAACGTCGGATCTTCTTGGAACTTTTCAAGAGCCCATAGAGCGAAGTGATGTCGCTTAGGAAGGTCGGGCGGCTTCAGTTCTTGCACAATCTGTATTTTGTATGCTTTCAATTTAAGATCTCGGCGTAAAATGCGCCAAGTCGTTCCATACGTCAGTCCGAGTTGCTGCGAACGGCGTCGAATCGAATCTCCACGGTCTTCGTGTACTCATCTGCGGCCTCTAAATTTTCTTCACTGCGTGCTGAACGTGGTCTATTCGGTGGAATATTATCCAATAATGAATACTGGGTCTCAAGATGGGTGATGGTGTTGTGAATAGTACACTCAGTAGGCCGATTATGTTGACGATAAGTTGAGCGAAGCGTGCGAAACTCATTCTTTACAGAACGTGAATTTTCGTAATAAAGATGAATGATTTGTAAAAGTTGTTCCGGCGTAAGTCTTTCCATTCCAAAAGCTATTGAAAACAATACCTCCACTTGGATCACCCTTTAGTTTTTCTCCACTTTTTCTATTTGTCTTGATACGTGTATATGTATTGAAATGGAGGGAAGTACAGTTTGAAGCCATCTTTTGATCTGGACAACCTGGCTGAAACGCATGATTCTTCGATAGAAGCTCATTCTGTTGCTCAATCGACCATTGCGTACGCCCGTGCCACCTTCAGTCTCACATTTACAAACTTTTACTTGACAAGGAGAGCTTACTTGCCGTCTGCTCTTACTTAGTTTAGCCAACTCTTGTCTTTATTCCTCTTTTCTCGGTTGGTGCTACCCCCTTGAAAATGATTCTGACTGATGCCTAAGGCCTTCATTGAACCGCTTTGATGAGAACGAAGTTAAAACCTTTATTGGAGCAGTCGACGTACTAGACATCGAAATTCGAATTCAGGAAACTGAGTGGAGATTTTCCATTCGAAGTTGCCATAAATGAGGAGATTAAAAATTATTTAGTAACTTCCTACTTATGCACATTCAAACATATGGATTGGTCATAAATCATAGTGTGCTTTTGAGACAAGAAAACAAGCTTCTGTGTATGTATGTAGGAATGTGTGTATGTGTAAACAACTAAACTCGCTGCCGTACTTGCACCAACAATGGAATTTATTTTTCTGATTAGTTTTTGTATTCTTTTCTTATGTAGCTTCTTAACCCTAATGAGTAGCTGTGTAAATATGTGTGTATGCATGTATGTACTTATATGTATGTATGTATGCAATATCGAAGTGAATGAGGAGATGGAAAACAAGGCGAAATTAACCAAGTGGAAAGGTAACTGAGAAACGAGGCTAAAATAAGATGCGCTTTGTTGACGTTAAATAACACAAAACACTGCAGACATAATCATATGCATATGAACACTTGTCTATGCATGTACATATGTACTCGTACATATGTATGTTTGTGTGTGTTTCATGTTAATAAGCATCAGGCAGAGTGTGTTGGCACGAGCGCATGCGCAAATGAAATTAGCCAAAGCCAACGGTGGCTTTTACCTTACTACAACACCAATAATTATTTATTTATTTATATATGTATGTACAAGTAAGTGTGCGTGAGAATGTATGAATGTATGTATGTGTGTGCGCTTGTTTGGCTTGTTGTGCGTATTCCTATGCACTCTCGCAGGTATTGTTATTATTTACTTTAATTGTGTTATGCTGACGAAGTAGCAGTAAACAAAAAATAGCATAAAACAACAACAACAACAGCGACGAAAGCAACTAACTGATTAACAAACAAGCATATTCAAAACTCCAACACAATTCTAATTGTAATAATTTCAACAAAGGCGAAGCGTTTGCTTCCACAATAACAACAACACGGTTTGTGGCTATGTGTGTTGATATAACTAACTAATATACATATATAAGGGTGGTCTAAAAACAAGTGGACATGGGAGTAAAAGTAGCAAGTGCTTTGAAAAAACTTTTTTTGTTGTTGGTTGAAATCTCAGTTTGTAGTTCTCATTTCAACTCAGTTCCAAACTAGTATTGAAGTGAATTTTAAGAGACTTGGACTGAGTTTCACCGTATAAAATTGTGTGGAAATCTTTTTTTGATTTGACACTTTTGTTTCAGCTTTATTAAGACTTTTAATTAAGTGAATTAAAAGGCGTCAACACGGTACTGAAAGTGGGAGTGGGAACGGCCGCTACATACGGTCTTAAGAGAGAAATCAAGAACGATTTGAATTTTTCCATAGAACCAACTCAGCTGATTGCTGAGTACAATGTACATATGTAATGTAACTGGTTGAGTTATAATAGTTTTTTTGGCAAAGTTGTTGACATGAATATCGCCAACAAACTGTCTACTTGCATGTTCCCATACACCTTTTCTTTGGCATTCGAAATAATTATATGTATGTGCATTGGTGATAATTGTCCATTTGAAGGTGAGAGTAATACATTTGGTGCTCTCTGAAATGTATTCACTGTAAAATCTCTAAGTGTGATTTTTCCGATTTAACTTTTATTGGAGCGAAGAGCAGGAGATGCACATTAAAAATAGTCGCATCTACCATATATTCTTGCGCTTGATGGATAAACGTACAAGTAAAGTCTAACAGAACTGTGAACTATGTACAGGCCGGACTGTCCTGAATCTGAGACCGACGCGGAAGGTTGCGTTTGCACTTGTCTCTTACACTAAGCAGCTGATATGATTCACCTAATTGGGTCGTGAATTTCAAAGTTTGTTTTGCATAAACACAAAGAAATGGGCCTAAAGTGCCTAAACTGGTAGTAAAGTTAGTTTCCCGAAGGAGAAATGAACCGATAATACCTTCTATTAACTTAGTTAAAAATAAATGTCTAAACATCTTTCGTTGACTATGTATTATAGGAAGATTAATAAGCCTTAAACGACTTTTGCAAGGAGGAAACTCTTGTTCACATCCAAGATAAATTCTTTAACACGAATAAAAAGAAAAGTTTATGTACAGATTCGAATTTATGACTATGCAATTGATAGTGTGAATACCATACAACGGAACCATATTCCAAAGTAAGCCTAATGAGTGCAGTGTAGAGTCATTTGGTAATGTATGTGTTATTGAACTACTTAGCCTAACATTTCATGAAAACTAATACTTCTTTTGCCATTAATTAATGAAAAAATTTAATTTTAATTTTATTACAAATAAATTAAAATATATTCATAGTTAATAAAAAAAAATTTTTGCCCATGTATGTATGTAAATATATCGGTGTTTCTAAGTGGCAGGCAGTGTCTACATTATATTCTAATGAATGTTATGATTATGATGGTGACTTTTATAAATTTTCTGGTAACACAAATTTATTTGGCCCGCCCTAATGACTACACACATACATTTTTTAAGCATTAGCCAACTGGCTTACATTAGCGTTTTGTATATTATTTGCTTTATGCCGACGGTAGCCGTTAAGTTGATTACTGCGCACGCGCCTTTTATGCCATTCAAAGCTGCTGGTTGATGAAAGTGTCGCAAGTAAGCAAAATAGCTGACTTGACGTACATTGAGGAATGTGTATTTGATAAAATAATACTCGTATGTGTAATGAATATGGTAATGGAGCTCATTTACTCTTTAATGACATACAGTAATTGGCCAAAAGTATTTAAGCCATTCGAAATGGGTCGCGAAGCATTAGTGAAATATTGCAACAACAATGGTCTTCTACAAAAGACTTATAATTAATTATATAATTGTAAGACAAAGTTAACGTTTTACTCGCCCAAGAGTGGGCCAGCGAGCGCAATGAAGGTCTCTGCGTGTGCATGGGGACCAAACATTCGTTTCAGTCACCTACAGTTAAGCGCCAAGAAACCAATGGAAACCAATGGAAACCAATGACATTCTGGCGCATAAAACTGGATGTTTTGGGTTTGAGTTCAGAGCATTATAATTAGTGTGTCCCCCATCATACTGGCCGTTTCATCTGCTGTCATGTGCAATGCTTCGTACTTCCCCTTAAATATAGAGAAAATTGAGAAAATTTGCAATATAGACCGAATTTGGTAATGAGATCGCGTCTTCAGAGCTCATGTTTATATACTAATAAACATAAATATATTTATTCTTATCTCACAGAATACATCATATTTCGGCAGTTGGTAGACTAGAACACTTGACTGTATTAAATCGTTACGATAGCAATCACTTAGCGCATAGAAAATAACAATAGCAACAACAAAAAACAAAGCAAAATAAACCAAAATAAACGAAACGAACGAATATCATGGTCTGGCATCTAAGGAGACAAAATTAATAGATTGAGATCATCATCGGCCAAAAGAAATCGGTTCATCGCTCGACTCCATATACATATATATGTATGTATATATCATAGGTATTTCTATATGTATGTGTATTCACATACACAAGTAACCGTGCATCGCAGACAAGAAAAGTGAGCTCATTATGGTTGGTATTAAGCAAAAGTGATAATGCTAATGATCGAGGGAATGATACTGAACCGAGTAAGTGGAAAATAAGAGGATGAGAATTGCGCGTATGTTGAAAAAATAAGCTGGAGCAAAAAAAAAGTATATAAATTGCCGATTTTCTAGTTTTTATGAGATTTTTCCCACAACAACAACAACAAAGCAACAAAGCAGCAAAAGCAATTGAGTCAACGGCTAGGACTAAAGCGCACTCGCATGTGGGCTGAAAAAATAAAGCAACAGCAAACAACAACAACTCGAACAATTTAAGCAGCTACTAAGCAACATTAACAGCCATCAACAGCAGCAGCAGCAGCAGCAACTCAACTCGGTATCTACACCCACATCACCTACTTACCTACGAGCATACTCGTAAGTGGCAACAACAAGATCGCGCGATAAATATTTGCTGATCACGTATCTGATCCTTTTTTCTTCTTCTTCTTCTGCTTCTTTTTATTCTGCTGCTCTTACTATCTTGCAATACACGCTTAGTTGGGTGGCTGTTATTGTTGTTGCCTGTTTGCCAAGTGTTTGACTGCTTAAGGCTCACAGCGAATGGAGCGAAGCGAGTGATCATTTAAGCTTAACGAAGGCAAAAATGTGTTTATGGTTGGACACGCGCAAAACCACCAACAACATGCTATACATAAAGAAATATTACTATAGTGCAAAGTGTGTGTATGTATGTATGTACATACTCACATTAATTGTTATAAATATGTTTTATATAAAGATTTTGTGTGAACATTTCCTCGAACAGTTGCGCGTATTCGATATTATTGAAATTAATGTTTCCGCCGAGGTGAGGGAAAGGTAATTCTTTGCTCTCTGCGTCATTGCTTTGCAACCTCCCACTGCCGTGGAAAAATTTCGGTAAGCAATATGCAAAATTAACTTAAAAAGCGTAGAAAAAAGCTTAAAAATATTTCCATTACTTTTTACATTTAATTTTTATTTTTATTTTTTGAAATGTTTTTTTATACTAAAATGTCCATATTTACTTTCAAATCGTGGAATTGTCCTCAATATTTCACAAATTAATTATTCAAAAATTCTCACGTAATCAATATTCTCAAGTGCCACATACGGTGTCATTCATCTGTACATACATACGTGTAAGTACAAATATTGCAATGTCAAATGATGAAGTTAATTAAAAAATAGAATTTGTAACTAGTTTATTAATATAGAAATATATATATACGAATATATGCTATATACATTCAGATAAATATTCATAGTTGTACTTAAATAGTAATAAATTGTAGTTTGAGTAGGCATAAGCGTTTGAGAACTCAAATTATATTTTCATATTAGGGTGAGCAAAAAGTCCAAATATTATTATACACACAAATTTATAGTTAAATATTGGAAAATATTAAGAATATTGCCCAAAATAAATTAAGCAGATTTAAAGTGTGATTCATTTCGAGGTTCTCTACTTAAAAAAAAAAAAATCACAGAAATTTCAAATTTAATGGGGAATATTTATTATCATTTATTATCACAGATGGTTCATCCATTGAGTCCAATTTTCGATGACTCGTTCGAGCATTTCAACTGGTAACTGGCAAATGACACGCATGATGTTTCGCTCCTAGGCCTGAATCGAAGCGGGACTGTCCGCATAGACTTTCGACTGTACATATCCCCACAGGAAAAATTCTAACGGTGTGATATCACACGATCTTGGTGGCCAATCGACCGGCTCAAAACGTGAAATTATCTGCTCACCGAAGTGTTGCCTCAATAAATCCATTGAATGATGCGATCTGTGGGAAGTGGCGTCGTCTTGTTGAAATCAAATGTTGCGGAGATCACGAGCTTCAATTTCAGGCATTAAATAGTCGGTTATCATGGCGCTATAACCGTCGCCATTGACGTTTACGTTCTCACCTGCATAATTTTTAAAGAAAAATGGACCGATGATTCCACCGGCCCACAAACGACACCAAATCGTTGTTTTTTCAGGATGAAATGGTAGCAATTGAATCTCTTCAGGTTGCTCTTCGTCCCAAATGCGGCAGTTTTTCTTGTTTACATACTCATTGAGGCAGAAATGGGCCTCAATAATGAATGCTGGGTCTTAAGACGGGTGATGGTACTTGGATCATCCTTTAGTTAAAGTTTTAATGGATCCATTTCGCCCTTTTTCTGAAATTTGGAATACAACTTCGGCAAATTACTGCAAAGGCTGTTTCATCTTCTCACAAGCACATAAAAGATGTTAAGTGTATAGAAAATTGTCTAATCCTTCAGTTTAAAATCAAATCGGTATAAATTGTAATGGGACAAGTGTGATTAAATGTTTGAGATCTGTTATAGTTTCAGAATCCTGCCGCTTCCATGAATTTAAAAAAATCCTTTTGTAAGCTTTCACCTCAAAAGAATATTATCTGAATAGTAGTTGACGCAAAGTCTCAGAGCAGATCTTCTATACTATGTAGGTTAGTATACACACATATATATATATATATATAGTTGATATTCGAGGAACCTGGACTTGAACCCAGGACTTCGGAATTGCAGTAAGCAATGCTAACCACTCGGCTATAGCAGCCTCCGAAGGTAGTACATATTGACTCATTTTACAGGTCTTTCTTAAAATAATAAGCTTAGATCAGCATGGAAAGGGTTCGTTTCGAACACCCCTCGTAAAAATATGGTGACACCAATTGCACTTAGCATTGATAGGCGTCTGAGTATTAGTTTGGAATTCTTGCGCACACACATACATCCATAGATAGATATGCACATACATTTGACGTGTTTTTTTTGCTGTTGCTGCATTTTTTGCAAGGCTCGATTTGCAGTTTATGCGCCTATGAATATGTATGAATGCCACTGTTGTTGTTGTTGCTTGTTGTTGTTGTTGCTTGTAACAAATATTGGCATTAGAAAAATGGTGAGACGTCGTTTTTGCCAATTGATTTGTAATAAAGCGGACTTTTGTCAGCCTTCCCATGGCAAGATGACTGTGTGTATGTGTGTATGTATGTATGTATGCATGTATGTATGTGCGTTTGTATATTTTGAGTGTTCGCTCGCATAAGCCTTGTTGCTGTTTATATAAATAAATAAATATACATACATGAATATCTACTTACATACGTCGTTGTTGTTGGCTACTGGCTGCTCTGTTGGCTGTAGGTTGTCGGTTGCTGGTTGTTGGCTAACAAGTGGCCATTTTAAGTGTTGTCCTCTTTGCATTTTATTTGCCTTAATGTTGCTGTATTCAATATCTGAATTTATGCATGTTTATTTGTACATACATATGTACGTATGTATGTATGTATGTATGTATGTACGTGTGTGCGAGCATTTTAGCTTGTATGCATATGTACATGCATAAGTGCACGTCTGGGACAACCAATCAATCAAGTTTTTTATGCAACAACAACAATAGCAGCAGCAATGGCAACAAAAACAACAAAATGACGAAGAAAAACGCCAGCGACATAATATGCAGACAACAGGACGTGATGTTCATTTGTTTGTCTGTTTGTCTGTTTGTCTGTTTATCGATTTGTAGCTTTGAATTCGTAATGGTGTGGCTGGCCACAATCACATACAGCCACATGCAGCGCCGCTTTAAGCAACGGCAGGCAATGGCAAGCAATGCAATGTGAGAGCCTATGAGATGCGAAGCGATGTGTCGCGATACGCGATGCAAAGAATCAGGCAGATAAGCGGAGATGTCAGAAAAAATTTACATTGCAAGGTGCAAGATGAGCGCAACGCATGTTGGACGAAGCGCAAATGGTGGAGTGGTGGAATGGAGGACGACAATTCGCGAGCTGACAGCGAAAATGATGTCTGTGGCGGCCATTGGATGTCGTTCGTTCATCCGTTTGCCCGTTTGTCCGTCCGTCCATCCTGCTGACGCAGTCATCATCGCCATCGCTATTGCCATTGCCGAGCCGTCAACCATCAGCCATCAGCCATCGCTGGCGTCAGTTTGTCACTGTGTTGCAGTAGCAGCATAAAATACAACAACAACAACAACAACAACAGTGGTACGTAGCATCTGCATTTAGCATTTGACGAGCTGCCACATTATCGAATACTTTTATCTTTGTGACTCTTCTCTCTTCCAGCCTCAACTATTTAACGACAGCCGCAGAGGTGCTCATGTGCTTGTTTGTGCATGTATGTTGATGTGTGTATGTGTGTGTGCGTGGCGTGTTTTTATACTAATTAATACTAAATAAATGAATACATTTTGTTATCTACATATGCAAACATACACACATACATACCGACATATGCCAACATTTACATAAACATACACACACAAACGCTGAGCGTTTTTTCCTAGTAGCTTTAAGTACATAAATACTGATGCGCGCTTGAGAGCCTTTTAGTTGCGAACTTGAATGCGAATTTGTTTTTTTTTTGCATTTAAAATAAATTTTTTATTCAGTCTCTTCATCAACATGACTACATATATGCATATATACAAAGAGCATCAAAATCAAATTCGCTCAGTGGAACAGCACATCAGCCTTTATTCTTCTTGTTTTGATCCACACGTGACACCAAAGAGGATCATAGGTAATGAATCGACTCTAGCGCCACATAGCGGAAACTTTTCTAAACACGTTTAGCAGTTTATGGCTCAAAAGCGCACATAAAAGTACTTTTCTCAACGCTAGACCGACCACCTTTTAATCCACAAACCCTGAGTGCATGCTAAAAATTCTACTAATGCACTAAATGGTAGTGCTCTTCAGCCCAGAAGAAAGGGCATAAACGATTCCAGTTGCTCCCAGATATCTTGAATAGTAGAGAGATAAAGCGAAAAGTGAGTCTGTCAAGTCGAATATGCTGGAATAGCAATTGAAATCTTGACATAAACGGCGAAACGGTTCATATAGTTCAAAATTTGTTTTACAAGACTTCAAGAATAGTGGTCTAAATTGTCGGGATAATCGGATGGGGCGATTAAAATTTACTTCACCTAAGAGAAATGAACTGCAAATCAGTCTATTTAGAAGTTTAACTAAAAAAGAAAGAAAGAAGAAAGGCAAAGCCACTTTTAGCTTTCAACACAGTTGTATTAATATCAAGATTGAAGTTCAGTTTGGTATCCATTGTTACATCCAAATCAACAAAATTACATATTTGCTCTAGACTATAGTTGTTAGCTTTAGCTTTTGTTAGTTGTTAAGCTAGCTTTTGAGAACTACAACCAAGTAGAGATGTCGCATGATCAACCCGAAGGTTGTCCATGACTTCAAAAGTTATCTCAAAAGCAGGATGACAGGTATCCTCTGGTGAACTAAAGCATCGCACCGAATCACATAAAGTTTTTGTGATTGTGAAATGTTGTCAACATACACTAAATCCAGAATTTTATGAAATTTATTTTGTACTAAATTAATTTGATTAATCCAAAGATCAGATATTTTCTCTGAGAACTCGGTAAAACATGGTCGAGTACAAATGGGGGTGAAGTTATCATCGATTTGTTCCCATGTTATACAAGGCAAATTAAAATCTCCCAAGACCATAATGGAGTCAGAATCTTTCATCAATGAAATAATACTTTCAAATGATCTAATAAGTTGAATATATACGGATATGTCAGACTGGGGAGGTATGTAAGATGAAATTATATAAATAAAGTCCTTACTAGTCGAACACGGATGCAGTTAGTTTCAATGGAATCTACTTGTATGTATGAGCAGTACAAACTCCTTCTGAGGGTAAAGACGAATGCACCGTATTCTGTTCAAGCGATCACTTCCATAGATTTGATACTCGCTGCATAAAAACTCATTATCAAAAACGTGACGTTTTAGCCACGTTTCTGTAAATGAAATTACCTTGAAGTTGAAGCAATGAAGACTGCTTAAGTAAAGATCAGTCAATTTGGTATTCAGGTCTCTAACATTTTGATAATAAACACGCAGCGGAAGATCACTTACTAGTTTTTTGGTCCCTCATTTGGTCATGGAATTCGTGCAATATTCTTATCACTTTTCTTACCTCACATTATATGTTTTTTTTTTTTTTCCTAAAGGAAAATTAAATTTTCGAATATTGAAATCATTAGTATTTCATTTTGACGAGATGTAATGCCTTAACTCATTAACAGTTATATCATTTGCAAATCTAGACACAAAAATAGATTTTTTGGGTGGAACAACAACCAGCTTCCTGAAACCAGACTCTGGAATTTGCCGACTATTATTTATAATGGTTTGAGGTTGGGGTTCTAATGAAACTTCCGCAGGCCTTTGCACCTGGGATGTTGAGGGTGGTTTCTCAACTAACGGACAAGGCGACGCTTTAAAGCATATTGCCTCATCTGAAATCTGCGGAATAATTTGGGTAGACGCATTTGAGGAGTTGGTGTAAAAGGTACCTTATGTAATTTCGCTTAAGTTCAAGGCGAAAAGCGGAGAGAATCTCAGAGAGCGGAGAAGTTTTGTAAAAAAATTGTTAAGAACTTCGGATTATTCTTCAATTTTGCCACTTTGAAAAAGCAGAAAGTTCAGAGAATGTCCGATCTTCGTATGTTTGTACCTATCTTGCTAGGTATAAGTTGCTGTGAGCGCAACTTTTATGTGAACAAATATCATATACATATATATACTGCTTACCGTTATTATGGCCAGGCCATGTTGTATGGACACCAAATATGTTTGTAGTCAGTCAGCGTAGCCCAGCTGGCTTGTCCCATCAATGTGCGTTTAATTAAAATTAAATGAATTTGTATTTTATCATGTTTTTTGATCTTTCAATTCAATTATATTGAAATAAATTAAAAGCGTTCAATTGAATAATTAGACCACAGCGCCACCGCACCACCCGCCGCAATCGATCGACATGGCATATTGGCCGAACAGTTGTCCATTCGATCGTGTCGTGTTATCGATTATATTTTCACATAACGGCGTTTTAGTTTTCACATTTATTTATACGTCTGTATGTGTGTACACAAGTGTGCTTGTAAACGTTAAATATCTTAAGCAGTGCGCACATTGTTGGGGTTTGTCGCTGGCGTACCATCGCCAATCCGTCAGCTGCGTAATTATTGTGGGAATATTTTTGTCTTTGGCTCACTTGGCTCATTTTCAAATAGACGTTATTTAGTAAATTTTTCCAGTTTTTTATTTTATTGATTCCGATGACAAATTCATTTCGTCTCATACAAATCTTCATTTAAATGGAGACATACACACATACATAGGAGCATGTGACTGTGATGGTCTACCATAAAATGTGGGTGTTTGAATAATTCAATTGAACTTTTGTTTAAAATACATGAACATATGTAGGCACATACATATATAGGTATGTATGTGTATAAAACTAATTATCCAATATTGAACAATTGGAAGCAATTCGAAGCAGTTAACCAGATGCTGGCGCTTTCTGCGAAATTTCTGAGTTAATTATGTAAATGTGAAGGGAAATTTATCTTCAGAGAGGAGAGTCCGCTTAACGATGGATGGTAAACTAGCTGGCCATATGTCCGGGAGTGCAAAGCTAAGCATAATCAGAATCAGACTAGATCCACCAATATTTTAGCCAAACCCTGGAAGGCAGAGGATCCTCGGTTGTTTTTTTCTCCATAATTCTGATAAGTAATTTAAAGCTGTCAAATAAAAAGAATAAGAACTTTTTTTGGCGGCTCTTATTGTTGTTGTCATTGCAAAGAGTGACATACCTCGTTAGGAGCGATGTACAAGGGTGGCTTGATGGTCAGTGACTTTTTGAATAAAACATATATTTTTTGGCAAAAAAGCATTTTCTCTCTCAATATAGTCTCCACTGACTAGGTGGTAAGAGATTTGGGTTAAATAAAGAGGTCATCACAGAAATAAACACCTATTTTGAGGTCCTTGAAAAAACATTTTATTTGGAAGGAATACAAAAATTGGAAAAACGCTGGACTTAATGTTAGCTTCCAAATAATAGGGGTTTTCAGGGACCTCAAAACAGGCATTTGTTTCTGTGATGACCTCTTCATTTGACCCAAATCTCTTACCACCCAGTCATTTCTTCAGAAACAAGAAACAGTCCAAGGGGTAGCAGTTCTTAGCCCAATTTATGAATTTTTGCCATCGTGACAACACATGTGGATATCTGTGCATTGCCCTGAGGGAACAGAACTTTTCTTCGCGACTTGCAGTCGTTTCTGTTTCAAATATATATCGGCCTTGTTGGCCGTCAGACCCACCTTGGTCTACTTTGATGCACGTTCACCGGAGAAACTCACTGTATTTATGGTTCTTTGGTCTCTAGTGTGGTTTGTTGGAAACAATTTTCGTCTACGGTAACGAAATGGCGAAAAATTATTTTGGATTGCGGTTAGACATCGCCAAAAACTTCTTGGAAGTGGTTACACGGTTGCGCGTATGTTGCGTTTGCGGCACCCATCGCGCGGATAGCTTTTTCATGTCCAAATATTTATGTAAAATGTCATCTACCCGCTCAGTTGAGGTGCCTACAGCCTCAGCCATCTCACGTACTTTTATTCTACGATCGGGCAATATCATTTCATGGATTTTATCGATGATTTCAGGCGTGATGTCCTCTTTTGGACGATCTGAACGTTCTTAAACTGGTACAACCTCAATGGAACTCAGTAAACCACTTCTTAACCATTGAAAATTATGGTGTGGTACTCATAGTATTTATCAGGTCTTTCTTTGGTTTCGGTGAAGGTTTTTTAAAACAAAAAATAATGCTTTATCAGCACACGAAAATCACTATTTTCCATTTTTGTTAATTCATTTTCATATTCACGACGTCGTCTGCTTTCAATATCTGTCCAACATAAACTAAAAGGCGCAATTCGCTCAAAATTTTCAAAAAGTCTATTCATTGATAACAGTTGACGCTAGCAGTGTTGTATTTACAGTAGCTGCGCGGTAAATTTAAAGCCGCTGACTTATCAAACAGCCCTTGTATTGTACTCTTCAAAAAATTAATAAAAATCTGTCTTTAAGTGAAGGTAATAATTTAGATCACAGATAAGTTCGTTACTTCGTACAAAGGATGTGGCTACTAAAGATTTTATAGAAAAGATCAGAGCAGAATTATCGGAACAAGCCAGCAGGTGGCATTAAAGAACTGTGGTTTCTTAAGAATAAGCATTTATAATGGGCTGACATGCTTCCAGAAAGCGTTGGGTAGATATTTGAGGCGACAAGTGTAGAGTGGAAAGTGGGCGGGTTGGCCGTACGTAGCGATTACTTCTTTGTGTGCTTTTGGAAAAAATCGTTTCCTAAAAAGCAGCTATCAGAACTTTGTATGCAAAATTTTGGAATAGTAGCTCGCTCCATTCGTTGGGAAAATATAAAACCGCATAAATAGGAGCGAACTCTTTCACTGTATTTGTGATATTCTTTTTTAAGGTGATCCTTAACAGATGATAAACACTAATAAAGTGGAAAATCTAATAAAACTCTTTAGGAAAACTGAAAAGCAAAAGCAAGTACTCAGCAGAGAAGACACCAAAGGAATCGCTGTACTTTCGGCTCAGTTGTCCTCCCCTGCTTTGCTATCCACAATACATTTAATTTTCTTTGAGTTGGGAGATGCTACAACACATACATACATATGTATATTCACATAAACAAATTTATCAAATTAAAATTTCATTAGTTTTGACTTGACTTTCTCGTAACAAAACAAAGCAAATAAACAAAATACTCGTATGTATGTATGTATGTATGTATGTATGTATGTATGTATGTTTGTATGTATGTGTGAACATAATTATAATTCCCCTTAATAAACTAAGCTAATTCAGCTTTTTTTTAACGAAAATTTTGCTTTAATTAAACACTGAGTTAACCATTGAAATATTTTGACTGCATTTTGATAGCAGAAATGTAAAACAATTTTCAATTAATCGCTATCAACGCACACGTTTATACATACATACATATGTACGCATCTATTTAGTAATGTAGAAACTCTTAACCGACAAATAAGGCAGGGCTAAGCTTGGCTGGCAGCGAACATTAAATACCTGACGAGTTGATTTGAAGCAAATATTTGTAAAAATATTTCGAATTTGATCGTGTTGCAACGGCTCAAACAGTAAATATTCATTCATATTCATATTCTTAAAGAAGATGAGGTCAAAGAGGGACTTTAAATGGGGTGCAGGTGTCCGTATTGTCCGATTTCGAAATCGTTTGCTAAAGAGAATATTCATATTTTTCGAATTCCGTTGAGTGGTTTGGTTTCCAACCAAAATGTGGGGGGTGCCGAATCACAACACTATTTTATTAGCCACTTGTTCCCATTTAAGATCAGAACTACGAAATTTGTGTTCGATTGCCTACTGCATTATCGAATTTTTTGCAAATTTCAACCATTAGGTGCACAAAAGTAATAACCCCTTTGGCATAATGCGAGCGGGTGTAAAAATATTACGGTGTTTATATGTTAGCAACTTTTTGACAATTCTAATTTCAAAAAACATCATTTGAACAGTTTAAGTTTACATTATTCAATTAATGACTCCGCAATGCCTCTCCAGTAGTTAATACTGTATAACTGTTCGAGGGTGTTGGGACGGTGGATACAAATGCACTTACGCTTCTACTTCTACTTTCACAAAATATTCGTGTTAATATTTTAATTAAATATCAAATATTCTCCGTCTGCATCATCTGTAGTCCAACGAAATTTTCTGATTTGCTGAGCGCGCCTTATTGCGCATTCCATTTGAGAAATAGTTGAAATTAAACCAAACATTATGGCCAGACGTACATATGTGTAGGTGAGTTTAGATATTTATGAGTATGTATGTGTCTGCGTGTATGAGATAATAACCATAGCATATGGTTGTGCTATAAAAAAAAACCCCAACAATTATCCTAAAACTTCGATGAGTAAATTTTCGTTTTATGACTCGTCGCTGGAGAGATTAATTAAATGTTAAGCGATTTTTACATCTTTTTAATGTCAAATTATTATTGAATTTCTTATTGCCAATGACAATACTTAATTATCTACTACATATGTATAAAAGGTTTATTGCGACTCGGCGTGTGTAATTTTATTTCAATTCGATAATATAAATATGTTATTATACACGTATATAGCCTCAAAAATAAATCTAACGGTCTATTGATTATAATCTGACATCTAGTAAATAAGTTTCAAAACAGATGAATTTTAAAGAAAATCGAATTTTAAATTGCACAAAAATTAATATTTGAACGGTGATGGGAGGTACCACTTTATTCGCTTCCCAGGTTCGCACGTTCTGGCCTTGCACCCGGTTTGGTGGTTCGTGTTGTACGCGCTATGGGTTATTTCTTCAGGGCAAAAAACCTTTTTTTAAAACGCCCCTCTAGGCATCACATGTTTGTTTGTGGTTTGTAACCGACTTCACTTTAATGGATAAAAGCTAATTTAAATTTTGCTTTGCTTATCTAGATCTGGGTCACCAGCATTAATAAATTTGTTTAGGGACTCTCTTTATGAGAGTGAAAAAGACTGTGCTAATAAACTTGTTTTTTTTTAATTTTTCTATTAATATTAATTAATAACAGGATTATTTATTAGGTGTGGAGAGATTTCAGAATTACGACACTAAATGGACAATTTTTTTGAAGTTTGAGAGAGAATCAGTAATTATAAATGTAAATATGTATATAAAATTTGCGAAAACCATTTATTCCACGTAATGATTGAAAACACCCAAGAAGAGATTCATAAAGCAAGAGAAAACCAACTTTCTGCAAACAAATACGAAAATTAATCTAAATACAGGAAAAAAGTTTTCAAGTAAAAAATCCTTTACTTGTTCCAGCTCATGCATTTTGAGCTTTTCGGGCATTTTGAACAAAATTTTATAATTTTTTCTCCATAATTTTTTTCACAACCTTCTTGAAATATTTAAGGGTTGGTGATATCTACACCAATTATGAATAACAAGAGCACAGACCAAAGTCCTTCGTGAAAATATTCAATCAATCCAGGACTCCCAGTGCAGCTTCTACACAATGCCATTTTTTTTTTGTAGACTGATACACATGGAGGACGGAGCCATGTGTAGAAGTTCACGCAAGTGTGGGAGTGGCCAGAAACGATTCTTTTACATATGGCTCAAGCAGCTTACGGCTTCCGGTCTTAGGCCAAGTATCCATTTCGAGGCGTGCTAAAGGAGAAGGCTAATTCCCTGCAGCAGTGCGTAGGGCTTGGGACTCACCACGTAAAAACTATACTCCAATGAAAAATCTACAAATGACTCGGATGAGAGATCCCCTTTTTGATGACGGCTTCTGCAAACGTTTAAAGCATCACAATTTGAGGGCATGCACCTGGAAAGTTCAGCTAGTTGATGTCCTCGTAAGACTAAAGGCTGACAACACCGCAGTCCAAGAAATGCGATGGACGCGACAATTAAAGGAGCGCAAATTTGGTGTTGGGCTTGTAGTGTGGGAAAGAGTCGTCGAGTCCTGGCATTCACCCCAGTGAACCCGGAGATGGTTAACCCGAATTTCGAATCGATGGGGATGGTATAGAAGTTCCACCAACCGACTATGACGAAGTACGATTTGCGATTGCCTGTTTAAAAAATAGCAAAGCGGCGGGAGGCGATGGCTTACCTAGCGAGCTATTCAAATACGACGGCGAAGGAAGGAAGGAAGGTGCATGCTTCAGCTTCTTTGCAGAATATGGTCAGACGAAAGCATGCCCGACGAATTGAACCTCAATGTACTCTGCCCAATCCAAAAAAAGGGAGTCCCCACGGTCTGCGCAAATTATCGTGTAATAAGCCTCCTCAATATCGCATATAAAGTCCTATCCAGCGTATTGTATGAGAGATTAAAGACTGGCCTTAGACCTAGTAAATTCACCCTTGACTTGATATCCACCATGCGCAAAATCTTGGAGAAGACCCGAGAGAAAAGAATCGATACACAACACATTTTCATCGATTTTAAAGCTGCCTTCGACAGCATGATAAGGAATTGCCTCTACGCCGCTATGTCTGAATTTGATATCCCCACAATACTCATACGGCTATGTAAACTGACCCTGGATAATACCAGAAACGCAGTCAGAATTGGGAAGGACCGTTCAATATCAAATAAGATTTCAGACAAGGTGACTCTTTATCATGTGATTTCTACAATTTGAGTTGCAGAGCTAAATATACCAGGTACAAGAGTGTACAATTGTTGGCGTATGCCGAAGATATTGATATAATTGGTCATAACAAACGTAATTGATCATAAACCGTAAGTTCTGCGTTCTCCACGTTAGAGAAAGAAGCGAAGCGAATGGGTCTAGTAGTGAACGAGGGTGGGAAGACGATATATCTCTGTCATAAAATGAACAGCCATCGCACTCGCGACTTGTCGTACATGAGCTGTACGAGCTATATGACAACATTGACATAATTCAGCGACTTTTCATGACTTTGTAGGACAAGTTTTTTCTACAGTCGGACCCATTTGAATTCTACTGCACTATATTCATTATATGTGTGTATATGTATGTATGTTCAATGAAGGAGCAGTCTGAATTATCGCACAGTTCTCTCTCTGGATTTCATATCGCGCGAACAAAATTAAAAACGTCGAAGAGCAGCAAACCGAAAGGTTATTTTTTCACTTTTGGTCGCGAAGAACAGGTACAAATCCGGCGGTGATCTTAGTTGGTTGGATTCTAGAAATTATGGTGGAGAAATTCGTTTCAAAACTATATTTTAGTTGTTTGTAAAAAAATGATTAAAAGTAAATAGTGAGCTGCGGAATCCACTCTTCGATCTCCAAGCAGAACTCTTTGCAATCATGGAAGCCATTGAGTGGCTGCTCAGATCAACGGTAGCAGGACAATCAGTCAAGACATATTCCGACATTCAAGCTCATAGTAGATCTCTACAGTGAAATAATACCACAACAAAAGTGGATACAAAATGTTGAACAAACTCTCTCATTAATGCGCACAGCATATGGATGACCGAACACAGGAATATCCCAGGCAGTTACACGGCAAAGGGGCTTGAGATAAAAAGAACTATTCCAATCACAATAAACCATCAATAAGTCATGCACATGATCCAGGTGCACCTCTCTCCACAGCAAAATATATGCTAAAGCTGGCCTTTGCCGAAAATATATATAATTCGAACACAACCAGATAGCTATGGCCAAAATTGGACGCCAAAAATATCCAGACATCTTATCTTTCTAGACCGATTCACCATTAACATAACGAGAGGTGTACTAACAGGGCACTGCTTAACAAGGTTTCTTGGGTTACCACTCTAATGACTATTGTCGTAGCGGCAGGTAGGGACGAAGAAGAGAAAGTTTTATTCAATACTACCTCTGCCACAGCCCAGCATTGACATATACGCGGCAAAAGTTCTTTGGGAAACATTTCTTTGACTATCTCACTGAGCTTGATTCCGCAAACATTAATAATCTTGGGTCTTCTATAAGAATCGCACATTTGAGAAGGTGAAGGTAGGCATCACAGTGGCATCACAATGGACCTATTGGCCTAAGTGTTTCGGTCAGTGACCAACAGCCGCAGCAACGCAACTCTCTATCAACTCAAATATTAAGCTAACAAGGATTGAAACTTGAGTTCAACGAAGGTTTTTAAATCAAGAACATTTACTGAGGATTTGTTTTGCAAGAATCAATGAACAATTTTCACTCTTAAATACCAGAGAAAAAGGAGTATTTCCTCTTCAACTCTTATTTGAAAGGAAAATCCTTTGCTCCTTTGCATTGTCTTTAAGATATTTAAGAGGAGTTAGTGATTTAATTGGCCACACATGATAAAGCTGCAATCATTGACATGCTGGTGAGCGTGAAAGTAAAGAAAAGTGTGTGTAGTAAGAGACGTGTAGCAGCAGTAAGAGGACGAGGAGGATGAGAGAGAAATTTCAAGCAAAATCAAGGACATTCGACGGGTTTCCCGATTGTGGCCAAAAGTGAAAACATGACGTGCGAAGGAGACTTGTTGCATTCGAAGAGCACACACACACACAAAACCGCACAAAAATAAATATACATATACACATTTGTACATATATATCTATAGACTGGCTAATAATACTAAGTATGTTGACTAAACAGAGCCGCAAAAACAAAACGTTTACTAAATATTTATAAATGTATGTGTGTGTGTGTGTGTGTGTGTGTGCATCCGAAAAGGAAGTTCCGTAATAAACATGTATTTTTTCGTCTGTATACACATACATACATATGTACATATGTTTCAGCTCCTATTAATGTAGAATAAATGAGCAGACAAACACGTGGTCGGTCGGTCGGTCGCTCGGTAGCTCGGTCGCTTGGTGGGTCAGCCAGGATGGGCGATTAAGCAAATGGGCGGTTTTCTCACAGAGAAAGTGAAGATGAATCACAATAGTTGTTGTTGTTGCTGTTGTTTGTTGCAGCAATGCCAACGTTGGACAACCAACAAAATATATATTTTTCTAAATACTCGTACAAACCTTCATACATACACATAACATGTCTGCACATGCATACATATATCTGGTCTGGATACACGAGTCCATCTGAGTGTGAGCGCGAGAAATTGCGCGAGGCAACGAGTTCAACGTTGGTCAAGCTTTGCCGATTGTCCGGTGAAAGGCGAGCGATGCACAAGGATAAAGAGGAACGGAGGATGTGATTGCTCAAATGAAAGCGGCGGCCGCGACGGCGACTGGAGCGTTTAAAGAGGTCAACTCTCTAACCCACTTACCTCGAATGCCATTGAAAGCGAGCACATCGAACTTGTACAAGTTTAAGGAATAAATACTGAAGACCACAAGCAGTTCTGTTACCAACATACACATATACATACATACATACATAGTGTCAACGGTTTACTGCACTTTTTTGCTTATTTAGTTTATTTTCGCTTCAATTGAGGACCCCGAAATCCTTAGTCTGCTTAGACCGATGCATGCCGTCGGCTTTTGGCTTTTGGCGAAACTTCCGATTTTAATGCAATTTTATTTTTTAGTTGAAATGAGCTCAAAAGAAACTCTTTTGTTGCTTTGTAAGTGAGTTGTTGCTATCAATTTACGCATCTGCGAAGTGGATTTGTGGTTGGGACTTGTCGACGTACCTGCAACTCCAATTGAAACATGCTTGCATTTAGGCGATTGATAGCTGCGTTTCACCTCCGATTTGCAACAGACAGACTTCGAAGCCAAGCCATGTAAGACATATTTATACAGCGAGCTGCATGCCGATACCTGCTCGCAATCCCACTTGTGGTGAACAGTCATTATAAGGAGACTATAGTGAACCCTGCGCTCGAATATGTCGGAGTGGCTCCACTACAATTCCGTCTCTTTTTGAGAAGCGAGCTAAGACTTCACACAGTTTGATTACCGCATCTCGCGCAAAGGCTACTTTAGGTTGAGTAATCAAAGTAAAGTCTCCTCTTGTCAAACAAACGTCAAACTCTACAAGGCCGCTCATCACACACGTCCTACTATATGCTGCTGAAGCGTGGATAATGTCAACGTCCGACTAGTTTGCGCTAAGGGTTTTCGAGAGAAAGGCTTTGAGGAAGATTTAATGAACTTTGGGCATTGACATAGTTCAGCGAATTAAGTGACCTTGACTTCTCTGGCTAGGTCATGTCGTCCGAGTGGATGAAAGCACACCAACTTTGAATTTTTTCGATACAGTGTCGACTGGTGGCAGCCGAGGAAGAGGAAGACTTTCAGTCCGAAGGAAAGTTCAGGTGTAGAAGAATTTGGCTTCACAAGGTGTCTGAAATTGGCGCCAAATTGAAGATTTGCCCGACTATGAGCCTGAATGATTTAAAAAGCGGAAGATTTTTGCAGCGACGCAAACTTGCTCCGGGCCCTGGGTAAAGAGGGTCCTTACAAAATATCGTCATAAGCGTTTGAATGAATTGATAAATATTAGAAATTTCTTTCTCTGCTTCTCCCTGATTATCGCTCCACTTCTGCGGAATAAAATTTCAACATTTGACTTAAGATTCAATCGGCGAGGTGTCGCTGTCAGAAAATCATTTTCCTTTTCCATTAATAATAAAAATGCGGAGAAGCCAGAATTTTACAAGTGTGCCAAGCATTGCAGCCCCCACACGGCAGACACTTGAGAAGTGAAGGAAGGCAGACGACACCAGCAGCGTCAATAAGCGACAACATGAAAATGATACGCGAAGTGCTTGAATAGTGTTTTTTTTTTATGGAGTTGCGAACACACAAACACACACATACACACACACACACACACACACACACACACGAGTGCAAGTGCAAGTAGCATTGTCATAATTGATCGCACCTCAATATTTCCCAACGCGGCAATGAAGCGCACACATACACACAGTTGTTGTTGTTGCTTGTTAATAAAGTAAATATGCCAATAAAACAGTGAAACAGTGAAAGAAAAAAGCAAAACAAAAACAACAACAACCAAAAAAACACAATTGAATAAAGCAAAAGGGCTGGGAGTAAGGCAAGGCAAGGCGTGAATCGCCACATCCAGCCTTCCTTCTGCCCCGGCAAGTGCTGCTGCACTCGCACTCCCAAACTACTGTTACGTTTATTTAACTCTAACTGCACATATGTATATATGTATGTAGCTCAAGTTTCGTCTGCTTGTTTTTGTGTGTATTGTTGTTGTTGTTGCGATAATATTCATTGTGTGACTGTTGTAGGATCAGCGCCTAAGACCGTCTCATTGCTTCCTTTGGCTTACAGTGCGCAGTGTACAATTCGCAATCGTCGATGAGGCCAATTGTTGGATTTCAACACCTACCAGCCACTCAGAGCAGTTATATAGGTGTGTGTGTGTGTGTGTGAACACTCAGTCAAGGGGGCAGACAACCAATTTTCCAGCACAACGAACGCCACAAGGTGAGAAATGAGATTTTAATCGGACTTGTCTGATTTCAAATGAGCCTTAATGGGGAGCCTATTTAACGCTTTTTAGTATTTACCTACTGCCAGTGCTATGAGTTGTAGTTATTGTTGTTATTGTTGTTGTGTTTATGGTTTTTCATTTGCTCATAGTTGCAGCATCTACGAGTACACCCACATCCGTTTGCTATTCCAATGGCTCACAATGGTTAAATTTTATTGAAAATTCTTCGCGCCTCTCAACGGGATATTCACTTGGGAGCTTAACTTTGCAGTAGGAGATGGGCAGGCAGATACTCCGCTTTCTACTCTGCAAAAGTTGCGCACAGAACCTATTCTTGCTCTAGAACACACTTGGAAATTTTTTCTTGACTTGAGCAAGAGGGATCGAAAGATTAACGGTATTTCATGTTACTTTCTTACAGAGAATTCACTGCCAAGTAGATAACCTTGTTATGCGATAACTGGGACAGATTATAAATATTTACGTCAAAAGATGAGATATCAATACATTTCGTAGTCTTTATAATGACTAAGACAGAAGAACTCCATTGGTATGACTTGAGAAAAACCATCAGCATGAGACTCAACTCCCCAGCATGTATGGCCGAGAGTTTGACATGAGTTCGAGCAAGATTCTTCATCACGGTTTTCTATCTTGTCTTCGGTTCGGTGTACTAAAGGTTTTCTCAGATTATATAAAAAACAGAAACTCAACTAACTCAACTCCGCACCGCAACGGTCAACTTTACACAATCAAGTTTTCAAGTTTATCTCCTCAGTTGGTTTCCATAATTTCATTCATTCATGATTGCATTACTAACAATCATTACCCCCAGCATAGCGAGTACTCACACGCTATGCACACACACAAACTTACATAAAAATATGTGCGATTCCAACAAGCCAGGCGACCCAGCCAATATCCCGACTAAGACCTCACACTTGGCCGCCTTGCCATTAACGCTTTAATAATAACTACCAATAAGTAGTTGTTGTTGTTGTTATTGCTGTTTCATCTGCTTGTTGAACGCAAATCGAATCGAGATAAGAAACCAAAAAACTGCTGCTATAGCAATGAAACCGTAACAGCCACCCATATTCCGCATAGTGTCCTCGGGCACTTGAGCTGTTGGCCCAACCAACTCACAGTACTGATATCAGCAGGCCCACGTTAAGCAGCAATTCACGCAACCGACATAAAAATCCAAAAAAAAAAAAAAAAAAAAAGAACAATTGGAGCTGAGCTTGGCTGGTTTTGAGAGTAGCGAGTAACGAGTAGAGTTGTACTTTGCTTAAATAGCCATGCGGCAACGCGCTATCGAGCTGCATCTGTTCAGGTGTGAAACGCGTACATTCATTCATACACACATATTCTCGCATAACGTACACATGCGGGGCACTTATCTGCCTTAAGTAGGTCCATAAATGTGTAGCTCATTCTTATTTCCTTCTTTTCTTTCCTTTTCTTTCCTCTTCTTTTCGTCGCCGCTAAGCTAAGCGTGTGCACATGCGCGTGCGCCGCTACCACGAGACGCGTATAAAGGCGAAAATATCCGCAATTATCAACACGCAGCGCAAATATCCCTAGGCTTGAGTCGCCCAGTTGGGGCTGTGGTACAGCAACGTCCCTTCTTTGCATACACGACTTGGCCGCTTTCTATAAGCATACTCATTACCAAGGCGCAGTGCGACGGGGAAGAAGCAGAAGAAGCATGAATATTCATACATACATACATATTTATATATTTTGGTATTTAGCCAAAGAGCATTGTGTGAGCCCTTGTTGTTATCTTTAGAGCTGCTCTTGAGATCAGCATTCTTCCGAGCTCACATGCCAACGTTGGGGGCAGATTTTTTTTCATGCTACACACACACAGTTTTCAACTCACAATTTATTGATATTTACACTTTTTTACATGTAGAAGAACATAGATGTCTAGCAGTGCTAATCAGGTCATAGGCAAAATGCTAGACATCATTAAAATGTCCTAAGGAGTGACTTCGGCTGACTTGCACAACTCACTAACTGAGAAGAGAAGAGGCTTCAGTGGAGCGAAGAGCTGGCAATGTGCATGCACCAGCTTCTTTGCGGAATATGGTCGGACAATGTCTGGGGTTTAGAGTCTGAGTTTACTCCGTTCAATCCAAAAGTTGACATACACTTATCCTATAGTTTAAGTCTTCTCAATATCGCATATAAGGTTCCAGCTATCGTATTGTGTGAACGATTAAATCTCACTATGCACGAACTTATCGGATCTTACCTGGTAAGTGAACCACCGAGCAGATATACATCATGGGCCAAATTCTGGAAAAGACCCTCGAGAAAAGAGTTTTTAAATTTTAAAGCGGCCTTCGATAGCATGAAAAGAAGATGCATCTACGACGTCATATCTGAGTTTGGTATCCCCTCGAATTATATACGGCTGTGTGAATTGACACTGAGTAACACCAAAAGCTCCATCAGAATTGAAAAGGACATGTTCGAGCTCTTCGATACAGAAGGAGGTTTCAGACTGATTGACGCTTTATCGTTTGATTTCACCAATCTAATGCTGGAGAAAATGATAAGAACAAGAACTGCGTAGCTAAGTCGAGAAGGTACAATCTTCTATATGTAAGCTGATCAAACCGATATCATTGACCTCAACAACCGCGCCAATTGTCCTGCTTCCTCCATGCTGGGAAAGGAAATGACTCCTGCCACCAAACAAACAGTCAGCCTCGCGGCTTCCTCGTGACTGTTCGCAGTCATAGCTCTTAAGTTATAGATAATTTCGTCTATCTAGGAGACTACAGCACCGTAAATAATGATCAGTCTTACCCGCAGATGCTACTTTTGACTGAGTAGGCAATTGAAAGGTTAATCTCTCTCTCGATTAACAAACACAAAGCTGTTGAAAAGCTTGGACGATACCAATAACTGATGGGAAGTCATTAGGAGTTTTCGAGATAAAGGTTTTGGGTAAGCTTTGTAGTATTTTGCGTATTGGCAACGGCACTCCAGATTTCAATGTATTCAATGCACGTAGTACCCACTGGTGGAAGCAGAGCAAAAGGAAGATCTCCACTCCGCTGGAATGATAAGATGAGAAAGAAAATAGTTTCGTTTGAAGTTTTAAATTGGCGCGAATCTACCAAGTGAATGAACGGCAGGCTTCTTTGATACCTCGTACGAGTATATATATATACTTTTGATTCCATAAGCCGTTCGAGAACTCTACGAACTGAAGCTGGAATAAACGAAATAATAATTTTAATGCATTCGTAGGTGACTCCTTGCTATCGAGTTTTGACTGCTGTAATGCGAGGATATGCAGGTTAATTTGTATTTTCAATTTTATAGATTTAAACGAAAACTAAGCGAAGAATTCTGCATACGAAAGAAAACAAAAACAATATTTTCAGCAAAAGTTCTTCTTCTTGCTATCAATTTTGCCTTTCCTTCCAGTGCTACGGCTTCTGGCAGGACTTGCCAGCTTAATTGGAAATACATGCATACATACAAACATAAGCGTAACTTACTATATACTCATACTATATACATATGTACGAGTGTACATATGTACATTTATAATAAAAACTTAGATTCTGGAAGGTTCAAGCCCCATGAGTCTTGTGCATAAATATCAAGCAAATAATGGAACAAAGGAAGAAAGAAAGATACTGATGTATGTATGTATGTGTGTGCAATATGTGTGAAGAGAATAGTTTTGCATGGATATGTAATAACGGTGCATATGAGCATAAAACTTGCCACATAAATGCATGCAAAGAGAGCAAATAAGAAGAAATTTCCTCTTCCACAGCCGACTTTTGCATTCTTGCATGCAAACTTTGAGATCCTATGTGCATTCGCACACACACACACACTCACTCGCATATGTTACGCACTCAGCTAGCCCATGCACATTGCCGCAGCAGGGACGACACAGCCAGACTCAGTTGTGCATAGCAGTCTGGCTTAGAGGAGAAATTTTATGAAAAGTTTATTTGCTTTACAACAACAGCAACGGAAAAACTTTACTGTCAACTCGACTTTATATATAATGCACGCACACATGCATACATACATACATATACTCGTATGCATACATTCAAACATATGGCATTTGTCACAGAGGATCTTTTGTGTGTACATATGTGTGCAACAATTTCATATATCGTAAAATACACATTCATAACGGGATATGTGTGTCGGTATGTTTATGAAGTGCTTATGAATGGCGTAATGGTCGCAGAAGCAGGTACATACTTACCAAGGTCAGTCCCATGGAAAACAAGACTAATCGAACGGAGGACATTTGCAACTGAGCAAGAAAAGTTTTAATGCCAAAATCAGAGAATGAGAATGGGAGAGAATGGTTACCACTGCGGGTTAGGGGTTCAATAAATTAACGGTGGGAAGGAACGTCTGCCGTGAAAGGCGACTAAAATCCAATATTACTGCAACAATAACAACAATAACAACAATAACAATAATAACAACCACCGCAGCAACAACTACAACAACGACGACGACGACAACAACAACACTAACAACAACAACAACACCAACAACAACAACAACAACAACAACAACAACAACAACAACAACAACAACAGTGTATTAGTACGTAATGAAGAGCATCCAGATCCTCTGAGTACCGTGGATGTCTGTTACGTGACAAATCTTATCCATCCAATTGGTAAGGAGTTTTGGTAAAAATATCCGACTTGGTTGGGTGGAACATCTATCAGTTCGGTAAAATTCGTTTTTCGTTTAAGGAACGGTCATAATCTGAAGCTGAAGCGATTTAACAAACGACTGTGGACTTCCTGATTGATATGAATGATTCCAAAAAATCGTTTGATGATCGAATTGATGGGGCGAGGGGTATTTCATGTAAAATGAGTATTTGTTGTTTTATTAACAGTCTTGTTTTTCGTGGTACATACCCTTTTACATACATAAATACATACAAACACATATTTTTATGTGCATATGAAAGCCCGGCGAGTACCTATTGTAAATATTCGCATATGATTTTCTCCACATTTTATATAAGAGCACAACCATACATCTATATCTATACACAACTCTATGCACAATTGCAAGCTTTTATGATACACATTACATTCGCACATGCATACGCGCATACATACATAGGTAGATACGTATGTACTTACATACCTATATTGTAGAGCATGTAATGGGCTGGACATAACCAAATGCTTTCAAATTCAAAAATTATTCTTCTCTTTTCAATCTAAAATTTGCTCTCTCCCTCTACTTTTGCTACTTTCGATTGTTACGGACGTCGCTGGGTTGGGGGAGCACCGAGGCCAAAAGTGAGGCTAAAAAATGGGAAGAATAAAAATAGAAAGAAACAAAATGAATCGTAAGCTCACAACGAACGACTTGCATAAAATTATATGGCTATGGGTATACCATCATATGCCGGCGAGGCGAGAGTTGATATCTTACTCCTGCTGCGTAGGACATGCGCTCAAAACTGTCCAATAAAATTACGTTGCTCTCAAAAATTTCATAACGCAATGTAAATAATTCTCCCAAACCACGCCGTTAAAGGAGGAGTTTTATTCAACAAAAAAATTTACATGCAATTTCTCTAGTCATAAATGGTAATGGAAAATGGAAAATGGAAAATGCTCCTCACCTCATGCACGTCATCTACTCATATACTCGTTAGTTATTACTACAACAATGCCAATATGAACGGCAACAACAACAACAACGACAAATTTTTAAACATATAACAGGACACAGGCAAAGCCCTCTCGTATGTACTCGTGCAATACCTATTAGGAAATGCAGCAAGCTTTGGGTATGATGTGGCTGAAATGTGTAACAATGTATGTAACTTGTATACATACATATATATATATATACAAATATGTTATATGAGGTAGATGGGGGCGGAATATTACGCTATGTACATAACTTGCGTAGTAAATATGATTGAAATTCATAAATTCATACATTTTAAATGAGTGAAATGTTGAAAAATGTAATTATGTTGCAAATAGAGAGAAATAATTTAGTGCGAGGGAGTCCGTTTTTTTTTACAGCGAAACCATTAATAATAAAAGTACCGTTAAAATATTAATTCTAATTTAGTTAAGTTCTTTTTATTTTCAAATTATTTCACAGAAATTCGGTATCAATATGCTTTGGGGAACAAATACAGGCACTACATACGTAGGGGGCACACATTCACATTCATCATCCTGGCCAAGGGTGTATGGCGAGAACTTGGAGTCTGCAGTCTCTTGAATGAGCTGCTCAAGAGTGAAAAGTTGGCTGGTATGTTGCGAGAGGTTTCGCCCTCTTCGATCTGCCAATGCAATCGGTAAGTCAGTTATAAGCTCCGAAGCACCGTTTGGATCAACGAGAAATGTCATACCACCTAGCTTTAGGGAACTTGCAAGAATGATAATTATACGCGAGCATTACGCGAGCATCATCGATTGAAGTGTAGGGACATCCATAATTACTTAATTTTCAACGAGGCAACATCGCTAGATAATAAGTTAACATAACGACATGCTATGAGCGACATTCCCAAGGCATCGACCCATGCATACCTCCCATGAAGACGTCGAAGCAGCGCTCCTGTGAAACATTAATCACATCTTTCCTTTAAACTGGACCTTACTTTAAGAAACAGTGACTCATTCACCGCTAACCAAGAAATATTTTCTGTCGTAGTAGGTCCTAAAAACCTTAAGACGCATTGAACAAATTGGAGAAGGGGCTCGGATGAAATTCGCTTCAACCCTTATAAAACGGAAATCATATATATTTAGGCCATAAATTACGTCTTAACAATATCTGTTGGCAAAAGCTCAACCGAAAGTACTCGATCACTACCTCCATCTTTTATGTTTTAAGTTTAGCTTCAAGTGACTATTTCCCGACATTTAGATGCTAAAAGGAATCCTAAAAAATCTTGATTTGAGAGAGTCCTCGAAACGAATTAAGCACCAAAATGCTGCTCAAAGTGCTCTTTCAGCAAGAAGTCACCGTGGTTGTTATCTAAATTAAAAATTATGGAAACATCCAGAGAACTTCCTTTCGTTTCCGTTTAAATATTTTCCGTGGCAGGTGCTTAACCCATTTATACAGAACTAAATTTCCTATAATTTGGAGAAAGAAAGCGCTATAAGACTTCAGTGATTACTAAACCGAGTAGGTCGAGTTTTTTCACTAAATCTTCCTCTTTTTCGAACGTATAGAAAGACGAAATAACGGCACACTAAATAAAAGTGGAAAGGCCTTGAAAGTCAATCACATTACGCGACTTTGAACTACTTGATTTTAATAATAATAACCGATGGATACCAATACTTGTGTAAAGCTGGAGGGTTGTTGGCTCGAAACTTGAGTGGAACCAACGACCAAAAGGTCTTTATACCTTTCTAGTTCATGATATGATATACGAGGGTTGCATTATATATTTCGGGATTAGAGAAAGAAATGAAATGTTATTCATCGAAAATTGATTTATTGTTTTTCGAAAGATTCACCATTCTATCCATCCATCCATCTATATACTTTTGAATGCGTTTGAACCCATTGTCGAAGCGTTTTTGTCACTCTCATTGAGGTATCTCCAAAAAATGCAAACTTTGCGCTTCAACCGTCTCTTCAGGTGTCGAAAAACCTCTCAGGTACGAGAATAAAATTAAGTCATTTCCTGCTTAGTTAGGACTGACTATACAGTGGATGGCTCATTAAATCGATGTTTTGAGTAGTCAAAAAAGTCGCTGTGTGAGTACTCCCATTATCTTGGTGAGGAGTGATTAGTCTTCGGCGATTGGTTTTCCTGATTTCTTGAAAGCCAACTGGTAAACAAATGGTTGAATATCACTCAGAATCTACTATTCTGCATTTTTCTAGTGTACGGCTGAGACTTGTCCAATTTTAAAAAAAAAAAAAAAAAAAAAAAAAACAGGCAATCATTTGCTTGCAAGTGCTTCGTGTGCGAACATTTCTTTTTTGGTTTCGGCTCATTTTGAAACACCCATACAATCGACTGCCGTTTACTTTTGTGCTCATACGTGTAAATCCACGATGCATCACCTGTCACGATGTCATAGACGTTTTTCGAAGCACCGCTAACAGCCCATCGAGACGAGCCCGTTTTGAGCGATTGACAAATTATGTGGGTTCCAACGTGAACAAATGTTGTTTACCATCAAATGTATGCAGGTCCCACTAATGCCTATAATTGTCTCAATCTCACAATAGGTCACATGATGATCTTGCAATATCAGTTTGCGCACAGCGTCGAAATTTTTTGGAACAACAAATGTTTGGATGACCTTCACGAAATTCGTCTTGGATTGATCTAAGACTTCGATTAATTAACCATACCATCGCTGAACACTGGTCCTTGATAGGCAAAAATTGAAAATGTTCGCGATTTGATATTGTTTTTTGGCCGAGATAAATGTAAGAAGTTATTGTAAACAACACATACAGCGCTCGTATGTAAAAAGGTTCTGAGCATGTATGACATCAAAAATGTCAAACTTTACTATACAGATGTCTGCTGTCAGCTTGCAACGCTAGATTTGTCAAATCTCGATATATATGTATAAGGCAACCCTCGCATTAAATTTTGTTCGAAGTATGTAAGTAAGGAGAAAAGATAGATCCACCAAAATGTACACCGAACGAATCAGAACGACGAACCGAGTTGATTTAGCCATGTCCGGCTGTTCGTCCGTCATTTTGAACGCCACATAGACCCCCAGTTTTTTAGATGCATTTTACAATTATGTGGTCACTATACGGAACCGGCCAGATCGGACCAATATAATATATATATAATAAATTTTTCAGATTTGAAATTGCGAGCGTGCAATTTGGTATTCTCATAAAAAATCCAACAAAGGCGGCTGAAACCGTAGGTCCCTCTTTTTTATAGAAAAAAACAGTACGACGCTCACAGCGAATGGGGGAACTCGGAAAACTGATTAAGTGTCGAAGAGCGCACATTTTTGTCGTATTATATATATTTCTTGTTTGACCGTAAAGGGATTGCAGCTGCAGTTATGCTTTGGCTCAGAGCATACTTTATTCATTTCTTAGAAGAAATGGTACACTTAAAAAGAAAAAAAAATTTTCTACAATAATTAAATTTAACTATCAAATTTCACTGTTGACATTGAACCAAATTTCATCGAAATTAACTTTACGCCGGTTAACTCACAAAGGAAACACAATTAAGGCTTTTGCATGTACTTATATACACACATACATATATGTATGCATATATAAAGTAGAATGGGGAGAAGAGCCAAAATTCATTCGCGAGGCCTCTTTAATAAAGTTAAGAAAATACGAAAACTTTACCAAAAAAAATAAGCAAAATTATCGATCCGCAAACTAAATACAGTCTCGACATACAAATATTCGCACAACTACCCGCCCCCGACGAACTCACTTTATTTGCATTTTCATACATACATACATACATACATACATACGTTTGTGTATAATTACTCACTTATGCTCATTCAAAGGCCAACAACTTCCCCACAACAACAATCCACACAAAATGGGAGTTAAAGGACCTTTCCTGGCTTTCTTGCAAATTTATCGACCGACTCTCTGTGGCTCTGTGCGTTCTGTGCATGTGTGTGTGTGTGTGTGAATGTATATATTTAGAAATGCAAAAGGAAATAATCAGACGTGCATATGTACACATATTTATGTTTATTTATATATATACATATCTACTATATGTATGTATGGCATCCTCTATCGGAAAAAAAAAATAAACAACAAAAACAAAGCAAAATCGCGTCGACAACTATTAGCCGTGAATAGTCGTGATTTGATGTTGGCAATCAATGAATTAAAGCGATAGTGCGGCGTGAAACGGCAAAGACGCACAGCAGCAACCCGGAAAAGTGAGGATTTTTACCAAAAACAGACGACGCAGCAGCCACGAAACAGCAAAGGAAACTACTTTAAGATGAGGCTACGGCGTGTTTCCAGATGTCAGTGGCAGAGAACCGCGACCACAACAAAAGCAAAACCAAGAACACAGAAGCTTAGAAACGAAGAAGCGTAGAAGCGAAAAAGTAAAACAAAACAGAACACAACAAAACTAACAGAAAAAGTGTAAGAAACTCTGTCAATGAGTGGCAAAAGAAGCAGACCAGTAGTGGTGATGGGCGGGGTTGGCGTGAGGAGACTAAATAGTGCGACGACGACAACTTTAATGAGAAGAAATTAGCAAAGAACAAAGCGCTGCAGCAATGACAACGACAACGGCAATAGCGACTGCAACGGCGAAAATGCCGGCAGAGAAGATGTAATGAAACTCAAGACGAACTCGACGCAGCTGGACTCCTTTGGACCATGCAGCGAGCAAATACCAGAGACGTTCTTCATACATAGCTTATACTTACAACCAGAGAGCATAAGAGCATAAGAGCATAAGAGGCTGGGAAGCAAATGAACGCTGATGTCTGACTTGATGGGTTTCAGTCGCTGCATACTGGAGAGATACTATTTGAGTTGTACCAGACCACTGACCACACTTTGGGGTTATAAGAATTTTGAATTTTTTGAATTGGTTGACTCTTGCGACATTGAAACTTGAATGTTTTCATAAAATCAAAACACTTTTCAAAATATAATTTGAAATTAATTTTCGAAAACTACTCGAAACGACTTGTGCTGGCGCTGTAAGCGAACTCCAGCACCCCTAAAGAAAATACGTGCCGCTTCGAGTGTTTGCTCCACTGTCATGCGCCATATGGCCGTTGGCTCCCGCGCAACTCAACTTGCGCTGATTGGCTGCAGTGCCGTTAGAAGCGTTGTTCACCACATTCAAAGCATTTTTAACTTTGTGTTGAGCGCTCTCTCATCACCCACTTGATGGGAGCTGGCAGGTGAGTAAACACTGGAGCTTCTGCATTCGTGCACCTATATGTGTGTGTGAATATTTGTGTGTGTGTGCGTGTAGTAGTGACATTTCCCCACTTTTCTGAGCGTGTAGACCATTTTGAATAATTAGAAGACGTTGTTGGTCGTGTTTTTATGTTGCTGTGATGGCTGGAGAGCACTACAATGCGTTGATGCTCTCGACAGTGTGTGGAACGTATTACCGCAAGCGTTGCTCTCTGCTTTTTCAGCTTCAACGGAGCAGATGCTTCTTCCGTTGTTTTGCTTTACTGCATCTTCTCTGTTGTCTTTGTTCTTATTGTTGCTATGAGTTTTTGTTGTCATTGGCCGTTTGGCATCACCGAGCCGTGTATGCCGCCTGCCGCCTGCCGTCTGCCGGCTGCCTTGGCCCGCATCATTGGCCGTTGGAGTTAGTTTTTTGCAACATTGCAGTCGCGTTTTGTGTTGCATACATTTCTGTAGTTTCTTTTCGACCGATTCGTTTCCAATTTCAATATGGTGCGGCTCATTACAATTGTTAATTGTTATTCACTGTCTTCTTATATGAAAAAAAAAATTTAGGCTTTGTCCATTGCAAAGTGCATAATAAGATTGGTGCCCGGTGCTCTGAGTTCGGGTGTTTTCATGGACAGGTGTACGTTCGAAAGTGTGAATGAGTTTTCAAAAAGCACAAAAACACAAATTCATAAGCGAAATTCAAAATCAGTAGCAAAAAAACTCGAAGAATAATATTGAGCACTTTGAAAATTTGGCTTTGACTCAAATATATTTTGCGATTTGAAAACGCTATGATGAAATGATTGCTAAATTTTCTTTAAAAAATTTTATACTCGTAAATAATATGTATACATATACATAAATAAATAAAAAATAAAACTATAAAATGTAGCTGCGACTTTTAACAAAGAATGATGAGCCACAGAATTGCTATTTCAATGAAAGAATTGTTTTCAAAAACAAAGCCAACGTTAGAATCTAAGTTTAATGAGTACAGCTGCGGTTGAACAGAGCGAGAAACATATAGTTGGTTGATGAACTTTTTTGTGAGATGCAATTTATCCATCTGATCTATACCTTACGGGCCGAGATCTTGGAAATAATATAACCAAGGAGAGTTAAAAAATGTGTTTATTGGTTTCCCGTCGGGTATTGTGATGTAGACTATACCACTACACCAAACATAAGAAATGATAAAACACTGATGAGCACAATCTAGTATCATGAGCTGAAGCACAACATTTAGAACTTAATGGAATCGTATGTTTACTGAATGGACTATAAATAATCCCGAACTTGATCAAGCAAATATTTAATTTCTCTCTCTCATTCGATTCGTTTACTATAAGGAATTAACTTAATTTAGCAAGGCTCCTTAAAATTTTGAAAATGAAAATATTTTGATTGGGTCATGCAAGGATATTTCATTATCGGAATTGCTCGTATTTTTACGGAAATTTTCATTTTAATTTCAATTTTCTGAAACATACCTGTGTAGGCGATAATTTGAACAATCTAGCCCTAGATGTATCAACGAGAGATGATTTTTCTCTTTATATAAATACGTACATATGTATAAGCGGAAAAAGCAAAAAAAAAATTATAATTTTAATTTGTCGGAAATTGGAATTCGTTCCTGGTCAGATATATCCTTATGTGTATATCTGTCTTGGTATAAATGCTTCTCATAGAAACCATCAGCCATTCGGGGCTGTGGGTCTTTCTACATACTAGACATCAAGACGCACACCACAAATGGGAAGAAAATGTTGACCCAATAATAAGATCAAGATCTTAAATATTTGCAGAGGTTCAGGGAAGATTTGAGCGGTTAGAAACATTAGGGAAGTGATTCAGAGACCGATCTATTCCAGAACTAGATAACGATCTTTCTGAAACAAAATAATGTTAAAATTATGTTTTGTTTAAATTTTATTGCTTTTGTGTCTCATAAATGAATATTATTATAAGATCAGAGTAGGGCATGAGACTTTCACTAGGTATTCATATTCACATTTTCCAAAAAGAATTTGAGAAGCAAGAAAACGACTTCTGGCCGTGATTAATCATGTCCGAACCATTAAGAGAAATAAAATGATATGTGAATATCGTGGATTTTTACATTTACTTCACATTTCGATATGACTCAAACACCTTATCGGTAATAAATGAATAAATCGGTTGTAGGAGATAGAGCGTCCAATCTCAAAAAAAGCCTCGAAGCTGGGTGGCTAGTTTACATAAAAACTGAAAGACAACTTAATGCTTACAATATCGGAATAACTTTTAATGTGGAAGGATGCTGAGTATAGTGAATATGCCCCAGAAATGTATAGATCTAATGATTTTAGGAAATTTTAGTACCAACAAGATACTTCGTTATTGCAAGCTTAAGATCTCTATTACGGTTTTCCAAAATATTAAAATGTTATGAAAATCAAGAAACATTTTTTTTTCTCAGTATCTAGCGACTAATCTTGATTAAGAGCTATATTGGTTCAAAAGCTCCTTCGAAAAAAGCGAAGTTACGCTCAAAATTGTCGAAATTTGAATTCTCAAGCATGTTACGATTTTGAAATTATTTTTTTCTAATCCACGTTTAATTTTCTATAGATTTAAACGGCATACCGATATTAAAAAACATAAAAAAACACTTCCTTTGAAAAAAAATTGTTTTTTCAATTGTTTTCATAGAAGCGTTTCTAATATTGTTATTTGTTTCTGCGATAAGGTAATCGAATAAGGTCAGTATTTTGTTAATTCATTGGTGAAATCATAATGAAAAATTTATTTTTGTATAAAAATATCGGTTTTAATCTTTTCCAATAATCATAAATCTACAGAACATTGAATGAGCAATTAAGGAAAAATAGTTTCAGAATTGTACCAAAATCTTGATAAGCTTAAAACATTCAAAATATAAAAATTTCGAACCTTTCTTGTTCTTTATTTCTTTCCTGGAATTTAATATTATTTCCTAGAACAAATACAAAATTTAGATTTATCGCTTAATACCAAGAAAAAGAAACGTTTCTTGACGCTTAGAAAATTGTGAATTTTTTGAAAACGGTAATGAAAAGAGATCTGAAGCTTGCAATATTGGAAAATCATATTGTTACCAAGTTTTCTTGAGCTAATAAGCTCAATACTTTTCTGGGATCAAATTACTATACTTATCGTCCTATGAGCTTCAAAATTTATATTCCGTAATATAAAAATTTGGAAAACTGCTCATGTAGATTAAATTCAGAACTCTTTGATTAAAAAAACACCCTTTGATTAATCGGAATTCTTTAATTTCATTTTAAATTTAGATGTGAAATTTTGATTGTTTTTGGGTTTGCTTGGTTTCAATTGGAATATTTTTACAACTGAAAATTTTGTATTCTATAAACTATATATGTATAAACTGTTCAAAATTTATTTGGATTTTAAAATAAAAATTTTTGCTGGAAAGTATACGGATTTCTGTGATCAATTTTGCAAAAAGTACATTTCCAGTTTACTGGATTATCACAAGTAGATATATTCTTGAGCTTTTATGCCAAATACATACATGCGTAAAAGGTGCACATATGTATATGTAACTATGTATGTACACATATGTATATATAACATACATAAGTATTCTCGTATTCGAAATTGAATTTTTTAGTGTTTCGCTGTCACTTTCATTAAATTCTCGAGCTCTGTCGATACCATAGCAATTTTGCTAGTTTTGTTGCTGCCCCGTAACAACAATAACTACAATAACAACAGCAAACGCTGGTAAAAGTATGCAACAATGCTCAAAGTGTTCCTCTCACAGGCTCCTTTTAATTTTTTTTATATTTTTTTCTTGAACTCCTTGCCACACAACAAAAGTCGCCACTCCACACTTCGTTTCTCTTTCGTGCCTTTGGTCATCAAATTGCTGCCTACAGTAGAATGAGAAAAAAAAACCAAATAAAAAGCAATTGAAAAACTGAAAAATACTCTTCACAAGCCGCTGCCTCCCAAACATTCAAGGAATAGAAGAAACGAAAAAAAGTCACGAACCAAATCCTCCCATTGCTCAATATACTAAATGGCGCTCCCTTATAAAAAATTTTATCAGCGAACTCGGACTGTGCGGTGCTATTGCTTGGGCAGCAGCTCAAGGGAATGCGCGGTTGTGTGCGAATGCCTCATTTTTTCAAAACAGTCAACCGGCCATTTGTGGGCCAATGTGGGCTTTTTCATTGCGTACCAATTTTGCTGCTGCGCTTTTTCATGTTTCGAGTTGTTTGTGCTATCGGACGCGCTTGACTTGACTTGACTCGAAGGCGGCACGTTTTTTTTCTGCCTCTTCTTCTTCTTCTTCCAGTTACTTTGTCTCTCGCCTTGTTGGCCGGTCAGTCGAGTGTCGGAAGTCAATCAAAAAGCGCGATGTCACATACAATTTCTTAGGCGATGATGGTGAATTGATGAGCGCGAAATGAGCGCGAAACGCACTTTGATTCATTTGAAAAAGCCGCGCTGCGAGTTTAAGACGCGTTCGACGCGAAGATAAAGAAAGAAAAACACAAACAAACTGAAACAAAAAGAACAAAAACAAAACCAACAAAGTGAAGCAATAAACGGGTAACTGGTAACTGGTAATTGAATATTTGACGTTTGTAGGGATAAAGCGGCAAAGGATTAACGAGTTACCGGCATTCCAACACAGTCGCAAGCATATTGCCTGCACTGCACTTACATACCTACATACACAAGTGAACGTAGAATGTTTATATACATATATACATATATATATATATGGATTTGTGCTAAGTGAATGCAACTGTGTTGTTGCACTGATGTTGATGTGAACTCTGTGCGTGTGTGTGTGTGTGTGTGTCTTTCGCGCGTCGCTCAAGAATTGTAACATACAATTAGCGGACAATAGCCATTGCTGCTGCTGTTGTTGTTGTTGTTGTTGTTTTTTTCATTTTCTGCGTGAACATTTTTTAGTGTGAAAACCAGGCCATTAAATTGGTAGCAAATCGCGGCGGCGGCGGCGGCAATGTTTCATCGTCAGCAATTTACATTGGACAACACACATACATACATATATACAATGCATTAGTTAGCTATATATATACAGTGCTTGTGATTGCTTGTTTGTGCAACGCCTCGCAACGCCTCGCAACGCCGTTTGAAGCGCCGTTGAAGCGCGGCTGAGATTGACATAAGACGAATCGGCGTGAATCTTCTTGTGATGTTCTTCGATACGCATGTATGTGTGCACATAACAAACATAACTTTGCCGACGGTATTTTCCGTGAAGTGATTTAAGTGATTATCCGTCCAATGAGTTAAACATTTCGATGGACGCCACGGCGTATGTGAGAATTTTCTTTGAACTCGGTCTTTTCTTTAACGGAAGGAAACGCTGACGTAACTATGCATGATTCAAAAAAGGAAAAAATAACTGAAAATAAAACTGAAATATAAAGAACTCTCGACGATTCCAGCCGCCAATTTTGAAAATTTAGACGACTCCCAGGATCATGACTATTGTCAGAATAAACTGCATATCAATTAAGCATCGTTTTTGAACACTTTCAAACGCTTAATTTTTTTTTTTCAATTTTATGGTTTATTTTTACGCTCGAAAGCTAGGAGGAGACTATGAATTTTGGAAAATATTACCTAGATAGATAGTTTGAAAATAAAATGAATTTAGTTGAGAGCATAAATTAACTCTACAAGACTCGCAGACTTACTAGACTAGAAAAATATTGTTCGAGTACCAACTGAATATATATTGAGAACTCATTTTTTTATTTAATAATTTTATATTCTTGATTTAGAAAGCATTTTTTTTTTAATCCTGCATCGCTGAAACTTAAAAAGGCGGCCGTATGAGCCGAGTGGTTAGCATTGCGTACTATAATTCGGAAGGCCTGGGTTCCTGCCCAGGTTCGAGCAACATTAAAAATTATAAAAAATAATTTTTTCTAATTGCGTTCGGCCCTCGACTGGAAATGCCATGCCCTTCGAGTATATTTCTGACATGAAATAAAAGCTCCACACAAAATCCATCGGCCGTTCGGAGGCGGCTTTGAATAAACTGCAGGTCCCTCCATTGGTTGGTAAAAACATCCACACGCAAAATTACAAATTGGGGGGGGGGAGTTCGGCCAAAAATCGCTTCAGCGGTTACAAAGCGCCAAATATATATATAGGTTTTGTATGGCTATAGAATAGGTTTGAAAAATTTGTACTACATATATATGTATGTAGATTCGCCATATAAAATCTACATTTCAAACTAAAAAAAATTCCAATTAAAATTAAAATTAAAATTTGCAAAAAATAAAACGAAAATTTTCATAAAATAAAATTATTAAAATTAGATGAAGTAGATTTCATACTTTTCAGATTTCTACTCTTCAATTGTCTTACTGCCCTCTCCCTTGCCGTCCGTCATTGATATCTTTTGAATCACATTACGCATACATACTTACAAATGTACACATATATCTGTTTGTTTGCATGCCATTATTCCCATTAGCGTCGGTAAAAGTACAAAGAATCTTTCGTTCGCGTATGTGTGTTCGTGCGTTTGTGTGTGTGTACATTTTTCTCGCTTTGTTCGCTTGCTTTTTTCCGTCTTTAATGGGCGGCAATTGCTTTTGACATGCAAACAACATCCGAAGTAACCAAAGTGATAACATCGAGATATGTAATGTACAAAGTTATCATTTTATGTTCCAATAACAACAACAACAACAACAACAACAACATCATCAACAACAACAACAACAACAACAACAACAACAACAACAACAACAACAACAACAATACAAATAATAAACAAATTAGTGTTCGTCACCTTTAATGTATTTTGCATGCATTACAATATCAACAAAAACAACAACAACAACAACAACAACAGCAACAATAATAACAACAACAACAACTAATATCAGCAACGCCTTCTCAATTTGCTGTTTTTTGTTCTGGGAAAACAGAAATTTAAATGATACAAACTGATAATTATGCAAGTAAGTTGACTGAGCCGAGATATGAATGTAGGTAGGGTCTTAGGTTGTAGGGGGGAAGGGGTGTGAGTATGGTCTTGGCTTTGTGTGATAAATAAATATTTGCACACCCATACATAAATTCAATTATGCATTTTGTGTAACTGTATTTGTATTTGCACTTTTTTCCTTAACTGATTTTTCTGCAATGTTTTCGATTCTTCAGACAGTGCTTTCTTTGGCACTTTTCTTTAAGAAATACAAAATTTTTGTTGTTGCTGCCGAAAATGGCAGAAAGCGGAAGCAAGCAGGACTAACTTTTCAATTTGACTCATATTTATAATACATTTTATACTCAGTCAGTTATTAGAATTGAAAACTTATACCATATGAGGTGTCGTGACCAAGATTTTAATTAAGTATAACTCGTAGAATATATATTTATTCCGCTAAGTCCATTCCATCGCCTACAAAGCAATCTCCCACCGCACAATGCACATAGGAGTAAGGAACGGGTTTTCCAATACTCAAAATATGATTTATGTTCATCGCCTGGATAGTTTTCAATTCTTTCAGCATTCTCAGAGAATCTCCTCAATCAATTTAAAACAATTTTCCCGAAACTTAAGCTTAATGAATAGCCAGAAGTCACCACACAGAGCCAGATCAGCAAATACGTTGGTTGTGGAACAATATGAGCGAAAACCAACGAAGAATCAATTAAATGTGAAATGGTGCATTATTGTGGGGCAAAAGCCATGGCATGAAACTCAAATTATATTCTTCGTTGACAGTTTGATCACTGCTACTACATCAAATACTTTCAAAGCGCCCACATGGACGATGTCTCTGAATTCACATACCTCTAGTATGGATGTCGAATGACAGATCTTTAAAAAATTTCCATAACTATGATTACTTCTAAGAGAGTTGCTAATTGTATATTAGAGAACTAGTTTTTTGTAATAATTTTTCTTTTTTAATAATGAAATTATTCCACAAAATGAGATGGATGAAGAAAGGACTAGCCTGAACATTTTTCAATCAATATAAATCTCTTTGGAGTAGATAGTATATAGTTAGCGATAAAAAGATCTTCAGTTAGAGTTGAATGTGAACAACAATTTTACAGGGTTATCCTAGTTATAAAGATTGAATCTTGGAATTATTGAGAAAATTTTTGACCACTTTTTGGTACTATTTTACGGTATATCAGTCATAACTTGAACCATGTTGATTTTGAAGTTTTAATAGTTAAAGGTTTATCCGCACAAACACGGTCTTTCGCGTAGCCCCACAGAAAACAAAGTTCAACGGTGTCCAATCGCACGATCTCAGCAGACAATTGACTTCGTTAAGACGAGAGGTTGCGCGGTCGGGAAATTCCTCTCGCGATAAAGCCATATTCGCTCGTGTTGTGTAGGATGTAGCATGCGTTCTTTATTTTCAGGCAAAAAAATCGGTTATCATACAACTACAACGAGCAAAACGATGATGCACAGACCTTAAAATATCTGTAACCGTTCCAATCTCTTCAAATTTCTTTAAAATATCACCAATTGCTTGAGTAGCCACGTTCGAATCACTATCTTTGTAGTAGGTTTCAGCAATTTTAACGGGTTGTGCGGTTGTTAAACGATTTGTTTTCATAAATACCTGACTTTTAACTAAAACAAAGCATGTTTGGTTTGACAGTTGAGTTTGAGAGATGCCCGAATACAGCCCTACACGTAATTACAAGTAACTGTACATGTGTCCCTTCATTATTTCAGAATAGAGTCAATCATGTATATATATATATTTAACTCCGCTAAATGCGGTTTCTATTTCATATAAAGTCAAAGCGAACATATTCTCTACAAATCTTACAATATTTCCCATATTTTCAGTTTGGTAGATTTAAATAATTATATGTTCAAGTAATGAGCAATGAGCAAATGAGCGAGTGATTGGTGCTCAACTGCTTACACTGCTCGAAAATGTTCGATTAAAATCTTGCGTCCTTTTTTGTATGTATGTTCGAATGTTGACAAAAATAACACACATTTTTTTGTTTTTTTTTGTTGCCCTGGATACCTTTGCAAATTTCTATGTTTTCAAGTGTCCAGATTAGAAAAAATTTTCATGAAAGTACAGAATTTCCTCTGGTTTTTTGATTTCTACGACTTTCTTGTATGGCCTCTTGGCTATAAATGATGAGCCTTCTGCTCAACTTTAACGCGCCTACAAACACTACAAACATCTCGCTATCCCCACTCTTAAACCCATTGCTCCGCAGAACAGTAGAGATATCAGTTATTTGACCATGGTGAAGGGCTTACACGTGAATCTGGATAACTTGGCATTTGTTTCAATTTCCGAATGTCCATTCTAATATATTTGCATTATCATTTAAAACATGAGTTCGTCATGAAGAAAGTATAAATACTGTATTGATCTGTGCGCGTGGAGACTTAAAGATTGCGGAAAATAGGAGAAAAAAGGAGATCTTGGTATTCCTATGATCTGTATGGAGTCTAAGAATCATCGCGATGATTATTGTTTATATGTAGTAGATGCTAAATGTTTTAGGGGAGTGAAACATCAACGCCAAAGTTGGTATCTCAAATTGAAATCTCAATTTATGAAAATAAGGAAGTGAACCGTTATCCTCAAGATTGAAAGAAAATTTTTTTTGCACCATCAGTAGCATTACAACATATATAATATAATGATATCGCGAAGCCGCTTCTAGAAATGGATTTAAGTAAATACAATCCGACAGAAGGACGCCTTTTTGTTGACAGATTTTGTGTTGGTAGTCAAAAATTTTCTTTGTAATAATAAAACACCAAATCGTTAAGAAAATATGCTGGCAAATGTACAAACTCTAGGAGCAGATATGAGTGTCGAGCTTTAAATTAATTAAAAGAAGGCCCAGTTAGAACGGTTTCACCAGGATCTAAAAGTGGGGGAAGAAAGGCACCGATATCGATGGGGTTATCGCATGATGACAGACTACTGTTGGTCTTTAAAAATCAAGATTTAAACAAAATCAAAAGCAAATCTTACAAAAGCATTTAGGTTTTTATGAGGGGGGTACATACATATGGCCAAAAAATCAATCTTAGATCTACGGCAACACAGCCACTGTAGACCAGTGCAATCTGTATTTCCAATCAAAAATTAAAATTCTGTAATTATGATAATTTTCCAAAACACTCAAGTGAAAATAATTAATTTGTTGATGAGTAAATAACTGCGATTACAAACACACACACACACACATATATATACATATGTACATCCAAATAATTTATTTTAATCTCTTACTAGCCATCAAAATCTTGACTTATTTTTGACTGTCATGGACAGACAGACAAACAAAGTGTTTGAGTAGCTTAAGATGGTTTTTTTTTTAAGAAAAAAGCCAAAGCAAAAATCATTTTAAAGAGCAGTTTAACACCAATTACAACTATGATCATCTCGGAAGGGCGAAATAAATTGTAGAATTCACCTGCTCAATGATCTTTACAACTCGCTCGCTGTGCGTCTGACAATGCCCGGCAATCGCCACTTAACAAATTAAGCTTTCATCAAGATCAACTCGTTAAAATAAGCCAGGGAAGAAGAAGAGGAAGAAGAAGAAGAAGAAGAAAATTAACGCTGCTATTCATCTAAGCTGAATCATATTTTTACACACAATTTTTCTTTTCTTCTTGTCTTTTTCCACTAAAGCAAATGCGCATTGAGTACAGCAACAACCAGCAACCAACAACCAAAGAAAGAAAACAACAATGCGAATGACGCACAAACAAATCACCGACGTGGTATTAGGTCAACATCATAATCTCTAAAAGCGCATCTCTCAGCGGCCACCAATTTGAGGCAACTGTAGACACGGCGAGTTTTCCATGTAATCAGCTGGGCGAGTGCTGACTTAAGCAGCTAAGCGGTTATGCAGCACCGAGTCTTCTACGCAGCAACAAATGCAAGCTTAGCTCAGCGCGAGTCCGAGAACCCATAAATTATAATACATCTGACGAACACATTTTTGTGTCGAGATCTGCCATTCGAGGAGACTGGTGTTGGAACTCATTTCGACGCAGCAGCAGCAGCTAAATAAGAATTCAAATGCCGCTACTCTTGGCAATGCCCGAGCCCGAGCGTTCTCTGCCCCTATTGGCAGTGACCAGAATAGACGTCGCAATGCCAGAGGCTGAAGTGACAACGTCCGCAACTTGTAGCGCCCCAATCCTGGCAGCAACTAGACGGCTAACACATGGGTCCAGCAGCCAAGTCATGCCAATCAAACAGACATCAACAAATACAGACATTGGAACAAGTTTACTAACACCAAAAGCAATTGCAACAACGGCAATTCCAACAACAACAACTGCGACAACAGTAGCAACAGCATTAGCTAACGCAACAACGCTCACGGCAATCGGAACAGAGAAGCAGAGCTTAGGTGCGACGACTGGGGAGATGGGAGCAACAGATGTCTTAGCTGCAATAGCGGCAATAACAACAACAACTGGTGTTAATGACCAAATTACAGTTGCGTTTGGTGGCAGTGGTGCCAGCGCTACCTCGCCACCACATCATCACTCAACTCCGGTCGGCGGTGTTGTTAACAGCAATTATGGAGTAAATGAAATTGCCACTGCAACCAGCCGCCATGCTGAGGCCGAGAACGAGAACGAGGCAGCTAACGCGTTCGAAGCAGCAGACAACAACATTAGTTTTAGTGTGCTAGGTGGCCGTTATGACGGCGTGTCTGATACTCCATCAAATCAACACCATTACCGACATTTGAATGGCAATAGCCAGCCAGCCAACAACAACAATTGCGGCGACCACGTTCGAGACGACAGCAACAACGTTAATTGTTATGCCTTGAGCAATGGCTCTGCTGCGTGCCACAATCGCGTTAAGCAGACCTCCGTTTCAAGTGTCAACCCGACTACGGCAGCTCCGTCTGCACCGCTAGCTCCGGCTATTTGCTTGAATGGCTATTATTCGCCCACTCGTCACCATCAAGCGAATGAATCATCAATTAGTGCTGATAGAGTGTCGACAGCTCCACCGCCACCGCCACCTCCGTCGCAGCAACAGCTACATTATCCGCAAATTCACGTCAAACAGGAATTCCTTCAAGCGCAAAGCAATCGAGACGAAGATGTTGGTGCTGATGCCGGTGTAGCTGAGCTTTTGGCCAGAGATGCAGAGCAGCCGAATGATAACGATGAGACAACGCACGCCGCCGTCGCTTCAGTCAAACAAGGTATGATAATGCCATTTTGTTGGATTTAATTTTGTAGAAAAAAGAGCTCTTATTAGATTCTTGCATAATTAAATCTTCACTTTAAAATAACTAAATGAAATTTTGGTTTGCAGAACAAGCTTTCTAACTGAGGGTTAACGTCCCTTGTCAAGAGCTTTTAAGGAACTGTGATAATTGCTTAAAGAGCTGTTTTCTCTGAGGTAGGTTGTAGGATTTAAAATTTTCTGTTGCCGTTATAATGGCTACTTTGAAAGAGATCGCTCCCGTCAATCGGAGTGTAAGCCATTGAACTGCTGAGGATGAATAAGCCAGCTCACAATGTCAAAGGTTATAACATTACTCTCTATGTTACCAACTCTGCTTCCTATTCTCCGAAATTAAAAAGTGATCTATTTCGAGGTTCCTTCATTTTTTAAGAAGAAACACATATGAAATTCAAATTTAATTGGGAATGTTTATTAACATTCGAAAGAACATTCTTTGGCATTTATTTTTTTGAAGATTATCTCCTTCAAATGTTGGCCGCGGCTATGTCTCAGATGGTCCATCCGTTAGGTAAAATTTTCTATGACTCGTTCGAGCATTTCGACTGGTAGCTGGCGAATGACATGAGTGATGTTTTGCTTCCCACAGAAAAAAAGTCTAACGGTGTGATATCATACGATCTTGGCGGCCAATCGACCGGCCAAAAACGTGAAATTATCTGCGTCGGTTATCATGCCGCTCGCAATTGACTGCTACGTTCTCGTCGACATCATTTTTGAAGACATATGGACCGATGATTCTACCTTCCCACAAACCACACCAAACCGTTATTTTTTCTGGATGAAATGGCAACTATGAATCTCTTCAGGTTGCTCTTCGTCCCAAATGTGGCAATTTTGCTTGTTTACATACGAGCCAGAAATGAGCCTCATCGCTGAACAAAATTCGGCTCGACAACGTCGGATCTTCTTGGAACATTTCCAGAGCCCATAGAGCGAAGCGATGTTGCCTTGGAAAGTCGAGCGGCTTCAGTTCTTGTACAAGCTGTAGTTTGTAGGCTTTCAATTTATGATCTCGACGTAAAATACGCCAAGTCGTTCCATACTTCAGTGCGAGTTGCTGCGAACGGAGCCGAAACGACTCTCCATTGTCTTCGTGTACACTCTCAGGTACGACCGCTATATTTTCTTCACTTCATGCTTGGCGTGGTCTATTCGGTCAAATATTACCCAATAATGAATGCTGGGTCTCAAGATGGGTGACGTGTGATGCGAAAGTATGCTCAGTAGACCGATTATATTGATCATAAGTTGAGCGAAGTGGGCGAAACACATCCTTTACAGAATGCGAATTTTCTTAATAAAGTTGAAAGATTTGTAAACGTTGTTCAAGCGTAAGTCTTTCCATGATGAAATGCCAAACAATACTCAACTGAAATATAACATGACAGCTTGACACGACTCACCCGTGATCTCTTAAAAAAAAACTCTCTTTTATTACGGAGGCAAAGAAGGGGTTTTCTGGGTCTCACTTTAAGTTGAAGGAACCACAGATCTTCCAATATCCTAAATTTACATAATTATTATTAAAAGTCCTCTAAAAAAGATCGCTCGCTAAGTATAGGAGATTTTCCATTCGCCAAAGTCTCATCGCGTTTCCCGAACATTCCTTTAAGTAATATGCAGCGTGATAATATTGACCCAAGGCAGACCCATAGCAATCCTGCTTCGCTTCTGAAGAAGTTCGAATAACTAAAATCTACTGGAAAATTGTTGAAAATGTTTGAAATCTCTAAAAACCCTGCCTCGGTTATCAAAACGAACTGCTTTGCGTACCACCTGAAGTGATGTCCGTTTGATTGGTTTCATTCATATAAATCAAGAAAAATCAACCTCAAAACCCCTTCCAGAGAAGCGAGCTGACCCAATGACAATAGCGAAAAGCATATGTTCACAGCACACAAACATACAAACATAAACATGTGGTTGTGTTGGTACAATGGTAATGAAGACGATGAGGGCAATAAAAAAGCAACGATCATAAGAGAAGAGAAAAAGAGGGCGTTTAAAATTCAATAATCGAGCGAAAAAAAACAAGATGTTCCATCAACTGTCCCCCCTCCACTGCCGTCCACCGACAGACGTGTCCGCTGTTGTAAATGACACACATGTAAAGGCCAAAGGAGTTATTTATATTAACCTCCATAAAGACAGCCGAGGAAGCACTCGTGTCATTTGGTGTTGTTGCTATTGTTGGTGTTGTCCTTTTGCCGAGAGGATTTGTTTGGGAAAATCCCTGCACTGTCTCTCCTCAGACACATTTGCACGCTCCATCCGCCTCGGCTTGTTAAGTAAGCCACGGCATATGAACACACAAACGCACACATGCACACATACACATCGATACACACCGTAAAAATGTAGGTTAACATATGCACCCCTTTTAATTTGTGGCCCTGTTAAGACTCTTTAGGCCGGCAAAGTGTTTTGGCAACCCTTTCAATCTTCATAAATGTTATCAACGCCGCTGTTGTTGTACTCGAGGTCTGTTTATCTAAAAAAAAAGGCCTGCTGGAGCTTTACGCATGCATGTGTGTATGTGTGTACGCATGTGCATATGTATATGTAATAGTTCAGCTAAGGCGATTTTTATTGGTCTTGAGCAACAACAAAATTAACCTTTTGTTGACACTACCCACAACCTATGCGCCCCTCACACCCCTCACACCCCTCAAAACCCTCACAACCGACGCTCCGTCTACCTACCAGCCTTGAATACCCCAGGGCACACTGTGTGGCTGCGACCAGAGTCTTTATCAAAACGCTGGTGGTCGGTGTGCGCGTATGTCGGCATTAGATTCGGACGACTTTTTTTTAGCTTGAAGCGGCAGGTCGTTTATTTTCCGTCGAGCCGTCATTTGGCGGAGCAAGCGACAAGTGAAATTGGAAATCTTTTAAACGCATAAAAAATTGAAAATCTCATAAGTACTCGACTGAAGTCGCAAGCGAAGGGTGCCGTGCCGTTGTGGGCGACGGACTTGGAGTTGGTCACTTTTTTCCCTTTTAATGTACAACACGTAAGGCACACGCAAAAGGGTTATGTCATTCGGTTGTTTATGAGAAGCGTCGTAATAGACTTACATACCCCCTTACATACACACACACACACACACATTACTCCATATACTCGTATGTTGGCTATATGAATATGTGGCGCGTGGTCTGTCGTTGGGATTGTGCAATCTGTTGCTATGAAAAGTTGTTAACAGTTTGTAAATATCTCATTTTTCACTTTAACACTTACTTTTGCCAATTTTGCCAACAACAACACATACATATACATACATACATACATACATATACATATTAATATACTAGTTTAGCTGAAAATTCAGTGAGCTTAAACCCTTTTTCCTTGGTTTGTGACAATTTATTTGTATTTGTATTTTGAAAATATAAAAAATTATGTGTGTTTAGGCCTTGTTGTTGTTGTTGTTTGTATATAAATCACATCTGGCTGATAGCAGAAGTTCCTTGTCAGCCGGTGTCGGCCCTTAAAGCTTCCTTTATTTATCAAATTGATAGCCCGAATGCCCAAATGAACAGCCCGACGGGTGGGTAAGGGTTTAAAGAGCGCCGTTTTCTACCTAAATACCGGAAATCAATAGAAAACATAAGATTAAATGTAAATATGTATATCCATTGTATAATTGCGTAAGTTCACGTTTATCCTAGGATCACATTTCTAATGTTCACAGACTTAAATAAGCAAATCAAGTTGAGTAGAAAATCTGCGGCGTAGCAACCTGTCGTGTATGGCCGAATGCACAATAGTGCACCAGTCGCTTCTCTTCTTCACCATTGCGCGCCAATTGGAAACACCAAGCGGAGCCGTGCCGTTCTTCACCTGATCTTTAAAATGGTGGGGAGATTTTCCTCTTTCTATTCACTGGGTTATAAAGGGTAATCGAAGTAGAGGTACTTTTTAGACAGATCACACGTGCATAGTATCAAGCTGTCATGTTATTTTTGTCCAGTACTGTTTGGCATCGGCGGCCGCGATAGCCGAGCGGTTAGCATTGCGTACTGCCATTTGGAAGGCATGGGTTCGAGCCCAGATTCGAGCAAAATCCAAAATTATAAAAAATAAATTTTTCTAATTGCGGTCGCCCCTCGGCAGGGAATGTCAAACCCTCCAAGTGTATTTATGACATGAAATAAAAGCTCCTCATAAAAATCCATCAGCCATTCGGAGGCGGCTTAGAATAAACTGTAGGTCCCACCATATGTTGGTATGAACATCAAGACGCAATTGTTGCGATTTTGCTGGTTAACCTCGATGATTTCCCAAATCCTTCGGGTACGATTTCTGGATTGTTAAATAAAATCGTCAACTTAATTTGCAGTTTCTTTATTTATAAAGAATTTAATTAATGTCCTTTTGATTACTCAGTAATTCACAATTCAATTACAATTTTCTTTACTATTTACAATCACTTGTACACAACTTTCACAATGTACTGTTTTTATTATCGGCTTCTCTCTTTCATCTATCATTCGCTTCGCATTTTCGCCACAATATATATATATATATATATATATATATATATATATATATATATTTTTTTGGCATTTCATCATGGAAAGCCTGAACAACGTTTACAAATCTTTCAACTTTATTACGAAAATTCACGTTCCGCAAATAATGTATTTCGCGCGCTTCGCTACACTTATGGTCATCTTGAGACTCAACATTCATTATTGGATAATATACGACCGAATAGAGCACGCCCATAGTCGGTTATGAGGTTTGAGGTCTGATATTGAAGCTCATGATCTTCGCGACATTTGGTTTCAACAAGACTCCACTTCCCACACATCGTACCAATCAATGGATTTATTGAGAGAACACTTCGGTGAGCAGATAATTTCATGTTTTGGGTCGGTCGAATGACCACCAAGATCGTGTGATATCATGGCCAACATTTGAAAGAGATAATTTTCAAAAAAGAAATGCCAAAGAATGTTCTTTCGAATGATAATAAACATTCCCCTTAAAAATTGAATTTTCTGTGTTTTTTTTCGTTAAAAAAGTAGAGAACCTCGAAATGGATCGCCCGTTACATCGAAAAGTTTCAAAGCTGGAGTGTTGTCGCCCATACGCATGACATGACCTAGCCAATGTAGTCACTATTTCAATGTTGTTCGTAGTAAAAAATTGCACCTGTTGGTAAGAGTAATTTTCGCTTCGCTTCGCTTCTTCGTCTAATTTGGTGTCAATATGGGCATTTTTCTTTCACACTTCGGTTCCAAACGCAAGGCATACACTCATTCACTTCTTGCTCCGGTTTACAAATCTTCTCTGAGTCTTAACATTTTCGAGCATTACCACTGTCGGCCAACTGCCCAAGCTCTTCATACTCACTTTCCATCTCTCTCTATTCTTTAGTTTATTGCACAAAAGGCGAAATTGGTCTCAGATTCGAATTGAAGAGCCAATAACAAAGAAATATTTATATGTTGAAATAATTTCTTATTGAGCGAGGAAATGGTTTCATGCTTTCTTGGAATGGGTTAATCGCTCCAGAGAGGTGAGGCTATGTATTCCACAGCAATGAGTTAAGGAAGAGACTAATATTCATATGTATTCAATTCAAAGATCTTCTACTACTTTGAAAACTTCTTGCGCCAGCTGTACTGGAAACTTATGCTCGTGACTGGTAGGCTCAGAGCGATGATCGCTTAAACTTTCAGCTCGAAATCGCACTTCCCACCAATTGCAAAGACTCAACTGAAAACCATATTGTGGACAATTAAGAAATTAGCATTTTTTCAAGAAATGAGGTATATCTACAGTTTTTTCACTTATTTATTTTCATATTGATGGGTTTTATCTTCTTTCTTGGAGATTTTTTCAAATCAACTGAAGGTGCCAAAGTGCTTTGTCCACCAGCTCTCAAGTTTGCTTGCAATTATGCTACAGTTTAACGCTGAAGATCTCTCGTATGTAAATAAATGATCTTCACCGTCGAAGCGGAAATGTTTTAAACACATGCAATCAACCGATTTTATGATTTGAATGGTCAAAAGTGTCAGTGGCTTTGGTGTTGGTTTTGGTAATATGAAAATTTCAAAAAAATCGAATCAAGGTATGTTTGTATAATTATGGAATTTAATGTAAAACAATCAGTCCGGTGAGGAAATGCTGAAATGAGAAAGAAACACATACGCGCTTAGCACGCCACCGGAAATTGAAGTAATTTCAAAAACCAAATGCAAAGCTTTAAGACATCGAAGATAAGCCATGCCTGCACTGCACTGCAACAAAGGAAATTTATGTACATAAATACATATATGGACACGAATACATTTTGAAATTGACTATGCTATTAAACACATTCGAGTATATCGATATGTATAAATATATATACGTACTTTACATAAGTATGACATATGGACGAATAAATAGTAAAGGCAAAACCTTTAAAGGATCATCCGAAGGAAACACGAAAGGCAGAGCGGTTGCTTTTATGAATTTTTGACCACCGCCATAAAATCTGCTGGAAATAACACTTTTTTGAGGCTAAACCTCCCCTGATATCGATCGTTTTGGAAAGTGGAAGAGTCAAGGATTTTATTGCTGAATATCAATAAAAAAAAGATTGGAAACAATAATAACAAATCTGATAAATATAGCCATTTTGAGCCGACGTTCTTCCCTCAGTAACTCCCTTCATTAATAAAATACAGTACAGTCGAAATAATGTCACAAAACACACATCCTCGGTTGTATAGTAAAACTACAGGCAACCTTAGGTCAGAAGGATGAGGCACAGATTTTCGGTAGAATGTTACTTGCTAGTGGGGAGCGGTAAGCGGCTAGTAGCACTGTGAACAATTACGCTACCGTTGGTTTTACTGCGGATATCTGTACGAGAACTAACACTTCCTAATGTGAATAGCAAGTCACAGCGAAGTGTGTCGTGAGTTGCAACAACTTGTGATCGGTTCTGCGACGAGGTAACGGTAGCTGTAATACTCTGACGTAGTAGCAGTATCAGATAATGGGTGGGCACTCCTAGCTTCGGTTTTACTTCTCTTCTGTAATGCCTGCTAGCCACACGGTACGTTAGATGTGGAGGAAAGGTCGAATAGGACGGAGTACAAGCGGTGTAAATATGACACCGTTTTGTAAAAAAAAATTCATTAACGTCAAAAGTAAGTCATTATGGTCAAGAGTCTTGAGAGCAGGTATCTAGAACCCTCCAACCCAACAGTTTTTCTAACGAGTAAGTCAGAAGAGCCCTGAATCTGACCTAATTACAAGAGACCCACGTACAAAAAGCCATACTGGGTGCATTGTCTTTATGCGCTCTATCCAGGTTGTGTTATAACTGCTTGAAAATCGCGAATTCGAATGAACGAAATTTAGTTTTTTGGTAACGCGCCCAGTACAGTGGGGTGTGCTCAGGAATAAAATGTTTGATATTGTAGCATTGCTGTGCATTGATCTCCAGATTCTCAGAAGCTATGCATTTCAGTATTTTCATAGCTGAATCTAGTAGAGGCTGAAAGGGCTGTTATTGGATTTCATATTTAAAGTCTGAATAAAATGCAGCATTAGGAGTCTTCTTTCCAGCTATTCCTCAGCTTTTCTTCATGTAATCCTTTTCACACTAGTCGCTATGTACATATAATTTCATGTCTCCATGTTTAAGAAATAAAATAAACAAATTTATGAAATGATTTTTTTTATTTGTAAGGAATGAAAATTTGCTGATCTTTGCAAAATCTTCCCTCATTGTGAGAAGGACCAGGCAATTATAAGCCCATTTACAGTATTTTCTCATGGAAAAAACAAAAAGAAAAAATGCAAAAGTGATTTTTTTAATGGAGATCTTATGATTTCGAACAACCCGAAAATGTGCGAATTGCTTTTAATTAAAAAAAATCAATTTTTTTTTTAAATATTCAGAAGCCGATTTTCATCTCAACCCAAATTGGACGCCATTCAAAATATTTATTCAAAAGAACAATGCCACAGCCACTCATACATACATACCAACATGTACAGGTGGGGAATGCACAAAAATAATAATAAATAAATAAATAAATAATACATTCATGCATGTGTATGTATGTGTGTGTGTGCATGTGTATGTAGGCATGCCCTTCAATGCTTCAATGCATCAATATGATTTACCTGCAGCCAAGAGTGGAGAGAGTGAAGATAAAAGAAAAGCAATTATTATAATTGCAGGCGATATGCAGGCAACTAATTGAAGCAACAGCAGCAACAACATAAGGGAGCCAGCCACAGCCCCGCCGCAGCCGCAGCCGCCGCCTCAGCCGCAGTGTAATCGAAATACAATAAGAAAATCAAAGATATACCCAGGCGCTGCAGTGTGTGACGCATGAGTGTGTTTGTGTGTGTGTGTGTGTGTGTGTGTGCATGTTTGAGCGTTCAAGTGGAGCAGAAATATTTGTGAATGCGCCGCATTGTTCCGCTTAATTATGTTCGAAAATTAAAGAAATGCAACGACCAGCGACCAGCGACCAACGACCAGCGACCACAAAACAACGTACAACTAATTCAACACAACAACACAACAGCACAACAACATCATCATCATCAACAATGCCACAACAGTGGCTCAGCGGATCAGCGGGGGCGCTGCGCTCGTCAGCTTCATCTTTAGCGGTTAATGTGAGAAAACTTACACAATCAGTAGTGACAGAATGGAGAGAGAGAGAGAGAGAGAGGAAGAGACGCGAAGGGGCTGTTGGCACAAGTGCAATAAGATGATGCTACACAGCCGAGCGGTGCTCCAACCTCCTGTCACTGCCAATACGAACTCATTTGTCATCGAGAGCTCTGCTACCTCCGCCAGTAACTCTTTGCCTTTGCCTTTGCCACTGCCTCAGTCACCTGCAACGGCGGCTGTCGCCATTGTGTTCTTAATGAATCGACTGAGCCGCTGCATGAGGCTTCGCTGCAAAATTTGAATGTCTCACATCGATCTCCTATGCACTCCATACACACACACACACACACTCTGTCACACACACACACACACACGCTCACTTCCATACAAGTGCAGTTCCTTTTGTCCGCGAATATCTATCTACGAAAAATCTTCCGCTCAGCTCATTTAGAATGCATTTACAGTTGCAGCGAAACGTCAATCAAAATCCTTCACTGCCACTGCAGAACACCTGAATCTCTTAGCTATCATTTATCTTTTTACCCCATTTCCCTATTCCTCATTTCCATCTTGGGCCATCTCACTTTGCTAATGCTTGACGAAGGCCTTTGTGTGTGAGGAATTTTTTGTATTTCAATTTTTTTTTTATTTTTTTATTTGGAAATTAGATCCTAATTTGCTGCCGCTTGCTGTTGAGGTTGAGATTTTCATTAGACAATTTAATGCGCATGTATGTGTGTGTGTGTGTGTGTGTGTGTGTATGCAAGTATGTGCAGGTAATCTCAAAGATATTGAAAATTTTATATACAAATATGCCTCACAAAAGCAATTATCCATTCATTATGCATGGGCAAATAATCCAGTTATGGTCTATTCTACTCTATTTTGTACAAACACCACCAGTGCATGCAATGAAAATGAGATCTCTTATTGAGATATATTAGTTTCTATCCACTTCAGTTATTGTCGCTGAAAGTTTTGATGGCAAAATTTGAAAGGATCTCAGATTAAACCGCAAATACATATAAGATTAATTTCATATGAACCGTGACCACCGAAGTCCTTAAAAATTGAAGATTCTGATGCTGACTACTCAGCCCTGGTGAGATTTGAACTTGGAATATTCGCAGCACGAATTCATTTCAAGGAGTTGGCTCTGCATGGGCGTAAGTAAATTGGACCTGGAACTCAAGAAAATAAATTGTGTTGGGAATATGATTATCCTATATTATGAACGGCCACTCGGGTCGTCGTTTCGGTGACTCGGGCTTAGTTACGTTAGCAACGTGCAGAGAAAGTGAAGAGACTTTAAAGAATTGGTAAAATAGGTCTACTGTAAAATTTTGTCAAGGATGAAGACATTCGAGCAAACTGATTAGTGGCCCATCATTGAGGAAATGTGCCGCCAAAAGGTGTTTTCGATATTACAGAGCTAATCTGCCAAAACAGAACTTTTGAATGGACCTTTAAAAACTGCTGGAATATCAATAAAAGCAGCCAAATGATATACTGACAATCTGAGTGGTATTTCGTCGAAAACAGACTTTTCGCTTTTCAGGTTACTTTCGTCTGAGTAAATGCTCAATAAAGCAATCGATTAACTTTTTCACGAATAATACCTACAGCCCCGTACTGAATATTGCCTTCAAAATATAAATATTATAAGTAGTTTTGTTATGAGACAAAGACAAAGACAAAAGAGCTCTGAGAAACATAAAACACCGCGGTTATCACCATGCACTTATTTCATCAAATTTATTACGTTTTGAAAAATTTGAGCCGATCTCAGATCAAAAGTTCCAAGAAGATCCGACGTTTTCGAACCAAATTTTGTTCAGCGATGAGGCCCATATCTGGCTCAATGGGACGAAAAGCAACCTGAAGAGATTCAAGAGCTGCCATTTCATCCAGAATAAACAACGGTTTGGTGTGATTTGTGGCCCGGTGGAATCATCGGTCCATATTTCTTCAAAAATGATGTCGGTGAGAACGTAACTTTCAATGGCGGTCATTACCGCGCCATGATAACCGACTATTTGATGCCTGACTATGAAGCCCGTGATCTCCGCGACATTTGGTTTCAACACGACGGCGCCACTTCCCACACATCGCATCAATCAATGGATTTATTGGAGAACACTTCAGTGAGCAGAAAATTTCATGATTTGGGCCGGTCGATTGGCCACCAACATCGTGTGATATCACACCATTAGACTTTTACCTGAGGGGATATTTAAAGTCTAAAGTCTATGCAGACAATCCCACCTTGATTCACATCTTGGAGCAAAACATCACGCGTGTCATTCGCCAGTTACCAATCGAAATGCTCGAACAAGTCATCGAAAATTGGACTTAATGGATGGACCATCTGAGTTGGAACATTGGAAGTTTATCTCAGACAAAATCAATAAACCACAAATTGAGCCATTAAGAAGTTGGACTACGAATAAGGGACCTAACATTTGGCTATGACTTGCACGAGTGGTTAGGCCTAGAAGCTTTGAACGGTTAGTATAGGGAGGAAGATTTAACCTAGAACGCCATCGAAGATGTCTTAATGCAAAAGTAAAAATTGTTTTTGTACAGACTCGAAGTCATCGGATTACTTTGTCATAAATTAAGGCTTTAGAGGTTTAACAAAGAGTAAAGATATTGGTTTTCCTAATAGATCTGCCAAACAGAATTTTGTAATGCCAGAATTCAAAATTGCAGCAGGTTCAAATAGAGCAACCAACCAGTATACGAAAAAGCAGACAAAAAACTACTCATCGAGCTAGCACTAGCCGAGTGGTTAGTAGTAGTACACACCTACGAGTGTATTTCTGGCATTAAATTAAACGCTCGGAGGTGTCTTAGGCGAATTGTAGCTCTCCCCATTTGTTGAAAAAACCTTAAGGCGATCAGCACAATATGGAGGAGAAGTACTCTCTCGCTTTTTGTAAGCTAAAGCTTTCAAGTGCAGTTTCAGGTCTTCTATATTTTTGTAAATTTTTTTTACGATGCTCGGGTGTTATTGATGCATTTGTTCGAACGAATTCAAACAGGTATTTGAAATCGTAATGCTGATTCTTGAGCCTCCGCATTACAGATATCCATCAGTCAAAGCGTAAGATTATTCAAATAAAATTCGGTTTTTCGTTCCAAACAATTAGAGAAAAATATCTGCATTTATTTTGTGTACACATATGTGCATGTACCTGCATATGTGTGTGTGTAAATGGCATTGTATTCTGTTTGACGTTCCTCAAAAGACAGGATATTGTAATTGATCCCAGACATTTTGAGTTTTACATCAGTAATTTGGCAATCTTACCCTCACGCACACACACTCTCATGCACTTCAATTTGCTCATTATGTAATCACTGGCATATACAAACATATTTTTATACCTGTATTTATGTATGTGCATCAGAGTATACCTTAGTGTAAGGATGAAAAACCGGAAAAACTTAATTCTTGAAAAAATCGAACGAAAATTACGCAAATGATGCATAGCGAAGTGGAGAATGTAAAATATCTAACCTCAAATCAACAATCATTAATCAATTGCATACATACATACATCCATATGTACATTTGTACATACTTATTGCATTGTATCTGCTCATTTGTGAATATGTATGTATGTAAATTTTAATGAGCGTAAGAAGAGCGTCCCAATCAACTGCAGTGGAGAGCCCACAAGTTAATGTCGATCGTTCGACAAATGATCGATAGAACTGACCACATGACGTATTTTCACACCTCTTCGACGCGAAATTTTAATTACATGCAACATATGCGCTGTAGACAAACATACATGCATACATACATACATACATACATGCAAACATGGGTTTAGTGGAGAGTTTTTGTTTTTGCTTTTGCTTTCGAGCGAATATTAACATTCGTTCCAAATATCATTTTAATAAGAATCAAGAAAATATACAAACATACACACACACACACACATGCATATGTATGCGTGAATGCATTTATGTATGTTTGTTTGTATGTAATTTTGTGTTGTTTCGCTTTTCGATCGGGTTAAGTTGGGTTCTGCCCATAAGTAAATGCGTTCAAATTTTCCCATGGACAGCAATTTGTTGTAGTTGCACTTACGAGTATGTAGTGTACATGTGTATGTATGTACGAGTATATTATTTATGTAAATGTGCATGAAAGTGCTTTCGTAAGCTGATATGCATGCCTACTTGTGCAACAAAAGCAACAGTCATTTAAAATACGAGTATGCACATTAGGTTGGTCCGCAACTACGCCGGTAAAATTACCTTCGGTGGGGTTTAGTATAAAGTTTTTCAATTAAATTCATAAAATAAATAAAATTTTGAAATTCGAGTGCCGAAATTAAACAGTTTAAAAAGATTTATGTCGGGATTTTCGAAAACTTTGGCCGAAGAAAGTTATAAGCTACAGCGAATAACTGGAGCATGGAGGGAAAATCCGCTGCATGATTCGCTGCGTTGGAAATAACTGCAGCCGAATAAGAGAGAGATAATTACGACGCGTGCCGCGTAAAGACGCTATGGGAGGGAGCTCAGGAGTCAAATCCAGAGATGGAAATGGAATAGCGCGACCAAAAACCCAACGAATCTGCAAAAATATGCTTCCGAACATGAGAGATTAGCTCAATTAGCTATTGGGGAGGCATGTGGGGAGCAACTCGAAAGGGTAAAATCCAGAGATTTATCAGCGGAATAAAAGACATTTACACAAAAGTAGAGACATATGCGTATCCGAAGTCAAAATTCGCCGAAACTGTCGCGTATGTCCAAACACTTGAAACGGCGGCACTCAGAAGTAGACCAGCCTACAAAGTCAATAGAATGTAAATGGAAACATCAGATGTGATGAAGGAAATATTGAAAACTTTAAACAGGAAAGACAAAGAAAACACTGCTCGAAAATTAAGGACAACTAATGCATAGTAAACGTCCGGCTAATAGCAATTACACCAGTTGGAGAGTAGAAGACAAGCCATTTAAGAAAATATCTGCATGAAGATCCGGATTTGGCACTGTTAATGCACGGATTGGAGATAAACAGACGGCCAAGTGAGGAACAAAAGGCAGCGGAATGTTCCATTGCGAAGGCATACTGGACGCAATGGGGGTAGTTTAAAATTGATATCTGGCTGTTTGCATAGAATATGGGAAAGTGAAGATGGTCAGTGCTCACGCATTCTAATATTAGTTTCAATTGTTACGATTTTTCTAAATTAACCTCTATATCTTCCCAAGTCCTTCGCTTTACGATTGATTAGCTTTCTAGTTGTGCTTCGCCCTTATATACTAAGCCGATTGTTCATATTGACGCCTGAGAAGTTCTCTACAAGAAACATTCTACATTCACGCTCTAGAACATGCCAGTTATCGACCTTTCTCTTTCATCGGACTTTTGTTTCGCATTTTCACCACAAAATATAGAGATTTACTTACAACGCTCAGTTTTTGACTTATCTAATTTCTGAAATAATTCATTAATTTTTTTCATTTTATGGGGAATTTTATTGAAAGATATGTAAAATTTTAGAATTTAACAAATTGCTCATAAAATGTGTAAGTGAAAAATGTTAATTTTTTTTTGGGTCACCCTAATATACACAGAAATAGGAGGTGGTTCGTGCGTATATGGTCATATTTGGCTTTATGGTCATGAATTGGATAACTTGGGTACTTGCCAAAACCCTGCTGTAATACCCGCATATGCAAACACACAAACTCATAGATACACTTACATACATACATACATGCATATGCATGCATATATAAGTGTAGTACATTGTGCGCCTTTCTTGCCTCCAATATGTTAAACATCTTCCACAACCAAAAAATAAAAAATAAAAAACAAAAACAAAAACAAAAAAATGCTAAATTAGATTTTTAATTAAAATAATTTCGTATGCAATTTAGATAATCGCGGGCAGGAGTGACCGCGCACTCACCACACACACACACATACCCGCAACGTTTATGGGAAGAATATTTTTGCAAATCGCATGCAACACTTGCTGCGTGTGATCGGTGGCTGCTGACTACTCCAACTCTCCTCTCCGACCACCTGTGCTATTGTTGTTGGTATTGTTGTTGACCACGCGGTCCCCTAAAAATGTTTTTCGCTTAGTGGGCTCTTTTGTGTGTGCGTGTGTGTGTGTGTGTGTGTTGTCGTGGTAGGTGATTCTCCGCTTTGCCAGCAGGCGTAACGTCAGGGCGTTTACTAAAGCAACAGCAACAACAACAACAACAACAACCACAATTGTGGCAACAACTATGTATGGATAATAGCAATAACAACAAATCGGATTTGTGCAACAATTTTGTATAGTCAATTGCCACTGACCACGTAAATATTGCTGCCATGCACTACGCCCGGTTCGGTTCCATTAACCCGAGCACCACGAGATGGATGCGCAGGCCTTCGTCGATCGAACGCAAGCCAACAAACAACATTGGCTGTGGCTGGCAGCAAGGTCAAGAGCGGCGACGCGGCGGCGTTCGTTCATGTTCGCATCAAGAAGCCTATAAGGACCAAGAAAATATTTAAATTGATCATCTCCACTTAATAAAATAAGAAAAATCGGATTGTTGTTGGCGACTGTGTTGTTATTGTGAGTTGGCGGCGACGGCAGCAGCAACAGCAACAAGAAGCGGCAACAGTTGCATGCATTATGAGCTCGTCTTTTAATTTTTTTCCATCCATCTAGTGTTGTTGTTGCTGTTGTTGGGTTTGAACGATTTTCATAATTCACCATTTCATATTGTAATAATATTGTGGCAGCTGCTGCGGCCATTACTCTGGGAAGATCGCTGATCAGCGGTAGTTACTTGCGCACCCTCAGCTCCCCTCCATACCAGTACTCTGCCACCGCCTCTACCTACCTTATTGTTCAAATAAGTAACCAACTACTGCCCAGCTGCTGTAGCTTCCATCCTCCATCTCACTGCTGCCTCTGCGTCTGCGTTATGGTTATGGCTACGCTAACGTTCCTGTGATCACCGACGATCGGAAAGATCATAAGTATGGGCGATGTTGATGGTCGTCGGAGGCTGGTTGGTTGTCTGCTTGGTTGGTTGTTCGGTGGCTCTGTTATTCTCATGGCAGCTAAGACTGGCCAAAACTCAAAGGTTGTGCATGTAATTAAGGTAACATGTTGTTGCTGCGCCAAAGCAAGAAGCAGCCGCCTCTGCGCTCCAAGCCATCACCACCGGGCACTAGCTGCTGGATATTAGCATTAAGCCTAGAAGCCTGTGCACTGGCTGCTGGCTGCTGGCTGCTGCCTGCTCGGCTGTGTGCAGATTCGTTCTAATTCATTTGCTCAAAATTCATTTTTTTTCCTTTTTAAGAATTTGTATTTAGTGGGAAACCGTTTTGACAAGACGAAGAGGATTTGTGTGCGAAAGTATTGCAAAATAACAAATACAACAAAACATCATTAATTGCCGTTATCTGTCTTATCTGCACTTTGCCCAACATGCAAATGGCCAGCCTATGGAATTAACGGCTTTTTTCTCGAAACGTCAGAAACGTCAGCACCCACAAGCCGCTGGTGTTAAAATCAGTTCTGAAATGCTAAGCAAATTAAAATTTGAGCAGCGCTTACCTGGCAGGTATTAAGACGGTTTATGATGTGAATTGGCGCCAAGGTACATGGGTAGTCCGTAAAATCCGTTAGAATTGCAGATAACTGCACTCAGCGGCAACTCGACCTTTGTTTTTCGGACTATAAATTATCACACGCAAAGAATTTCCGAAGTAATGCCAATGATTTCAGTCTAATATTGTTACACACATACATACTTACGTGCGTTCTTTCATTTATACATAGATATGAGTGCATACAAATATACATATATATACGCCTGCACGCACACTCTGCTACTCAATATTGCATTTTTTTCACTTCTCACACACTTCGTAGAGCACTGGACAATAAAACAAAACAGCAACAACAAAGTATGCCGTTAAACCTGACAATTTCTAGTCGTCGTAAGTGTCCTGCATTTCTCGAGAGCCCTTTGGCCATTAATAATGCCGAAAATCCTTTTTTAGGTTTATTCTCGTTCGTTTTCACTCAAAACTCGATTGCCTCATGTGAGATTGTCTTCCCACCTGTCTATACATACATATATACATATGTACAAGTACATATATGCATTATGACTGCATTGTCCTAGAGAAAGGACCCCCATTGTGCGATAAAGTGCGTTCCCGTTACAGTTTTAAATTAGAAAATCAGAGAAAAATCAGCATTAAAGTGAATACAATTGCCATAAAAGATTGTAAATTTTAATGAATATACATACATATGTACATACGTCATTATACCTGTATAAAAACACTTCTTTTTTCCAAATTGCTAAAGACTGGTGAGGCAAGGGATATTTGAAAATAAGCAATTCGCTTTGTGTGTGAGTTTTTAGATTCAACGAAAAATTCATTTTCGATTTCAGGAGAAATCTTCTCAAATCTTCACACAAATTTATCAAAGCAAATCAATTCTCACCATGGTGACACTCTGTACTTGCACAGCGCGAACAGTTAGACAGCGGCCGCTGATTTGACTTAAGGAAGCTTCACTAGGAGCATATCCATACCTTTCTTTCAAAAATCAAATGACTACATATATATTTTCAAATTTCCATTTATTTTGTACTTTCTTACTTCCCACTTTCGCCGCCTTTTCATTCACCAAATCACACATTTCTTCAGCGGATTCATATCCGAACCCAATTTGCACTTGAACACCTCGCTGAACTCGGGCATGTTCTGCAGCGTGCCAATCACGCGAAACTCCTCGTAGGCATGCACGTCCGTCTTCATTTTGCGCACCTTCGAGGCATCATCTTTGCCGGTGCACCAGGTTTGCGCGAATTTCAGAAAGTACAGCTGCTTATTGGTCAGCTGCAGGCCCGGCAGCGGTTTCTTCTCACCATCCAATTTCCCATAACTATTCAAATATGCATGGTAGGCGATGCGTGTGCCCACATTGTCGGCAATGTTGTCACCCGAGGTGAGTGTGCCATTTGTGGGCACGCCGTGGTAGATGTATTTGTTGTACTGGGACTCTAAGCAGCGGTAGCGTTCTTTGAAATTGCGCAACGAGGCATCCGTCCACCAGTTCATCTTCTTGCCATCGTAATTGAATTGATAGCAGTACGAGTCGAAACCGTGTGCCATCTCATGGCCGATGATGTTGCCGATGCCGCTGAATTTGATGGACGGTGGATATTTGTAGTGATAGAAGGGCGCTTGCGAGATGCCAATGCCAATGAAAACCAAATTTAAGAAGTCCGCGTAGTAGGCGTTTACATCCCGTGTCGACATTAAGGGTGGTATGATCGCTTTATTCACCGAACGCATTCGTACACGCGCGCGATTTCGCTCCACCGTCTGTATGTTGCGATACCAATTATCGCCAATCTCCACTTCTTCGTATACCTTGTTGATGACGTCACGATGTCGCATTTCGTCCGAATAGCCGACTGTTATGTCCATGGCGCGCAACTTCGTTTTTGCATGAGAGCGCGTTTCGTCGTCCAACCAAGTATACTTGCCCAGCAGTTCATAGAATGTTTCTTTGATGTGCTTCCCGAGCTGGAGTATGTCTGCACGTCGTTCGGCATCGTAAACACTGTCTATGAACCAGGGTAAGAGTGCATAATTGAAATACTGACCGGTGTGCTCGCGACAGCTACTCTCCACTGACTTATCGCTCACTTCGTATTTCCAAATGTAGTAGAACTTGATTATGGTGCGCCACTTCACGTAGCTCCTTAGCGTCTCGAGGTCAGTTTTCTGCAGGAGATTCACCAGCGGATTCACATTATCTATGGTGTTTTGTATCATCCAGTCATTCCGTGCACTGCCATTGAATGCGACCTCAAAGTAACGTGTCCAATTCAAAGCGTCCCCTTTGTGTTGCAGATAGAACTCGGCCAAGGTGAGTTGCTCGGTTTGATTGCGTCTGTTCGCGTGCATTGTCAGATTGCGTTCAAAATTAACAACCAGCTCAAATTCCTCTTCGAATTGCTTGACATCTTCATCGCGCTCTATTTTGAAATCTCTTGTAAGATTTTTAATATCTACGACATCCGAGTTGCCCAGTACCTTGCCTGAAGTGCTTAAAAGCACATCGAACTTGCGGCTTTCGGTATCGTAATGCACCTTTAGTGGCAACAACGGATACATGCCGTAGTGGGACATGAAGTTTATATTGATCCAATCAAAGGTCTTATTTGATTGCTTCCACTCAGTTAGATTCAAAGTGAACTCCTCTAGCTCTAAAAGTGATTTATAACCGGAAGACATGTCTTTGCTCATACGGAGACACGAAGCAAAGAACGCCTTTGCTTTCGCCTCTGCATTATTCTGCTTGAGCTCCATTTCGGTGGCGTTCTTCAGATGTTTCGTCAGCATTTCATTCACCGAAAACTGCATCGCATTGAGAAACGTGTTATTCCGGGAACGCGCAGGCACCAGCTCAGCCTGCTTCCAATTACCACAGGCATACTCGTAAAAATCCTCACAAGGATCGACACTCTGATTCATACTAGCCAAAGTGAGACGGCCGAGCTCTTCAAGAACTTCGTATTCATTCATTTTTGTAGGCAGCTGGAAGAGTGCGCTACCAGTGTCATTCTGCGCTTCTGCTGCGTAGCTTGGTCGCTCTGTTGAAATGCTCATCGCTTGCGCTACACGCGATGGCGCGGGCCATGGCCACGGCCAGTCAACGATTACCGTAACGACCAACGCGGCTAATAGACCGTGAAATGGCCGTGGTGTTGACATTTCGACACTCAAATTATTATTTAAATATTCACTGCTGTCGACTCTGCTTCTCTGCTTCTCTGCTTCCCTGCTGCTGCCGCTGACTGTGTTTAGTTTTATGTTCTATGGGGATTACCAAAAGCTCCACAACTCACTTTTGCTTCTATACGCGATGAAAGTCTAAATACTTCTGAGCTACGAAATCGGCTTGCGCTTTTCGTTTATATGGATTTTCGGCTAATTTCACCCAAACTGATTTCCATCGTTTTATTGGCTAAAATTGTTGTTGTTGGTGATGTTGTAGATGATTGCGCGCTGTCCTAAATTCGAATAGAAATAGAATTTATGAAAGTGAGTGATTCTACCTGTGAACACACGCACATGCATAGACTTACATATGTTCGCGTGGTACATGTGTATGTATGCACGAGTAAGTATGTAATCAACCCACATGTCGACACCTGAACTGCCCGCCAAGCTCGCAATTAAATTTATTAATCGCCGTTCTTCACCGCAAAAAGCTCATTACTCGTATATGGCCCATTTTTCAAACAACACCGAAATGAGGGTGGCGGCATCATCACATGTATTGTAGGCGCATGTATGTATGTATGTTTTTGAGGTGAAACAAAAAAGAAAAAACTAAAAAAATTTACAAAGATTTTGTAAATATTGTAAGATAAAAATCTCGGCCAAAGCGGATTCTAATCTTATAATTCAAATGGAATATTTATTGAAAGCAGAAAAAATACAAACAAAAAAATTGCCAGAGAATTGTTTTGCGATTATTATTTCCAGTGGTCAATTAAGTACCTTCCAAAGACTTTTTTAATTACTCAAATTTTGAGATCTTTATTTATCAGATTTTTTATACAACTTCGGATATTAGTTTAAATTTTTTTAACTCAAAAATGTTTTTAAGTCTTCCTAATGCTCATCTGTTTAACTCCTATATTTGGCATTTAATATTATAATTGGTTATCCATTTCGTGGTTTCGAAAGTGCAGTGTTGTATTTGGGCATCTGCCAAACTTAACTGACAAAACAAAAATTTGTTTTGTTTTTAGTTAAAAGTCAGGCATTTATGAAAATGAATCGCTAAGCAACCGCACAACGCGTTAAAATTGTTGAAATCTACTACAAAAATGGTGATTCCAACGTGGCCACGTTTCGTGCTTTAAGAGGGGATTATGGTGCATATAATCTAATCTAATCATACTGCTCAAGTAATTGGTAAAATTTTAAAAAAAATTTTAAGAGACTGGATCGGTTGTGGATATTGAAGGGTCTGTACATCATCGTTTTGCTCGTTCCACCTCAAATATGGCTGTTGTAAGGGAAAGTGTAGCCGAAGACCCGAATGTGTCCGTTTCTCGACACTCTCGATAGCTGGGACTTTCTTAGGGCACATTATGGCGTATTTTGTACTTCGACATACACCTACAACCATATAAAGTCCAGCTCACACAACAACTGAAACCAGCTGACCACTCACAACGCCGTAGTTACGTCGATTGGGTGCTATAACAACAAGCAGCAGTGGACTGCGATTTTTCCAACAAAATTTTCTTCAGCGACGAGGCACTCGCTGGATATTTAAAAAGGCAAAATTTTCGGATTTGAGGCACCCAGAATCCTCAGATAATTAAAGAGAGAGGCCATTACACCCAAAACAAGATATTTATTGTCTGGTGCGCTCTTTGGTCCGGAGTTGTGATTGGATACTACTTCTTTGAAAACGATAACGACGAGACTTTCACTGTCAGTTGGGAGCATTATGGTAGTATGATAACCTATTTTTTTGGCCTGTATTTAAGGAACACGACTTGGACAAAAATGTTGTTCCAATAAGATGGTGCCACATGCCATCCAACAAGAACGAACATGGCTTTATTGCTTCAGAATTTTCGCGAAATGTGAAAATGAAAGTAATCTCATTCTGAAAAATTAGGATCCATCTATTTCATATGCTAATCATTTGAGTGAGGGTGGATTAATCCTGCCGAGTGAAGAAATTATGGGCAATTTTGTTGTCCTCTAATCCTTAGAAGAATCTCCCTTAATAACCAAAGGTTTTATAAGGTATATGATTTCTAAAATATCCAACATAAATTGTAGTTCAAAAACTAAAAAATATTCATATTGAAATTGAATGTATGCATTGTAATATATCTACAGGTTCTAATTCTGCATGACTTTTGTGTACCAGCGGGGGGCTCACCAGTTTCATTTCCATACATTTTCTGTAAACGAGTATAAAACTTATTGCGCATTTGTAGCTTCGCTTAGTGATTGCGATCGGTAAAACACGAAGTATATTCGTGCCGCTCTCAGCTGGTATAGAACCATGAGTTGGTCCAATAGTACACGCAGAGGAGTATATTTGTAAGTACTCTAATGGACCGTGCGGTCCACAAAAGTTTGCAGAGTTTTACTCCGTATTCGTATTCGTAACGATATTCGACGATTCCCGAAAAGCACAAAAGTCTTTATAGTTAAATATGGAGAAAACGCCACCGCAGCGCCAACTAACGATCAATTTTTAGGTGGAAATATTTTTCTTCAAGGGACTGACACATACCTACTCTTATGTATGAACCAAATCGGTCCAACACTCTTCGAATTTATCGCCTATCTCAATTTTTTGACAACTACAGCAACAACAAAACATTTTTGATTTTGTAGGCGAAAGCCCTTCCTTCCACACAGAAGTCCTCAAAGCGCACTTTTTTCAAAGTCGCAAAGTCGGTTTAGTGCTTTCTTCGTAGCTCTTTTTGAGCTCTGATTTGTATAAAATAATTAAAAAGTAACACATTAACATATATATACATACATACATACATATAAGGTTGAATTTAATTATGTGTGAACTTTACAAACATACAAACATACTCCTCTTACGTATGTACGTATGTACATATGTAACATACTTATATATTCCCAAGAATATTTGCTATTATGCTCACTTGATTGATGCCACTCAAGTCATAAATTTTTTTAAATCGTCTGCACACACATATTTACATATTTATGCCTGTTTGTGTGTATGTACATATACTTGTATAGCGTGGTAACATACAAGCCTCTGTGTCTTTCGGTATGCAAATAACACGTTGAGGGAGTGTTCTTCTCAAGCCAAACATCTTCTCTGTCTCTACTTCATCATTTGGGAGCATTTGGCAATTAACCTAAATATGCACAGATGTATATATGTACATATTCTTGTTGATCTATATGTATTTATTTATATTTATTGTCATTAAAGACGGCGAGAGAAAAAGAAGAAGAAGAAGAAGTAAACACAAATTCACTTTCTTCACCTTTCACTTGGAATATTCTTACATATTTGTGTACAGGTAAAGGTGTGTATAAGTATATATGTATATATATGTATGTATATATGTAGTATATATATGGATATGTATGCCTTTATTAACCTATATTGAAATATTCAAATAAATTTAACTGAAATTTGATACACCAACATCTGCGTAAATAACTTGAATCGCTTCGCATGGATTTTGTATTTTTTATTTTTCGAAACAAATAAATTTTGCATTCTCTAGTTTTCCACTTAGAACATTAGAAACATTCTTAATTCACTCTTCGTTAGTCTTCAGTTCAGAATATGTGACACGAATCAATATTTAGTTGTGAATTATTTTGAAAATGGAAAAAATACAATTTTCTTTCTATTTTATTTCTATTGAATAATTTTTGAGGCTTGCATTGGAGAAAATATTATTAAAAAACAAATAAATCACTATTTGCCTCCTTAGGAAGTCTCACATAGACGATGCAACATTCATAGTGTTACCAGATGCACTACATGCGACCAAGAATATGTTCTGCTGCACTTCCTGTTATGACTCTTGTCTGAAGAACATTACTGGCGTTTCGGGACTTAAGCCGCTGCAAGCTGAAGATCCTGCATTTTATCTTCGCCAACTGGAATCATTCTCTGTCTGCAGAAGATCAGACACTCACAGATTACTTGCTGTACTGTCTCTACCCCTTCTTTAGCGCTTCCTGCATCTCTTATCTTCAACCAGCCCAAATTTGAGGGTATGCGACATCAACACACAATCCCAAAATTAACAAACCTACTACCAGCTTGTAGCTTGACCTTTTTACCACTAGTAGAGCTTTCGCTCCTTCCTAGAGCCTATTAACCTGACGATCAAAAGTATTTCTTTGATGTGTTTTACTTCCATTAATGGGACTGGTAATTCCATGACAGCTTCCTGTTCCGAGAGTAGTCCTTCTTAAGTCAGTTCGTCGGCTATCACATTATCCTCGATACCCATATGCCCTGGTATCCAGTAAGTAAGGATTCTCCTTTTCCCTGCCAATCCTTTGATTGCCTTTTTGTGAAATGCAACCACTGCCGACTTCGTATTGCATGAAAGTAAGACATTTGGGGCTGTATACGTAGTTATGTAATATCCTCTTTAAAATGCCCCTGCAGTAGTTCTGTCGCCGTTTTTATTGCAAACATCTACGCTTGGAACATACTACAGTGATTAGGTAGCTTGAAAGATCATTTTATGTCTGGTTGGGCGTAGTGAACTGCAACCCCCACTCTCTTGTTCATTTTAGAACCATCTAGAGCTCTGTCTGCGATCTTAAATCTTTTGCTCCACCTATCTGCTTCTATTGTAGCCGTCCGAGATAATCCTACATGGCTGTACCTATATATCCTGACTTGCAACCGATTTAAGGCGTGTAGTCTCGAAGCAATTATGAATGTCGGTTTACTGCTAATAGGTTTGCCGGTGGTATATTCAAAATGACATGAAGCTATGCGGATGTCGTTACTTAAAGTGCTCCGGTGATGCTGATAACTAATAGTCTAAAAATTCTTTTCAGCCTTTCCAGATACCTTGTTTTCTTAAGAGCTTTCCATCATACCTACCATAGTATAATTACCTAGAAAAGTATTGGTTTCACAATAGTTATAAAGATCCAGTGAGAGAGCCCAAGTGTAGCCCAACATCATTTTATATGTGTATAGAGCCGCTGATGCCCCCTTTACCCGCTCCTTCACATTGAATCTCCACCTCAACTTTCTATCCAACAAAATCCCCAAGTACTTAGTGCTTAGTTTCGCCTGTAGGGTAGTCTCTCTTGACCTTAGTTTATATCGCTTTGTCGTTTTTCAAAATATTCTCCATTTTCGAAGCACTTATGCCACTCTGATTAAAGTATCTTCAAAGCATGCATTCTGAACGCATGAACAGCCTCTTCAGGTGTCGAAGAACATTGACCTCTCAGTTTATTTTTTCTTCTTCTTCTTCTTCTCTTTGGCGTAGGCACCGCTTACGCGATTATAGAATCGTCAACAATAGCGCGTCACTCGTTTCTTTTCTTTGCTGTTTGGGGCCAGTTAGAAATGCCAAGTGATACCAGGTCGCCCTCCACCTGATCCGTCTAACGGAGTGGAGGTCTTGCTCTTCCTCTGCTTCCGCCTGCGGATACTCCATCGAAAACTTTCAAAGCTGGAGCGCTTTCATCCATTCGGACGACATTTATTTTTTACATACCGGAATAAAAAGAACTCATTCCGTGCCAAGTCAGATGTAAACGGTAGATGACTCAACAAATCGTGGTGAAGATTCCTGATTTCTTGAAAGATAACTGGCAAACAAATGGTTCAGAACCTACTGTTCTGCGTTGTTCTAGAGTACGGTCGCGACATATCAAATTTTTCCAAAAAGCAGACAACCATTTGCTTGGAAGTGCTTCGTGCGAGTTACATATAGAAATCATATAAACTCAGCACTTGACGATATAGTTACATATAAAAATTATAGCAACTCAGCAATTGGCGACATCGACCAATTTCTTAATAATATTGTAAGTAAAAAGTAAACTGAAACCAACTTCCGGCCTATTTTAAAATTGTCGCAAAATAACACAAAACAAAATTAAAGAATTGATTAATTTCCACGAACCAATAATTAGTTACTGCATAAACAGAAAATAAAATAAAATGTTAAGTAAGCATTCTTGTATTAACTAAGTAAAAATATCAAATAAGCAATAACCAAGTAAAATGTAAAGTAGTAAGCTAAGCACTTTTTATAATTGTAATAACTTTGCTTATTGTTGAAAATTAAAATAAAGTCAGTCTTAATTTTGCACCTCAAGTGGTCACCGGCCTTTGCCTAAATCCCTCTGTTTTATTTTTTAAAAAAGACCTTCCGTGTTCGGTAGTAAGTAAATGGCGCAGTCGGTAGGATCCTTAAAAAAGTAGTGAAAGGATCCAGTGATACGAATCGCGGTTAAAAAACGAATTAACCAGAAGTCGTTATAATACCCAATCTTATCCTACGATTCCGTAGCCAACTCAGGAGTTGACCGGACCCTCTAGGATATAACATATAATATAAAAATAAAAATAATAAAAAGGAACACAAAAAGTAGTGCAGTGAAGCAAAATCCTTGTGAAACCGCTACAAACAAGATAGTGCAGTGGATCATTTTGTTGTGAAGCCATTATCGAGAAGTAAATATTGAACACCAAACTATAAAGTGATAGTGCAGTGGATCATAGTGCTGTGAAGCCACTATCAAATTTATAAATAATTGCTAAGGAAAAGTGATAGGTGGCACACAAAAACAAAAAGTGCACCTTAACTACGGACAAACCACACAATCATTGAGGGCATACAGAAAATAAGACTCAAGCGTCAATCCGCATTTGACAGAAGAAGGATGGAACAAACAGAAGCAGTAACTGTTGACCTAGTGGAGCAGTTAGCTCGACGAGAGCAACAACTGGAGCAGCTCAGGATGGCATATATCGAGCTACAAAGAAACCAAGTAGCCTCGAACAGCCAGGAGAAAGAACGAGTCCTAAAAAATATAGGACACTTACCAATATTCACGGGAACGGGGACCAACACGATCAATTCATTCTTCAGCAGCGTAGAGTATATTTTGGGAACGCTAGTTGACACAGATTTAATTAATGAAGCAGTGCGAACAGTATACTATAGGATCATCCAAGGAGAAGCGAAGGATGTAGTCATCAACATCAAAGAAACACATAATTGGGAAAAAATTAAACAAGCACTCAAGAGGAGATACCGCCCAGATACAGAGTCCCATCAACTCTATAGAAGAATAAGCAGTCTGAAGGTGAACACGGTGAGTGAATTAGCTGTTGAATTACAAAACATTAAATTTAAGGCAGACGAACTAATTGTATACTACCAAGGTGATCATTGTATCGATTTAAGTAACATAAACAGTTTATTGGTAAACATAGCTAAAGAGATGACGCAAGGAACTTTACTAGACAGAATTTACGATGAAAGAAATTTAGATTCGATTATAGAAGTAATGAACAAAAGAAGATATGAAGATAGTTGCATTAGGTGGGAATTTAGAAAACCAAGAAAAAACGATGGACAAAGTAGAATACCAACACAAAATAAATATAAACCTCCACAGGATAGATACAATTACCGAGAGAATCAAAGAAACTATTCAGCCCAATTTAAACAGAACCCAGTACTCAATTATAATAGGGAAAACTTTAATCACAGGGCAAATTATAATAATTCAGGACAATTTCCACGGTATCAACAGGTAGGAAACCTTAGGCCAAATTCCAACCGAAGTCGCTGGAATCAACCTAAGCAAGACCAAGGAGTACCAATGGAAATAGATAATATTGAAAGATACGATAATGAATACCGCAATTATAACCAAAAGAATTTATACTATGAAGAAGAAAATGAAAAAGATTTAAGAAATTTAAATAGAAATGATATTGAATTTAGCTCAAGAGATCCTCAATTGGCAGGACACTCTATATCACAGTATGGCCAAAATCGCTTATACTTGAATAGACAAAGCCAGGTAGGATCATCAAGCGTTAATACCAGAAAAGAAGAAGTTAATAATACAATTTTTTTTTACCGAACAGCCTCGGAATATTTACCAAAAATAGAAATTCATATTAGTGGAAAAAAGTACATAGCTTTAATAGACACTGGAGCAAGTTTGAGCTTAATAAACAGTGTAATAAAAGATTTTCCAATTAATAAATTAAATAAGCCAGTAACTGTAAGTACAATTACAAACAAAGGAATAATACAATATGAAGTAATAACAAGAGCCCCAAAAGAATTTAATTTACAAGAAGAAGCAAGAGTAAGGTGGAAAATGGCACGATTCGATGGCAGAAATTATGATTTTATAATAGGAACAGATATCTTAAATCAACTTAATGCATTAATAGATATGGAAGAAAAAACGCTAACATTGAATAAAGAAAGGTGTAACATAGCTGATATCCCTTATAACATAAATGAAATTTATTCATTAGAAGCTATAGAAGATGGACTTGAAGGAATAAAATTAGATCATTTGAATTCAGAAGAACATGAGGAAATATCAAAAATTTTGAAAAGATTTAAAACATTATTTTTTAAGGAAGGTGACCGTTTAACAAGTACAACAAAAATTCAACATGAAATCAGGACTACGACAAATGAACAAATTAACTCTAAATTATATAGGTATCCACCACAGCATGAAGAGGAAGTAAGAAGACAAATTAGAGAAATGGAAGCGCAGGGAATAATTAGAAAGAGTCAGTCACGCTATTCTAGTCCGTTAATAGTAGTAGCAAAGAAAAAAGATAATTCGGGAAAACAAAAATATAGAATTGTAATAGACTACAGGAAGTTAAATGAAAAAACGATTGATGACAAATATCCACTACCAAATATAGATTCTATTTTAGACAAGTTAGGAAAAGCGCAATATTTTACTACAATCGATTTAGCGAAAGGTTATCATCAAATACTGGTTAGAGAACAAGACAGAGAAAAGACAGCTTTCGTTACCCCAAACGGACTTTACGAATTCATAAGAATGCCATTTGGTCTCAAAAATGCCCCGGCAACATTCCAAAGGCTTATGAATGAAACTTTGCGTGATTTCATTAACAAAACGTGTGTGGTGTATTTAGACGATATTTTAATATTTAGTACCTCCCTTCAAGAACACGTTAAATCAATAACTGATATATTTAAAGTATAGGAAAAAGTTAATTTAAAAATCCAAGTGGATAAATGTAATTTCATGAAAAAGGAAACAGAGTTTTTAGGACATATACTAACAGAAAACGGAATGAAACCGAATCCGGATAAAATAAAAATTATTGAACAGCTAAAAGTTCCGAAAACCGAAAAACAGATCAAAAGTTTCTTGGGACTAACAGGTTATTACAGAAAATTTGTGAAAGATTATGCGAAAGTTGCACAACCAATAACTAAATATTTAAAAAAGGGGAGTTAAAATAAATCTTAAAGACCCAACGTATATTGAAGCGTTTGAAAAATTAAAGACATTAATTAGTACACACCCAATTTTACGTTATCCAGTTTTTGAGAAACAATTCGTTTTAACAACAGATGCATCCAATTATGCGATAGGTGCAGTATTATCGCAAGAAGGACACCCAGTGTGCTATGCTTCAAGAACTCTTAATAACCACGAAAGAAACTATTCAGCAACGGATAAAGAATTTCTCGCAATAATATGGAGCGTTAACTATTTTAGGCCATATCTTTATGGAAATAAATTCAAAATTCTAACTGACCATCAACCGATAAAGTTTTTACATTCTAAATACAAAGGAAAAGACATATCACCCCGACATCAGAGATGGTTACTAAAACTTGGGGAGTACCAATTCGATATCGAGTATTTGAAAGGCAAAGAAAACAAAGTAGCCGATTTCCTAAGTAGGATAAAAGATAACGAGGACATTATTTCAGAAAAATTAGACGACACGTATTCCCATAGCTCAGAATTTTCCATCAATAATTTAGAAGAGGAAGAAACTTTAGCAACAGTACATTCAGCTGAGGAAGATTTAGATCATTTTTACATAAAAGATGAAATAGTTAATAAATATAAGACACAGATTATCTTGACGAATAATAAGACAGAAGAATTTAAAATGCTACATGGAAAAAGAATAATATTTATTTCTGAAAATGATTTTGAAAATATGAGTGAAATATTTGTAAAATATATTGGAAAAGGTAAAATAGGAATATATTCAGAAATATCCGAACGCAAATATAATATAGTACAAGAAAAACTTATAGACATGTTCTCAAATGACAGCCAAATAGAATTCATTAAATGTACAATGAGAGCTCAAGATATTGAGACCGAAATCGAAGCAGTAAAACAGATTTCTTTGTATCATGTGAGAGAAAGTTTTCATTCAGGTATTCAGGAAACATACAACCAAATAAGAAATAAAATATATTACCCAAAATTATTAGAATTAATTCAAATCGTAATTAATCAATGTGATTTATGTCAAGAAGTAAAGTACGATAGAAATCCTATTAAACCAAAACTAAAATTTACGGAGACTCCTACAAATATAAACGATATTATACATATAGATACGTATGTAATGAAAGGGCAACATTTTTTAACAGCCGTAGATAAATTTTCTAAATTCGGCGCAGCTTATCCATTAAACGATAGGAATCACATAACAATTATTGAACAGTTAGAAGACCACTTCGCTAAACTTGGAAAGCCCAGAAAAATTATAGCAGATAATGAGTTCAAAGCTGTAAGAATAAAAGAGTTCTTAGATAATGAAAATGTTGAAATTCACTTAACAAAACCCAATAGCCACACGGGTAACGCTGATGTAGAAAGATTTCATAATACCATAGCCGAGAAATTTAGAATTCTTTACAAGTTAAATAAAGGGATACCGATAAAGCAATTAATTCAAAAAGCTATTAGAAACTATAACGATAGATATCATTCGACAATCAAATGTACACCAAATCAAGTACAATATAATCAAGTAGATAAAGAAAAAGTAAAAAATAATTTAGTAACAGTAAAGAACAAAGTTTTAAATAAAATAAATAGGAAAAGAGAAGATTATGAAGAAAAGAGAAACGAAGGGTTCATAAAAAATTATAAAGCAGTAAGGCATAAGGAACAACCCAGATATAAGAAAGAAAAGCTAGAAAACGTTCATCCCGCTAACATTAAAAAACCTTTAAAATTTTCAGATATACCTGACAATAATGATATTGATATGGACAACAACGACTAAGGCAAACATAACAGTTACGGAACTGAAAGGGCAGTTAGGATTTTCAGACATTCAAATTAGGACAGAAGAAATAGTCAGGGATACAGACATAGTAATACACTTAATAAATATAGAACAATTAAAAAGCATAATTGATGAGATGACAAACAATATTATCCTTATGAAATCAAATAACAAAGAAATTTTAAATACAGAATTATTAGAAGCAAGAAACAAGTTAATGACGTTAATACCGAAATCAAATAGAAAAGCGAGAGGTTTAGTAAATGCAGTAGGTAGCGTATCCAAATGGATGTTTGGTACGATGGACGACAATGACAGACAAGTAATTGAAAAACATTTATTGAAGACGGACGAGACATTGAACGAACAAATACATGTAAACGAATATTTTAGCTTAGCATTAGGACAAATTGAAAGTCTTGTAAGAAACGATAGAAAGGAAATAGAAAAAAGTTTTAACTCAATAAATAAAATGATAGATGAGGAATACGAACAGCATATGTACCTAGAACAGATGACAAAAATTCAAATATTAAAAAGTAAAATTGAACAAATACAAAACAACATAGTGTCAGCAAAATACGGGATTATCAATCCGAGTATTCTGACAAATCACGAAATAACTAAATACAATATCGACTTTAATACATTAAAACACTTGCAACTTGGGACAGCAACATTTAATAAAACTTATATACTACTTGGAATAAAAATACCAAAAACTTTTGTACAAGTCAAAATTAGATATTTAATACCAATCCCTAATAACAATTATGAGGAAATAGATGCTAAGATAGAACAAATATTTAAATATGAAGATAAAGTATTTACGTTTGTAGAAAATAAACATCTAAAAGAATTAAAATTAAGTAATCATTGCATAATAAAAAGCAATTGTAAAATTATGAAAAACAAAGAGCTAGAAATAATACCATTAGAAAATAATATTATTGTTATTAAAAACGCAGTAAATTTAATGGTAAATCAAACTTGTAATAGCGAAAAAATATCAATAAATGGAAACTATATTATATCATATAATAATTGTACTTTAAAAATAAATGACTACTACTTTTCTAATATAATAGAAGAAGATAACGAAAATATTGTTAATATCAAATATGAGAGTACGCATAATTTCATGAAAAAACTTACATTCGAAGATATTGTAGAAGAAAGCAAAAACAATAGTAAAAACATTTTTCAATTAAAGTACCATACAAAATTGTCATATGCAAGTAACTTATTTATATTGGTTCTTATAATAATCTTAATTTTCATTATTCTCATTAAACACAAATCCATTAAAATTAAATTAAATAAAAGAATTCGGGAGAATTCTAATCTAAAGGAGGGGGTAGTTACATATAGAAATCATATAAACTCAGCACTTGACGATATAGTTACATATAAAAATTATAGCAACTCAGCAATTGGCGACATCGACCAATTTCTTAATAATATTGTAAGTAAAAAGTAAACTGAAACCAACTTCCGGCCTATTTTAAAATTGTCGCAAAATAACACAAAACAAAATTAAAGAATTGATTAATTTCCACGAACCAATAATTAGTTACTGCATAAACAGAAAATAAAATAAAATGTTAAGTAAGCATTCTTGTATTAACTAAGTAAAAATATCAAATAAGCAATAACCAAGTAAAATGTAAAGTAGTAAGCTAAGCACTTTTTATAATTGTAATAACTTTGCTTATTGTTGAAAATTAAAATAAAGTCAGTCTTAATTTTGCACCTCAAGTGGTCACCGGCCTTTGCCTAAATCCCTCTGTTTTATTTTTTAAAAAAGACCTTCCGTGTTCGGTAGTAAGTAAATTGCGCGAACAACTTTCGTTGGATTCGGCTCATCTTGAAACAGCCATACAGTCGACTGCCGTTTCTTTTCGGGCTCATACGTATAAATGCACGATTCATCACCTGTCCCGATGTCATAGACGTGCTTCGAAGCATCGCTATCGCCTTTTTTGAACGATTGAGAAATTGTGTGAAGAAATTTTTTTTACAATCAAATGTTCATGCAAATTTTGAGTGCATGCTAGTCCCACTAATGTCTATAGTTGCCTCAATCTCACGATAGGACACATGACGATCTTGCAATATCAGTTTGCGCACAGCATCAATAGTTTCCGGAACAACAACTGTTTTCGGACGACCTTCACGAAATTCTTCTACGACCTCGATTGAATTCATTATACCAAATTTGCCATTTTTGGAGGAGAAACTTTGAAATTTGAATACGAGTATATATTAAGAAGAAGAAGACAACATTGAGGCTGTCTTTTCAGGTTTAGTAAAGTATTTCTGTTTTAAGATCAGAGGATCTAAAATGCTGGTCAACAAGCAATTCTTTCAGACTTAAGTCGTGAGCAGCTGCAAGCTAACAATGTCTGGCTTCCTGAGCGTAGTGACGAAAAAGCGTAAGCAATTGATGATCCTTGCAAATAATAGCATACATACACACTCACATACATATATACTCAAACATACTTCGCTCAAATCCTTTTTTACGCGTATTCAGCTGTGAAGTTGGAACTGCGCCACACCGCAAACTCAACGGCTAATATAAAGAAGCGACGCAGCAAAGCAATTGCAATTGTTGAAACTTAATTTAAATCCTTTTTCAGGCTCAATTTGTTTCATCTTCATTCTATCACCATCTTTTTTAACGCACAAAAAAAATCGCGCGGCAGGCAACACAACCAGCCAACCAAGCAAACAACCAACCAACCAACCGCCAACCAGCCAGTCAGCTAAGCAAACACACTCGTCTGTACATACAAATTTACGAGTATATGCATAAGTGTGTGTGTATAGTGGAATCTGTGGCCACCGCAAGAAGTGAATTAAAGAATCCTTTTACTCAAATTTTCACTTAAAAAACTGATGCACCTTTTCCAAGAAACCGCCAATGCCATTGCAAGGATATCCTTTTGATTTTACGCGGATATCTGTCTGTCTGTCTCTGTGTCTGTGTGTGGTTGTGTGTGTATGTGTGTGTGCATTATCCTTTTGTTGCAAATGACAAAAAAGGCGAAAAGACTCTTAACGCAAGCTGTGCCAACGGCGTACAACAAGCAAAAAAAAAAGAAATAAAAATCGGAAAAAGGGGAGCCTTGTAACGAATCAATCCCAACAACAAAGTGAGACATTCGAATTTAGTTTTTTAAACGTTTTCTTCTTTATTCCTTAATACTTACAATAAATGTTTTTGTTGTTGTTGTTTTCTTACTTTCTGACTGAGATTTACTCATCCTCTCGCGCATCTGTGTCAAATGGATTGACATGTAAAGCAAATGCGAATGTCCTGTCGATGGCTTTGAAAGAAAAAATTATAAAGAATGACACAAAAATTGTGTTTTTTTTTATACTAAATTCAATCCTCAGTGAAGCAGGGCATGTTATGTCTAAGAAGTCTAACTCTTAGATGCCTTTGAGAATTTCTCTGGAGAGTATCGTATGATCTTCACCCACCCGCTATAGATGGGGTGGAAATAACTTTCTTGATCTCAAGGTTAACATAAATATAAAATTGTCTCTAATATCCAGTCAATACTCTAGCGAATGGCTATCTTCTTCTGGCGTCCGGTGGGGCAGAACATGAGCAATACATATGAAAGTAATACCAGAGACGTGAAGCCTCGAAGCCGCCCAGATAATCAATTAGTAGTCCCACGCTGAAGTTCTAGTGCAAAGAGACTGCTGGCGATCCCTTTCTCTCGATGAAGAAGTACCGAATCGATGGAGCATTGCAATGAATAATCGAGCGGCGTACAAATTGATGCCGAAGAGTACTTGTAGGTTTCTATATATATCAAAATTTAATGGAAGGAATTCTCAGATGGTGATCGATGTTCTGCTTAGTATTGTCGTCTCAATCTAAAGTTGATGTTGTAGCAGAGAGGTTCGAGAAACGAGATGTTTCACTGAGAGAGAGAGGAACGAAAATAAAGAAGAAGAGATTTCGAGATACAAAAGCTGAGCAACATAACGAATGTGCAAAGTAACTACTTTCTCCGAGTATAAACCGAATTTGGATCATTTCTAACTTCTCTTAGTCTTGTAAGACATCGTAGAGCCATTTTCGTTGTAGAAAAGCGTAGAAGATTGGCGACACTGGGCTCTGTGCATTTACCGGAAGAGACTAGTAAGTAGAATCGGCCTAAAACCATCCATGTTGAGATTTGTTGGAGAAATATTAAAATGGCTTTTCGCCACATCAACAGCCCATTCAACTTAGCGACAAAGCGTCTGCTCGTGATACATTAATTTCTTGGACTGAAGAAGAAGAACTCTCTGTTCCACAGATTTATTATCAATTATTTGAAACTTCCTTCTAATCCAAACTCATTCACGGAACTCTTACCAAATGTTAAAGTTTAAATTGATTTTTTTTTCATTTTTCCGGTAAAAATGTGTTACAGAAATGTCTGTATTTGCCTTGCCCAAAAGTTGTTGCTGTGCGTTCCGCAATTAACGCACAACTGAAACGCGGACTCCGGCTCATATCGAATTACGATCGAATTTTCATTTCGTTTGATTACACATTTTTTTGGCTTAGTGAAAATTCCCTCACATCAAACATGATTAGTAAACACATCATAAATGACATATGCATTTATGAGTATGTATGTTTGTATCCACTTATGCGTACTTGCTTGTTGTGTCTAATGTCAATCCCTTCGTCTCAGCAAAAAAAAAAGTCACCTTTTGCTTTCCTTACGCTCGATCTCATTTGCTGGCAAAAAAGCATCTGTCCGACAGCACCGTCAGTCGTTGATTCCTTTCCCTTTTTACCACCATGACAAAATCAAGAACAACAACAATAGCAACAAATGGAGAGAAATCTTTCGCTGTATTGACACGCGTCTGCATTTGCCTTCCTGTTTGACGATACTTGAATTGCGCACTCGGCACACACACACACACGCATGTCATAGATGATTTTTTTAAGGCGCTCCGCAACCCTTTCACTTTTTAACAAATTGCACGAACATCTTTTTCTTGGCACCGCCCTTCAACCCGCCGCATGTTGCTCGTATCTTGTGCCTTATGTCATCTGGCTGCTGGCTGCTGGCTGCTGGCTTCTGGCTTCTGCCTGGCTTGCCAGTGAAGGAGTTAAACGTTTTCCTATTTGGGTATTTATAATTTTCACACGCGTGTCAGACGCATGCCCATATCCGATTGCAATGCAGCTCCCGCTCCAGCTCTGAGCTCAGTTCCACCTTTGAAAGAGTGGTGTGTGTGTGTCTGTGTGTGTGTCATCCAGCATGAGTAGACCAAAGGGTGTTAATGTTTCTTAATATTTCCGTAATGTTATGCTTAATAATACATATAATAATAAATAAATATAATGCGTACGTATGTATGTATGTGTGTGTGTATTATGTGTGAACAGATTGGCCTCTCTCCACAAACGAGAACAATCGCTCATATATCGACAGTCAGGGCGGAGGGTGCTGGACATTAAAAGATGATTTATCATTAGCCGTAAAATTAACTTAATGTGATTAAAGAGTGTTACTTGTCGAGAGACCATATTTCATAACCATTTTGAAAGAGTTTGTGTCCCCCACCCCTACCCTCTTGTGAGGTGAAAGCAAATTGTTGAAGATTTGATACTTCATTGGGAAGGACGAATTGACACAAATCTGAGATAGATTTTATAAGCAAGTATTTGATATGATCTATTACCCAGTCTACAGAGCTTTGGCTCTCAGTGGGAAGGACTACTTGACGTTAATTTTAAGTTCTATGAGGATTTTTTTTAAGTTAGTAAAGCAGACATGACTATATCCTCTCAAAGTTGGATTTCGATAGTAACTTCGAGTTAAGGATACCGTCTAGACGTGAATGGAGAAGAGGTTTAATAGTAGGAGAGAAGGATACCAACTCAATCTAAATCGAGGAATCCAAAATGGACGGCGGCGTTGAGACGAGGGTATCCTCCAAGTATTTTGACATCTCTCTCTCTCTCCATCCGTCAACCAAAGTTGCCTAGCATCTTTTAAGTGGAAGCATTAAGCATAGAGAAGACCTGTGAAGCTTTATTGATTAACTACCACAGAAAGCAACCATACACACAGCCAACAATTGCATTAAGGCTTTAGGCTCGCTGGAAAGTCAACTCCACTTATCTATAATTTGGGTTCCTGGTCACACGAGCATTTTCTGCATTGAAAAAGCAGACGAGTCAACTCAGGTGCCTCTCTTAACAATTCCGAGGCTAAGTTAATTGAGCATGATAGAGCTTTATACACATCCAAATGCAAGATAACGATGCAGATATGACCTAAGTATGAAAAGTCCTTAATCCTTAGACTTATTGAATAGGTCCAACAAAGTATGTACGGACTTGCAGTTACTATAACGGGGCATTGACCACTTGAAGAACATGCATTACCAATGGGTCTACACTATATAAAGAAAGAGTTTTCCGCCTTATCTGTGGCTGCCAGCTCTATTACAAACGCGTCATAGAAAACTTGGAATGCATCAGATGTCAGACTTTGAATGGCTGTCCAAAAAAAGCATAAGTAGTTTCATTGAGAACAATTCGAAGTTCAAAAATGGTAAACTGATTCGCTTTTGTTTGTAGCTTAATGAGTCACCTTAGAACTTCCAAAAACTTTTCTTTGTTACTGGTTGATAAACACATTCTTTGAAGTTCCTATTTGAAGTGTTTTGAGTCTAGCAAAAGATCCAGCGGGAGCAAATCAGATTATGAGAATATATCGCACTCTATGAAGGGCAAATATTTATAATTTACTGGAGAGCCATGCTGCGCCGCAATTCTAGTCCAAACTTAAGGCTCTCAGACGAAATTTTCAATTAAGCAAAGTCTTTGTAGAATGATGAGGCAAAAAGTCTCGACAATATCAACTTTCATTGGTATAAAATCTATAAAAAAAAACGGTCTGTAGACATTCACGAACCCTTAATTTACTTCTCACTTTCCAACCAAACATTCCACAATTACCACCAACTGATAATAGTCCAAGAATTATTCTATAGAGATGTTAACTTCATAGAAAACTTAGTTTTAAAGGTTGGTCCAAGTATTTTTCTTAAAAGCCTCTTTTGACATTTCATCATGGAAAGGCTTACGCCTGAACAACGTTTACAAATCATTCAACTCCATTACGAGAATTCACGTTCTGTAAAGAATGTGTTTCGCGCGCTTCAGTCAGCTTATGGTCACGAAAATCGGCCTACTGAGCGTACTATCCGCAACACCATCACTCCTCTTGAGATCCAGCATTCATTATCCAGCACGCAGTGAAGGAAATATAGTGGCCGTAGCTGAGAGTGTACACGAAGACCGTGGAGAGTCGATTCGGCGCCGTTCGCAGCAACTCGGACTAACGCATGGAACGATTTTGGCGCATTTTAGGTAGAGCTCTTAAATTGAAAGCGTTCAAAATACAGCTTGTACAAGAACTAAAGCCGCTCGACCTTCCCAAGCGGCATCGCTTCGCTCTATGGGATGAAGAGCAACCTGAAGAGATTCAAGAGCTTCCATTCCATCCAGAAAAAACAAAGATTTGATGTGTTTTGTGGACCGGTAGAATCATCGGTCCATAATTCTTCAAATATGATGCCGGTGAGAACGTAACCGTCAATGGCGGCCGTTATCGCGCCATGATAACCGACTATTTGAAGCCTGAAATTGAAGTTCGTGATCTCCGCGACATTTGGTTTCAACAAGATGGCGCTACTTCGCACATATCGCATCATTCAATGGATTTATTGAGAGAACACTTGAAGCTTCTGCTTTTTTTTTTCTTCTGTAAATGTAGGGAACCTCGGAATAAATCACCCTCTACTTTTAAGCAAATTTATAATTTCGGTCAGCCATTTTCAGAATTTATATGTGCGAATATAAACTCAAAAATGCATTTTCTTAATTTGTTTAAAATTTATTTGTAAAGACTCAATTAAATGGCGCTCTCAAATGATATGATGTGTCAGCTGAGTCGCTATGCTTGTGGCTAGTTGCAGCAAAAGCGAAATACCGAACACTTGTTCGCGCGCGTTCAATCGAGCTCAACCCTTTTGTGGGGAGAGGGTTGCCCACACATAGATATGTCCTAAAACAAAGAGTGTCTACACTGCACTCGCTAACATATCCAACTGCTCAATGGACTACATTGCGCTCGATTAATATTTTGATGAATTAATCAATGTCAGAAAGTGGGATGACGACGTAAAAATTAACGGCAGAAACATAACGATAATTCGATGATGTTGTAATTTTTTCCTTTTTTCATCTTTTCCACATAATTTATTGCACATTTCTATGGATAAATGTGTATGTATGCACGTATGTGTAAATGTGTGTTCATAATGAGTAGGTAAGTAAATAGGAAAATCGGAAAAGAGTTAATCATAAAGCACGTCGCTGTATGTGTGCTCAATGTGCCTCCGAAAGGGTTGTGATAGTTTTGTAAGAAACGAGTTTTCGGCTAAATTTTGTGCAAAATACAAAAAAAACATAGACAGCGTAGCCCCATAGTGAAGAAGGGTTTAGTCTGATAACTTTTCATTTAATTGGCTGAGTGAGGGAAGGGTGTGGCACAAAATATTAGTCTTAATGGCTTTTTTCGTTGGGCCTTCGGAGGGTAGCCAGTATGTATACAACTGTACATGTGTACGTGTGTATGTATATTAATATCCAATAAACAATTGATCATTTACGCTAATGTCAGCGAATATTAATTTTTACATTAAGTTAATTATTAATTAATAATCGAAAAAAAAAATCATTTTCTTCTTATCATTTTCTAGAGGAGTCATCATCGCCAGTCGAGTTAACAAACGCCTTTTCGCATAGTCCTTGGCTCTTGCCACCGTTGACCACGAGCTTCAACACTTTCACACCAACAACAACTTCTTTAGTGGGATCAACAGCCGAACCGAATGCCATTACAAGTATTCAAGACTCGCTGCTCACCGAATTTATGAAGAGTTTCCAGGGAACACTGCCACAAACCGGGTTCATTCCGTACCCATTCGAACAAGTAGAGCAACTCAAATCGGATCTGCTTAGAAAGTTATCGTTGAACACAGTACTGTTCCCACAATTCGAAACTGAGGCATGCGCGGATGCCTTACTTGCCATGGATAAGCTCCCAAGTATATTTGGCAATTCGTATAAACCCCATGGAAACCTTGATAGAGAAAATCATATGAGGCAAAATAAAATATTTCCACAGCAAGCTTATGAGCCGACTGGCGGCAATCTGAACACTTTGCAGTCTATAAAGTTGCAAGAAGTTAGCGAAGCTTACAACGTACCCAGAGCAAACTGTGGGGGAGCAATCAAATCAAACACGGGGAGCACCGGATCTCCAATGGATGCCGTGGGGTCTGAAAAGGCAGGCAGAACCAATTTACAGACCCCGCATTCATCTTTAAAACATTTGCCAGAACTTTTCCTCGCACCAACTCTACTACCTCAACGCATGCCACAGTTAACAGAGTTCTCGGATGTGCCCGGCCTACCAAAGCTGGATTCAATACCTCCACCGCCCTTTATGCAGTCCTCCAGCATACGAATACCCAATATAAATGGTATTGCCACCGTAAACCAGACGTCATATCACAATAATTATCACAGCCCATATCGTAAGGAAAACCTTCAGCTGCCACCACCTCAAATCAAACTCTCTGTCAGTTCAGCCGTCAATTCTTTGCAGTTAAACAAATCCATATCGGAACACCAGGCTATGCTTGAGGGCATGCAAGGTGGTATCACGCCATACAGACATATCCCCACTCAAAGCGACGACGTAGCGGCAACAACAGTTGAGGAAACGAGTGTCGAGACACCAACAACAACATTTGCTGCGAGAACACAAGAAGCAACAATGGGCACTTTAACTAATACGTTTCAGCCTTCATACATTTCCTCGTCTAATCAGACATCAACAACAACTCTGACCTCCGCGCGCCGGAAGCTCCCCACACTGATGGCACACCAGCCGAAATACGAGAACGATTGGTGTGTGGAGAGGACGCCACCTCACGAGAGGTGGGCATCGGCGTACCCGTCATACGTTGGAAAGTCATTAACCCAGAATGTCAACAACAACAACAACAACAATATCAACTCACACATTTCAGAGTCTAATGACCAAACGGCGAGACTTGCTCAACTAACCGACGACACCTACGCCCACACCAACGTCCGTATCCACAACAGTATCAAAAGTAAGCACAAACAGAAACAAAGCCAAGCAAAGCAACAAAAGCCAAAATCGAAATCAAAAGAAAAACAAAAACAAAAACAAAAAGAAAAACACAACAAGCAGCAGGAGTTCGTAACTTACACATCCTTGGGTTATACAAGTAATGGAGAGCAATTGTTCGTGCGGCACTTTCACGAGAGAGATCGTCTCATAAGAGAGCATCAATTAAAACATCGTCTACATAACACCTTCGAATCGTCGGATAGCGACGAACGGCAAGAAGGGGATAAAGTTGATGGCGACCGCGATGATGGTGATGGACGCGGTTGGCAAACAACATCACATCACGAAGCGACGTCAGCGTGTCTGGGGTCGCACGGAATCCTTGAAAGTGTGGCAATGGCCACAACAAAGACCGCGCCAATCGCTGCATGTGCGTCCGAATCGGCTGTTGCTTTCGCAACTTCTCTCACTGCCCGCGTTCCTGCGACTGTTGATGATAATGCTGCGAATGACATTGCCTTTGTTAATAACACTCACACCAATTCCAATTCGTATGGTGTCTGCAGTGGTGTTGATGACATTGTGCCGCAAATGGACCAAACCAAACGGACAGAGGTTGCGTTGGGTGGCATGTCCATTGATGAAAGTGACGCTCTGAGGGATGATTTGACCGCACGATACAACGACAACGAAGAAATCTCAGCACAAGCCGCAGACATTTACCCCAACAACGCAGCGAACGGATATGCACGCAATCAAATGACGAGACAAAGAAGTGCGAATGGCGAAACTGCAGGTAAGTAAGCAATAAATGGACGGAATGAATGAAAAGTTGTGGTGAGTTTATTATGAGGTGCGAAATTTTTGGATTTTTGGAAACTGATAGTTTCTTTTTTTTTTGGATTCTGAAGTGCGCAGTCTACATTGACAATTAGATGTCGCAATACTTAACTGCGTAGTTCAGTCAAACACTAATTGGGTGCTCATACCTAAGCGGCCAAACTATGACAAAAGAGACACGACGATTACTTGAAGAAGCCATCCATCGTCTTTCATCTTTCAGGATCTTGCAGGAAGCAGGTGGAAAAGGTGTGTGGAGGCAATGAGAAAATGTCAAGTACTTTGTTCTCAATGTCCTAACTTGGTTGTGTCCAGTTTACCATTCTTTACATGATGAAGTGCAATCGTCCAGAAAAAGGGGAGATCTATTGCTCAAAAAGATCTGGATTCCTTTGCAGAGGTGCGATTACATGGTTGAATCTCTTCTCCGAATCTTTTTGTTACGCAGAGCTTGCTATGCATTTACAGTATTCAATCAATACCTTTATTTTGTGTGGAGTTGTAAAGGGTGTGAGCGAGAACCCTCAGATCCATTTATTTTAGATGCTTTTGAAAAATAAATTTCAAGTTGAGCGAAAATCCCGCGTCAACCACATTTGGCATGAGGAGTTTTCGAGAAAAAAGTTTAGCGAAGGATTTGTATAGCTTTTCGTAATAGCGACAGTGAACACAGTAGACCATGGAAGAATGAACTGCTTGAGTCATCAGCATAATACAGACAATTGAGCTTCCCATACTGGAAACAGAGGAAAAGGAAAGACCTCCATTTCGTTGAAAAGAACAGATGGAGAAGTTGGACCTGGCTTCTAGGGGCGCCGAGCAGGTGATAGAAAAATGGTGGTCTATTAAAGAAGAACAAGATCTTGTTTACCATTTGCAGCGGACTTCCGAGTATTTGTATTCTGTGGTATTTAGACGAACGCTGTATTAAAATCTCGATTTTTATCATTGTGAGGCCCCTTTTGGCGGGGATGGAGTGTGATAGTTCTCCCGTCAAAGCGATTATGTGAAATTCTGAAGTGCTGAACTTCGCTCTCTCTTTACTTCACCCCTTCACCCTTCACCCTTCTTCCCTTTCCTGGATTGTGCGTGGAGTTTCAGCATAAACTCGGTGAATTCATGAAATATTTTCATTAATGAAATTTGGATCACAAAACCTACTTCAATCTTTATCTCCACTGCAAATCTTCCCTTTTCATACAAATAAATTTGAATTTACCACACTCACTCTCAACACATGATTCCTCCCCCTAAATTTCAAACCGCTTTTCTACTCGGACAACCTGTTCAAATTTTGCCCAACGCTTGTCCACACGCATCACTAGAGCCATCCGAGGAGGAGCTGGGGTTGAGGAAGGCCAATATATTCACACACACACACACACATACATACAGAGCTAATCAAACTCCATTACATGTGAAAAATATGAATTTATACCGTGAATAAACAACATGAAGAACAACAATAATAATAACAACAACAACAACAACAACAACAACAACAACTGGCAACTGGCAACTGGCAACAAACAAATATGCGTAAACAATTCCAACCATTTTAATGCCCCTCAGAGCCATTTTTTACTTAATGGAATTTAAAACCACTTTGGTTGCGGGTATCCCAACCAAAATATTTTATTGAGTAATAACATGGAAGGTGAAGGTGAAGCACTCACCACTCGCACCCCCGCAGGGTATTACTATTCATGAAACGGCGCGGCAAAGTGAGTATCGTAACCTTTGACATGGCTCGTGGACTTTAAAGTCGCAATAACAACTCACTAATACTAATACATGCGTATTTGACACGAGCTGCAGTAGCAGCAGCAGCAGCAGCAGCAGCAACAGCTCTAGCAGTTGGCAAGGCGACAGCACCCAACCCTCTAGAGAAATTCATAAATTTCGAGCATTCTCCGCGTTGAGATTTACAAGGTACGAACACAGAACTGATGGTGGTCACCCACCCACCGGTGGTACTTGTAGTGCTGGAGCGGTGTGTAGCTGAGGCAAGGGGGGGTGGATGAAAGATTTACACTTTACACTCATACAAATGCGTTTATGTATTTTGAGTTTTTTTTTTTTTTTTTGAAACATTTTTGAGGGGGTTGCTTTGTTAATGGCACAAAGGTGGCGGTAAAAGAATTCCAAATCCAATAAAAACACTTTAAAAGATATAAAAAGAATGAAATCATAAATTCCGCCCATACATACATATGTAGGTATAAATGCGTAGAAATTGGATTTATTCACTTGTCTTTGTGATACGGCGGATTTTCGAATGTGGCACTGGCATGGAGTTGGGGCTCGGGGGTTGGTTGTCTGTAGTGTGGAGGAAAACTTTGGCTTACACCGATTTCATTTTTAAAATCCATTTGTACATACATTACCTAAACACATACATACATACGAGTACATATAGATTGTGTACTTGTTCAAAGCACGATGTAAGCTTCGATTAAACAAACAAAAAAGAAACAAACAAATTTGCAGTGAAACTGAGAGCTTTAAGGCACAACATTCGTAATGCCTTTTCATTGTTTCATAAATAAATTATTTTCAAAATGTACTTAATTCCTTATTTCCCCAAAACTCATAGTTGTAATTGTTGTTGTTGATTCACTGCGCCCAAAACTATGCCTTGTGCAATTACTACTGAGGGTCCATTGAGTGCAATTCTTGTCTTGAAATGTCCGCTAAGCTGTTTTGAAATCTTAGAAATCATATAAATGTGTATAAAAATATTAATACAATTTGGTCATCAAGCTATAGAAGGCTCTCATTTTTCTAATGTAATGAAAGTTTTTAACTAAGATATCTAGTTAGGAGGGACAGGATACTTTGGGTTTGTGTTGTGGTAGAAAAGTAGTGTTCCTACTAATCTAAGCAAAAAACTAAATTTGCACCAAATTTGAAGGAAGTCGAACCATACAGGTCAGTTCCAGGTCTACTTCCCGGTATGAAAAATAGATTATAGCATCTATTATAAATACGAAGTTTCATTAAAATCAATTCAGCCGTTTTGGAGGAGCTCGAAGACAAAACTGTGACAGGAGAATATATGGATTATATATTCTTGCGGTTACAAAAAATAAACGTAAATAAAATTCCTTTTTATTATAAAGTTTGAACTTTGGCGTTATATGTGAAACACTACATCATTCAACCGTTAATATTTGCTAGTAAGGTATTCGGCTTTGTTAATTGAGAATGCCTTTAAGCTTTTCAATATTAATAGTATATCCCAAATATGGGGTGTTTTTTATAGAGGTATATACCTATATAAAAAACACCCTTTATATCGCTTGCACTAATATAGCACATCGTTCAGTTAGGGTCGGTAGGTCAGTAATCCCATTTTTAACCGAAACTCTGCTTGAATATTTATTTTTCTCTTTTAAAGTTGGGTTGTTTCTACGGGGGATCTAATTTTCCAGACCTGTAAATAAAGTATATGAAAGGTGAAAAAAAGGAAAAAAAAGCAAAGTAGATGAGACGAACACGACAATAACAACACCTTGCAAAAGTCCACGGTTATCTTGCACATAACTCTAGAAAGAAACGAAGACGACCACACAACAAAAAACAAAACACAAAAAGCACAGTTCAGCACAATGGACCTATATATGATCTCTAAAGCAAGTACAAAATTGCATGCCCATAATTTCATAAGAATAAGAAAGAAGTTGTGGCACAAAATTATTTCCAAGTTTGTTGAACTTTCGTATAGAAATATGCCAGTTGGAAATTTAAAGTTCATTCATTGATAAAGTTTAGTGCAAAAATATTTTGCCAACTACCATCTTCAAGTTGTGTATTGTTCGTTGTGATCAAAAAATTAAAAAAAAATTTTTTTTTGGAATGGAAAAAAATTTATCAGAAAAAAACCCAAAGTGTAATGATTATTTTTGAAGAAAATTTCAAAATTTAAAGGGCAAGTAATATTTTTGATAAAAATTACAAAGAAAATCGTTATTTTTGATCAAAAAACACAATAAACAAAATAATGATTATTGTTGCTCTGAAAACTGAAAAGCTGAGATCATCACCATTACTTTTGAATGAAAATATAAAGAACAGGAAAATGAAAATTATATCTGATTGAAAACATATAAATTCTTTTGTAATAATTATCGCTTTCTGGATGATTTGATAAATATCAAAAAATAATAATTACACTGTGACACAAAATGAGGGTTCATCTGCAAGAGAGCTGATACGAAACTCACAGATAAAAAACTACATATATTAATACTATTTTTGCATGAAAAACTATCAAAAATAAGACAAATTGTATGACAGCGCCACCTATCGAAAGATTTAGGTAAAAGTTAATGTCAAAAATGAGTTCCTCGATCCAAAAAAAAGCGATATACAAAAAAACCCATCTAAAATTGCTTCATTTGATCAAGTTTTAATCAACATTTCGCATACACAGCGTTGCCAACTTTAAATAAAAATAAAAATTAAACCAGACCTATAGGCCAAAAGGTTTTGATATGGGAGGGAAAAAGTTTCATCTCCATTTGGTTTCATCAATTACGTAGAATCTTGTTGCGCAGTGTTATTAATGATCGAAAATTTCAAAATTTCTTAAAAATTTAAAAAGCGATTTTTGGTAAAACTCATAATATCTATATTTTGAAAGATAATTTTATCTTTTCTTGACACATTCACTTTAAATTTGCTCACGCAGCAATTCCAAATTAAATTCGTTATTCGCAGCTTTTCTTTAAGAGTCCCGTTATGCCCGTAGTGAAGCATAAACAAGAATACATTTGAATACATAGAGCCATTATGAGATAGTGTTGACATATTTCTAGCTAAAATTGTGACTTTGATTTTTATATTTTTGGAATATATGTACGGCCACTGTGCAGCACCGCACACCTGTAGTAGCCGAATGTGCAGATGGGCGAGCATCGAGTTCGAGTTGGAGGGTGGTGCACCGGAGCCATGCCCAGATCAGCATCTGAACGATTAATGCGATCGCCCCTTGCTAAGGACTATTTTATATTTCGCACATAAAATATGAACTTTTCATAAAATTTCCACAAACTGTAGGCAACTCCATTTGTAAGAAGGAAGCTTTGGCGGTTAAAAAGATCCCGTTATTATTATTCTGTTAAATTTTCTTATATTTGTTAATCCTAATCGGTTATTAATTAAAGCATATATCAGAGAACTCTCTGAGCATTAAACATATTAGTAATCCACTAATTACACTCAACCATATGTATGTATGCGAAGAAAATAAAAAACAATCGTTAAATAATTGCTATGTATTTGTGTGCATTTTCCTATATTTTCATAGATTTTTTTCATTAGTCTAAATTGTTTGCAGATTTTGCACAATTTTAATTAAAAAATGCATTAAAGGGTATGAGGCAAAGCGTTTTTTTTTTTTATTTATTTAGTTTTTTTGTTTGTTTTGTAGAAATTACGCGCAGAAATGTGTGAGAAAAAATTTCGAAAAATACGTTAAAATTGAGCAAAATTGCAAAATCTTTCTCCTTCACTTCAAACGCTTCACAATTCGCTTGCGGGCTCTAATGATGGACCGACCCTTTTCAACGGCAGCTGAGCAGCACCAACATATCACTGCTTTCACCGAGCGCCCAGGAGAGCGTTGGCATTTTTTTTTTATAATTTTCATGTATTTTGTAACGTATTTTTATTTTGATTTTCTTCACTAAAAAAAATAACTGCAGAATACGTCGCAAATTTTTTCCAAAAACCGAAAAAAAATCAAAAAAAAACTGTAAATTTAAAGTGTAGGGTCGGGTGTGTGTGTGAGGCTCATTTTTTATTTACCACTATTTCATTTTTTTAAGAGTGCTTGTGTGTGTGTGTGTGTGTGTGTGTGTGTGTTTTATATTACTTTTTGATTTTTTGGCGCATTTACGGTTGTTTTCGACTTATTTTCTACAATAATGTGGTTGTTGTTGTTTTTGTTTTAGTTTTTTAAGGGTGGCAGCGAAACAACCCTCCACTACCTCACGTAACCCTCCATAAGCCGTCGATGATCTTGCGTAATCTCTTTGCTGTGTGTGTCTCCTGATCTATTGTCCTCCTCTTCGCCTCGTACACGATCACAATCGCTCTTTGCTGTTCATTGTTGTTGATTGTGTTTGAATTTTACAATTTTTACCCTTGATTTTACTTTAAAAAAATGCCAACAAAATTTTTATTTTGAACGAAAAAAACAACAAAAATTTAAGCGAAATAAGTAACGGGTAGACGACAGTAGACGATCGATGCCAGTCCATTCTTATTGATTGTAAGTACATTTGGGTATGTTTCGTATACATACGAGTATGTATATGCGTGCGTATGTAGTATTAATAAATGGTAATAAATAATCGATTCAGTATGGCAAGTTGTGAAAAGAGGAAGTTTTTAGTTTAGTAAAGAAAGACGTCTTTATTCCTCAGATTTAATCACATTTTTTGGGGTCGCCACAAAAATACCTTGTTTCCGTTACTATTTTGCGTGTATTTTTTATTTTCAGTTTATTTTTTCCTTCTATAAAATGAAAGGAATTACGTTTTCTTTAGTTTTTCCCTTTTTGTGTTTGTGGGCAAATTCAAAATGTGCAAGGGTTTTCGAATACTAAGGTAAATATACTCCTTTTTTCATGAAATGCACATGTTCCATAATCTCAGGATTACAACAGTAGGTACATATGTATGTGTCTAAAAATCCTTATGCATACATATGTATATAGAAAAATATGAATTTAAAGATTGTATATAGCCAAACATCATGTGAAACTAATTTAGGCGCGAATTCCACTTTTAAACGAATAAAACTGATGCCAGATGTGGATTCGCTAGTGATGCTTCAAAGGAATAGGAATATCTTATGGGATTTCGCTAGAAACTTTTCATATTCCAATTTTTTAGTTGTTCGGTTTGTTTTAATTTCATTTGATTTTTTATTTGTCAACGTGAAACTCTTAAAAATTCCGCAATAAAACAGCGGATCAAGTTTGTGAGAAAGGGGTCTGGAGTTCATTTACATTTTCAATAAAATTCCGTAATCTAACACAGTCGACTTTCAAAGTAGCCGGAAATTTCCTTATAAATTATTGTATATCGGTAGCTTCTGCCCGATTTGATTTTAATTAAGCTCAAACGTCACCTTATGAGGAATATCTGTCAGCAGCACGTACAACTTATAAGTCGCTAATACTTCGACTTCGGCTTGAAAAGTTCAAGTTGTATACTCCAAGAAAAAAATTTAGTAATTTTTCCTATTTTGTAATTGTTTTTAAAGACTTTTATACGAATACGTCTACATTAGCATAGCTATATTCAGTTCAGGCCTTGGGTTTTATAAAAAATAATTTTCCATCTAGGCGATATCAAATGCAATTGATCTTTTCACGGATTACACTCCGAGAGAGACTGCATAATTGAGGTTAAATGACGCATATTCTGCTCCTTCAATTCTTTATTTCTTTAAGGCTATATTTAGTCTTTAAGTTGTAATTAATAGAACAACAACAACAATATAGAATAACAGCAAAAAATAATAATTATTCAGAGCTCAATGGTTTTGGGGGGTTGCTAAATCCGAATAATATTCTCTGCTCGAAATTCTGTTCTGCGTAATGTACGCTTTCTGCATATCAAATTGCGAATATTAAAATGAAACTAATCTCAAAATAACTTTGAAGAATTCTATAAATGTTGTGTTGCAAATATAGAAATTATTTTGGTACAACGACTACCTATGAGTCTGTAAATGTGTACTCGTACATATACAAATATACAGATAAACATTTACATAAAACAATAAAAAGAAATAAAATGGACTTATTTGGGCGCTATGAAGAGCAGCCTCAGAATCTACACACATGCATACATACATTTATATACCATATGAGTATGTCATGCACATTATATGCACATAAAACCTGATACACATTCATCTGATTACATGTACACGAGTGTATTAGGGTCCCACACTCAAAATAATTAATTCTAAAATTAAAAACTAATTAAAAATAAAATAAATAAAATGTAATATATATATATATATATATATCATAAAATAAAATAAAATTAAAAAAAATGAAAAGTAAAAAATTAATTATTTAAAAATATTAAATAATTCAAATTAAAATAAAATTAAATTAAGTATATTAAAAAATGAAATGGAATAAAATAAATTACAAAATAAATTATTTAAATGTATTTAAAAAAGAAAAATAATAAAATAAATTTCAATAATATTGTACAATAAAGTAAAATAATTTATAAAAGAATAAACTAAATAAATTTAAATGAAATTAAAAAGAGAAATAAAATAATTTAAATTAACATAAAACAATAAAATAAAAGAAAATAAAATAAAAAAATAAAATTAAATATGAAAAAATTATTTAAAAAAAATTAATTAAGTTAAATATAATTTAAAAATATATATATATTATATATATTAAAAAAATTGAAATAAAAAATTAAAAAATTAAAAATAAATTATTTTATTTAAACAAAAAAGGAAAATAATAAAATAAATTCGAATACAAATAAATTAAAAAAGATAAAAAATAAATTAATTAAATAAATTTAAATGAAATTAAAAAGAGCAATAAAACAATGTAAATTAAAATAGTATAATTTAAAATAAAATAAAAAAAAATACTAAAATTAAAAAAAAATTATATATAAAAAAATAATATTAATTAATTAAATTTAATAAAAAAGGAATTTTTAAAAAAAATTTAATTAACTTTAAATTTCTTTAATTCAATAAATTAATTTAAAAAAATTAAGAAATTATATTAGAAAAATTAAGTGAAATGAAATCAAATAAATACAAAATAAATTATTTAAAATAAAATAAAATAAAAATTAAATAATAAAATAAATTAAATTAATATACAATAAAATAAAAAAGATAAAAGAGAAATAAAATAAATAAATTTAAATGAAATTAAAAAGAGAAATAAAGTAATGTAAATTAAAATAATATATTAATATATAATATAATATAATTAAATTAAATTAAATTAAATTAAATAAAATAAAATAATATAATTAAAATAAAATAAAATAATATTAAATTAAACTAAACTAAAAAAAAATAAATTAAATAAAATCAAATAAAATAAAACTATATTAAAAAAAATAAATACAATAAAATTAAATTATATTAAATTAAATTAAATTAAATTAATAAAACAAAAAAATAAAATATAATAATTAAAATTAAATTAAAAAGAATAAAATTAAATTAATTTAAAATTTATTTAATTAAAAAAAAAATTCATAAATTTAAAAAAACTATAAACAAAATTAAAATTAAAAAAAAAAAATTAAATGAAATAATAATAATAAGAAATACAAAATAAATTATTTAAGAAAAAATGAAGTAGTAAATTAATAAAATTAATTAAAATAATATACAAAAATTCAAAAAAAATTAAAAAAAAAATTTAGAAATTTAAATGACATTAAAAAAAGAAATAATATAATACAAATTCAAATAAAACAATAATATAAAAGAAAAAATTAATATAAAATTAAAATAAAATATAATAAAGTGAAATAAAATAAAATAAAATAAATAATATAAAATGAAATAAAATAAAATAAAATAAAATAAAATAAAACGAAAAAAGTAAAATAAAATAAATAAAATATAGCAAAAAAATATATTAATATAATATAAATTTAAAATTAAAATAAAATAAAATAAAATAAAGTAAAAAATAAAAACAAATAAAATAAAACGAAATAAAATTAAACTTTTTAAATTAAATAAAGTAAAATTAAACGAAATAAAGTAAAATAAATCAAAATCAAATAAAACAATACAAAGCGAAATAAAGTTAAATTAAATAAATAAAATTTAGCAAACAATTATAAAAAAAATAAAAATTGAAAAATGAAAATAAAATATTATGAAAAGAATTTTAATTTTTCTTTTTTGAACACAAAATTCTCTCTTTATAATTATTATATGAATAAGTTCATATTAAAATTAAAAGAAACTGATGCATATATGTACATATATATATATATATATATATATATATATATATATATATATATATAGTCAATAATATAAAGTTTATTTTCTGCGTCCCCTGTAATTTTTTTTTAAGAAACTTTACTTTTAATGACCAATCTAATGTGTCCCACACATGTATGTGCTGCATACACGCATACTTGCGTATCTACAATTAAATTGTATGTTCGAGCAATATAAGCACAATGCCAAGCAATTTCGATTCGTCTCCCCTTATTCCAAATAGTATTTATGATGATTTCCAAGTATTTAAATTCGTTGCAGTTCGCTTCTGTTTGATTCATGTGCTATCTGCACACATACGCGCACATATTATACATATATACATACATATAATCTCCAAGCTGAGTACGTAAATATGTAAGCGTTCTATAATTCGCATAAGGTCAAGCAAAAATCGCCCTTTGTATTGGCGTCAGACGAGCTATCCTCTTTGGCAAAAATTCCAAATGTGTCCAACCATTCGTATGTCCGTCCCTCCATTCGTTCATTCATTTGCGTTCAGTTCGTTTGTTTTCTTGATTAATTTCCACACGAAAGACGCATGCAGACGCACAAATATATAAACATATGTATACAATAATCTATATAAGAGTGTGTACACCCACACCCCACCACTCACTCCATCGACCAAATGCACTATTTCTAATCCCGTGCGTTCGAACGCTTTTGCTCAGCACGGAATTATCCTGGCGATGCTTTCAGGCAACCGTTCAGACACTCTTCGTTTGTATGTTTGTGTGTAAGGTGTTTGCCAACGCTGTCTGGCGTGCGTCTGTTTTTGGCAATAATCAAGTTGCACGTTGCTTAGATCCTTCGCCGCGCACTTCCCCCTCCCACCCATAGAGCGTTCTCTCCATGAGTTTTGTGACAACTTTAATCAGCAATGAAATGCTGAGAGTTTGGTGAACTTTCTCAACGAATTTACCTCAATTCATTACCAAGAGGGTGGACAATATGCCAAAAACAATTTGCCTACATGAAAGGAAATGTAAATTCGCCGATATGTACGATGGTCGAGGGAGCTCAAATTGACAGGTCGCCATGAGGAACGTGCGTTTGTGCATATGTATGTATGAGTATATTTAAGTAGGCAAGCGGGTTTCACTTTACAAAAGCTGACTGGATCTGTCTAAGAATAGAATAATGTATGAAAATAACTTACAAAAGTTCACGAAAGATGAGATTTGTAAGATTGTAGTCTCGAAGTAGTAAATGAAACTGAAGTCAATACTCCAATTCTTAAAGTGTTCGAACGTCAGCTGTGGACGTGCTGGAGTTTTCACACAAATTTTGAAATGATGAGAGTCAGTTGTGGAGTTTAAGTAGTAGTTGATGTAGAAACAAAGTTTTTATTGCGTCTTTAATGCTTCTATCACCGCAGTTAAGTTGGAATCACTAAGCGACATTATTTTTCTACAAATTTCATTCTTTCAGATTATGATTATTTGCCCTTCAAGCTCCTTTTTCTCTGCCCCGATCTGAGTCCAATTATTATTTTTTGTATCATGGGCCAAATCTTGGTTAGTTTCAGTGGTCAGCATGTCGATTTCACGTTTCTTTGCCAGCCCGACATGATTATTCGTTCAGAGCGAGTTAACTTATATTTTATTCAAGCATCCGAGCATAGGTATTGCTGCCACGGTATAATTTGCTTTGGACTTCCAGCGTCGCATTGTTATCGGTAGTAGTGCTGCTTCTAGGTCTGAGAAACTTCAAGGCATTTTATAATGTCCTCCTTCACTACCAAACTCCTCAGCCTCATAGACAATTTATCTGGAGATTCGATGCAACCATAATCGAAGTGCAATGTCCACTTTGATAACAAAATGTCTTGAAATAAATCCAGAAAGTTCTAACGTAAATGCAACTTACGTCCACTTATATAAGACGAAACGATTGATTTGTGGGCGACCACATGGTTCTGAAGCGTGCGTATTTATTGGGCTCACCAATGCAAACTTATAGATATGTGTGAATGTGCGCTAATTAACGATTATGATTAGGTGTGTGATGAGCCAGAGTTCATGGACCATTTGGGCGAGAGGTGTTTGACCTAATTGATGCCACAACAAAACCTGCAGCATACACACACATATATATTGTCGTTTTAAGTACCCGTTAAACGTTCGCTTATATATGTATATAACATATACATACATATACATATATAGCTACTTACTTACGTCCATACATACGTAGCGGTACTTATGTAAATGACTTGTTTAATCGATACAATTATCGATAATTAAGTACAATGACATATCAAACGATACTTATACACAATTAGTTCGTCTTTATGCGTATGTAGGTATGTATGTATGTATGTATGTATGTATGTATGTATGTATTCGTATTAATCAATTAGCAATCACTGCTCTCACAGCTACTCATAACCGCATTGGTCTGTATGTATGTATGTATGTGGCTAATGACATATTTCGAGCGGGCGTGGAACTGATGGCCGAGCTGGTGGAATGCCCGTTCAGTCGAGTTCATTGACAAATTCAACTGTTTTACATAATTCTATCCATTTCGCCGATAGAATTTTTTTTGTATCGGATTATATGTTTTTGTTCTCTGAATTTGTGACATCTTCTGGAGGAATTTAATTACTTTTTAAAGTATAATTTCGAAGCTTTCTCTACAATTACAGATTTTTGTTATAACTCGTAAAGCATTTCAAGGGAGCTCTTATTTTTGTAAAGAGCTGTCTCTCTCTCCTCATCACAGACAACTTGGTAAAATTATTATCCGCCTGAGAAACCGACAATTAAAAGAATTAATTTTGAATTTTAATTGTGCTGCATTGAGTAGGATTAAATAGACGACGCCCTGATTATATTGATAAAGAAACATTAAATTAAATTTCGAATTTAAACGATACGCTCTGATTGTGCTCTCATATCCGGAAATCCCCCAATGGTTTCCCTTCAGCCGCTCTAACCTTTGTATCAGGGGCTTTAAAGCTACAAAATGACGCTGACCTTGGTGAATTATATTATTAAAGCGATATTCAATTGTTGTAATATTACAAAATATTAACTGAATTGTTAAAATATCGCATTGCGAGGAAATGAGCCCAATAAGAGTGCGAATTGGCAGGAAAGCTTTTTTGAAGATGATTTAATTCTGAATACATTTTAATTAACTTACTGAATATTTTAATAATTTCTTTAAAAAAAAATTTATGCAGATTAAAAATTATTGAACGAAAATATTCCATTCCCGATTTTCTTATACTCATTTTTACATACACAAACGCTATATTATTATAATTGTAATTATAAATTTTTTGAAAAATTCTATTATGAATATCAAATACAAATAAAAGCGATTAAATTTCAATAGAGAAATTTTTGTTCATGAAATATATGTAAATATATATATATACATAAGTGCGTTCATACATGCATATGTGCATGTTCACTATGTACACACACATATGTATTAGCTGAGAAAAATCAATAAAAAACACCTTAACGCTCAGCAGCATCCAGCCAGCGAGTTTAATTAATTCAGTGAGCGTCTCTCCTCTCCAGTCGAGCGCTCGTAAGGGAGAAGGTAACAACAGCGGCACAGGCAGCACACAAATAAATGCAACAACAATTGGCAATTGCAGATTTTACATTTTATAGCAGCATACATACACACATACATGCATTCACACATACATACATACGTACATGCATACATATCCGCATATATGCATATATGAAAAACGACTCAATTACTCTAAAGTCTGTTACTTTATGCATAAGCCACACCCATTCTCATAAATACGAAGCCAGCAGCAAGCGCATATGCATATAACACACACACACACACACACACACACACAATTATTCAAATACATACATACACGTATGTAAAAAATGGGGAGCTGAGTACATTGTATGCATGCAATTGGGGATTCACGCAACTGCCATAACGTTGCGCCTGCAACTCTCCCTTCCAATCCAACCTAACGACGGCCGCCACAAGCCATCATGCATGGCATGAACAACGGCATTGAACGACCACGACAACGACAACGACAACGACAACGACAACGACAATGGCAACTGCAACGGCAACAGCAACGACGACGATATGAGCATCACCTCACAAAGAGGCTCCACCGTCGCATACTCCTTATGCTAATCATGATGGGTCGGCTGTGTTGAGGCGTTGCAAACGACATGCTGAGTGAAAGAGAAACAACGAATGGAGCTTGCAGCAGAGTAGCGGCAAATGCATTAATAGCAGTATTTTAATGCATTTACGGTGTATAAAAGAAATAATTCTGTATTATTTTTCAACACTAAATTTTTTTTATTTATATTTTTTTAATGTAATTTAAAAGAATTAATTTTTATTATTATTATAATGCGCTTAAAAAGTTTTGCTCACTAAATGGGATAAAAAAAAGGTAGACAACAGAGTTAAACGGGTAATCAAACCAAATCCTTTCTTGTCAATTTGGTTGCACTCAATGCTATTGAAATTCGTTGCAAAATGCTGACAATTACGATAAAATTGTAAGGAATTTGTTGATGTTATTTGCCAATTCGTAATTCGCGATGATCGAATCACCTTAAAGAAAATAAATTAAATTTTTTTATTTAAATATTTTAATTAAGCAAAAAGCGCAAAATCATCCAACTGAGTTATTAGCGCAATATATTCAATATAACATGGTGTCAAAAGTAATTCTTTTTTTATTATAATAATTTCAAAATGTTATTGTGCATGCAAGAGAAAAAACTAGCTTTTGTCGGGAGTTAATGCATCAGATCTTTTATGTGCATTTTGGGATTTAATACATTTATTTTCCCATTACAATCGAAATGTTCACGAATTAATACATAATGTACATTAACGGCTGCTCTGACTCGAGTACACAACCCAGCTAATGCTACGAAAATGCTTTTACAGTGTCCCGAAGAGAGCTTTAGGGGGAGCTAGAACAAAGTGAAAAACACAGAGTTCCAATTAGAATGCAAGCGACACAGAGCTGTAACAACGATGCAGTGCAGCAGCAGCAGCAGCAGCAGATTGAAATACAATCCACAAAAAGCAATGAACAAATGAGCAGAGAGAGAGAGAGAGAGTGAGTGAGTGTGTGAGCGAAAATTGAGGAGAAGCTACTCATAAGACCACTCACAATTCGAGTCGAACATTCGCATTTGGCCAGAGAAAGGACGAATAATAAGCCAAAGAGAGAGCAGAACGCACCGCATAAGCTTGCGTGTGTGTGTGTGTGTGTGGCATCCTGGCGACATACACGCACTCACTCACATACAGATTTATGCATATTTCGGCTGGTAAATGCACCAACACCATTGCATCTGCCGCATTTTATGCATGAAAATGGAAAACAGAGTTGCAAATGCGACGATTGCACTCGCCTCAGAACGAAACGTAAATGAGTGTGAGTCGCGCACACTGTGCGGCGGCAGCGAGTTTTAGATTTTCATTATTTACATTTACCAAATTGGAAATCGTATGTGCAATCGACTCGAACGATGCGCTTTGTTGTTTATTTTTGTGTTGTTTTTCGTTTTGTGTGTGTGTGTGTGTGTGTGTGTCTTCAAGAAGTTGACTTGCTAAGGCAGCCGTAGCTGTGTGTCACTATGTCTGTATGTCTGTATTGCTGTATGTCTGCTTATATGCAATGAGAACATGAGCGAGTGCTGTATGGTGTTGCATGGTGCGGTGCGGTGGCCAACTATCGGCGCTGTTACGATTCAGTTGCATTTCTAATGCGCACACAGCAAGTTACACCGCCGAGAAGAGAGTCCCAATGCGATCGGCCTCATTGCGCGTTTGATTAGAAAACGATTGGCAAAAATTGCATTCTCGTCCTTAGCGACGGGCGACGACGACAATAAAACGCGAGTTACGCGATTAATTCAATTAGGATAAGAAAATTAGCAAATCAAATTTACATACACACACGCACACACATACATGCATATTAATTTAAATAAATATTTCAAATTTAAATAAATTATAAATTTTTTGCATATTGCACTTGTACAACAATAAATTAAGTGAATTCAAATCAAAAGAACCAACCGAATCCTCTTCGAGTTCCAAATGACCCCAAAGTGTTTTCCATTGTGATTTTGTGCAAAATAAAAATAAATTATTGAATTTTAAGTTAAAAAAGTGCATTGTTTTGTGCACACATACTTACGCACTATAAATTCAGCGTTTCACTTCAACTATGATGGTAATACAACAACAAGCTCTGTGGAGTAGCGCAACAAAGGCACAAACAGCAGCCGTGACTTCGCCCACCGTCGCCAGTGAGAAGCAATCGAATAGTGAATTACAACAAATACAACAACGTCTGGTGGACAATGAAAGTCCGGAATTATGTGCGAACGAAAGGATTTTCATTAAAACGGAACCCACAGAGTTTACGCCATTGCGTGGCGTTGAAGCGGAAGACGACGACGACGAGTATGAGGAAGAGGAAGAAGCGTTAACAAATCGGCAACAGCAAAGTATGTAACAACAACAAAAACAATTAAACACTATATTAGTTACATGTTAATGAATTCTTTCGATTTCTATACGCGCATAATATTTGAAACAAATTAGCTGTGGAAAGAAAATTCGAAAAAAACTAATTTAATTTAAATCTTAAAGCGAATTTGGCACTAAAGAGCAATTTGATTACTTAAATGAAGGAAATTTATGCAGAATAGAATATTTTATATCAGATCACTCAATTAGAATCTTTTTTGTACCCGGATATGTATACTCGTATGTATATTTTCTAAGTAAAATCAACAATAGGAGGTTGGGAATGCGATTTTTCTAAAAGAAATAAGCTAAAATTCCAAAATAACGGTTTAGTAGTTGCGCAACCAAAAGGATTAGTTTGGATATTTTTGACGTTAACAATTTGAATTTTTATTAAAGAATTTTTGCAGATTATAGAAAACCTTTGATTTTTTAGAAAAGGTATGTGATTCACATTCACTTGACTTTAAAAAATACTTTCAAAAATTCTGTGTATCATACAATGAAAATATTGGTATTCAAGAAAAGGAAAAAGTATTCCATACAATTCAGGAGACGCTTAATCGTTTGAGTAAATAAACTAAAAAGAAAAATATTTCAAAAAGTAAATATTTCAATATTACATTCTTAAGTTAATCTTTTTTAATCTATAAAGCTCTACGAAGCGATACTGCAGGTTATTCCCTCGTCTATGCTCAACTTTTCTAACCTTTGTATATTAGACAGTCGAAAGTCATACGCCAAAACACTTCTAGCCTTCATCAGAGCAGTAAAGGGATATTGGGTTAAAAGGGTTTACAAATACGCTGGAAAATCCCTTCAAAAATACATATTTTCCTAAAAAAATTTAACATTGAAAATTTGTTTATTCAACTAAGACATTTTTAAGCAATTTTAGACTCAAAAAGTATACATGAAAAGCATAAGTAAAAGAATTGCGCAAATTGTGAAATAGTTTCAGCAGCATTCTTGATCAAAAAAGTACTTTGCTGCGTATAATTTTCTAAAGTTTCCAGTATTTTATGATATTTTAAAAGGTGAGATATTCGATGGTTTACCCAAATTGATGTGCCTAAGACTGTGAAAGTGTTTAATTTTAGCTTAAAACACTGAAAAAATGGCACTCAACTGAGGAGCACTCGATCCTATTATGCCTATTATTTGCACTTGCACCGTCACAAACACACATAATCTAGATCATTTACGTCTCGCAAGACAATAGGTACAATACATGTGTGTATGTAGATTTATATAGGAATTTAGGGCACCGCACACACACAATGGTCTTTAGTAAAATAAAATAAAAAATTCTGCAAAAAATCTATGTACGTTGCATTGTCCTCTCCACTAAGGACATGCATAAGTATACCGCAGCGTTTAGGTGCCTCCTGCACGCATAAAAGACAAAAAAAAATATATGCAAAGATCATCATTATGAGGTTCTGCCCCCAAACGCGCGGTGTGGATGTGTGTGAGTGTGTGTTTGTGAAGTAGAAATGTAATAAAAATGCATACAAAAATGCCTAAAGACAACCCACCGAGCGTCTAATCATAAATAACTATAAATGCACGAGTATGTATGTACATACTTGTATATACATAAGTGTGTAGGACTTTGTCCGAATGCAGATGTCTTTGCCAAGATATTCAAATAATGCACACTAATGCTTTGGATCTTCGAGAATTGATTGCAAAATTGTATTGGATTTTCGCTTCTTACACGCTCGTCTACCTGTTTCGCAGAGTTGGCATTAAGGGAAAAACTGTTAAATATGTTTAGGTGCATGTCTGTATGTCTGTATGTATGTGCGTATGTAGCAATATCTGCATGTGGGCTCAACACACCTTTGGGTATTTTGCATGCCATGAAATTTGTAAGAAAACCGTCTACAGCCGCACAGTTTCCCACATTTTGGAAAAGTAATTTTCTTTTCGTTTTCCGTTTCTTCGTCTTTTTTTATGACTTCTTTTCCATTTCTTCCTTCCTTCGCCTTTGCACTTTTTTACGGCGGAGCCCAGACAAGGTATAAGGTCCGGCTGATTTTGCATTTTGCTGTACGAAGATAATTAATTGTCTTATTGTAATGCGAACACACACACACACGTATACACATATATAGATACATATGTATGTAACGTATGTTAATATACGTATATGTATGTACGTGATTAGAGTAGTCAGCTCGGCAGGATTATCTCCAGCGTCTAAGGACGCACACAATGCGGATTTCGGTAATTGCCGTTAAGTAGTGGGCAGAATTTTCCGCATAATTTGCCACAAAAAAAAATATATATATATACTTGTAGAAAACAATATGCATGAGGAAGTGCAGTAGAGAAAGTGCAGTAAAGTGCAAGCAATTGTCTGTATGGCTGTGTGATGCATGCAGATTAGTTGACTTTTTAAGTCCGAAGTCAAGCAGTTCACATTTTACTCTGCGCTAGTGTTTGTTGGAAAAATATTTAAAAAAATATATGCAACTCAGTGTAACAACAACAACCGTAGATAACATAGTGGTGCTCACTAATGTCCCAAGGATCGTCAGCGCCTAATCCGCAAGCAAATCAATACTTATTTTTTATATCTCTCTTTGGTGTTGTATTGGGTATGTAAATATGAACCTTTTTGCTTCTCACGTATCTTCAAATGTTTGCCTGTATACATATGTATGTAAAGGGTGTTTTTATAGAGGTATAGAGCTTTAAGTTGGCATTACTTTTCAAGATGGCGACCGATTAAAGAGCTGTCGAGTGATTTATTCTCAGTTTGGTTTGGCGATTCATCATGAATAGACTCACGCCTGAACAACGCTTGCAAATAGTGCAGTTTTATTTCGAAAATAATGGTTCTGTGCGGAAAACGTATCGCGCACTACGTCCACTTTAGCGATGTTTAGCGATGAAGCGCACTTCTGGTTGATCAAGATGATGTCAATCGAATAATCCATCGTCGTTTTATTGCAACTTAAAGTTCTATACCTCTATAAAAAACACCCTTTATGTTATATCCATGCAAACAGTGCTTAGCCAGCGCTTATTTTGAAATAGATTTTTCGAGTTGGTTTTTCTCAAAAAAAAACAAAAAAATTAATAAAAAATAAAAAAAATTATATAATAATAATAATAAAATTAATAATAATAATAATAATAATATATTAAGCTTTGTCTTTTATATAGAAAAAAAAACTTTTTTTTTTAATTTTTTAATTTTGAGTTTTTCATTTTCAATTTTAAAACTGTTTCGTTATCGAGTTGCAGGGTTTTGTGAATAATTGGAGAAAAATAAATCATAAACCCTTTGGGTGATTTCTGCAGAGGTAATAAATACTATTTCATTAGAAATTGAATTTTTATTAGATTCTAAATTTTATTTAAGGAGGTATTCTAGTCTAGAGGCCCGAATTTTGAGCGTTTTTTGGTAATTAATAAAAAAAAGCATTTGGAATTTTTACCTTCCATTTTTTTTTTGTCATTTGTTTATTTATAATTCAAGAGTACACAAAATTAATTTAAAAAAAAATAAATAAATAAAATTTTTTCGTGGAGTTATGACTCCTTGAAGTAGTGAGAAAAAAAAGGACGTGTCCCCGTCGCCATGATTTCTACCCTTGCGGTCATCTGAAAAATAAAACAATGATGGATTCTTAATTAGTACGAATGTCGCTATCTCAGGAACCTGTAAAACTGAAAAAAAACTGTTCTTCTCATAAAATGGCGGCTACTCAAAAAAAAGGTCGATTTTTCACCAATTTTTTAACTTTGTCTAAATTTTTAAAACTATTACAAATTTCAAATTTTCATTTTTTGTTGATTCATGCGATAGAGAGAATATTCATGCCAAATTTCAAGTAAATCGGCTGATTAAAACTTGAGATATTGTGGTTATTGCATCGAAAAAAGTAGTTTCGAGAAAAACGAGTTTAAAGTATCTCAGAAAATTATTTGAATTTTGAAAAATCCTCTTACAGACATAGTTTTAAATAGTTTAACTTTAAAAATATGCAACAAAAAGTCGAAGTTTCCAAAATTCTAGACTAGAATACCACCCACAAATAGTTAAACCATTCATAAGCATGAAATGGTATATTAACTTTGGTGATGAGTTAGACCCCAAAAGTTTTAACCGATTGGTACGCAGATGCATATTTTGGGTCATAAATCCGGCAAAAATGCATCTAAGAGCGTAAATTGCGCATTGGTACTGAAAATCTTAGAAATGGGAAGAGTGTATCTTATAGCCCCCATATAACCGATTTATTCAGATATGAGAATCAATATTTCTGAATAAATTTGATATTATCCTGAAATGTATAAAAATTTCGGCATTGCCGAAGATCACAATTCTTTCATGTTTTTTTCCTGATTTTGTGTTTTTCTTTTTTGCAATTATTGATTTATATAATTTGCGAGTTATATATTTATTTATATATATTTGGCGCTTTGCAACCGCTGAAGCGATTTTCGGCTACGATTTATAACCAAATATGTTGGTAAACAAGAAAGAACGGCCAAATTTCACGCTCTTAGATGCTTTTTTGACGGATTTTTGATCCAAAATCTCATACCTGAACAAATCGATTGTGGGGGGGCTATATGATATTGAATTCTGATCTCGATGGCTTTCACTACCAATATGGAATTCATAATATTTTTGACTAATACCAAATGCAATGCTCCTAAATGCTTTTTTTTACTGAGTTTTGACCAAAACCTCACATCTGATCTGTATGTTTTATTCGTTCAATTTCGATAATTTTCAGAACCAATTTGCATTTCATTATGTATGCGTAGTGTACCAACTTTCACATTTTTAGGTACTTTTTTGACGTTGGGTTGGGTTTTGTAACCTAAAATTTCAAATCGCTCGTATTTATGTATGCTATAATGGTCCGACCTGGCCGGTTCCGACAAATGATCGCTTAAACGTATAGATGCATGTTCCTACCAAGTTTGGTTGAATATGTCAAAAATTGAGGGACAGAGAGACGGACAGACAGGCATGGCTAAATCAATTCAGCTCGTCATTCTGAAACGATCGGTATAAATTTCGGTGGGTTTACCTCTTCTCCTTCTGGTACTTACATACTTCGGACCAAAGTCATTATACCATTGCATGTACATGGAAGGTACAAGAATTTGGCAAAAGCCTCAAAATTTAAATGAGTTTTTTTTTAATTTTTTGATCTATATGATTTTCACTTGAGTATGACAATTTTTTTTTTTGAAAAAAAGAAGTGAATTATAAAATTTGAAATCTAAAATTTTTGAAAAGTTTTCAAAACCTTTATTTTAGTGTTTCGCTGTAGGCATATATGTTATATATATATGTACATATGTTTCTATTTGTGAATATGTACGTATGTATGCATGCATGTATGTATGTACCTAGGTTTGTACACTCGTATGAGTATATAAAATTCGTGCATTTCGTTGTCGGCACGTCCATTCTGTATATCACTTGTAATCTGTATATGAATGTACAGCAACAACAACAACAATAACAACACTCCCTTGGTAATAGATAAACCAATGAAAATGCCAAATGAAATATGTAAAAAATAGCAGATTGTTTTCACTTTTTATTTATTCTTCTTCTTCCCACTTTTTTTTTGTGCCTTCACTTATGCAGAACAACTGCCGTCGTTTCTTTTCTATTTTTTTTCTTTCTTTGTTACTCTCTCTCTCTCTCTAGTTTTTTATTCCTTCATGCAGTAATCTGTATATTTATATTTATATTTTCGAAATGGACATTGGACATTATCCCCAGTATGCATATATTGTCGTAAAAATATAGTAGGTACCGCCAGTCCGCCAGTCCGCCAGTCCACCAGTCCACCAGTTCACTAACAACATCTATGGTCCATTGCCGCTGAAGCTTTGGCTTGGCTTTGTTGTTCACTTTTTTGTTTACACCCAAGGGAGCTATAAATTTAATATCCACTCTTTTTTGCTAAATAACAGAGAAAATACAACAACAACAACAGCAAAGTGTGCTTTCCTCTTTTTTAACACGCTCAAATGCAAAAGAAGAGGAAGCGGAAGGAGAGGAAGAAGAAGAAGAAGATACATGCCTTAGCGGATAACTGCAGCTTATGTGGTCCACACTTGTGTCCAGCTCACACACACACACAAACACACACATACTCGCATTCAAATATACTTAACTTTGTTGCTTCACTGTTTTGTTGTTGTTCTTTTTGTTGTTGCAAATTTGTGTGTAAATGTGCACTGAAATACGGTTATTTATGACAGTAATGCAAAAAGGATACGAATATTCCTTAAGAATACTCCACAAGTATCCATCCACAATAATATGAGCGCAGAGCAGTAAGCTCACTCAGATGGACACAAAAGCACACTGCCACACATACATACATATGTAGTAGGTATGTACGTACGAGTATATGCGTGTAGGTGTCTTGTATAATTGGAGGAGGGGAGGGTAGGCTGATGAGGTAATCTACATACACAGGCAAAAGGAAATGGAGATTTAACTAAATGCGGTGCTGATGAAATTGTAAACACGTCGCACGGTGACATACATGTGTACACACATACATACATACATACATACATACATACATGCAGAGCTACCAATTTATTTCTCTCTCTATATGTATGTATGCAGATTATATTTTCATATTTTTATATTTATATTTATAACTGTATATATATATAATTAAGAATATACATATCTACAAACACACACACATGATAAAAAAAACCGATTGAGGAGATTTGGAGGATATGTACGTTCCGTTTTAAGGAACAGCTCGGCCGAAAATCGCTTCGGCGGTTATAAAGCGTCAATTATACAGATTGGCTATATGAATCCTGCTTTTCTTCAGAAAAAGTATGGCTTGTCCTGAATTTATTCCTAAAACATTTTACGTTCCAGCTCAAAGCCCAAATTGTTCCAGGATATTAAAGCATAAAAATTGTATAAAAGAATATGCAGAGGGACTATTTGTCCTTTTTTTTGTAAAAAAATATTCTTATTTTACTTTATAAAAAATTTGTCAATAATATTAAATGTAAGAAAGAAGGACTGCCTTCGGCCATACCGAAGTCTATAAACCTTTCGCCAACACATCAAATTTTTTTTTAACTGTAGTATGTATAATATTAAATCAGGTGGACAGACGGACAGACGGACATTGCTAAATTAACTCAGCTCGTCATTCTGAAACCATCGGTATAGATTGGGTCTATCTATTCTCTTTCCATTTCATGCACATGGAAGTTATACAAATAATAACAACAAGTTTCAACATCCTTTTAAAGGATGATCCAAGTAGACATACTTTTTTCAATAGCTTTCTTTTGACAGAAAGAAATCATGGAAAGACTTACGCCTGAACAAAGTTTACGAATCATTCAACTTTATTACGAAAATTCACGTTCTGTAAAGAATGTGTTTCGCGCGCTTCACTCAACTTATGGTCAATATAATCGGCCTACTGAGCGTACAAAATACATCTTGTGCAAGAACTGAAGCCGCTCTCCCAAGCGACACCACTTCGCTCCATGGGCTCTTGAAAACAAACAAAATTGCCGCATTTGGGACGAAGAGCAACCTGAAAAGATTCAAGAGCTGCCATTTCATCCAGAAAAAACAACGGTTCATCGGTCATTATTTCTTCAAAAATTATGCCGGTAAGAACGTAATTGTCAATGGCGACCGTTATCGTGCCAAGATCACCGACTATATGATGCCTAAAATTGAATCTCATGATCTCCGTTTCAACAAGACTCCCATATATCGCATCAATCAATGGATTTATTGAGAGAACACTTCGGTGAGCAGATAATTTCACGTTTTGGGTCGGTCGATTGGCCACCTAGATCGTGTGATATCACATCGTTAGACTTCTTCTTATGGGCATATGTAAAGTCATATCACGCGTGTCATTTGCCAATTACCAGTCGAAATGCTCGAACGAGTCATCGATAATTGGACTCAACGGATGGACCATCTGAGACGTAGCCACGGCCAACATTTGAAAGAAGTAATCTTCAAAAAATAAATGCCAAAGAATGTTCTTTCTACTGATAATAAAAATTACACATTAAATTTGAATTTTCTGTGTTTTTTCCTTTAAAAAGTAGAGAAACTGGAAATGGATCACCCGTTAGTACAATTTTAGACAGTACATAGAACAAATAGCTGAGAACCATTCATAGCAATTTGACTATGAACTCTTAGTGCAAGATATGTTCAGTAGTGCCTAAGGAATTATGAATGTCTCGCTTGGCAAAAAGGCTGTCGCTGCCGAAATCTATATTTTTTGAGTGAATTTTGTGAAGCGCGTGTGAGAATTATTAAAAGCGCAGTCGGCTCGTCGACATTATCAGTTGTACAAAGGTCTAATCAATTCAACATCAAATATTTTTATTGAAAACCAGAGCTACAACAGCATGGCTTTCTATAATGATATGGATTCCTCCAGTGTTTTTCGGTGTCCAATATGGACTTCAAGCTCTAATTGGAGTGTGTGTATTGGCCTGCATAAGAGCTATGTATATACTGCTAAGCGACAAGTTTTCTTTTGTCTTTTTATGATCTAGTATGTCCTTAAAGAAAAGCCGCAAGGTGAAGACTCTCTTCATCGCCACGCCATCAGCCGCAAGGTGACGACCTAACAGAAGATGAGTCTAGTAAATTTTGATTATCTTTAAACACCCGCAGTTTGTAGTAATATTCGCGCTGCATCCTTGCGCACACACGACACACATACACACACGTTTTTTTCCTTATATCCTTATCTCCTTATCTCCTTATCTCCTTACTTTGGACACATTTTTATTTGTATTTGCATTCAATTCGCTTTTTATGTCTGTATGTCTGTACGTATGTATGTGTGACAGAGAGTTTGCTTGCTTGTCAGCAGTGCGAATGCATTATGTCTGTTTGTATATACTTATAGTTTTCCCATGCTGTCACAAGAAGTGTACACATCCACACATACATACATACATACATACGTACATACATACAAGTAGAAGTGTCTATGCATATGCGAGTATGTAGTTAACTCTGTATCTGCATGACGAATTCACCCCATAAAAGTAACGAAATACTAATGGACATTTTATGCCCATTTGGAAAAAGAAGCAAATGAAAATCGAAAAAAGCAACAACAACAAAAAACAAAAAACAAAAACAAAAAAATGCAACACTGAAATAGCGAAAATAAGCTCTTCGCCAGCCAAAAAAAAAAAAGTTTTGCAGAAGCTAATCTTTGCTGCTCACACCAAAAGCAATCGAAGAAATGTACATGTGTATGTATGTATGTATGAAGATTGCCCCCTTGCAACATTCAAATTGACAAGTTAAGAAGACGTGCCATTTGCATTAAGTTTCCAATGGGCGAAATTTCATCGTAAACTCGATGAAACAACAACAAGAACACAAAGATGGCAAGCTTCCAAGAGGTCATCAACATGAATGAAGTACAGACGAAAATAGCAACCACCACCAGCAGCGCCGCCAGCAACAACGGTCACTACCACCAGGAACAACAAGCGAAACAACATAATCAGGCAAACTACACCCCCACAAACAGATTTCTTTCCATCTCAATCCTCACATTTCTTCCACAAATTTGCTGAGACACATCTGCAGACTTTAACGGCGCAGGCAGCATTTATTTGTTTAGGATGTTGCACGGTGCTCAGAGCATGACCGAACAAGCAGACCAGGGAACGAGGGCAAGAGTGGACAATGGCCTGCCGATGGTCAGCGGTGGTCGCTGGCATTTCACAGGCTGACTTAGTGCATTCTCTCCCCTACTCTGCACCGCTCTGCGCTGCTCTAGCTTTAGTGTGTGCAGTGCTCTTTACTGTTGGTGGGGCGGGGGAGGAATAAGGATAATCAATAATTTGCAAAGAATATTTGAATTCGGACGTTCGGACTTTGTTTTGCTAGTTAACCTTTGGTCCGTTTCCCTTTTATGCGACATAAATAAGTTATTAAATGAAATTATAGTTGCACATGCATACATTGATACATTTGACATACGTAGATTCTTGTGAATGTATTTATATGTAGATATTTTCATTATTTTTCTTCTTCTTCTTCTTCTTCTTCTTCTTCATTCACAGATGCATTCACCGGACACTTGCGGAACTCGCCGTCACCTTTGCGGTTGGCAGCTGGTAAGTACAAAATCAAGTTTGCAATATATAGGTATGTATGTATGTATGTATGTATGAATGTGTGCATTTAAAAAATCATACGCGTGCTCGCCTTGCATTTGCCACATACTAATCCTTCGCCTCGATTCTTTCCGCATGCATCTTGTTTTCATCAATCCTCCTCTCGCTAATTTCCTCACAAACATACACACTCCCATACACACACACACACAAACACAAATTGCACAATTGAGTACCCGCAACATTATGGCAAGGCTTCTTTGCTGCCACATCTTCTCTCTATCATTAAGGATGTGCGACAAAATGCGGTGGCGATCCCTTTGGCTCTTAGACATATAAGTCTTCATGCATACATACTTGTACATACATGCATACACAACTAGAGTCATAACTAGTGACACGTACGCCTCGCACGTGAATACAACAACAAGAAGAGAAAGAAAAGAATTTATTATCGATTCGAAGTGAGAAGTTTATTACGCCAAACGCAAGCAGGAACAGCGAGGAGTTTTGGGTTGTGGCGGTGGTGGAGGGAGGAAATTCGTTACGCGTGTGTCAATGTTGCTATTCTGGAATTTGTTATGTTTTCTTTTTGCTGTTTTTGGATTTTACAAAAAAAAAAGGCTGCAAGGACTCGTGTCAATATCCTTATTGCATTAGAGCTCTCCATTCTCCCTCGCTTCTATGCGATTCTATGTGCGTGCGTGCATGTGTGTGCATGTGTGTGTGAGAGTGCGTTTGTGATTGTAAATTTAAAATGGTACACGCTCGACAGACCTCAGGCCAAGCACGAGCGAAGAGCGAGCGAGTTTCTAAGTTCATTTGCGTTCCCCAAATTGGCAAATCGAAGAGGAATTTGTATTAAAGCAAATACATAAATACAGTTAAGATGTAAATATGAAAGAGAAACGCTAAATAATTCATTCAAAGAAATATTGTGAAAAGTTAGGTTAGGAATCGCAGACGCTGAAAATTGCGACTTTCACGACTATAATTTGGCGGAAAATAGTAATAAAAATTTAAATAACTGGTCATCCATATCGAGGCTTTCGACTTTTTTAAAGAAAAAATCACAGAAAATTTAATGGGGAATGTTTATTATCATTCCAAGGAACATTCTTTGGCATTTATTTTTTGAAGATTATCTCTTTCAAATGTTGGCCGCGGTTACGTCTCTGAAGGTCCCTCCGTTGAGTCCAATTTTCGATGACTCGTTCGAGCATTTCGACTGGTAACTGGCGAATGACACGCGTGATGTTTTGCTCCAAGGCCTCAACCGAAGCGGGATCGTCCTCATAGACTTGAGATTTTACATATCCCCACTGGAAAAAGTCTAACGGTGTGATATCACACGATCTTGGTGGACAATCGACTGGCCCAAAACGTAAAATCATCTGCTCACCGAAACCTTTTTTCAATAAATCCATTGATCGATGCGATGTGTGGAAAGTGGCGCCGTCTTGTTGAAACCAAATGTCCCGGAGATCACGAGAGTCAATTTCAGGCATCAAATAGTAAGTTATCATGGCGCGATAACGGTCGCCATTGACGGTTACGTTCTCACCGGTATCATTTTCGAAGGAATATGGATCGATGATTCCACCGGCCCACAAACCATACCAAACCGTTGTTTTTTCTGGATGAAATGGCAGCTCTTGAATATCTTCAGGTTGCTCTTCGTCTCAAATACGACAATTTTGTGTGCCAGAAATGGGCCTCACCGCTGAACAAAATTTGGCTCGAAAACATCAGATTTTCTTGGAATTTTCGTAATAAAGTTAAATGACTTGTTAATGTTGTTTATTCGCAAATCTTTCCAAGGATGAAATGCCAAATAAATACTGAACAAAAATTACATGACAGCTTGACACGGCTCACATGCGATCTGTCAAAAAAAAGGCTGTTGAAAATAGTACCTCAACTTGGATCACCCTTTAAGAATAAAATCGAATAATACAAATTTTTCTTATATTTGCTTACATATTTACGTATATACAGATTTGATTATGTAATTTTAAAATCAATTCAGAATAAATACAAATCTACATACATACATACATACATGTATCAGAGCTGCCAGCAGCACTTGAAATGCCACTTGTCCTTATCAACTACTGCCCAACTAACACTTAAAGTACACACATAATCACATCACACATATGCACACACACACACACCACTGCACTTATTAACACCGCCAATTGACTTGTTTACACCTCACATTTTGTTTGCCTTCAAAAAAATCAAAATCATTTTAAAGTGTTGAATATTTTTTTTTCCCGAATATATATATTTATGAGCACAACAA